>OY998233.1:16840646-17459146 GCA_963922035.1 Amblyjoppa proteus
GCGAGTGCGAGTGCGAGTGCGAGTGCGAGTGCGAGTGCGAGTGCGAGTGCGAGTGCGAGTGCGAGTGCGAGTGCGAGTGCGAGTGCGAGTGCGAGTGCGAGTGCGAGTGCGAGTGCGAGTGCGAGTGCGAGTGCGAGTGCGAGTGCGAGTGCGAGTGCGAGTGCGAGTGCGAGTGCGAGTGCGAGTGCGAGTGCGAGTGCGAGTGCGAGTGCGAGTGCGAGTGCGAGTGCGAGTGCGAGTGCGAGTGCGAGTGCGAGTGCGAGTGCGAGTGCGAGTGCGAGTGCGAGTGCGAGTGCGAGTGCGAGTGCGAGTGCGAGTGCGAGTGCGAGTGCGAGTGCGAGTGCGAGTGCGAGTGCGAGTGCGAGTGCGAGTGCGAGTGCGAGTGCGAGTGCGAGTGCGAGTGCGAGTGCGAGTGCGAGTGCGAGTGCGAGTGCGAGTGCGAGTGCGAGTGCGAGTGCGAGTGCGAGTGCGAGTGCGAGTGCGAGTGCGAGTGCGAGTGCGAGTGCGAGTGCGAGTGCGAGTGCGAGTGCGAGTGCGAGTGCGAGTGCGAGTGCGAGTGCGAGTGCGAGTGCGAGTGCGAGTGCGAGTGCGAGTGCGAGTGCGAGTGCGAGTGCGAGTGCGAGTGCGAGTGCGAGTGCGAGTGCGAGTGCGAGTGCGAGTGCGAGTGCGAGTGCGAGTGCGAGTGCGAGTGCGAGTGCGAGTGCGAGTGCGAGTGCGAGTGCGAGTGCGAGTGCGAGTGCGAGTGCGAGTGCGAGTGCGAGTGCGAGTGCGAGTGCGAGTGCGAGTGCGAGTGCGAGTGCGAGTGCGAGTGCGAGTGCGAGTGCGAGTGCGAGTGCGAGTGCGAGTGCGAGTGCGAGTGCGAGTGCGAGTGCGAGTGCGAGTGCGAGTGCGAGTGCGAGTGCGAGTGCGAGTGCGAGTGCGAGTGCGAGTGCGAGTGCGAGTGCGAGTGCGAGTGCGAGTGCGAGTGCGAGTGCGAGTGCGAGTGCGAGTGCGAGTGCGAGTGCGAGTGCGAGTGCGAGTGCGAGTGCGAGTGCGAGTGCGAGTGCGAGTGCGAGTGCGAGTGCGAGTGCGAGTGCGAGTGCGAGTGCGAGTGCGAGTGCGAGTGCGAGTGCGAGTGCGAGTGCGAGTGCGAGTGCGAGTGCGAGTGCGAGTGCGAGTGCGAGTGCGAGTGCGAGTGCGAGTGCGAGTGCGAGTGCGAGTGCGAGTGCGAGTGCGAGTGCGAGTGCGAGTGCGAGTGCGAGTGCGAGTGCGAGTGCGAGTGCGAGTGCGAGTGCGAGTGCGAGTGCGAGTGCGAGTGCGAGTGCGAGTGCGAGTGCGAGTGCGAGTGCGAGTGCGAGTGCGAGTGCGAGTGCGAGTGCGAGTGCGAGTGCGAGTGCGAGTGCGAGTGCGAGTGCGAGTGCGAGTGCGAGTGCGAGTGCGAGTGCGAGTGCGAGTGCGAGTGCGAGTGCGAGTGCGAGTGCGAGTGCGAGTGCGAGTGCGAGTGCGAGTGCGAGTGCGAGTGCGAGTGCGAGTGCGAGTGCGAGTGCGAGTGCGAGTGCGAGTGCGAGTGCGAGTGCGAGTGCGAGTGCGAGTGCGAGTGCGAGTGCGAGTGCGAGTGCGAGTGCGAGTGCGAGTGCGAGTGCGAGTGCGAGTGCGAGTGCGAGTGCGAGTGCGAGTGCGAGTGCGAGTGCGAGTGCGAGTGCGAGTGCGAGTGCGAGTGCGAGTGCGAGTGCGAGTGCGAGTGCGAGTGCGAGTGCGAGTGCGAGTGCGAGTGCGAGTGCGAGTGCGAGTGCGAGTGCGAGTGCGAGTGCGAGTGCGAGTGCGAGTGCGAGTGCGAGTGCGAGTGCGAGTGCGAGTGCGAGTGCGAGTGCGAGTGCGAGTGCGAGTGCGAGTGCGAGTGCGAGTGCGAGTGCGAGTGCGAGTGCGAGTGCGAGTGCGAGTGCGAGTGCGAGTGCGAGTGCGAGTGTGAGTGTGGGTGTGGGTGTGAGTGTGACTGTGAGAATGGGGGAATCTTCGAACACCTTTAAGCGTTCAGAAAACACTCACAAGGAGGGTTTGGAGTCGAAAAATACTGCGGATGTGACGAGCCGCAGAGACCTAATCCTTGTGAGTGTTTCTCATACTCATACTCATACTCATACTCATACTCATACTCATACTCATACTCATACTCATACTCATACTCATACTCATACTCATACTCATACTCATACTCATACTCATACTCATACTCATACTCATACTCATACTCATACTCATACTCATACTCATACTCATACTCATACTCATACTCATACTCATACTCATACTCATACTCATACTCATACTCATACTCATACTCATACTCATACTCATACTCATACTCATACTCATACTCATACTCATACTCATACTCATACTCATACTCATACTCATACTCATACTCATACTCATACTCATACTCATACTCATACTCATACTCATACTCATACTCATACTCATACTCATACTCATACTCATACTCATACTCATACTCATACTCATACTCATACTCATACTCATACTCATACTCATACTCATACTCATACTCATACTCATACTCATACTCATACTCACAAGGAGGGTTTGGAGTCGAAAAATACTGCGGATGTGACGAGCCGCAGAGACCTTATCCTTGTGAGTGTTTCTCACACTCACACTCACACTCACACGCACGCACACACACACACACACACACACACACACACACACACGCTCCAGGGGGGTGATGTTCTTCCTAGGACGTCTCCTCCGCGGAGAGACCCAACTCCGACTGGAGCGCGTCCCCGGTCGGCGGATAGGGGAGGTCCTCACCGGAACCTTCGACCCTGTCGGAGCGACTGGCGGACTGGGGCGAAATAAAATAGCCCCCGCGGACCAAAGGTGGTGCGAAGGGGAAGGACACCTCCACAACAAACCTAGGGGAAGGTACCCCGAATATAAACCAAACATGGAAAGTGAGTGTAAACAATACTTACCCCAAGCGAGCAAGCCCTTTGGTGCAAATCTCGCCGCCAATTCCGATCGGGTGCAAGCCCCGGTGGTTGGTGCTGGCTCCATGGATTTTGGGGGGAGCCAAACTCACGAGAACATGACGCAAGGGAAGGATAGCCTGAGACTGGGCAGTGCCATGGAGGGGAACCACGGTACCTCAGAGGTCGACCACTTGGCCTCTGTTTCGCACCCACCATCAAGCGAAGGCGAAATCAAAAGGCTCGCGGCAGAATGCCAAGAACCAATGGACATCGTCCTTGAAGGAGCGAAAGAGTCTCCCGATCACTGCAACGGGGCACGCCATCCCCCGACAGGGGAAGCGCGACCGCAAAAGGGGGAAGGAGAAAAAAAGATGCAGGCACTCGAACGGCTAGGAGAGCAAATCACTAAGCTGCACGAGTTCATCAAGGACAAGAAGAACATCCACCATGAAGCTAAGAGAATGGCCGCTTCTGTAAAGAACGCATTCAATAAGCTCTACGAACTGGAGAAAACCGTTGGTGATGTACTCACCCTGGCGACAAACGGAACGATTGTGAAAGCAACGCAGACAACGCCTTCCATCGGAAAGCGCCAGAGCCAGAAACGACGCAAAGAGGACACGACGACACCTGTCCAACAATGCTCACAGGGTAACAAACGGAAAGAAAGGACGCCGCCATCGCGAGAAAGAGAGGCAGCACGAAAGAAAGAAAGGGGAGATGCACCGAAGCACGGAGACGTGCCGAAGCGCAGCGACGGGCCGAAGCCCAGCAATGAACCCGAACAAAGTAACGGACCGAAGCAACGAAACGGACCGAAGCAAGGGAACGGACCCACGGTCAACAAGCGACCGAAGGACACCGAGGACATCGACGGAGCGAAGCAAAGCAACGGATCAAGGCATGGTGTTGATCCAAAGGCCGCCAAAAGGCTAACTGGTGATAGAGAACGAATCGGAGAGTGGAAAGAGGTACGTCGCAAACGGCGCACGCAGCGGAAAAAGCCTTCCCTGCCAAATGCTCTGATCATCAAGAAGATAGGCGATCTCAGCTATGCCGAGATCCTTAGCAAAGTCAAAAAGGATACCAAGCTCGAAGACGTCGGGAAGAAGGTGCTGAAAACCCGCAGAACAGCTACGGGGGATCTCATCCTCATTCTCGACAAAGTGAGCCCCGCGGAAACAGCAAATATGCGCTCGGCTATCGGGGAAGCACTCGGACAGGAGGCTGCGGTCACGAGTAGGGTGCAGGAAAAAATCGTCGAAATAAAGGATCTCGACGAAGCAACGACGAAGGAGGAAATCTGCGAATGTCTTGAACAGAAGCTGCGGGTGGCAGAGGGGTCTCTTAGGGACGCTATCAAAAGCATTCGCAAAGCCTACGGCGGAACCCAGACGGCGGTTGCAAGACTGGCTGCAGATCAAGCAAAGGAAGTCATCGAAGCAGGGAAGATCCGCATCGGATGGGTAGTGTGCCGTGTCCGTGAGCAATTGAAGCCTGATAAGTGCTACAAATGCTGGAACTACGGTCATCTAGCACGGAACTGCAGAGCAGAGATCGACAGATCCGAAAACTGCATGAAATGTGGGAAGATCGGTCATAAGTTCAGAGTGTGCAAAGGAGAGGCGCACTGCGTGCTATGCGAGGAGCAGGGCAGCAAAGCTTGTTGGCATATCGCCGGCAGCAACAGATGTCCGGCCTACTCGAGGGCACTCAGGGAGCAAACCCAGAAACGACGATGAAGATCTTGCAACTCAATCTCAACCACTGCGAAGCTGCGCAGGACCTGCTTATGCAGACTGTGCGGGAGACGAAGACGGATGTGGCGATAATCTCGGAACCCTACAGGAATCTGGACGGGAAACCCTGGGAGGTCGACAGCTCTGGCAAGGCCGTAATATGGTTATGCAACAAACGCCCCTTCCAGGAGGTGATGAAAGAACGAGAAAATGGATTCGTCCGGGTAAAGGTCGGCGGTATACATCTGTACAGCTGTTACGCTCCACCTAGCATGACGATCGAAGAATTCGAGGAATTCCTGGATAGACTGAGCAACGACATCCGAGGCCGCGGCCATGTGGCAATAGCCGGAGATTTCAATGCTTGGGCCGTCGATTGGGGCAGCAAAGAGACCAAACCGAAGGGGAGGGTACTCTTGGAAGTCCTAGCGTCATTGGACCTGGTCCTCCTTAACAGTGGTAACTCACCTACATTCTGTAGAGGGGAGGCGACCTCAATCGTGGACCTGACTTTTGTCAGCGGCAGTCTTGCAAAGGACAATGCTAGCTGGAAAGTGATAGATATGTACACGAATAGCGACCACCAAGCTATTGTGTGGGAGGTTAGCAACTGCAGGAGGACGAGAGTGCGACCAAAAAGAGCAAACGCGATCGGTTGGCGGGCGAAGGTGTTCGATGAAAACTCGTTTCGCTTAGCACTGAAGACCGATATAGTCACAGAGGGTGACGCAACCGCAAGAGCGGAAACGGTAATGGAAAGAGTCGCTGTTGCATGTGATGCAGCAATGCCAAGGAAAAAAGACACGAGCCAACACAGCCCAGTGTACTGGTGGAATGACAACATAGCCACACTTCGGATGAAATGTAACAAAGCGAGACGCCTAGCCCAAAGGGCCCGGGGGAAAGCTACATTCCATGCTCTGGAACGGAGACACAGAGAAGCGCAGTCTAGCCTCAACAAGGCCATCAAGCGCAGCAAGAAAAAATGCTGGGAAGAGCTACTCAATGAGGTGGACGGGAACCCTTGGGGCAGGCCGTACAAGGTGGTAATGACACGGCTCAAGGCGCAGTCATTACCAACCCCAACCTGCCCTATGATGCTACGAAACATAGTCACGACGCTGTTCCCCCAACAACCGGAGTGTGAATATCACATCGAACAAGAAGAAGAGACGGCTATGCCACCAGTAACGCAGGAGGAACTGGCGAAGGCCAGTGCAAAAGTAGGAATAAGCAAGGCACCAGGGATGGACGGCATACCGAATGTTGCCCTCAAGACAGTTATAAGCATGGCACCGGAGATGTTCGCCGAGTTGTACAACTCGTGCCTAACGGAAGGAGTCTTCCCGGACAGATGGAAATGGCAAAGGCTGGTTCTCTTGCCCAAAGGGAAGAAGCCGCCCGACGAACCATCGTCCTATCGCCCATTCTGTATGCTGGATACAGCGGGAAAAATCTTCGAGCGCATAATCTACAACAGGCTGGTCATAGCGATGGGCGACTCCCTCGCAGAAAACCAATATGGCTTCCGCAAGTCTCGCTCAACGCTAGATGCGGTGGATATCGTGGTAACTACCGCTAAGGAGGCCATAGCTGGAACCCGGTGGAAAAGAGGGGCAAAAAAGTACTGCTTGATTGCCACCTTGGACATAAAGAATGCCTTCAATTCTGCACGATGGGACTGCATCTGGGAAGCCCTCAACGCGATGGACGTACCGCAGTATCTGAGAAGGATCGTGAGGAGCTATTTGAGTAACCGCTTCCTGAAGTACGATACAGAAGCTGGCCCACAAGAGTACAGAGTCACGGGTGGCGTCCCACAGGGCTCAGTACTCGGTCCGCTCTTATGGAACATCATGTACGACGGGCTCTTGAAGCTGCCACAGCCGGATGGGGTGAAGCTGATTGCTTTCGCGGACGACGTAGCGGTAGTAGTAACTGCCAACTACCTGGAAGAAGTCGAAACGATCTTCGACTCCACGTTTGCAGGGATCCAACGCTGGATGAGGACGGTTGGACTGACCCTGGCCGAACACAAAACAGAGGCGGTCTTGGTGACGAGCAGGAAGACCGTAGAGACAATCACCTTCACTGTAGGCGGACATACGATCACTTCGCAACCGTATATTCGGTACCTAGGAGTAATGATTGACTCAAGGCTCAACTTCAAGCATCATATCGAGGTAACTAGTAGCAAGGCCGCTACCGTTGGGGCAGCGCTGTCAAGGCTTATGCCAAACATTGGAGGCCCAAGACAAAAGAGAAGAGCGCTGCTAGCGTCAGTGAGCACATCAGTCCTGTCATATGCGATAGCCATCTGGGCGGATGCAATGGAGATCAAGGAGTACAGGAAAGGGGCAGCGGCGGTGTACCGGCGCAATGCCCTAAGGGTCATATGTGGCTACCGCACTGTTTCAGACGACGCCGCGTGCGTAATCGCCGGGATGATTCCCATAGAAATACTGGCAGCAGAAAGGAAAACCCTATATGAGCGGCGACTTACAACCCAGCAGCCAAGCGGGCTGCACACTGAAGAGCGAGGAGTGAGCCTGGAGCGCTGGCAAACTAGATGGAACGAATCCGTCAAGGGACGATGGACTCACCGACTTATTCCTGACGTGAGCGAGTGGGTAAACCGGAATCACGGAGAGGTAAACTTCTACCTGACGCAAATGCTGTCGGGGCATGGTTGCTTCCGTGCCTACTTGTACAAGTACAAGCTGGATGAATCCCCGGAATGCCCAACTTGTCGGAAAGTAGCGGAAGACGCAGAACATGTATTCTTTTGGTGCCCACGCTTCAGCGCACTGCGCAGGGTGGCGGAAGAGGCGCTGAACGGCGTCATATCTCCGGAAAACGTGGTAAACGCGATGATGGCTGCACCGGCAGCGTGGGAAGCGGCCAGCACCTTTGCGGCAGCAGTCATGAAGCAGTTGCGAAGAGAGGACCAAGCCAGGAGGGCATGATTGAGAGATCGTGCAAATAGAACAGAGGGAAAGCTACGGCTACGACCTCCCCACGAAGTAGTGCCTAACGGCGGTCCCGTGGGGAATGAAGGTCTGAGGATAGGAGGTGGTTTTTTAGTGGGTAGGGCCCGACATCAGGACGAGTCCCACACTACCGACACGGCTGTCGGTGTGCGTAAAATGCATCTTTCCACCTCCTCACAAAAAAAAAAAAAAAAAAAAAAACACACACACGCGCGCGCGCGCGCGCACACTTACACTTGGGATGTTAAAGACTTTACCTCCTAGTGGTACATCCTGGATAACGCTAAAATAGTCAAAAATGGTGTTCTACTCCAAAAATTATGGACTTTATCAAAAAAATGTTCCTACAAAAGTTGTTAGTTTTGAACCGACAAATTTTTTAGTGACAAAGAAATAGCATGTTTCCATTAAAAAAAATATGTCGGCCATCCTAACGCCGCCATTTTGAATTATGATACAAAAGAAAAATTTTTTCTGAACGTCCCCCTTCTAACCCTAAAAGTTTCATTATACACAATTTTTAATCGGAGCAGTATTTTTCGAGAAAAATCAGGTGTAAGATTAAAATGGGACACCCGGTATATATATACACATATACATTGTGACGTGATTTTTTGGAATCACCGTCACAAAATTAAAGAAAAAAGCATCTAGTACTTTTTCTTGCGAAAATACCGAATTTTATGGTATACATCTCGTTTTGCTGCCTCTCTCGCTAATCGCGATACGATTTAGCTTACGGGAATACAGTTCCGCTAACGTTTGGGTTTATGTTATTCTTTGTACGGTTACGGTTACAGTAAAGATCCAGTTAGTCGGGGTTTTCGAATCCAGTTGGTGGTGCGGATCCATAAGTTATTACAAGCCCAACTGGAGGAGAGACTCGACGAGGCTTCGTTACGAATACGCCAAAGTCCGGTGCAAACCCGGCGCTCTAGTGTGTGATACGGTAAAGTGCAATGCGTTGGAGAACAGGCGGAGTTACGGTTTAGTCCGGACAAGGATGGAACCCTTGTGTCGTGTTTTTGAGATAGGGAAGAGCCTTGTTTTCACGCATTGCACGAGGAGAAGCGATCGTAACGATCCTCGAAATTTACCGCTTCGTACAGTTCGGTTACAGGCTCCCGTTGAAATCCCGTTTCGAAATAGTCTGAGAGGGCAGTAGCTATCGGTCAGAGTTCTCGAAATAATGATAATGGTCCGTTACAGGTGTTATCGTAGACAAATCAGTCTACCGAGAGTCGTCCTCGAGGCCGCTCGGACTTCGCTCGCGCTCCCGTGTGTTTACGGTTTTTCGGGTATTGTCTCGCGCTCGCGATGCGGGTCTCGCTCGTGCTGTCGTAGACTCCGGCTATAGCTCTCGCTTCGGTTCGTGCGTCTCGCTCGCGCTACCTGTCACCGCGGGTGTTCGCGGGTCGACTCGTGTGCCGTTTCTCGTGCGAGTTTTGTTGCCGATTTTCTGTTATCGAGATGCGCTCGGAACGCTCTTGAGGTGCAGTGATTGTTCTGAAGTTTTCGGAGCATCGTAAGGTGCGGTTCTCGCCCCATATTATTGGATTTATTCCTGCTGTTCGGTGAGTTTATCGTTTATGTAAATTTTCGATCGCGTATAGGATTCGTTCTCGCTCTCGTTACGCTCGCTCGATCCTTCGGTCAGCTGAGCTCTCCCGATGCACGTGTGTGCGAGCTCCCGTGGCTTATAGCCAACAAAATTAATTGTTTTCGTTTTGGAAATTTTGAGCTCTCGTTAGCATAGATTTCGCATTACTGGCGAAGGATCGCGACCCTTCTGCCATAACCTACACCCTGAGCAAACCGTGCATTTCCGCAACCGTTGCTCTCGCGAGTGTATTGGTATTAGCTCGTTACCGTTCCGTTCCCGGTTTTATCGTTTTGTGTTTTGTCCTTGCGGAGGTCGGTTCCATCGACCTCCAGTTTAGTCCGGTTTGGCGATTCCGGCGAAACAAAAATCCGCCCTGCGGAGGTCGGTTCCATCGACCTCCAGTTTAGTCCGGTTCGGCGATTCCGGCGAAACAAAAATCAGCCCTGCGGAGGTCGGTTCCATCGACCTCCAGGTTAGCCCGGTTGTTAATACCGGTGAAACAAAAATTAACTGGCGCCCACCGGGACTCCAATGCATTCGCGAGGGTGGACGGCCGAAGGTGACGTTTTTTGGTTCTCGATTTCGCGTTTCGCTCCCGTTTGGTTTGAGCTTTGATTTTCGATTTTCGGTTTTGTTTTTTTGTTCGAGATTTCCGTTGAGATACCGGAAAATACGTCACAACATATACATATACATATATATATATATATATATATATATATATATATATATATATATATATATATATTGTGATGTCGCGAGGAATATTTAATGTAATTTTATTACGGGTGGTAGTCGACTCTGCCACAGAACGCGATTGTAAGACGGGAAAGACTCGGTAAACACTTTATCGAACTGTTAAGGACGTTTATTTTCTAATACAAATCCGGCAGCGTAACAGTGTCGCGCGGAGTTTCGGTAATTAAATGACTGACTAAACTGGCTGGAGGTTCGTTCTTATAGATCTATCTCGTGGCAAAGTCCAGATAGTGGGGAAAGGAATTCGGGCGTCGGAAAAATACTGGAAAGGCAGATGTTTCGGATTCCTGGAAGGCGGTTAGTCATGAGGAAAGGAATGCAATGATCGAAGTCTAGGATTGTGTATTTGGGGGGTGATAAGGAATAGGCGTTCGGAGTCCTCGAGGAGATGACGGGATGCTCGGTGGTGCGATAAGCAGCGGCAGCGGGTGAGAAGAGATAGGCGGCAATCGTGTGGTGGTCGTGTGAAAGCGAAAAAAGGAAGATGTAGGGAGGATCGTTATTACAGTATATATGTATATATGTATATTGTGACGTGGTACGTCACAAGTCCCTCGCCAAACTCGGCTCGAGTCCGCCGCTCACTGAACGTTGTACACGGGTATTTTGTACGCTTTTTTCTGGTTTATATTTTGTGTAAGTTACTGTTTAAATTCCCCTTTTTTTCTTCCCTCCCGTTACCCGCTGTGTGAGTGTGCGCGGCTGGAAGGCAACATCAAGATTTCCCCCCCGACAGCCCCAAGGAACAGCCCAACGATCCAGCAAGCCCCCGGACCTGCAAAGGAACGAGAGCCAAGGTGCTGACGCCGAGGAAGGTAGGAGGATCGTGGACGAGGGGAAAAGCCCTGTGAAAGACCGTCCGAAAGCCTCGAAAATCCCGCCGAAAAATCGCCACTGTCCGCCCTGCCTGCCCGCCGCCGCTGTGATCATCGACACACGGCATCGATTGACGATCCAGCGACACCTCTGTCGCCACCCCTCGCCGTCCGGAGGAAACGCCCGTCCATGACCCCGATTACCGACCAAAGCCGACGCACAGGTGCTCTCGTTCCCCACCATAATCACCAGCGCCAGACCCGACGAAGAAGAAGACATCGCCATGCCCCCTGACTCTCCGAGCCGAGCCGCGTGGTGTGTAGACGTGTGCGAGATCGGGTGTCGTTAATTTTAAGAATTTTATATTGTTCGACAGCTGAAAGCGAGTGTGATATTTTTCCAAATTTGTAAGACAACTCGGCTGTCCCCTGTTAAATTCCGACTCCGTTTAGGAGAGCATAACCCGCCCATTACGACGAATCGGCGACAGCCCAGGAATACAATGGTCCACATTGTACGGATTTTATAACGACTGAGGCTGTCCCCTGATTCGAGGAAAAGTATTATAACCGAGATCCGAGTGGATTGAGTGAGTGAGCCCTGATTTTCGTAAGTTTTTGCCCACATTTTTTCCCGACCGTTTTTACCCTTGTTCCTCCCCCGAAACCCCTTTGTTGGTAGAAAATTATTAGTAAAAGACTTTGCCTCGTGGTCGACACGTGGTCGACGTCCTTTGTTACACGAGCAAAGAGAGATATCGCGCGCGTGGTGAGCGGCGTAAAATACGTTATAAGTGATAGTATTATTAGTCAGAGTTTTTCCCTTCCCTCCCCTTGAGCCCTTAAGACATTTTATTGTATAATTTAGCCTGTACCGAGGTAATATTGTAAGAAGCCGTCGGATTCGTGTACCCTCCCCCTGAGCCCTCTTCCCTCTCCCGAGCTAGCTGGACTGTCCGTCGAGACGGAGGAATTTTTCAAGGATAAAGTTTTTTTTTGAGTTTGTGTTTTTGAGACGAGATCCGTGCCGTCTGTACGGACTGCTCCGGTGCTACACCGTTAAAGTAGCTGGCGCCCGTTTGAGTCTTAATGAATTTAGTATTTGATTTTCGTGCAACTTTTGTCTGACCAGCTTTCCCTTACGAACCCCCTCGAAGTCCCATTGACTGTCCAACAAATCCCCCTTAAAATCCCCATAACTTCCCCAAATTTATTCCGAATATTTCCCTCTGTTGCATCCCCCTTTATTAGCATTTTTTGACCATTTTGAACCAATTTTATTTTGATTATTCCCCGATATTATTGTTAAAAATTAAGTATTACTGCCCCGACCATTTTCCCCCTCTTCCCCCCGATTTATTATTTGCGACTACCCCGTATTTCCCAGCGATTAGTTAGATTATTATTTCCGACTTTCCGCGATTATTTTCAAGCGATTATTTACCATTTTCATTTTTTTTTAATTTCGTTACCAAGTTATTGTTTTTGGGTTCTGTCTTCGACGTACCCGTAACGGCGTCGAAGCAGAAATTATTATTGTTATTTTCCGTTTGACCTTCGGCGTACCAGTAACGGCGCCGAAGCTGTATTTTTGATCTATTTTTGTGTTTTTGGTTAGACTCTTCAACGTACCCATAACGGCGTTGAAGCGAGAGTTATTACTGTTATTTTTGGTTTTTGGTTTCATCTTCAACGTACCAGTACCGGCGTTGAAGAGAAATTTTTTATTATCACTTTCTTGTTAATCTTCGACGTACCCCTACCGGCGTCGAAGCGGTCATTATTATTATTATTTATCAACTCTCCAAGTTTCAATTTTTGTTATTCTTTTGCACCATTAAACCATTGTTATTATTGTTCCCCACGAGTATTATTTTTATCTTGTTTGACCCTCTCCCCTTTTTCCCGCCCGTTGCACGATTTTGGCCCAATTTTTAGTTTTCAAATTTATCGATGATTTCGCCCGTCCCACGGGGAATATAACATCACTATATATATATATATATATATATATATATATATATATATATATATATATATATATATATTGCAACGGTATCTGTGGCTGAACAGTAGCCTACACTGAAACTGTTCGGGGAAATATGAAAATAGATATTGACGATTGTATCTAGAGACTTCAACCAATAATGTTCAAAGTTTCCAATAGTACCTATGTTTATCGTTAATATTATAGAAGTAAGTTTCGAAAAGTTGTGAACATTTTCTAAATTATTTAAATAAGGCATTCAAAACCATTTTATGCGTAAAAAACCATTACATACAGACGCATAGGCGATCGGTTATCCAGTAGCATAGACATAACTAAGGTTATTTTGTTCTTTTTTTATTTTGTAATAAGCAAAACGCTAAATAAAAAGATTTATTTTCATCATAAGAAAATTAATGTTCACTACTTCAGATAAGAAAACTTTTGTTATATTCAAATCTCGCTGGCAATAAAAACAATTCCAATGATAAGGTCTATTGAGTTGGCACCCCCACTACATGAAAAAAGAATGGGCTCTACTCACAACTTACAAGCTATTTATGGGCTTTCGAATGCCACCAAAAATAATTTTTGGGCTCATCCCTGTTTCGAGAAAGTCGAAATTGAAAAGTGGGGGTGCCAGCTTAACATTAAGCCAGCGCCAACTTTTTTCCTATAATACTTAGAAGCATTTTTCTGGTCACAGAATTATGGGCTTTTTTTATGGGCTCTTCACATGTACAAGCCCCAACTTCCCGGGATCAACCCCTAAGACGGCAACAGCGCTTAAACATTTTTTAAATAAAAAACAAATATTTTTTCGCCAAATCTATGTGGAATATTTATGGGCTTCTATTTCTAGTCTATTTACTAGCACTATTTACTGGATTTATTTTAGCGTATCAGAACCGTTCCTATCGATAAAACCACTTCCGAGGAAGGGGGAAAAAGGGTAATTCCCAAGCACCGATGGCTCGCAGGCTCAGCTATAGTCTCAATATTCATCAGCATTTATGGACAAGCCTTTTCGCTACCTTATGATTTTTGGGCTGCACTCCCATCTCAAAAAAACTCCCCCCGATTAACCTTTTCGAAATAGGGTGCAGCCCAAAAATCATAAGGTAGCGAAAAGGCTTGTCCGTAAATGCGGATGAATGTTGATACTATAGCCGAGCCTGCGAGCCACCGATGCTCGGAAATTAGTATTTTTTTCCTTCCTCTGGGGTGGTTTTGTCGATAGAGGCAGTTCTAATACGCTAAAATAAATCCAATAAGTAGTGGGTACGCTAGGAATAGAGCCGATAAATAGCCCATAAATATTCCACATAGACTTGGCTAAATTTTATTTTTTTTTTCAAAAATGTTTGAAGATTGCTGCCTTCATAGGGGTTGATCTCGGGCAGTTAAAGGTTGCATATCTGAAGAGCCCATAAAAAGCCCATAATTCTAAGTCCAGAAAAATGCTTCTAAGTGTTGTAAGAAAAAAGTTTATGCTGGCTTAATGTTATGCTGGCATCCACACCTTTCAATTTCAATTTTCTCGAAACAGGGATGCGCCCAAAAATTATTTTTGGTGACTTTCGAGAGCCCATAAATAGCGTGTAATTCCTAAATAATCTAAAATTTATTTTTTACTTTCCGAATGATTTTGATTTTTTTTTATTCTTTCGATTTTTTTTTTTCATAAATGTGGGACCTATAGGTTCACAGCGTGAATATCGAGTTGCAAGTTGTTGCCTAGTAACGTGTTGTTGAAAGCGACAGTCAGGGAAAAGAAATGTATTAAGACAGACGTGATTTTCGGAGCCCTGTATCAAATATAATATCCTTCATTTCCTATTAAACTATTTCATTATAAATTGCGATCCTACATTTGGGGGCTCATCCGGGATCAAAAAAAAAAAATCTAGTCTACGAATACGGAATGGGATACGGGTAACCAAAATCTAAAATACGGTGGGACAGTTGGAAGACGTATAAGACGGATCGTTACGACGATAAGAAAAAATATATTCGACATTGGTGCTGTGTGCACGATAGACGCAATGTGTGGATGATATTTAATCTGTGTTCGATAAATTATAAAACGCTTCGATGAACTACGCGTAACATCATGACGGATGCCGATGGGTTGGATATAAATAAATTGTCAACCCAGGAACTGAAAAATCATCTGGAAGAACTTGGACTTCCTGTAACAGGAGCTAAAGCAGTGTTGCGCGAACGTTTGAAGGGTGCTTTAAAACGACCTGAAGTATCTAGTAATACTAACCGCAATGAAGACAACGTGGAAAGAACAGTGGACTCTATCGACGTAGACGCGTTATCGATAGCGGATCTCAGAATCCAATTAAACAGTCGAAGTTTAAATACGGTTGGAAACAAAACGACGCTTCAGAAGAGACTCAAGAAGGCATTACAAGGTAACGAAGATGGTCCAGAGGACGACAACCTCGACGACGACGACAGGAATTCTCAAGAAGTTAGGACATCGGTGCATGTATCGACATCAGAATAAAGTGATAGTGAACACAACGATAGCGAAGGCGACGATCGAAATGTTCAACAACGCCAAAGACGAAAGAAAAATCGTCAGTCGGGACCGACGCTTTCATTTAAAGATGTAGAAGATGCGCTAGAGAAGTTTTCCGGAGATGGGAATCAAAATATTCAAAGATGGTTCGAAAACTTCGAAGAAACCGCAGATCTATGCGACTGGACTGCTGTACAGAAGATAATTTACGCAAAGAGGCTTCTAAGTGGTTCAGCAAAACTATTCGTAAGTTTCGAGTGTCACGCATCCTCATGGAAAAAATTGAGAAAAGCGCTCGCGAAGGAGTTTATGACCACTGTAAGTAGCAAGAAGGTACATAGTGATCTGAGTCGCGTAAAGAAAAAAGCCGACGAAACTTTTCAAGTATATATTTATCGCGTGTTGGAAATGGCAAGCCATGCTGATATCGAGTTAGAGGCAAAAATCCAATACATAGTTGATGTTGTACCTGACGAAGAAGTAAATAAGTCAATTCTTTACGGCGCAACGACGATAAAGGAACTCAGGAAAAAGTTTTTGTTATACGAGATGCAGCGAAATCGGACGAAGGCGAAATTCAATCCTCAAGAAAAGTCGAAAAACTCAGCATCATCAAAAGACGACAGTCGGAGTAAACGATGTTATAACTGCGGAGACAAATCGCACGTTAGTAAAGATTGTCCACATAAATCGAGGGGAACAAAATGCTTTGTATGTACCGAATTCGGACATGTTGCTTCGGCATGCTCGAATAAAAATGCAAAAGATACGACGAAACCTGAAATAAAGAATACTCGACCACGTTGCGATGCGTTAATGGCAACGGACAAGAAAACATATAAATCTCTAAAGATTTTAGGAAGATGTTGAATCGATCATCGATCCTGGAAGCGACCTGCACCTCATGCGATTCAGTTTATATACGAATTTGGGATCCCCAAAGCTGAGTGCAGAACAAATTCCATTCGACGGTGTCGGATCGAGCGGTCATCGGACTCTGGGAAGTCTTAGGACGAAAATACTCGTAGATGGAATAACGATCGAATTGGAGATACACGTTGTTCCCGATAACTACATCGCGAATCATAATTTGTTGATAGGAGGAGAACTTTCAGATTTCGTTGAAATCCGATTGAAAAATCGTCAAGCGACTCTTTTTCAAATTCAGAACACCGAAAACGATTCGGAAAATCAAGTAACTCCCAATAACGAAGGCGTGGATGCAGAGTGGAGAGAAGTATTGAATATAAACGTCGCTTACGAAGAATCTGAACTCGTCGTTCCTATCCAGCACGTGACAGATGCAAAATTGAAAGATGATATAAGAGAATTAGTCGAAGGTTATGAACCGCGAAAAACAGAAGATAGTGGTGTAAAGATGCGCATCGTCCTGAAAGACGAGATACCAGTATACCAGAACCCTCGAAGATTATCAGCTGACCAATGCGAGGTCGTAAATAAAATAATAGACGAATGGATGAAAAACGGAATCGTACGACCCAGCATTTCGAATTATGCTAGTCCTATTGTGCTAGTTGAGAAAAAAGATGGGAAATCGCGCCTTTGCGTCGATTATCGTCAATTAAATCGCAAAATAATTAGAGATCGTTATCCTCTGCCTGTAATCGAGGACCAATTGGATAAATTACAAGATGCGACGGTGTTTAGTACGCTCGACCTGAAAGACGCCTTTTTCCACGTACCCATCGACGAAGATAGTATCAAATATACCGGTTTTGTGATACCAGACGGGCACTACGAATTTCTTCGCGTTCCTTTCGGGCTGTGTAATTCTCCAGCCGTGTTCCAAAGGAATATCCGAGCAATTTTCCAAATGCTTATTCGGAATAATACGGTATTGACATATTTGGACGACCTGATAATTCCGGCAAAGGACGAGACCGAGAATTTAGATAAGTTGAAAATCGTTTTGGACACAGCAAGTCGTCACGGTTTGATTATAAATTGGAAAAAATGCGATTTGCTTACAAGACGTGTTGAGTATCTCGGATACATCGTAGAAGCGGGAACTGTGAAACCTTCAGAGAAAAAAAACTTTAGCAGTCGCTAAATTTCCAAAATTAACGACAGTAAAACAGATCCAAAGTTTTCTCGGATTGACGGGGTATTTTAGGAAGTTTATCCCGAATTATGCCACTATCGCACGACCGTTGTCTCACATGTTGAGAGATGCAGTAAAGTTTGAATTTGGAGCTGAACAGGAACAATCTTTCATGCACCTCAAAGCGGCACTAATTGAAGGTCTAGTACTCAAGTTGTACCGTATTGGAGTGGAAACAGAGTTACATACAGATGCGTCCAAAATGGGCATAGGTGCAATCTTAATGCAAAAAGACTCGGAAGATCGTTGCCAACATCCAATTTATTACGCGAGTTAGAAGACATCACCGACAGAAGAACGATATACAAGTTATGAGCTAGAAATGCTGGCAGTAATCAAGGCTTTAAAAAAATTCAGAGTTTATCTCCTATGAATACCCTTTAAAGTTGTCACTGACTGCCGAGCATTTACTCAAACGATGGCCAAGAAAGACACGTGTCTCAGAGTTTCACACTGGGCACTACTGATTGACGAGTTTGATTACAGAATTGAACATCGTCCTGGAACATCAATGCGACATGCTGACGCCCTGAGTAGAAATCCTATATCAGTCTGTATTGTACAAGAAACTCATGATGCGATAATTACTCGTATTCAAAGAGCCCAAGAAGAAGATGTCGAATTGAAGAAACTAATAGAGGATACACGACGAGGCGGACGAAAGGACTTCACTATCAGGCGGGATGTACTGTATCGTGAATACGAAGGAAACTCGCTTCTGGTTGTACTAAAGGCGATGCAGTACGACGTGATATGACAAGCTCACGAACAAGGCCTCTTTGGATAGCGGAAGACCGAGTATATCATTCGACGGGAATTTTGGTTCCCGAAGATGCGTACAAGAATCCAGAAATTCATCAGTAATTGCATCAAATGTTTATTAGCCGAGAGAAAGCACGGCAAAGTCGAAGGCTTATTGCACCCGGTCAACAAAGGCGACAAACCATTAGATACGTACCACATAGATCACTTGGGTCCAATGCCTTCGACAAGGAAGAACTATAAACATCTTTTCGTAGTAGTAGATGCGTTTACGAAATTCGTGTGGTTGTACCCCACGAAATCGACGACAGCTGAAGAAGTAATACAACGACTGAAGATGCAAGCTGTAACCTTCGGCAATCAACGTCGAATCGTATCGGATAGAGGAACAGCTTTCACTGCTGGTGTCTTTAAAGAGTATTGTACTGAAGAAGGCATCGAACACGTGCTTATTACGACTGGTGTGCCCCGAGGTAACGGTCAGATTGAGAGAATGAACAGAGTTTTCATCCCTGTCTTAACGAAATTGTCAATGTCGAATCCTGAAGATTGGCACAAACACGTCAACACTCTTCAGCAACATATCAACTCATCCTATAACCGTAGTATCGATAGAACGCCTTTCGACTTGATGATTGGAAGACCTATGCAGTTGAAGAATGATGGTAACTTACGAGATGTTATCGAAAAAGAAATCGTAGACATATTCAATGAAGAACGCTCGCGACTGCGTCACGAAGCTCGGAAGAACATCTTGAAGATTCAAGAAGAAAATAGAAAGACTTATAATCGAACACAAAAAATCGCCAATACCTACAGAGATGGTGATATTGTTGGAATTAAAAGAACACAATTTGGCGGCGGCCTTAAACTACGACGCGAATTTCTGTGGCCATATAGAATCACTGCTTTTTTACGAAACGATCGATACCTAGTCGAGAAAATTGGTGAACACGATGGGCCAAAACGAACAAGCACTTCTGCCGACAAGATGATATCGTACCCATCTTATCGAGATTCCGGGTGTGAAGAGGACACATCGAGTGATGATGCAACCGAGTCCGAGGACGGTATCGAGGGCGATACCGAAGGCAGGATGGCCGAGTGTTGGACCTATAGGTTCACAGCATGATTATCGAGTTGCAAGTTGTTGCCTAGCAACGTGTTGTTGAAAGCGACAGTCAGGGAAAAGAAATGTATTAAGGCAGACGTGATTTTCGGAGCCCTGTATCAAATATAATATCGTTCATTTCCTATTAACCTATTTCATTATAAATTGCGATCCTGCATAAATATCAACTTGCATAGGAATTAAAGACCTTTTATGAACTCTCGGAGGCGACTAAAAATCATTTTTTGTCGCATCGCTGTTTCGGAAAAATCCAAATTGAGAAGTGCGGGTGCCAGTTTAGCATTAAACCGCCATCAACTTTTTACTTAGAAATACTTAGAAACATTTTTTTGGTCTCAAAATTATAGGCTTTTTATGAGGTCTTTAGACGTGCAACTCCCAACTTATGGGGGTTGTATATGTGAAGAGCCCATAAAAAGCCCATAATTCTGAGACCCAAAAAATGCTTCTAAGTAATATAAGAAAAAAGTTGACGCTGTCTTAATATTAAGCTGGCAACCTCAATTTTAAATTTCTATTTTCCTCGAAACAGGGATGAGTCCAAAATTTGGGATTCGAGAGCCTATATAAAGCCTGTAATTCCTAAATAATTTTACCTTTTTTTTTACTTTCCGAACGATTTAGATTTTTTCAACTGTTTTGTCGAATTATCCCGACTTTTTTATTTCGAAATATTAACTTACATGGGATTACAGGTTTTTTTTTTATGGGCTCTGGAATGCCACCAAAAATAATTTTTGAGTTCATCCCAGTTTCGAGAAAATCGAAATTGAAAAGTGTGGGTGCCAGCTTAACATTAAGTCAGCGTCAACTTCTTTTTGTATAACACTTAGAAGCATTTTTTTAGTCTCGGAATTATGGGATTTTTATGGGCTCTTCAGGGGTGGGATCCCCGTCATATCTTTCGCTAATGGTAGGGGAGAGCGGGCTAAAATGGGATAATGGGGCAAAACGGGACGGCGGGGGAAAACGCAATTTCTCAATAATTTTTGGATGGCAGAGTGAGGCAAAAAGGAGCAGAAAATCGGGATGTATGAATAGGGCAACATCCTGAGCAGAAATTGGGATCAGGCTGCATGATACCTTATCAGGCCCTGATAAGGCATGCCCGATCAGGCGAGCCTGATGAGGGCCTGATAAGGTGCAGGTCGTGAAGCATGACTAAATAATCCTCACTTCAGATGAGGCCAGTCTGATGCCACCCTGATCAGGAAACCTGACTGGATATCGTTGGATTTTGACGAGGCTGGCCTAATAGTACCCCTATCAGGGCCTTAGGAGGTGAATCAGGCAAGCCTTCAGCAGGCTTGCAATATGCATGCCTGCATAACATTAATTTTGAGAAGGGAACATTGATTTTGCACAATGAAAATTCCAAAAATGATTCTAAGGTATTTGAGAAATAAATAAGTGAACCTTTTTTTTTAATTTCAAACAAATTCGTAAATATTTATAGTTGATGTGCATTTTCTTATAGAGTTTTTTTACGTTGGAAAGAATTTTGAATGTTTTCAAACGATTTATTAAAAAAAGATTCCTCGATTATTTGTTGAACATTTATTTTTTATTTATTACAATTGTTTTACATTACTACTACACAAAATCAATGTTCCTAGCATCTTACATATGATTGATTTTTTCCGATTTTTATCTCATTAGAAAATGTACAAAATTCTCAATGAATTTAATTTTTCGCCGGCAATGCACGTGTGACACTTTGTAAAAGTATATTTAGTCGTGTGCATATTTCTACCGCAGCTTAAATGTACAGTCAACATTACATCTCTCAAGTTCAGGATAGCCGAGTTGGTTAAGGCGCCGCCAACGGAGGCCCCATTGGCAAGGTCGCTGGTTCGAGTCCGACCACGAGTGAAATAAAAGTTAATTTTTCCGTGATTTACATTGTAGTAATTAGTTACGTTAATCCCAAAAACAAATATAAGAGGTTCAGAAGTCCGATAAAATAACGCTAATAAATAGAAAGTATATATTACATTTTTCTCAGGAGGCAATCAGACACCTTGATTAGGCCATGATCAGGCAGCCTGATCAGGACCTTATACGCAACGGGGTTACATTCCTGATCAGGGCCTGATAAGGTGCTTTATCAGGACCTGATGAAGTGTTAGGCAGTGCCTGATAGGGACCTGACATCAGCCCGACGGCAATTTCTACTCGGGATGGGGTATCCAAAAATTATTGGAAAATTGCGTTTTCCTCATTGTCCCGTTTTGTCCCACGGTTCCATTTTGCCCCATTCTCCCCTGCGCTCACGCTAGGATAACGTTACACTAATGGTAATCTTACAGCAACGTGAATGTCAATCCGATGTCAGTGACATACTTAAGAAAATACATTTCGGACTTGCTTGCGCTTCACAAGCACTCTGGAATGTATTTTCTACTTTTCTTTATTAACGAAAATACATTTTGGACTTACTTGCGAAGCGCAAGCGAACGCAAGGTATTTTCTTTAGTCTGTCACTGACATCGGTTTGATATACGCGTTGCCGTAAGGTTACCGTTAACATAACGTTATCATACCGTGAGTGTACTATTAGCGAATGATATGACGGCAAACCCACCCCAGATATGCAACCTTCAAGTTTCCGAGCTCAATCCCTATGAAGACAGCGACTCTCAAACATTCATGATATTTTTCTTTTTTTGTCAAAACGATGTGGAATATTTATGGGCTATTTATCGGCTCTATTGTCAGTCTACCTAATGCGTCCTAGATTTATTTTAGCTCATCAGAACCGCTCCGTGTCGACAAGATCACACCTGAGAACGAGAAAAAAGCTGATTTCTGAGTACCGATGACTCGCAGACTCGCAGACTCGACTTGTTTCTGAAAACGTAAGAATTATTTTCCTTTACACTATTCTTACAAGGTTTTTATAGGCTCTTTGAATATGTCACTTATGACTTCATCGGACATAACTCTAACAATCTAGATATTTCTAAAAATAATTTATAATTTTCGAGTAGTGATTTTCAAATTGAAAGTTACGGTTTCCGATATGGCATCACTATCAGACACAAAATGAGATTTTAAAAATGGAAGAGCAGTTTTTTCGGCAAATATCAGGAAATCTAAGCAATAAAAGTATGATTCGTCTCGTGGTGTGATCGAAGCCACGTGTCGGCCGCACATTATTTGTCTGTGAAGACAAACATGCATTGCAACAAAGTGGTCGGGCCTTGTGTAAACGATATGTGAGTCGTGAGCGTCATACTTAGTTGCACGACGTAGAAATGTAGAGCCTCATACTTTGTTGCACGACGTAGAAGAAAATCTGTTCAACTGGTAGAGTTCAGCAGTCAACGTTCGAGATCCATACAATTCACATCGTAGGACACTTTTACTGAATCGCGATATGAGACCGAGCTCGCGGATTTGATTTTTTCAATAGAAGTGCTATGCACATTTTTTACTAATTTATAAATATATTTTGTTTACACTTTAATTACTGCAAGAAACCAGAGATATTTGTATATCGTGTTCCGTTCTCGCGTGTGTCTTCAAGTGCCTTATCGCGTCTTTAAGCCACGTGCATATACCCATATATAATAACGCCTCGACGTTTTGATGTCGAGGCGTTATTCCCGATATATCACGATCCCGATGTTTGAAAAATAATCGCGGCATATCGTGTGGTATCCAAACTCAAAGATATTTCTGAAAATGACTGTTCAATCGTGACTCAACGGACGACGGGTCTCAAGGTGTAACGTGGACGTGCGCCCTTGTGTATATTCGTCGGCTTAGTACGGACTCTCCGTTATTCGTATTGAAACTTTCGATCCTGATCTTCATGCGGTGATAGGATACTGGCAGCGATATGGAGAAGAAAAAGTGTCGGGGCCGTCCACCGGCCATGCCGCTAGAGGACGTGGAAGAAATAATTAAAAGCTACGCCGATAAAATAATTGTCAACGGGCAATTAGTTTCTAAGGATAATCCGAGTTGGAAAACAATGGCGTCCCATTCGAAAGGGCATAATGAAGCCAAGGGTTTTTATAGTCACATAGCTGACAATTGAAATGACATAAAAATTCGCCTTCTGTCGGGCCGTTCCAATGTCAGTTGCGATCCAGAGAATATTTCGGAACCCGGTGATTGTTCCGGACCAGATCATTCGGATGTATCTACTGTTCAATTCACAGTCGCAGTGCGACTCGACTTATTTAGCAAGTCAACCGGGGTCGTAAATTCCGATACCGAACGCGTATGATTCGACACTGTTATATCGTGATTGGCGAACTCCCGCACCTCAAATTAATGTGGTGAAGGTGGTTGGTGAAAACAGTTGGAGATAAACTAAAACAATTCAATTTATTCACAACTATTTACATTGGTTATGTTGAAAATAATGATTGTTAATTTAAGTTAGTTCCGCGTAGTAATGACGACGGTTTAACAATAAGTGTATCTCATGGAGATATTTTGAGCAATTATTCGCGAGAGGTAAGAGGTTCGAGCTGGTCGAACTCTTGATGTTCCTCCGCGAGGTTTTGACGATTACTGATGAGAAAAGATTTTTAAGTCACATTGGTGGTTGGTGACGAGTATTTCCTTTAGAGAAAACGGGGGATGCGATCCCACTCTTTTGGAACAGAAAACTAATTTCATTGGTACAAGTAAAAATAAGAAGTGGGCGGATTTTTCGTCGTCACCAATCACAAATGAGAAGTGTGAGATGGAAAATACTGGACAACCCTGTCGAGCATTTGGCTTAACCAGCGGGCAATTCCAGTGACGCACTCTTTACCGTACTAAAACGTTTCCGCGCTCGGCTCGAGTGCCAAGCGGACGCCTGGTAATCCTTTTATTAGGGATACATTGTGTGCCGGGATGCGGGTACTTAAAGGTAGTCACGTACATAGTTTAAGACGCTACTATTGTCTAAAAATATAGAAGCTTAAAAATAGCAATTTGTATCTGCGAGCCAAATGATGAATTGCCCTGCACGTGGGCCATCGAGCGAGCGAGTCGTCGAGCAAACCCGTGGATGGACTTATCGACCCTTTTTTATGGACTTCAGGTAAGAGTGCGGTACTCTTGCCTGCCGTGCCTTGAGAGATGGAGTATATGTTTTATTGTACACGAATAACAAGTTAACTAAATTCTACGCTTTAAACCAAAAATTAATTAAATGTTTGTTTGTTCCGTACGCGACGGAACAGGCTCCCCCTTGAGAGGGTACCGATCAAGTAAGATTATTACAATTGATTACAACTAACGATTACGATTGCACATAGTTGGATAATAAGAGTTCTTAATTTTGTCCATTTGTCTCTCAATTTCTTACGTAAGGGTATCACTGTCACTGTCACTATTTGTTGGTACTGGCAGTGGTGCTAGCTTGCGTACATTCCTGTCGAAAATTCCTGTTGAAGTCTTGACCTTGACCACCCTCACGATGCCGTCCGAACCGGGTCGTGTCTCGATAACTCTTCCCATGAGCCATCGAAGAGGAGGTAGATGGTCCTCCTTGAGTAGCACAAGGGAGCCCTTTTGGATGCTGTGGGAGCCTTGAACCCATTTGTGACGAATATTTAACTCGTTTAAATATTCTTTGTGCCACCTGTTCCAAAAGTCCTGCTTCATCTTCTGGATGTGCTGCCATAATGACAGCCGATTAGATGGAGTGTTGACGAAGTCAATTTCAGGCAAGCTCGTAAGGGTATTGCCAATTAGGTAGTGACCAGGTGAGAGAGCAAGAGGATCGTTGGGATCTGATGAGATAGGAGTTAGAGGGCGCGAATTAAGGATTGCTTCTACTTCCGTCATGAACGTGTACAACTGCTCGAACGTAAGTAGTTGTTCGCCGACAACTCGTCTCAGATGATGTTTGAAGGATTTTACTGCCGCCTCCCATATTCCACCAAAGTTCGGTGATTGAGGTGGCATGAAGTGCCACTTGATGCCGTGGTCACTGCAGAAGGTGTGCGTCTTCTCGTGGTGCTCCTTGGAGTGCAACTGCTGCATGATCTCCTTCATCTCATTGTTGGCGCCGACGAAGTTTGTGCCGTTATCTGAGTAAATATTTGTACATCTTCCTCTTCTCGCGATGAATCTTTTTAACGCGGCGAGGAAGGCCTCAGTAGTCATGTCACTGACCAGCTCGAGATGCACGGCCTTGACTACGAGGCAGATGAAAATTGCCACGTACACCTTCACCTTTCCTCGGTTACGATTCTTTTTCTCCTTGATGAAGAATGGACCACAATAGTCCACTCCAACGTTTAAGAATGGTCGAGCCTCCTTGGTGCGAACTCCGGGTAGATTTCCCATGATGTAACTTGCGGATGGAGGATTTGCCCTTGCACAAGTCATGCAGCCGCGGATCACCTTGCGGACTTGGTTTCTCCCGTCGATTATCCAGTATCGCCTTCTCAGAGAGTATAGTGTAGACTGTACTCCGGCATGGTGCGTGGAGATATGCTCATATCGGATGAGCATAGTTGTCACGTGATGTGACCGCGGCAGAATCATTGGATGCTTCTCTGAAAACGGGAACTTTGAGTTCTTGAGTCGACCGCCGATTCGAATTATGCCCATGTCGTCCAAAAATGGAGCCAATGACACGAGCTTGCTCTTCGGGTCCACGGTCCTTTCCTCCTTCAAGTCTCTGAGTTCCTTGGAAAAGCATTCAGCTTGAACGCGTCTTACTATGGTCACGTTTGCTGCTTCTAGTTCTTCGCACATGAGATGACCTTGATTTTTGTGTGGCTCCTTGAACCTCCAGGCATACGCAATGAATCGCCGGAGCTTCACGATTGATGAATAGCGGGTAATGATGTCGCTATTTATTGGTGTTGCGAGGCATTTGACCTTGCGTAACCCGGGTAGCTGGTCCACTGTTGGTACTCCGAGTTTTGGCCATGTCGATTCGTCCTGAGCCAGCCATTGCGGTCCATTTTTCCATTTGAGGCTTGAGACGTACTCCGACGGCTGTTGACCTCTCGAGATAAGATCTGCTGGATTGTCGAGTGTCCGAACGTGACACCAATCTCCCGCGTGTGTTTTCTCTTGGATGATGGACACCCGGTTTGCCATGAAAGTGAGAAGTTGGTAAGGCGGTGTGTTGATCCAGTTGAGGACCGCCGTGTTGTCACACCAAAAAATCGTCTTGTCGATTTTGATGTCCAATGCTTGACGAACAGTGGCATACAGTTTGGCCAAAAGCGCAGCTCCGCACAGCTCCAGCTTTGGAATCGTCATGGGTGGAATGTGCTCGATGCTTGAGACTGGTTCAGGCGAACTTGCTGCCTTGCTCGGTTCCTTCTTGAGCGGTGCGACACGAGATTTGGCGCAGAGGAGCGATGTTGAAATGTCTCCAGTGCTGTCGATGGCTCTGATGTACACGCAGGCTCCGTAAGCCTTCTCGCTAGCATCGCAGAAGCCATGCAGTTGCACATCTTCACATTGCGAAGGAATAATTCTTCTGCCGAACTCCAAGTTGTTCAGGACACTCAATTGTGATGCGTAGTTGGTCCATTCAGTGTGTATTTCCACCGGGATGGATTCGTCCCACTCGAGTTTCTCCCTCCATAGTCGTTGCATGATCAATTTTGCGTACATCACCACTGGACCAAGCAGGCCAAGCGGATCGAATATTCTGGCAATATGCGACAGAATAGTTCTTTCCGTGACGCGATGTTCTCGCGAGACAGGGCTGACGGTGTAGATTATTGCGTCCTGTTCGGAGTTCCAATGCACGCCGAGGGTTTTGATCGTGGCGTCCTGTCGCGTTTGTAGCTTGAGATTGACGCTACCGGATGGGAGACCTTGAAGAAGGCGTGGCTCGTTCGAAGCCCACTGTCGAAGGTTGAGACACCCTCGTTGCAATAATGCGTTGATCTCGTTTCGAAGATGCAGAGCGTCGTCGAATGTTGCCGCTCCGGTGATGAGATCGTCGATGTACAAATCACGTTTGATGATTTCAGCAGCCCTTGGAAAATTAGTTGTCTCGTCTTCAGCCAACTGCTGGAGGCAACGTGTAGCCGAGAAGGGCGCTGGAGCTAGTCCGAAGGTCATTGTGTTTAATTCGTATGTGGCTATCGAGCCACTGGCGTCGCGCCACAGAATCCTTTGGTATTTCCGGTCTTCCTTCTGGACGTTGAACTGCCGGTACATCTTCTCGATATCTCCTGTGAGCACGTACTGATGACCGCGGAAACGCAGCAGGAGCGAAAAGATGTCGTCTTGAAGGGTAGGCCCAACCATGAGAGTATCGTTCAAGGATAGCCCTGTGCTGGACTTTGCTGATCCGTCGAAGACGACTCTAACCTTGGTGGTGAGGCTGCTGTCTTTGATAACCGCGTGGTGAGGAAGATAGAAGCCTCCCCCCGTCGCGCTGTCGTTTTGGACCCTTGACATGTGTCCTAAGGTCAAGTATTCCTGGATCACAGCATCGTACTGTATTTTGAGCTCCGGATTTTACTGCAATTTCCTTTCGAGCCCGATGAGGCATTTCGTGGCCATCGAACGGGACTCGCCGAGCTGATCCTTCTTGTTGTTGAACGGGAGCGCAACGATGTATCGACCATCCTTGTCTCGACTCACTGATCTCTTGAAGTGCTCTTCGGAGCTGATTTCTTCCGGAGAGTTGTGACGTTTTGTGTCAATTTCCTCGATTTCCCAGAAGCGCTTCATTATGCTTTCCATTGTCGTAGCATGACATTGTCGGTTGTAAGGCGACAAGTCATTTGACGGAATGGCACCGCCGATGATCCAGCCCAGTCGCGTTTTCTGTAGATACAGATCCGGGCCTCCGGATGCTGATAGATTTATTTGTCCCACGCAGAGGGTGGACAATGTCGTTCCGGAGCCGATGAGCATGTCGACTGGCGCTGATTGGTCGAACTCAGGATCCGCGAGCTGAATGTTTCTCGGCAATGATACTGATTGACGAGAGATCCTTTCGTCCGGTACTAGTCCTGCGATGTCGTCGATCGTCAGGAAGCTTAAGGTTCTCTCAAAGTTGTAAAGCCTCGACTTGCGTCTTGCTGTCACGAGATTATTTGTGACGGTCCGAGTTTGATTCATAGCTCCGATTGGCACTGACAGTCTCTTCTTCTGTAAGTTGAGGAGAGTTGCAAACCGTTCGGTCATGAAATTGCTATTGGAGCACGTGTCGAGTAGTACTCGACATGGTCTGAGTACTCCCGACGAACTGTACACGTTGACCCTTGCTGTTACCAGGAGATCACGTGACGGGATGCTGGCCACTAGGCTGATGATTCCCGATTTATCTGCCATGACTTGCGGTGTCGCCAGTCATGCTTGCGAATGTGTTGCCTGCGTTGCTCCGTTCGCCTCAGATGACTGCTGTGGCGATTCAGAAAAGTGTAGTTGCGTGTGCTGCTTCTTGTGGCACATTTTGCACGTAAAGTTCGACGTACACTGTCTTACACCGTGGCCTGAACGCAGGCAATTGATGCACGCGGATATCCGGGTTGCGGCGTGGAACCTTTCCTTCGGCGTGAGTTTCTTAAATTCCAGGCATTGAAACAGCTGATGATTGCCCCTGCACATCGGACATTCGTGCGAGGTGGTGGTCACGAAACTTCGACTCTGCTTCGGAGCCCTTCCACTCTGGCCATTCTGGAGGCCGTTGCGTCCCCTGCCTTGATTGTTGGAAGATCCTTCCTTCGAAATGTTGATGGGATCGTCCGGTGCGATGCTGACCATCCTTCGAAGGAATGTAATGAGTTGATCGTACGTTGGCAACTCGTCTTCCTTGAGAGACATCCTCCACTGTTTTTGTGTGGACTTGTCGATCTTGGTTAATGCGATGCAAAGCATCATTGTACTAAATGTATTCTCGCCCAGCGACTCGAGTGAAGCGCAATGAAGCTCGAGCGTATTTATTAATTCGCTGAGGTTCTGTGCCGACTCTTTTTGCATCGTGGGAATGTTGAGGATCTCCATGACATGGCGTTCGCGAATTCTGTTTTTATTCTCGAACATCTTCTTGAGAAGCGCCCAAGCGTTGCGGTAATCCTCGTCCGTGGTCTCAAATCTTCGCACGAGACGCTCAGCTTCTCCGCTGAGACATGACCGCAGATATTTTACCTTTCCGTGTCGCTGAGACCCGGTCGTCGCCCGATCGTCGACTGGAAGTCATCTTGGAAACTCAACCAATCTTCATATCGTCCTGAGAACTTCGGAAGAGTCTGTTCAGGCAGGCGAGTTAGCGTGGATGATGACGCGAATGGATTTGGTGATGCTGGTATGCTGGGAGCTGGACTTGCTGCTGCTAATGCTGCTATCGCTCTCCCTTGCAGTTTGTACAATCTTGTCAACGCTTTTGCATATTCCGCATCCATTGTTGCTTCTTCCTCGTAATGGTCGACGTCTGGCTCAACTTCTTGCAGCTCGCTCGTAATTTGTTGCAGCGGTTCGAAAGCGCTTTCTAGCCGTCCCAGATGAGCCTTTAGCGCGTCGTTATCGGGATCGATTTCCTGATCGTCCAGGAAGCTCTTGAAGTTTGTTAGTTTGCGCTTTATCGCACCGCGTTTTCGGACAAGCCCGTCCCTCAGCTTTGAGTCTGCTGCGCTCAGAACCATTGTTTCACGGTTTCACTTCAATTGTGTAAATATGTGAGACTGGACTCTCAGATCCGGCTCGAAGGACCAATAATTCTGTTCAATTCACAATCACAGTGCGACTCGACTTATTTAGCAAGTCAACCGGGGTCGTAAATCCCGATACCGAACGCGTATGATTCGACACTGTTATATCGTGATTGGCGAACTCCCGCACCTCAAATTAATGTGGTGAAGGCGGTTGGTGAAAACAGTTGGAGATAAACTAAAACAATTCAATTTATTCACAACTATTTACATTGGTTATGTTGAAAATAATGATTGTTAATTTAAGTTAGTTCCGCGTAGTAATGACGACGGTTTAACAATAAGTGTATCTCATGGAGATATTTTGAGCAATTATTCGCGAGAGGTAAGAGGTTCGAGCTGGTCGAACTCTTGATGTTCCTCCGCGAGGTTTTGACGATTACTGATGAGAAAAGATTTTTAAGTCACATTGGTGGTTGGTGACGAGTATTTCCTTTAGAGAAAACGGGGGATGCGATCCCACTCTTTTGGAACAGAAAACTAATTTCATTGGTACAAGTAAAAATAAGAAGTGGGCGGATTTTTCGTCGTCACCAATCACAAATGAGAAGTGTGAGATGGAAAATACTGGACAACCCTGTCGAGCATTTGGCTTGACCAGCGGGCAATTCCAGTGACGCACTCTTTACCGTACTAAAACGTTTCCGCGCTCGGCTCGAGTGCCAAGCGGACGCCTGGTAATCCTTTTATTAGGGATACATTGTGTGCCGGGATGCAGGTACTTAAAGGTAGTCACGTACATAGTTTAAGACGCTACTATTGTCTAAAAATATAGAAGCTTAAAAGTAGCAATTTGTATCTGCGAGCCAAATGTTGAATTGCCCTGCACGTGGGTCATCGAGCGAGCGAGTCGTCGAGCAAACCCGTGGATGGACTTATCGACCCTTTTTTATGGGCTTCAGGTAAGAGTGCGGTACTCTTGCCTGCCGTGCCTTGAGAGATGGAGTATATGTTTTATTGTACACGAATAACAAGTTAAATAAATTCTACGCTTTAAACCAAAAATTAATTAAATGTTTGTTTGTTCCGTACGCGACGGAACATCTACCGTGGTCGATTCGTTTGTGAGAGCGAAGGATGTTACCGTCATAATACACTTCACTTATCGAGAGTTCTATAATTTATTGGAAGAGCGAACATATAATCGTTCCGAGAAGGATCGACCACTCCAGCATACTCGGTGTTGTACAGTTTTCAAGCCGACCGTGTGGCAACAAACTGTGACGGAAAAGCAAATGATATGAACGATACAAAAAGTAAATGATATGGGCGATCGGGCGATCGGGCGATCGAACGATCGAACGCACACACACACTCATTCTCACTCGCACACTCATTCTCACTCGCACACTCATTCTCACTCGCATACTCATTTTCACTCGCATACTCATTCGCACTCACACGCTGCTTCTCATTCGCATGCACACTCACACTCACACTCACACTCACACTCACACTCACACTCACACTCACACTCACACTCACACTCACACTCACACTCACACTCACACTCACACTCACACTCACACTCACACTCACACTCACACTCACACTCACACTCACACTCACACTCACACTCACACTCACACTCACACTCACACTCACACTCACACTCACACTCACACTCACACTCACACTCACACTCACACTCACACTCACACTCACACTCACACTCACACTCACACTCACACTCACACTCACACTCACACTCACACTCACACTCACACTCACACTCACACTCACACTCACACTCACACTCACACTCACACTCACACTCACACTCACACTCACACTCACACTCACACTCACACTCACACTCACACTCACACTCACACTCACACTCACACTCACACTCACACTCACACTCACACTCACACTCACACTCACACTCACACTCACACTCACACTCACACTCACACTCACACTCACACTCACACTCACACTCACACTCACACTCACACTCACACTCACACTCACACTCACACTCACACTCACACTCACACTCACACTCACACTCACACTCACACTCACACTCACACTCACACTCACACTCACACTCACACTCACACTCACACTCACACTCACACTCACACTCACACTCACACTCACACTCACACTCACACTCACACTCACACTCACACTCACACTCACACTCACACTCACACTCACACTCACACTCACACTCACACTCACACTCACACTCACACTCACACTCACACTCACACTCACACTCACACTCACACTCACACTCACACTCACACTCACACTCACACTCACACTCACACTCACACTCACACTCACACTCACACTCACACTCACACTCACACTCACACTCACACTCACACTCACACTCACACTCACACTCACACTCACACTCACACTCACACTCACACTCACACTCACACTCACACTCACACTCACACTCACACTCACACTCACACTCACACTCACACTCACACTCACACTCACACTCACACTCACACTCACACTCACACTCACACTCACACTCACACTCACACTCACACTCACACTCACACTCACACTCACACTCACACTCACACTCACACTCACACTCACACTCACACTCACACTCACACTCACACTCACACTCACACTCACACTCACACTCACACTCACACTCACACTCACACTCACACTCACACTCACACTCACACTCACACTCACACTCACACTCACACTCACACTCACACTCACACTCACACTCACACTCACACTCACACTCACACTCACACTCACACTCACACTCACACTCACACTCACACTCACACTCACACTCACACTCACACTCACACTCACACTCACACTCACACTCACACTCACACTCACACTCACACTCACACTCACACTCACACTCACACTCACACTCACACTCACACTCACACTCACACTCACACTCACACTCACACTCACACTCACACTCACACTCACACTCACACTCACACTCACACTCACACTCACACTCACACTCACACTCACACTCACACTCACACTCACACTCACACTCACACTCACACTCACACTCACACTCACACTCACACTCACACTCACACTCACACTCACACTCACACTCACACTCACACTCACACTCACACTCACACTCACACTCACACTCACACTCACACTCACACTCACACTCACACTCACACTCACACTCACACTCACACTCACACTCACACTCACACTCACACTCACACTCACACTCACACTCACACTCACACTCACACTCACACTCACACTCACACTCACACTCACACTCACACTCACACTCACACTCACACTCACACTCACACTCACACTCACACTCACACTCACACTCACACTCACACTCACACTCACACTCACACTCACACTCACACTCACACTCACACTCACACTCACACTCACACTCACACTCACACTCACACTCACACTCACACTCACACTCACACTCACACTCACACTCACACTCACACTCACACTCACACTCACACTCACACTCACACTCACACTCACACTCACACTCACACTCACACTCACACTCACACTCACACTCACACTCACACTCACACTCACACTCACACTCACACTCACACTCACACTCACACTCACACTCACACTCACACTCACACTCACACTCACACTCACACTCACACTCACACTCACACTCACACTCACACTCACACTCACACTCACACTCACACTCACACTCACACTCACACTCACACTCACACTCACACTCACACTCACACTCACACTCACACTCACACTCACACTCACACTCACACTCACACTCACACTCACACTCACACTCACACTCACACTCACACTCACACTCACACTCACACTCACACTCACACTCACACTCACACTCACACTCACACTCACACTCACACTCACACTCACACTCACACTCACACTCACACTCACACTCACACTCACACTCACACTCACACTCACACTCACACTCACACTCACACTCACACTCACACTCACACTCACACTCACACTCACACTCACACTCACACTCACACTCACACTCACACTCACACTCACACTCACACTCACACTCACACTCACACTCACACTCACACTCACACTCACACTCACACTCACACTCACACTCACACTCACACTCACACTCACACTCACACTCACACTCACACTCACACTCACACTCACACTCACACTCACACTCACACTCACACTCACACTCACACTCACACTCACACTCACACTCACACTCACACTCACACTCACACTCACACTCACACTCACACTCACACTCACACTCACACTCACACTCACACTCACACTCACACTCACACTCACACTCACACTCACACTCACACTCACACTCACACTCACACTCACACTCACACTCACACTCACACTCACACTCACACTCACACTCACACTCACACTCACACTCACACTCACACTCACACTCACACTCACACTCACACTCACACTCACACTCACACTCACACTCACACTCACACTCACACTCACACTCACACTCACACTCACACTCACACTCACACTCACACTCACACTCACACTCACACTCACACTCACACTCACACTCACACTCACACTCACACTCACACTCACACTCACACTCACACTCACACTCACACTCACACTCACACTCACACTCACACTCACACTCACACTCACACTCACACTCACACTCACACTCACACTCACACTCACACTCACACTCACACTCACACTCACACTCACACTCACACTCACACTCACACTCACACTCACACTCAGACTCAGACTCAGACTCAGACTCAGACTCAGACTCAGACTCAGACTCAGACTCAGACTCAGACTCAGACTCAGACTCAGACTCAGACTCAGACTCAGACTCAGACTCAGACTCAGACTCAGACTCAGACTCAGACTCAGACTCAGACTCAGACTCAGACTCAGACTCAGACTCAGACTCAGACTCAGACTCAGACTCAGACTCAGACTCAGACTCAGACTCAGACTCAGACTCAGACTCAGACTCAGACTCAGACTCAGACTCAGACTCAGACTCAGACTCAGACTCAGACTCAGACTCAGACTCAGACTCAGACTCAGACTCAGACTCAGACTCAGACTCAGACTCAGACTCAGACTCAGACTCAGACTCAGACTCAGACTCAGACTCAGACTCAGACTCAGACTCAGACTCAGACTCAGACTCAGACTCAGACTCAGACTCAGACTCAGACTCAGACTCAGACTCAGACTCAGACTCAGACTCAGACTCAGACTCAGACTCAGACTCAGACTCAGACTCAGACTCAGACTCAGACTCAGACTCAGACTCAGACTCAGACTCAGACTCAGACTCAGACTCAGACTCAGACTCAGACTCAGACTCAGACTCAGACTCAGACTCAGACTCAGACTCAGACTCAGACTCAGACTCAGACTCAGACTCAGACTCAGACTCAGACTCAGACTCAGACTCAGACTCAGACTCAGACTCAGACTCAGACTCAGACTCAGACTCAGACTCAGACTCAGACTCAGACTCAGACTCAGACTCAGACTCAGACTCAGACTCAGACTCAGACTCAGACTCAGACTCAGACTCAGACTCAGACTCAGACTCAGACTCAGACTCAGACTCAGACTCAGACTCAGACTCAGACTCAGACTCAGACTCAGACTCAGACTCAGACTCAGACTCAGACTCAGACTCAGACTCAGACTCAGACTCAGACTCAGACTCAGACTCAGACTCAGACTCAGACTCAGACTCAGACTCAGACTCAGACTCAGACTCAGACTCAGACTCAGACTCAGACTCAGACTCAGACTCAGACTCAGACTCAGACTCAGACTCAGACTCAGACTCAGACTCAGACTCAGACTCAGACTCAGACTCAGACTCAGACTCAGACTCAGACTCAGACTCAGACTCAGACTCAGACTCAGACTCAGACTCAGACTCAGACTCAGACTCAGACTCAGACTCAGACTCAGACTCAGACTCAGACTCAGACTCAGACTCAGACTCAGACTCAGACTCAGACTCAGACTCAGACTCAGACTCAGACTCAGACTCAGACTCAGACTCAGACTCAGACTCAGACTCAGACTCAGACTCAGACTCAGACTCAGACTCAGACTCAGACTCAGACTCAGACTCAGACTCAGACTCAGACTCAGACTCAGACTCAGACTCAGACTCAGACTCAGACTCAGACTCAGACTCAGACTCAGACTCAGACTCAGACTCAGACTCAGACTCAGACTCAGACTCAGACTCAGACTCAGACTCAGACTCAGACTCAGACTCAGACTCAGACTCAGACTCAGACTCAGACTCAGACTCAGACTCAGACTCAGACTCAGACTCAGACTCAGACTCAGACTCAGACTCAGACTCAGACTCAGACTCAGACTCAGACTCAGACTCAGACTCAGACTCAGACTCAGACTCAGACTCAGACTCAGACTCAGACTCAGACTCAGACTCAGACTCAGACTCAGACTCAGACTCAGACTCAGACTCAGACTCAGACTCAGACTCAGACTCAGACTCAGACTCAGACTCAGACTCAGACTCAGACTCAGACTCAGACTCAGACTCAGACTCAGACTCAGACTCAGACTCAGACTCAGACTCAGACTCAGACTCAGACTCAGACTCAGACTCAGACTCAGACTCAGACTCAGACTCAGACTCAGACTCAGACTCAGACTCAGACTCAGACTCAGACTCAGACTCAGACTCAGACTCAGACTCAGACTCAGACTCAGACTCAGACTCAGACTCAGACTCAGACTCAGACTCAGACTCAGACTCAGACTCAGACTCAGACTCAGACTCAGACTCAGACTCAGACTCAGACTCAGACTCAGACTCAGACTCAGACTCAGACTCAGACTCAGACTCAGACTCAGACTCAGACTCAGACTCAGACTCAGACTCAGACTCAGACTCAGACTCAGACTCAGACTCAGACTCAGACTCAGACTCAGACTCAGACTCAGACTCAGACTCAGACTCAGACTCAGACTCAGACTCAGACTCAGACTCAGACTCAGACTCAGACTCAGACTCAGACTCAGACTCAGACTCAGACTCAGACTCAGACTCAGACTCAGACTCAGACTCAGACTCAGACTCAGACTCAGACTCAGACTCAGACTCAGACTCAGACTCAGACTCAGACTCAGACTCAGACTCAGACTCAGACTCAGACTCAGACTCAGACTCAGACTCAGACTCAGACTCAGACTCAGACTCAGACTCAGACTCAGACTCAGACTCAGACTCAGACTCAGACTCAGACTCAGACTCAGACTCAGACTCAGACTCAGACTCAGACTCAGACTCAGACTCAGACTCAGACTCAGACTCAGACTCAGACTCAGACTCAGACTCAGACTCAGACTCAGACTCAGACTCAGACTCAGACTCAGACTCAGACTCAGACTCAGACTCAGACTCAGACTCAGACTCAGACTCAGACTCAGACTCAGACTCAGACTCAGACTCAGACTCAGACTCAGACTCAGACTCAGACTCAGACTCAGACTCAGACTCAGACTCAGACTCACACTCACACTCACACTCACACTCACACTCACACTCACACTATATTTTCCAGATGAAATTGACGAAGCTGACAAAGAGAAAGCTAATAATGACAAAGCCAAAACAAATACTGGTGAAGGAGAAACTGTGCAAGCCACCGTCGATACCGATGACAAAATTGAGTTGCCTAATATGCAAGTTTTGGAATCTACCGAAGATGAATCCGGATTGCACAATTCATGGAAACTCTGGGGGCGGGATATAGACGAATCGGTCTCTGCGGCGGCGCATAATGAAGTCGGCGACCGCAAAAATTCCCATTTTTTACCGCGCTTGGCTGATCGACTCGTTATGGACGTCAAGTAGCTGCCACTGTGGTCCTGCGTTTGCCGAAACGCCTTCGGTTATGGATCGAATCTAATGCATCAGTTGAATCTACCGGCATCTAGTGCATCAGTTGAATCTGACTTCAACGATCTTAAAAGTCGTGTTCTAAAAAATGATACGCTACCCATGAGAGCCGACGACTTTGTCTCGAAGCACGTAAAATATCTACGTGGTCGCAGCAAAATAATTTCTGGTCGCGTCGAATGTCAGCCTATCAATGAGCGTGACTCAATATCCCAGACAATTGGCGTTGTTGAAAACGGCATTCACGAGACACACAATTCGGATCAGGAGTTGGGAGAATTACAATCCGTCGACGAGTCTCAAAGTCGTGCTCAAGCTCCCTTGTCAGCACTAGAAACTGTCAATCTTCAATCTCGTGCAGAGAATTGTGCAAAAGATGTTATTTCAAGTCCTCAAGAAATTACGCCATCTCCGGATGATGACATGAAAAAGGCAACAGATGTAATCGGCGAGTTTGTGGAAGAACCACCACTTGCCAACTCTTCCATGCTGGAGACTCGAGAGCCAAAGGTCCCGACATTCACTCGCATAGAAAATGAGGAAATGTTTCAGGCGTTCGAGCACGCATAGCCTGCTCGAACGGCAATTTTCCTGGTGACGGCTATATGTGTATTTTTTGCCAAAAACTCGTCCACGTATTGCCAGGATGCTCGTTACCTGCTACCGGTCAAGACGAAGGTTATGGGCAGAAAAGGGTTTGTGTCGCGTGTAACAAGCACCATCCAAAGAGTGTTGCAGCAAGTCTCACCTCAAACGAAGTGGAGAATTGGAGAGGACTGGCGGCCAAACATAGGGAGAAACAGACCCTATACCTTCGGCCAAACTTTCAACGACATGAGCTACTGTTAAATGAGAAACTCGTAACCGTGTCCATATTGAGGAGCGGGGACCAGATGGGTCTACAAGCGGTTACACTCGTAAAAAAAAAAATTACTTTGAGTAATACTTGTCCGTTCGACAATATTTTCCAGTTATTTTTGTCAGCCTCACTCGATGCCGAATAATTCCTCAAGGTCTGCGGTACTACGCGCAATGATTTTTTGACACTCGTTCACAAAGTAGCAACGAAAGATGTGAATGCAGGCACATACAGGAAACGGGCGGATATCCTATCCAAGCAGTGCAAAGTCGGAGAGACAAAATGTGGTGTCGATTTGATCGACTGTCAATTTACTGTCAGCGGTTTATGGGGTCAGCTATTCAAGGACGTATCAAGTCTCACTGAAGTTGTAACGTGCCTCGCAGGGTGCCCAGAACGACGAGTACATCTGCCTTGGATCCAAGTTCAACGTAGAGATCTGTAAGAAGCGAACCGATTCACCGAAGCAGTCGAAAGCGCTATGGTGCTGAAAGAATGACCCTGTGGAGGTATCGATTGTCCATCTGCCAAGCCAGTGAAAGGTGGTCATCGAATCAGGTATACCCAACTGAAAATAAACAAATTGTTTGAAAAATAATATATCTATATAATAATTAAGTTCATGTCGATTGGACATTCACAAATACTCTCAGATACTCACAGATACTCACAGATACTTACAGATACTCACAGATACTCACAGATACTCACGGATACTCACGGATACTCATAGATACTCACATATACTCGGAGACATTTACGGACATTCGCGGACATTCGCGGACATTCACGGACACTCACGGACACTCACGGACACTCACGGACACTCACGGACACTCACGGACACTCACGGACACTCACGGACACTCACGGGCATTCACGGGCATTCACGGGCATTCGAGGGCATTCGAGGGCATTCGAGGGCATTCGAGGGCATTCGAGGGCATTCGAGGGCATTCGAGGGCATTCGAGGGCATTCGAGGGCATTCGAGGGCATTCGAGGGCATTCGAGGGCATTCGAGGGCATTCGAGGGCATTCGAGGGCATTCGAGGGCATTCGAGGGCATTCGAGGGCATTCGAGGGCATTCGAGGGCATTCGAGGGCATTCGAGGGCATTCGAGGGCATTCGAGGGCATTCGAGGGCATTCGAGGGCATTCGAGGGCATTCGAGGGCATTCGAGGGCATTCGAGGGCATTCGAGGGCATTCGAGGGCATTCGAGGGCATTCGAGGGCATTCGAGGGCATTCGAGGGCATTCGAGGGCATTCGAGGGCATTCGAGGGCATTCGAGGGCATTCGAGGGCATTCGAGGGCATTCGAGGGCATTCGAGGGCATTCGAGGGCATTCGAGGGCATTCGAGGGCATTCGAGGGCATTCGAGGGCATTCGAGGGCATTCGAGGGCATTCGAGGGCATTCGAGGGCATTCGAGGGCATTCGAGGGCATTCGAGGGCATTCGAGGGCATTCGAGGGCATTCGAGGGCATTCGAGGGCATTCGAGGGCATTCGAGGGCATTCGAGGGCATTCGAGGGCATTCGAGGGCATTCGAGGGCATTCGAGGGCATTCGAGGGCATTCGAGGGCATTCGAGGGCATTCGAGGGCATTCGAGGGCATTCGAGGGCATTCGAGGGCATTCGAGGGCATTCGAGGGCATTCGAGGGCATTCGAGGGCATTCGAGGGCATTCGAGGGCATTCGAGGGCATTCGAGGGCATTCGAGGGCATTCGAGGGCATTCGAGGGCATTCGAGGGCATTCGAGGGCATTCGAGGGCATTCGAGGGCATTCGAGGGCATTCGAGGGCATTCGAGGGCATTCGAGGGCATTCGAGGGCATTCGAGGGCATTCGAGGGCATTCGAGGGCATTCGAGGGCATTCGAGGGCATTCGAGGGCATTCGAGGGCATTCGAGGGCATTCGAGGGCATTCGCGGACATTCGCGGACATTCACGGACATTCTACAATTATCGGCACCGAGTGAGACAGCGCTAACCGAGCACATGCGCAGAAGCCCATAATAACGATAGATCGGAAACACAGAGGCGCTGTCCAGCGGCAGTACGGCAGAAACACGCTCGAAGTCGGAATAAATGAAATGCGAGGGAAAATCGGCACCGATCATTGGACGAAAGTGACGAGCCGAAATTTGCACGTGGCACCGACCGAGCACACGATTAACTCGGCGGGTAACACCGGATGATCGTCACAGCAATATCGACACGGTATTGGAGGCGAGGGGAGAACCACTCGAGGGGCCAATCAGAAAATTAAAAATACGCCGATCGCACGCAGACGCGAGTCCGCCAGAAATCTGCAAAATCGACGAGGAGGGAGACGAAAGCGGGGTATAAAAGACAGCGATTTCGACATCAGATTGTTATGCCGCAGAAACTCAGGTAGCTAATCTGGGTTCTGTGCGCGAGCCGTTAGCTCGTAAGGTTAGGGACATGCCCCGTTAAGGGTTGGAACCCAAGTGAAGTACGAACGTATTACTCAGTATTTAACAATGTTTATTTAAGAATGTATTTAGTATGTTTAACAATATATTTATATTATCAGAGATTTACAAAGGTAACATTGTTATATTCATTATATAACAATGCTTACCAGGAACCTTCGATTAAGGTTCCCCTTTTTGTCCGAACAGTGTGCAATCAACGTTCTACTTGACGCTGATTTAAGGTCGGACAAACGAGCAGTCAAGCCTGGATTGGTGCTCGATTAATGCTTTGCCATCGATGCTTTTCACTGATCTGTTATTAACTTGTTCGCCGATGCTTTAATACCGCCCTACGGATTTATCCAGTATCGCTTTATCAATTTATTCATTAAGGCGCCGTTATTATTAACACATAATTATGTTGCAACCATTAATGCTCGATTTATGCTTACTGCTGTCATTTTGAATTACCAACCGCCAGTACACTTTGTACGCTTGATACACCTTCTCGATTAACGACAATCGGACGTTAATCTTTTCCGATGAGAGTTTAATATTTTCACGACCTACTTATCGAGTTACGACCCCGCTCGCAACGGGTGTATCCGTAGTCAACCGTAAGAATCAGGAGTTCCGAAGAGACTGGTGAGTGCCTGCTCGTGGTTCCTTATGTAGGGGTACGAGCAGGCATGTCAGCATAATTTTGGCAGTGTCAGATATTTCCTCATAATTGTTTAAACAATTATTCCGACATCCGGATTCCTGCTTCGATATTTCTCAATATCTGACTCGACTAATTAATTATCGATTAAATGCTATTTCGGCGGTACGTTGACCCGAGATGCAATACTAGCTTCTCCGTCTCTGTCAATCAGAATTTGGAGACGCTACGATTGCGAAATACCTGACTCAGCAATTACGGAGCCGATGCTCGAATTCGAGTCGCTATTGCCTAAATGCTGCCTCGAATTTAATTCTATTTCGCAACGGCGTGTTTGTCTCATGCTGCTGCTTACTTCGATTATTGGGCAACGACGTTGCCGCAATAATCGACGTATCGAGGTACCCGGGGTACAACAAGATCATCAGTTCAACGATTTACTTTACCATCGGCCAGCCGTCCAGGACTACTAGTGAACAGTGAAAAGTGAAAAGTGAAAAAGTGAAATAAAGTGAATTTTTTGCGAAGAGGACTTATAAATTTTGTGCCAAGTTCGGACTTATAAGATTTCGTGCCAATTCGGACTTATAAAATTGGTGTCAGTTGGAACTTATAAAAATCTGTGCTCTGCGAACTTATAAATTGTTGAACCGAGTGGACTTAGAACAATTGTGGCAATTCGGACTTAGAAAAGGACTTAGAACTCGTCAAAGAACGACAAGAAATGACTCATAAAACTTTGTGAAGAGTTAAGTGAGACTTAGACACGATCTCCATCGACGTGGGACGATAAATTTGCAAAATTAGTCAACACTCAGTACAGTTCGGTAAAGTGACCGAAGTAACCGGTCAGATACGCTGCAAGGGACCGAGTGAATAATATTATGGCACTAAGGGCACTAAAAAGACACACCCAGGGCGAGGTTCACGTTCCCTGAAGGGTTACCGACCATCAAAGTAAGGTAAAACCCTCAATTTCCCAAAATAACACGAATTGCAAATCGCGGGGTAAACGAGCTGTCACCGTCGCTCGCTGTGACGTCACCGTAGGAATCGCCGAGCGAGGGAGCGAGCTGTACTGCACGATGATCGAGAAGCTGCCCGCGCCGGCGCAGTGCGATCGACACGAAATAAAATCATTTCTGCTAAACTCTGCTGAATAATTATTAAATAAATGAATAAATCAATTTTAAGACGAGATCTAAGATCGGAATAGATTTATAATTACGTCACCTATTGTATTACCGACACACGGTGTAGATTAATTATTTGAATATCGAGAGTAAAGAGACCCGAATAAAAAAAAAAGGAAAAGGGTTAAATAACATTGAAACCTGTAATTTGCTAATAAAGATCATTATTTGCTGATAAAACTGTTTCCGACACACCAACCCATAATTCCTAGACACTTCAGTCCGGGAAACCTTCTGTGTAAGTGCCCTTTTCTCTTAAGGAGGCGCGCAAATGCAAAAAATTATTGTACAGAAGCCTTGCTGGGTCATGTACAACGACAGACAAAGTCATGAAAAAGTGGTAAACCCCAAGTACAAGGCGTTGGTCGAAATACTATTATACGAGGCATTCCATATCAATTCAACCACAAAAAAAAAAAAATTCCCAAAATATTTCTAAAAATCGGGATAATTTATTCGCGTTTCAAACACCGAGTTTCAAATTTTTTGGAATTTTTTATGACGAGATATTGCAATTTTCTTAATTTTAATGAAAACAATAATATCTCGGGAACGGTTAGCCGTATCAAAAATTCTGAAAAACGAAAATTTGCGGTTTTTGATGACCCACAAGAAAAAAATTTATTCGAATTTAATTGAGTAAGTTTAGACCACATTTTACCGCAAAATCATTGAAAATATTTTTTTTTTACGGGACGGACCCTCGATATCGTCATAAGAATAATTTTCTCACATTGTGTAAGTGAATAACGAACGTTCAGTATTTTTTTTTATCATGGGATGCGCAATTGCTCATAAGTTACAGCAGTTTCAATTTTTCAAATTGCATATTCGATTATAGTTCGATTTTCAAACATCAACTTGATTTGGTCGTGTGTTAAAGGAAATCAAATTTGTGTTTGTATTCTGTGAGAGAAAATTATAGTTTCGTTAGAATACGAAAGGATTAACCGATGTTCGCAGCAATTATCCGACTTCTTAAAAAAAAAAAAAATATTTTGAAGATATAAAGCTTTTTTTTGCATTTGATGTATTTGCAATATTTTTTTTCTCAAGGAAAGACAATCGTTTTTAATTTTTTTTTAATTTCCCCGAATTGTGGATATGAAAAACGAATTTTCGGTATTTTTTATTTTATGGGATTTTCAATCGGTAATATGTAATTTTACCGATTTTATTCAGATTTGTTTTTGGAGTCCAAAATTCGCACCAACTGTTTCAACGTATATGACTTTTTCAAATATAGTATCGTACCCGGAATTTATAATTAGACTATAGATTTTACTATAATCGTTCGATATCGTTTCGTGAAACAAAACAAACATTAAAAGTGTTTCTAAGATGTTTACGGATTAATTACTGGCTATTTATAAGTTGTCAAGGAAACTCGGTCATTTTTTAAAGAATTCGTCCTCTATTTCATAAGTCTTTCGGTAATTTTCTTGCGAAAAGTCTCATAAAAGAAGGATTCTAAAAAAATCGACTAGGTACTCGGTAAAGCTAAGAAATAGGCCGCAATTACCCTACAAACATTTTACGAAAAAATATATTTTTTTTTTCTAAATGGTTTTTAAAAATGTATAGATTTTGAAGTTACTTCCAAGTGACGGATTTTAAAAAATCATAAAAAGCCTGTAGATATGGAAGTGAGACAAAATGTTTAAATATTTTAGAAAACATGTTGCTGGCAAATTGGCACCCCTACTGTTAAAATTCGATTTTCCCTTAACTGGAATAGCCGCAACTTTTTCTTAATTCAAATAGCCCATAAATAGCATGTATTTTTCATACCAATTAATATTTCGAAAAAAGACAAAACAAAAATAAAATAAAATAAAATAAAACATGATTTGGGAATTGCAGTTTTTTTTTAGGGTAGACCGGCTAGTGAAAGGATAGTTAAGTACACGAAAAGGCTAATGAACAGACGTTTTGTATGCACGTGCTCTTATGGATAGTGTCCATTTAGTGGCTGGTTTAATCTATGAGCAATTCGAATTCTCGATGAGAAAAATGGCTCAAAAATGCTAGTTACGAGAAACCCGAAATTAGACAATGGGGCGATCTGCCTAATGTTAAGTGCGCGCCAACTAAAAAAAAAATACTTAGAAGCATCTCTTTAGTCTCGTATTGATAGGCTCGTTATGGGCTCTTCAGATATGCAACTTCCAACTTCCCCGCATCGACCACTGCGTAAGCAGTAGCCCTAAACATAATTTTTTTTTTTCGCCAAATCTCAGGTCGATCTCAGCACTATGTTCCGTGCCTAAACCATTCGAAAAACTAATCACGGGAAAACTGTTGGCTAAATTAAATTCTATAATAGTACAAGAGCAGCACGGATTCAGAAAGGGCAGATCGACAGTAACAAATCTAGCAGTGTACACGAACTATATAACAAAAGCCCTCGGTGATGGTAAGCAAGTAGACGCAGTTTATAAAAGATTTTGTGAAAGCGTTTGACAGAGTAAATCATCGAATTCTGATAAATAAATTACGTGATTATGGCATCTCAGGGTCTTTACTAGGTTGGCTGGCCAGTTACCGCTCGGGTAGAACACAAATTGTCCATATCCGCGGTTCGTTTTCTAGTGAAATTCGAGCAATATCAGGAGTACCGCAGGGTTCCCATCTAGGGCCTCTACTATTCAATATCTATATCAACGATGCTAGAGATATTATTACTCAATGTCGATCGCTGATGTTCGCGGACGACATGAAAATTTTCACGATAATCGAGGGTCCGGTTGATTCCCAAAGACTGCAACAAGACTTAGATGCTCTGGCTCAATGGTGCCATCTAAACGATATGAGATTGAATGAGTCTAAGTGTCACGTCATAGCCTTCTCCAGGCGGAGAGCTAAAATCCGTCACATCAACTAGAGATCTTGGAGTTATTGTAGACAAAACCCTCTCGTACACCGAGCATTATTCACACATCATTGATGCAGCAACTAGAATGCTGGGATACATAAAACGTACGGCTGCCACATTTGATGACCCATTGGCATTAAAAATCCTCTATACCTCTCTTATCAGACCGAGCCTTGAATACGCATCGCCGATATGGTATCCGTTTACACAAAATATTAGCGAACGATTAGAGCGAGTGCAGCATAAATTCTTGCGTTTTGTGGCTTATGGGCTAAACAATCCGATGAACTATCTCGATCATGAATATGGGCCAATATTAAATCATCTAGATATTCAAGAGTTATCGCTACGGCGTCGATGTACTGATCTCATGCTGCTGTACAATATCCTAAATGGCATTACCGACTACCCCGAGCTGCTGGGGGAATTTGTGCGCAGGATTTCAGCCAGACCAACGAGGCACAGCGAAATCTTTATGACCAAAACTTATCTTACAAACTTTGAGCACAATAGCTTAATTCCTCGGCTCATTAGATTAGGCAATGAGTTTAGGGTTATTGCGCACTTATTCGGCCTCACGCAGCACGAGTTTAGGTCGGCACAATTATTACGTCCGCGACTCTAAATATTAGAACGTATATAAACATAGGAATGTATGTACGAAGCGATGTATCACATTATAAATTTCACACAAATTATGATTATACTGTAAAAAGGGCCGGTCCCATATATATATATATATATATATATATATATATATATATATATATATATATATAAATAAATAAATAAATCTATGCGGATATTTATACGTTATTTACAGCCTATTTATAGGCTATTTCCAGCCTACCCACTACTTACTGGATTTATTTTAGCTAATCACGACCGCACTGTGCCGACAAACCACCCCCGATGAAAGGAAATAGGGTTGATTTCCGAGTACCGATAGCTTACATGTACTCGACTATAATCTCAACATTCATCAGCATTTATGGAGTCGCCTTTTCGCTACTTTATTATTTTTAGGCTGCACGTTCACCTCAAAAGGAGTAGTTCTTTTCGAGGTAGAGTTGCGGTCCAAAAATCGTAAGGTACCGAAAAGGCGAGCCGATAAAAGCAAATGAGTGTTGAGACTATAGCCGAGAATACGAGCCATCGGTGCTTGACGATTACCCTTTTTCCCTTCCTCAGCGGTGGTTATGTCGACACGGGGCGCCTCTGATGGGCTAAAATAAATCCAGTAAGTAACGGGTAAACTTGGAATAGAGCCTGTAAATAGCCCATAAATATTCCACATGGATTTGGCTAAACAATATTAAAACAACATTTCAAAAATGTTTACGGGTTGCCGTCTGCATAGGTGTTAATCCTGGGAAGTTGCATACCTGAACGGTTGCTTATCTGAATGTTCCGTGGCATCGGACGGTTCAATGAATGAAAGAATAAACCTTTACGACGAGAGGATTAACGAATCCTCGAGAAAATTCGGTGTCTTAGGCCTTTGCGAGTGGAGCAATAAAACATCTGCGATGCAGCTGAGTTCTTACCAATAAAGACAAAAAATCCTTTAAAAACGACAAGAATCACGAAAAGGTAATTCACGAGTCATTGGGTCTTTTATGAGCCCGCATATTGCCAGTATGCTGCGTCACTACACAAGGGTCAGCGTCAAGCGCAAAGCCTTTTTACCTGCTTAAAACATAGCGTTTCGGCAAGCGTCTCGCCCCCACTCAAACTGCAATTTCATTCGTCAGCTCGCGTAAAATCCCTTCTTGTTTCTTTTATCAGCCAATTGATCGATTCTTCAAATATCGCTCTGAATGTCTAAGACACACCCACCTTTTTTACCTCTTGCTAAAACATACCTTTACAAACCAGTCTAAGAACTTCTACGGTAACGAACAGTCGCCATCAGAACAGTCGAACAGAATCTTGGAGACTAGTACCAAACGACGCGTTACAATAGACTCACGAAAGTGCAGCCACTTCGTTAATTCAAGTGAACAACATTCCTAATTCAAGTGAAATAGTGTAATCAATTGTTGTGTTTGTTTTTATAAATAAATATTTTACCCATTTTATACCGCCTTACATCTCATAATTCCTCTTAACAAATAAAGATCGTCGGTGATTAATTTCCCTGACGGCATATCTGTACCAGCGAGAATTCGTCACCATCAGCGTGAGTTCAGGCCTTACGACCCTGAATCGAAAGACTATCGCGAGTTCCCGGCGTACAGTACATTTTTTGGTCCTTCGAGCCGGATCAACGATCCGGTACTCTCTAAAGTCCGCTGCACTTAAATTCAGTTAGTAATAAACTTTACATACCGTACAGTTCCGTATAGTGTGTGAAAAAGAAACCAAGGAACGTGGAAATTCGGGCCGACGATCAATCCAGGACAGGGCGACCGAGCTACCCGCCATCAAGGATTAACGCATCATCAGGCAAACGACACCTCAACAAAACGGTAAGCTTGTTAAAGAGTTCAGTGCCACTTCCAATTTTTTCCCTCACAACCGCTCCGCCGAAATGTCGCTTCATCGCTCAACATGGTTCTCACGTCAAGCGAGAGTAAACGCCACGACAAGCTCGTCATTCGTCGCGATAATATTAACAACGCGCTCATCACGTTAAAAAAGGCCGTAGATAAACATCAAGCCGATCTGACATTAGACTCTGACGCGCTGCAGCTTCTCGTAACGCGCATAGAAAAATCTCTGGATTATCTCGGTGAGATCACGTGCGATCTAATCGAATTAGAGCCAGATGATGGTCATGTGGAGACTCAAGAAGGGTTAGAAGAAGAATTCTGCAATTTCGTGACAATAGCCCGACGCATCATTCGGCAACGTACAACAGACGTTATATCGTCAAACAGTTCGACACGAGATTCCCCTAGCCCGTTCGTTACTAGAGCAACACACGCGTCGTATACGAGACTTTCGGAACAATCGCTGCCACAATTCGACGGCAGGTACGAAACCTGGCTTGAGTTTAAGCAAAGAATATGGATACTTATAGAAGCGTACGGCCTATAGCCCGCTTGAAGCTAAAAAAGTTGGGGTACTCGGACAAGCTATCACCCCAACGGTAAGATGTCGCTACCGTAGTTTGCAAATGTGTATTGTACGTGTGCCTCACGCACAGCGCCACACATGCTTACGATTAGGCGACGACTAGGCGGGAGCGCTGACTCCGCCCAGTCGTCTGTCTTGCTCACTCTCAAGAGCATAGATGCGTTGGGGTAATGATGCTCTCCTTATCTTACAACCGTAGCAAGCGCTACGGTCTCCCGCCAATACCCCAGTGGTTTTTTTTTTTTTTTTTTTTTTTTTTTTTCAATTTTGGCTATAAAAATGCCCGATAAACTTTTTCGCTAGATGTCGCCCCAGGACTGTAATTCCAAGTATTTTTTCATGCTGATCACGAATTTGACACTTTTTTATACATAGATGAACATTTAATGTGGAAAAATGCGTCTTGAAAAAAAAAAAAATTGCATAAAAATCGAAAAATTGAAAATGTCATAAAATTTTAACGGTTCGATCGATTTTCTTGCAATTTTGATAGGATCATCGGGTGATGATATTCCATTTGTGTACGCGTTTTCAGCCCAATAGCTGAAAAAATGCGAGCGCTACGCTGCGTACAGACATTTTCGAATAAATTAAAAATGGCGTACAATAAAAACAACTGAACATTTTTGGACGAAATTTTGACCAAACGTTGACTATTGATCACACATGATGTGTGCCAAATTTCAGCTTCTTCGGTGAAGGCGTTCTCGAGTTATCGCGGTTTGAATATTTCACGTCGGATTCATAAACACGCACGCACGCACGCGCGCACGCGCGCACGCACACACACACACACATCCGGACATTTTTTCTAAATGTGATTTTTCGATGTTTTGGAACATTCTGAACACGTTTTCATTAAAATCTGGAATTTTTTTTTTTCACCTTTATGAGGAAGCAAAATCGTCAAAAATTAAGAAAAAAAATAGTCAAAAATTAAGAAAAAAAAATCGTCAAAATTGATTAATAATTTCGTATAAAATTGAGAACAAAAAATCGTAAACAGTTAAGAAAAACAAATCGTAAAAAAATTGAGAAAGTAAAATCGTCAAAAAATTGCGAAAAAATGGTATCCGCTGTTTGGAATGAAGTGACGTCCATTTTCTAGGGCTACTCTTTTCCTTTTAATCGGATGAAGGTTTTTAAAGCTGCAAAAATTTTAATTTCTCTCTTCACTAATTTCGTGTTTGTTTCACGGGGTCTCATTGCGCATGCATTCTTTTCTATTTTATTATTGTGTGAATGATTAAACCGCTGAGTCTCGCACGCATTACCGTGGAATATTAAAATCACCTCATTGAGTTATAGATTCGGTATGCCGCAGGAAATGGTTTCCATGCTTAGACTGAGTGGAATATTGGCTTTACTTTTGCATCTTTTTCCAGGCGAGAAAGATGGATTGCACGGTGTAGAAATAAGAAATTGGATGACTTGACACCAGCACAGCTTGAAAATAACAGAGTTTGCAGTCGCCACTTTTCCCCGCATGATTTTCAGAACTACGGCCGACAAGGTAAGCGGAAAATCAAAGATTTCGCGGTTCCGAATGACGCAATCGACGACGTACCGTGCGTTTTTGAATCGAGTGAAGAGCCCACATCGCAGATTGATACTCACACTGCTTGTTCCTCAAAAGAGTGTGCACCGGTCGTTGCCAAGTCAGCGATCGGTACCGTTGATAACCGACAAGTCAATTCGACTATTCTCGAAAATCAGGATAATACGAGAGCAACCCCTGTCAGAATCGAGCTTCCACTGCCACAGGCTGGTAATGCTCTTCGCCCTCTGTCTGGCGATGATCCTGCCAGTTCGTTGATCGCTCCTGTGAATCCGATTCATGAGGATTCACAAAAGAAAGGTTTTTCTACCGTCACATCTATCGAAGCTCGACAAGTCCGATTAATCAAGTCGCTCCGCGATGAAATAAAGATTTTCAAGCAGAAAATTCGTCGATTGGAGGCTGCTGCCCGGAAGACTGCTGATCTCGCGAATTATGCAAAATCCGTCAAGTCGCTAAATAGTCATCAACAAGCTTTTATTGAAATGCAACTCGATCACCAAAAGCTAAAATCTTGGTCCGAAGCCGAAAAGCAATTTGCTTTGGCTTTGTTATACACATCGCCTAAAGCGTACAATCACTTAAGAGATAAAATGGACTTTGCCTTGCCTTGCGTTTCTCTCATCAGGCGGTGGATTAATGAATTAAATTTGAGAACTGGCATAAGCCAAGGTATATTTGACAGATTAGCAACAAAAGCCGCAACTATGACTGATGATGAACGTGAGTGCGTTCTGATGTGGGACGAAGTAAGCTTGAAAAAACTGCTGGAGTACGATCCTAAAGCCGATCAGGTGGAGGGCTTTGAAGATCTCGGAGAGCTTGATCGAACAAACAAGATAGCTTCTCACGCTCTCACATTTATGGTGAGAAGGCTCACGTACTCGTGGAAGCAGCCGATAGCTTACTTCCTCTCACATTCGAGCGTACACAACGAAGATTTAAAGAAGCTTATTTTGAATGTCATGGACAAAGTTCACTCGATCGGGCTCGTAATAAAAGCAACAGTCTGCGACCAAGGTGTTACCAACCGAACAGCGATAACTTCTCTGGGTGTCACGGTAGAAAAACCTTTCATGATCCGAGACTCGCGAAAAATATTCTTCATGTCTGAAGTTCCCCACCAGATGAAAAGCGTGCGCAATAATTTGGTCGGGAAAAAGGTGTTTGTAGTCGACGGAGATGAGATTTCGTGGGGCCCTATTTCGCAACTCCGGGACCTGGAGAGAGACCGCGCTTGCAAAGCCGCTCCAAAGCTGACTGACAAACATGTCAATCCGAACACCTTTGATAAAATGACGGTTAGCCTTGCGACTCAGGTTTTCAGCGCATCTGTCTCTGCCGCCTTAAGTGCGGCTCACCTGACGTGCGAGATACAGCATCCTCATTGTTCGGCGACTGCAAACTTTTGCAAAAGATTGAACGATCTCTTTGATTGTTTGAACAGTCGCCGATCTACGGATCCAAATCCATTGAAACGAGCCCTTTCTTCTTCCGAACCTCAGGTGGAAGAATACCTGGAATTGAGTTTATCGTGGGTAGAAAAGTGGACCGTAGCCGGATCAGAATCCACTCTCCCTTGCGTTTCAGGTTTCATCATGACAATCAGAAGCGTTCTTCAACTGTGGGATGATTTGCGCAAGACAGGAACGATTTACTTCATAACTTCGAGAGTAAATCAAGATCCTATTGAGAATCTGTTTTCGATTCTGCGGGGTCGCGGTGGGTACAATCCGTGTCCATCAGCAATGACTTTCCGTCGCAACCTGCAGTACGCTATGACTGCAAACTTGATGAAACCTTCTTCGTCGTCGAATTGTGAGTCTGACGATGCAATGGTACTGCTTCCAATGTTGGAAAACCGTAGCAACAATGAGGGCCTCGCTTCCGATGCGAAAACTGATTTCAGGAAGGAAATTGACGCACTTGTCAATCAAGATTCGATTGTCGAGATCGAGCGAGCCCCTGATCGTTGCGCGGAAGAAAGTGTTTCTTCTCCGGGCGAAACCGAAGAATGGACGGCACAGGAAGCCATCAACGATTTTCCGATCGACGATATCGTCATTGACAATCCCATCGAGCAGGCGCACAGTAGCTCTGCGATTGATCAACCAGTCGCCGGCTGCTTCAATGCTTCAATGACGAAAGTGTTGCCGATAATCGGATCGAGGAGATATATAGCATAGAATCAAATCCATCGTTGGACAGTTGCACTCTTGAAAATTGCACCAAGACCTACATGGCGGGATATCTTACTTTCAAGTGCCGGGAAAAATTTAATTGCTCAGACTGCTACGCCGCTCTATCGAAGGGTAATAAAAATTACGAAAACACGAACGAGCTTTTGATCTTTTGGAAAGCTTACAAATACACAGAAAACTTCGAGCTGGGAAAGTTGAAGACCCCCACCGATGACTTCAATAAAGTCGTGACCACTATGTATGACGTTTTTACAGAAGTTTTTTCATCCGAGCCACAAAGAGTAAACTTAAACAAATATCTCGAAACCTGTATCAACAACACTGTCGGAGAAGCACGCCGACTTTTGGTGCATTGAAGGAACCTGCCACGAACACCGCAATTATATAGTCAGACTTTTCATCCGCGTTCACGTTTATAATAAGGTGAAGTGGATATCTCAAGACCTGAGAGACCGTGGCAAGAGATTTAAAACCATTAAATCTGTGAAGGCCAATAAAAGACCTACCGTTTATTGTGCAGGCGCGAAGCCTAACCCGAAGTTAAAGAAAATAACCCATCAGTAGATCGGTATGAGATGATTAGTCCTTTGATCCTCTAGCATATTAATATATGATAGTAAATACTTATGCAACTTGAGACTGGAACGCCCCGCCTAGCGATCAAAGGATTAAATGTTAATTTGTATAGTTAAACCTTGCCACGTTCCCATTCAGTCGAAAGAACACTTTGCATTTATTCGGTTGATATTTATGAGCGATTTAAGCTACCCATCTGTACATAGATTCAGCGGACAGAATAAATGAAAGATTCTTTTTGCTCCAAAGGCTTTTATATGTATATTGGAACATTTTATTTAAACTGTGTTAGCCTTTTTGAAAACTGCTGCACGAAATACGTAATTGTAAATAGAGTTAGTTTCATCTCCCTTCGTTTTGGATATCGAGCATTGAAAATAGTTACCCTTTTGTAAAATAGCATGATACTCGATCATATCTTTCCATTTAAAATAGCGAATACGTGATTTTATTAGCATAAATATTACGAAAGTACCTCACCGGATACGATATTTCCTAGCTTTACTTATAACTTTATTGTGTAAATAGTCCTTATGTTCCCATCCTCATACCTCATCCTCTATCCTTCCCAATTCCCGATGGAAGATACCCACTACCTTCCCGTGGTTTTCATCGAGTAATCATAGTTTACACTTTTCAAGTTTTATTCTAAGAATATGGACACCTCCATTGGCATGTCAGTAATTCAAATAACAGTACTAATTTCATTTTCAATCTCGTAAACTAAGATTAGCTAAGAGTGGGCGTGTTTGTGTGGATAACTAGACTTCGCAGCTCGTCGCTGTGTATATTTAGTTGTCTACTGAAAACTGAGAATGCGCAATTTCGTTTTCAGTGAGTGCAAAGTGCAGTGTTGAAATACTACGGAGTATTTGCATATATAAGATAAAGCCAAAAGCTTTTTGAATTCTCTCATTTCCGATACCACCATACACAGGGAACTATGAATGTACTGTACCCTTATACTGTCGCTCACTGAAAATCGCTTTGCAGACATTTTATATCAGCTGTAACTTAAATTGTAAGAATTACTAAATTATAATTACGTCCTTTTAGCTCTAGTCACGCAGAGAGAAAATAATCATACTCATATTTAATTAAAAAAAAAAAAAAAAATTACCCGGGTTCGAACCCACAAAACATGAGTTATGATGCTAGCACGCTACCACCTCTACCGCGCTCTTCATTGATTGAAAATTAAGCGTTGTCGTATTTATGGTAATGCCCCGCCTGTTTAAGCTTGCTTGCATGCTTGCTTGCATAATTTTTGTGCTTGAATCAGTACGTTTTCGTTTTTTAATCTGTTGATCACCTTCGCTTTTTCGATGTGATAAAAAAATTTGGAAAACCGCCGTACTAGTATTTTTATATGTAGGCTCTAAATTAATTTGTAATACCAAATTATATGCATACCTTTTTGGCTTCAATCAGACTGAGTACATAATAATTAGATGCGTATGTAATTTCAGAAAAAAAAAAAAAAAATACCCATTACGTGGGATTGAACCCCAAAACATAGGTCGTCAGACTGGCACGCTGACACCTCCGCCACACTCTCCATTGAGTATAAATTAAATAACTACACTCTGATCTCGAGGAAGAGGCGCGAAATAGAATTTAATGATTAAACGAACTTACCTGTAAGTGAAGTTCTATCATAATTGTATGATGCGCCTCGTCCGGGAAGATCAGTCCCAACCGACTGGCTCTCCCTTTTTTTCTAATGATATATGCCTTTTTTTCTAATATATATGCTTTTTTTCTAATGATATATGCCTTCTAATGATATATGCCTCCCTTTTTTTCTAATGATATATTGCGACCGCCAACTTTTCCCCAAACTTCCAAAAGATAAAGTTTTGGGCGCCAACGGCGTACTCCTCGACCGCTTTTAATTTTTCGATGATTTCAATTGGGCGCCAGCCGATTATCGTTTTAATCGGCACGGTCGGTATCGATGTTCGCTCGAGCACGCGCTCTTACTGCTCCGGCAGCTGCAGCTAGGCGAGGGTGGAGGGATGTGGGCGGTGAAAATTTGTTCAACACGGAAAAATATAAGAAAATATTCGGCCGAAGCTACTCCATTTATTGTAACAATCCGACAAGAGAAACCCGCGTACAAAATTCGCCCTACTAAATTCCCCCCAGCTACTCAGTTCACCGGTTTGAATTTTCTACGTGGAACAGAAAACCCTGGCCCAAAAAAAGGAAAAAAAAACAATAATAATCAAAAATGGCAAAAAGGGAAAAAGATAGGTCGGCGTAGTAAAATGCGAAAAAGAAAATAATACAATGGAAAAAGAATAAGATAATAACCAATAAATAAGGGGAGAAATAAAATAAACGTGGTAATAAACAAGGGACGATGAAATTATAATAATAAAAAAAACGAGAGATAAATACTAACGGGCCAGGCCTACTTTTCCCTACTAGCAAAAACGCAATTTAGGACCGGACTGTACCGCTGTCCGATCGTCGCCATCAGACGGAGGGCGATGTTACGCCGCGCACACATACACACACACAATCTCGGCGTGCAGGCTACGCCTCGCGCACGCTTCCGGAGCGATACATCCCCGCCAAAAATTAATCCAACTCGACAACAAACGCGAAATCGTGACAAAAGAACCCACAAATATCATCGGCGGTCTCGAGGCCCGTAAATATAATATCGCGATGCCTTTTCGACGTTCTCAGCCGCGAAGGAAGGCCTACGTTTATTAGTCCGCGCGAGCTCGAAACCCACACGCCACGCCAAACACTCACTCTCCTCCGTTCAACGCAAATCACGCGCAGGCGATCTCTCCGATTTTCACGGTAACGGTGCGGCGAGAGGCCGTCCAATTCCCAGCACTTATGATCCCCGAAATACAAATAAGACAGTGACAGAAAATTCCCCAAGAATGAAAACACGAAAAATGATCGAAGGAAACATACCCAGTGAACACGGTAATGTTGCAGCAATGTAACAGTAATGTAACCAATTGTAACAAGTAATATTACCTGGATGTTACATGTGACTTACATGTAAGTTACAATTTCCTACTCAACAATATAACATGTTATATAACGTGTAATGTGCTGGGTACGTAACAGTTATGTTGCAAGATAATGTTACAAAATTTGTAATGGTTATATTAATGCAATATTGAAATGCAATGTTACCGTTTCGTTATTTGTAATATTGTAGAAACATAAATGATTCAATATTTTCAATATAACCGTTATATATAGGTTACATAACTTATTTACTGCAGTAATATCAGTACAATATTGCTGAAACATTGGCATTGTATAACAGCAACACTACACTGACATTACTTCAATATTGCAGTTATGTTTACGGTGATATTACAGTGATATTACGGTATTCATTTATTGTAGGAAAAATAACAAAACTGTTGAGACATTCAATGTCAAATAAAATCTTTTTATTTTATCTCATTACGACGTTATTGATTACATTACATAATAAATTTGGTTGAAACAAATTAAGTAGGAACATTTCTTGTAATTAAACAACTTACAAGTATAAAAACAAATGAAGAACGGTTTTTCGGTCAAGATTAAGATAGCGCATTTCCCCAAAATCAAAATCAAAATTAATCAAGTAAGAACATTTTTTCAAATTAAGCAACTTGAATGGAAAAAAAATTAAGAGCGCTTTTCTTTAAGAAATTAAAAAATCAACATTGAGCAACTCGAATATAAAAAAACAAATTAAGAACGTTTTCTAATAAATATATCGAATAGAATATATCGAATGAATACAAAAATGTAGCGTTATATTTTTTAATGCGCAGTATTGTTTCTTTGGTCGCTACCGAAATTAACTTTCTGTTTGAAGTTAATCCGTTTCCCGTCCGTCCAGTCGATCCCGTTCGTCCCGTTGAGCCCTTTTTTTATTCATTTTTTCCGTGTCACGAGTGTTGCGCTGTTTCGCAAACCGAAACCACTCAGCGACGGTTTCTTCGAATGTAATTTCTTTTTCGGTTGGATAGGTCTCCATAACAGCATCTGTAAGCCAAGCCAATACTGTTATCTAATATGTTTGACATAATTTTAAATAACGATTATAAAAATATAATCAACAGCGTGAAAATAAATAAGCATCACTACATTAACCTCGTTACTCACCTTTCATAATTTTGGTGATAAGTAAGTCCTCGATGCACAAGTTTTTCTTCCGGCCTTTCCACGAACACATCTCAGCGCACGTATTGGTGAACACTTTTTTCAGTACCCTTTGAATGTCTTCACGCGCAGTCCGCCCTCCGATTTTGCGTACGAACGTGTTCTGCAATGGAGTTATTTGTTATTGCACTATTAATAGTTACAATTACGAGTTAGAATCATTGTTTTCTAGCATAAACCAAAGATACTTACGAATTCTTTTTTTATTGTGGCGTTTTCTCGCATGATTTTCTCGAAGTCCTCGATCTCTCTAACAGTTTTTAACGGGAGATAGCTCTTTACAACTTCGACACTTCCTGACGCCGCGAGGAGCGTTTTGCTGCATTCGATTTTGTTGGAAAGATCCTCTATCGCGACGAGAACCTTGGCCAGCATTCGAATTATTATTCGTGAATGTTCTGTATTCAGTAAAAGGTAGAAAGTATATAGTTGAAGCGTTTAAATGTTGTTCGTGAAAATCCTTTAGACCCAGGCCATTCCACCTCGCGGAGAAGTATTTCCCAGTTGAACCTCTTCGCCGTTCCTCTTTTCGGAGTTTTCCGAAACTTGTGACACTTCATCGAGTCCTCCATGTAATGCCTGCACAACTGGCAACAAAGCTGTTGTCGTAGCATTTTGGCTGCAGTTTTTCTGCATTATTTTTGAAGCCGGTGCACCTCGCGCTCTAGGTTGGTTAGTTTCAGCGCACTTAGTTGATGTTTTGGCCTTTTCCGACGTGCTGGCTAACAAGCTGGCTGAGATGCACGGCAAGTCTGCTGATATATCTGGTGTACCTGCTTACACAGATTTCAATTTTATCAAGAGACGCAGCAGCGTCTCGACGCCAAGTTATAAAAAAAAATGTCATGAATTTTGTCGAGACGTTAATTATACTGTACTGTATTCATTAAAAATGTTATTAGTGCTGTACTGATACCTTAAAAACTATATGGAACGTTTCTTTTCTCAACTCATTATATTTATATTTTTTTATTTTATAATTTTATAATTACAATTATTTTATAATTTTTTAATAATTTAATAATTTAATAATTTATACACATATATTTAAATTAGTTCTCAAGTACATTAGACAATTTCTGTTACGTCATAATCAGCTCGTAAGAAATTATTCAATTATATTGAATTAAAATAAAGGTTTCGCACAGTTTTTAATATATAAATCGACGCGAACGTTATTTCAATGAATTTAATTGGTGTCACTCAATAAAATATTCCTAAAAAACTTTTCAACTTACATGCTCGTGCTTTCAGCCGCTTGTAAGTCTTCGATGGTCGTCCATTTTCCACTTCATCCTCGGACGAACTCGTAATCATCTTCGGGACCGGTACTCTGCGCCCTTTACCGAGATCGTCATCGTCGGTAGTTGCATAGCTCGAATTCTCTGCGATCTTTCTCGCTTTTGCAAGAGTCACTGAGACAAAACAAAAATATTAGTTCAAAATATCAATTTCACAGGAATATACGAGAAATAGAGGAACCAACGTTGTACATAGAGGAAGTGTATATATATTGTTTATAAGTATTCGTACCACAGTATGTTTCAATAATGACAGGCATTCGATTCCACGTATTTTTATCCGGTTCAGCCTGCTTTGCTATCAACGACGTGATATTTTTGCTGTTCGACGGCCACCAACAATATCCTTCGACGTCGTCATCGCTGTTTGGTTCGATCCATTTTGCTGGCACTTCGGAAACGTCTTTGTCATCGGTGAACGTCACAACTGCATATTTCTCCACTGTTGTGAGTTCAGTAAGAATAGCAGCCAATGTCGTCAGCAGAAGATATAAAGAGCAGCCATCCCCAAAGAGAAGAGTATTATGAAGAAAGTGTTGAAAAAGAATTCGTAAGAAGGGATTGAGGATTGAATTTACAAATCAATTATTGTATTGTAGCAAAGAAACCACAATACTCTTGTTAGTTTTTACCGGATGCTTTATTTTCAAACACTTTCTATGAACTCGCGACGCTAGCAAAATTATCTGTTCAGATATCGACTCTTCATCAATCAAAGAAATTCCAAATAGTTCAGAATCACACGGTACCGAGAATAGTGATCTCGTATTATTGTATCTGTACCCTTTTATATAGAGGACACTATTTTTACTCAGAATTTTTGTTACGATAAAAATCGAATCATCGTCTAATCGGCAGCAATTTTCATAATTGTTTATTGAGATCGAAAATTGTTCGAACTCAAGAAGTTTAATCTTTGTTGTAGATTTCAAATAGTGTACGATTGGATACGTTTTACGGTATCGTGTTTGAATGGCAACTTCATTCGCTTCCTTTATGCGATTAACAATTTGGTGTAAAGGCCTTTGTGAGTGCTTAACCTTTTTCTTTAGAGTCTGCAAACAATTTTCAAATTTGAATGCACTGAAGTTATCCAAACAGCCAAACCGTAAAACATCATCAGGGAGGTGTAAGAGGCTATGTACATTATAAGAAATGTGTTCCTCGCCGTACAACTCCCCGTAATGAGCAACAAACCATCGCAACAACGATCGAGCGTAATCGTTATTGACCAAGCAAAGCTTACTATCCGCTAAAATACGGGTTGCTATACTCAACGCAAGGAAATGAATGTAAAGCTCTCTTGACAAAACTGATTGCAAAATGACGGGACCAGTGTATAGAAGGAATTGGCGTAGCTCAGTAGCCTTCCAACGCTCATAATCGTTGAGACTTCTCGGTTTTCTGCAGAATTCTTTAGTTATATAACATTTCATTGACAGTAAACTTTCCGAAGCACCACGGATCGCGACTTTCGTAAACCGAACATTTTTTGGGCCATCAATCCAGAACCGAAGAAGGCGTCTCATTACGCCTAAGCATATAAGATGCATATAATCAAGCGGAATTTGAGAAACCATGCCGATATTCAATTTAAGTAAATCAGATTGACCAAGATGATGCTCGGGCTGGTGCTGATGTCGGAATGAATCGTCGGACCTTAAAGCGCTGTCTATTTCCGGAAAAGTAGTTCGCCGACATAAGAATTCTCCTTCTTGCACACATTTGGAGCAACCAAAGTATCCATTGTGCCCTTTTGTACGGGTGAGAAACGATTTTGCCGGAGCATCACAAACGATAGCTTTGATCGACACATTACAAACGTGACCGTCTATGGCAATGCCACTGCAAAGAACGTCGGCCATTTCCGTAATAAATTCGCTTAGGTAAACGTTCGAATCAATTGGTTTCGTATCACCATAATATATACCAACAACGAAAGGTTCGGTACAAAAATCTGTTTCGATTGATGCCAAAATTGGCCAAAATTGACCTCGTGAACTTTTGAAAAGGGGCAAACCATCGCAGTTTATATTGATTTCTACGCTGTTAGGAGTATCTCGAAAATACGTGGCAATCGACCTTTTCAATCCTTCTACGAGTCCAAAATGCACGTAAGAACCGCCATTAAAAAAGCGAATTGCTTGCGATGTGTTTCGAGGAGTTTTCATAAGAATTCGAGCATCTGTTGGTAAATCTGTATGGCCGTGTTTGTGGAGAATTTTTAATAACGCAGTGACGGGCCTATGAGCTATGGCATTTTGATCAACCCAACCACGTAACTCTTCTGCTAAACTCGTGTGCAAAGTACTGAGAGTGTTGTTAATACTTTTAACGTGGGACTCATCGCCACTAGCACTTGAAGAATATCGCCGAATTTCTACAGGCCTAGGACTAGCTGTGGAGTGAGACTCATCATTACTAGAACTGCTTGACGAATAGAGATAGGGTTCTACACTCATCGAACTACTTGCTTGCGGTGCACAATTTGTTCTCAAATTATTCGTGATGTCTGACTGACTGATGGTTGTTTTTTTAGTTGCAGAGCGGTCAACGGTTACCGACAACGTAGCAACGTGATCATCGACGTGAGGTGTGATTGGATCGTTAGGACGATCGGTACGATTGGCAGGACCATTATGCGCCGTATGAAAAGTAGACTGCCGATTAGAAGATCTCATGTACCGTGCGATTCGTTCTTGAATTACTTGATTTTGCCTACGCTTAGATAAACTAGAAATACATTTCGGCATTTTCTTTCAATACTCCCGGTAAAACCAACTTTGATTCAGTATAGGTAAATGTATGTATGAGGTATTCGAGGAGAAGATCCGCAGAAAAATCTAGAGAAATCGAAAAAAAAAATCATACAGCCGTGTTCAATAACCAGGGATGAGTTGCCGGTGGGTAAATGATTGCGACAAGGAGTCGCCGAAAAGATTGCGCCGAGAGTCGACGAATATCCCGAACAAGCCGGGAAAAAAACTAATCAAAACTCAAAAAAATAAAAATAAAAGAACAGTGATACAACCCGGTTGGTGAAGTACGAAAGTAGTCGAAACGAATAGATCGGTATAAACCTCGTTACACGTTACACGTTACATCGGTTACGTTTGAACCTTACGTTTGAACTTTTGTTTAGTCGAACTTTGGTAGGGTATTATGCATATTGAAACAATCGTTTTTGAAAAATAATAATTGTTCTATCTAATTAGACAATACTCTCTGATTACACGGAATTAGGCTTCTCTTCGAATTTACTTTTGCTTTATTGTATTGCTGGAGGATTAGCATCAACATAAAATGGAAGTTGTGAAAAAAATATTTATAAAAAATCATGCACGATGGAACCTGCCTCAAAAATCGTTAAACAAATCTAATTCAAAAATGTATTGATAACAAATGAAAATATGTAAGTTCTTTGAATTAATTATTTATCGCGCAAAAAAACCAACAGGACCAATCAAAATAAGTTCTCCATAAGTATTTAAAATAAATACGGTCAACAACTAGCAGTTAAAAAAAAAACTCCTATTTTATGGGGGGTGTTAGACAACCACTGTCGAGTTACAACAAAAAAAGGAGAAAAACAGGAATAAAAAAAATGTAGAGAAAAATGTGTCTACTTTGAAACCAACTTTAGGAATCATGAAATTGGTCAGGTTGAAAAAATAATTCTTCAACAATTAACAACATTCCAGTTTAAAAATCAAGTATCTCCTTCGTTTAAGTAAAAAAGAAAAAATCTTCCATTGCACTTACTTATTTAGCGAAGACGAGGCTCGTGTACCAATAATATTTTTATCGTTACAGTCCAGCGAGTGACAATTTTTTTTAAGAACGCTCAGTGGGAATCACAAAGATCTGGAAATTCAAACACACATTAGATTCCGAAAAAAATATCAAACTTATAAAAAAAGACCAAAATCTGCCATGACGGAAGTGGTCTCAAAAATTGTACAATGAATTGTAAAAAAAAAATTCCAACAATTGAAAACTTCTACATTTGAGAAGAGTAATTTTTTCTTAAAATAAAAACCGAAAATTTCACAAGACTACAAATAATTATTTTTGCGAAACTATTTTGAAAAAGTGGGATTAGAAACAAACATTCAGAACAGGAAGGAAGCTCCATTTAGTCTTTTTTGACGAGTTATCAACATTAACTGTTATAACATTTATCAATAAAAAGGAATAAATTCAAACAAATATATAAAAAAATGTGTCAGCGGTGAAACCGTAGGCATGGAACAAAAATTTTTTAACAATCACAACACTCAAGTTTCCATAGTTAATTATCTTCTTCGTTTAAGTAAATCTAAGACAGAAATCAGCAAGCACTGATCATATTCACTGGTCGATATGCCTTATACTCACTTATTTAGCGAAGCCAGGGCAATCGCTCGGTACGAATTTTGGTGTCCGTCGCAGATGTGGATTTGACCGGCGAGTGAATTCTTCATAAAAGTGTTCCGCCCAAGTAGCAATGATCTGCAAATACATACATACTAGATGACATTTTTTTACAAATTAATATATGATAGGTAATTTTGATACTAATTTTGCAATGCGCCGCACGAACAGTGTAGAGAAATTTCCTTATACTTCTACACCGCTGCAAACTTTCATTCTATACGAAAGTACATTATTAACAAAGCAGCATATAGCATATGATAAATTAATTTTCCAATGGCAAAATTGTATATTAGCTGTTGGGAACAAGGGAATGTAAAATTGTAAATCGCGACGCGTATGATATAACTATTGCGCTCTTCCCAAATGAATAAAATTAATTTTATATATATAAATTGAAGTTCGAAAGTTGTAAAAGATAAACTATCACAAAAAATTGCATAAAGTCGTACGAGAGAAACGAACAACTTGGAAAGTTTAGGGAGTATAAAAAGTGTACCCATAAAAGTGAGGTTAAAAATATGAGGTTATACAGTATACATGCAGTACGTGCGTATCACATAAACACGAAGTGCACCAAATGTTTTGTGCATCGTTAGATGTTGCACATGTATATAGTTTATGTCTTGTCAAAAGTATTTGTGAGATCACAAAAAGCTTTAATTAAGAAGTATGAAAGTTTAATACATACCTGTCGTTACCGCACGCTGCAGACGTTTGCCGGTCAGAAGAAAAAGAAAGCGCGAACGCGAGACCATGCACGTTTTACAGAGCGACTGCGACTGCGCGCTACAATCATTTTTTTTTAAATATTGTTTTCGAAGCAGTACGGATGTCGGACTAGGTGCTTCAGCATAAAATACAACATCACGGACGGTCAATACGTGGATAGGTGACCGCAGGAAAAAAGAATTAGAAATAACGGCACGGAGAAAAAGACGAGTCAGAAAAAGAATATGTTTATGTAACTGCAATATTACAGATACATTAACGGTAACATAGCATTGCAATATTGCAACTATATAACACTGTTACAACTTTTGTTACATTATTTTGTAATATAACTGTTACATATTCGGTATGTAACCCCGTGTGGAAATATTTCTCTGCTAAAACTTTGAATAATTCTTAAATTTCTCTAAAAATCTCTAATTATTTCTGAAATGGTTCTGAAAATGTTTCTTCTCCTCCTCATCGTGTATTATTAATTTTTATCTTATTATTTACATGTTATCATTGTTTCCAAGGAAAAAATAGGAAACAATGATAATATATGTAAATAATAAGGTAAAAATTAATAATCCACGATAAGGAGAAGGTAAACAAAATTTTTTTATAATAATTTTTATTAGAAAAACGAATCCCTGAAAAAAACTGAAATTTTTTTGAAAAACCATGAAAAATGTATAATAAAAATCTGACTTGATGTCCCAATTACAAGAGACATTTAGAGAATTTTCAGATATTTTTGCAGAGTATTTCAGAGTTCCGAAGAGTTCTTCCGAGATTTTTAAACATTTGCAGAACCATTTCAGAAATGATTAGAGATTTTTAGAGAAAATTAAGAATTATTCAAAGTTTTAGCAGAGAAATATTTCCACACGGGACACACGTTATATAACATGTTATATTGCTGAGTAGGAAAATATGTAACGTCCAGCTAATATTACCTGTTACAGTCAGTTACATTACCGTTACATTGCTGCAGCATTACTGTGTTCACTGGGATTTTTATACTCTTCGGAAATAAGCTTGTTGATTTTTTTTTTATCTGACCGTTCACGAGATACGAATTTTTGAAAATTTAAGCTGCTTTTTTCGAATGCTCATGACTCCTTCAAAAGTGTATAAATTTCATTTTTTTTTCAAGTTGTGTTTTTTGATTGAACTTTTCATAAATGTCATACAAAAAATAATCGAAAAATCGATTACACGATTTTTTTTTTAATTTTGTTAAACAACCTTGTTTTAAAAACTGTTTGGGTCCTTCGACTTTTTTAATTCTCAGAAATCTAAATTACTTCACAAATTTCACTAATTTTAAGCCCAGTCTCGTTGTGGGTAAAAAATGCACGACAGGACTAGGCTGACAATTAGTGAACGAATATATTAAATTTTTGAGAATTCAAAAAAAATTATAGGACCCAAACAATTTTTAAAACGAGGTTTTATGACCAAATTGAACAAAAATCATGTACTCGATTTTTTAATCATATTTTGCGTGAAATTTATGAAAAAATCCGTCACAAATATACAACTTTGAGAAGGAAATAAGAAATCGATGCATTTTTAAATGAGTTATGCGAGCATTCGAAAAAAACAGCTCAAATTTTCAAAAATTCGTCTCTCGTAATTGACCACATCATGAAATAAAAAAAAAACGAGCAACTTCTTTTCGAAGAGTATAAAGACGTAAAAAAGGGTTTAAGTTTGAAAATTTGAGAATTCTGACCATATTGGCGTATAGTAGAGTGCGCGGCGTCTCGACAAAAGTCATAAAATTTTTCTTTTTATAACTTGGCGTCGAGACGCGGCCGCGTCTCTTGATACTATAAATTTTCAGCAAAAACTAAAATTTTAATTCCCACACTATGTCGGTTTGGTACGGATTCCTTTATATATAGGGCCACCTTGCCGAAAGAATATAATTAGATTTTTACAAGAATGGTACATAATCGTTGCATAACCGTGTTACATTACTGCAATGTTAGTATGGCACCCCCCACTAACGTTACACAAACATTACTAAAGGTACACTCACTTTGTTACAAGCATGTTATGTAAACATTAAAGAGTCATGTTACGTTACTGCAATGTTCATATGTTACACCCCATTAACGTTACACAAATATCACAAAAGGTACACTCACATTGTTACAAGCATGTTACATAACGGCTATAAAACTTTTTGACATCACAGTAACGTTAACATGTTATATCCTAGTTATGCAACTAGCTTATAACAAATGGTACATAACATGTTACTTCCCAGTTATATACCAGCTATGTATCACAAGAATAACATTTGTGATATTACCTGTAACTTCCATGCAACATTGCTGCAATAAAACGTGTTCACTGGGTAAGCTCTTGGTTTGCCCCGGAACGGAACTCCACGCCGCGATCGAGTCGCGGGCACGGTCGACAAAATGCGCGCAAAACCGATGCACGAACGCGCGACCGATAATTATTTCCCCCAAGAATCAAAAGTCTTACCGCGAGAACTGGTGGAAATCGGGATAATCCTTGCCGGTACCGTTATCCTCCGTCCTTCCAAAGTATCCGGAAGGGAAATATCCGCGGAATGGCTGGGTAAAATCGTCCCCGGGAGTCTCGTACTGCGGGAACCGATCTCCAAAATCCCTTGACTAAGCGGCACGAAATTTATCATACGGCGAGCACACGCGTCGTATCTCCATCGCTTCACAGAAGGGAGTCCCGACCTAATTTTCGGTAACGTGCTCGCCGCCTCGTTCGCGTTCTCTCTCGCTCCCCACTTTTCCCGAGTTCTGTCCGGTGTCCGGTACCTGGCGCCTCTCCCGACAATGCCTACCTCGCGTAACTAACTCAGCGCGCGCGACCTATATTCGAATTCGTCGTTTATCGGCTAAGATGCAGCGCGTCGAAGATCGGCCTCTCCCGTCGGTTCAGCGGTACCGGATGTCCTCGTTGGTGGCATCCATCAGGCTGCGACTCACGGAAATCCTGCGCCCAAGATGATGCAGCGAATCGGTGAAAAGCAAAGCGTGCAAGCGAGGAGAAGGAAGCAATGCCATACAGTCGATAAACCGCAGCGGTGGTCAGCTCAGCTCTCGATGGTCCCGAAAAACAATAAAAATAAATTCCTGGGGAATTATTATTTTGTCCCCACAATAATTTTGCCCTTGAGATCGCCTGGGACTCTCAGCAACAAGATAGGTTTCGTGTGCTCGACAAATCCCGTAGTTTACGAGGATCTGTGACGCGACCGAAAAATACCGCGTCACAATATATATATTTATATTGTAACGAAACAGCTCGTTCGCGTCTACCACTACCGGCGCGCGAGCGAGCCCGACTTTGGGTGACCCGCGGGAGCGCAAGCTCCGCCCAGCAGATAGCGAATCGCGAGTAGCGCGTCGAATTAAGACGAAGGAGCCGTTGAGGACCGTGCTCGAATTCAAAGTTAAGGAGCTTTCGCCGTTGCAGCGACGTCATGAATCGTACGATCTATGACGCGGGTAACGGGACTTTGCCGGCCTATATAAGCCCGTGTAACCATGCCGCGACACTCATTATTATCTTTCCAACAACCCACCTACACTTCTTGTTGAAACGAATCCCAGCTAGCTCTGGCCTATCGTGGAAACTCCTTGAGAATAGCCCATTCTCCCTGTAAATTAATTCCGCGAGAAACTGTTAAGGGATAGCCCAACTCGACATAGTAGCTTGCGAAATAAAACACAGGTTCTTGAGCCAGCCCAGCTCCGGTTAAGCCATAGCCCAAGGCTTGGTCGTACGTAGGTCAATCGGAGAAAATAAAATCTATTTCATGCGAATTTGTTACGTATTACGATTTTCTGTATCAAGTCTAACTCTAAAAACCTCCGAACGAAATGGCAACGCAGCGAAGCACTGTTGCCGAGAGTCCCCTACATCTCCTACACCGACAAAGACGCGTACGGCTCCGCTCCCTCGCGCGTGCCACGCCGAGATTTATGGCCTTTTCCCCCAATTTTCCTGACACGCTCTGCTCTTTACATTTCCTTCCTTTCAAATACTAAAGCCCTTCCACTTCTTCCGATTCCCCGAAAAGATCTATTTTTAAACTTGTTTACTTCCTACGGTCTATTTTTAACTACTAATACCAACACTAAATAGGGTAAAATTTAGTATAAATAGGCGACCACATTAGGATTAAAATCAGTTGTTCTACGACCACCGAAGCATTAACATCTCCAGAATCGCCGAAGAGCGCGCAAAGCTCTGCATCGAAAGACTCTAGCCCTGCGTGGCAGAGTACGCCGACAATTGTCGGAGCTTGCTGCCAAATTATCTAAGTAGAAGTAGTAATCTCAACATATACAACCAATTGTACTTCAAAACCATCATTTTATTTATAATACATTGTGAGTATTTCAATTTTAAACCACATCAGATTATTTGCATGCACTGCCGGGCCTACTGATAGTTTCTCAGAGACTCATTACCTCCACCCGTCAACGATCCTTCATAAATCCGCAGCAGTTCGGTGTGGTCCCCGTCCCTGGATAAAGGGCTAACGCCTTGACCCGAAAGAGAGACTACTCATTTTATGATCGTCACCGAGCAAACTCACTATTTGCTCGTCCAGACATAACAAATTACCAGTACAAATTAAACTCGCGCATTGCGTCACCACGCGTTCGTCGAAGCGTCTTAAAATCGGAACGAACCTAATTCGAGCAAAACGCAACACGGTCGTACCGCAAGAGCGCGGTCTATAATCTATTTCGAAAACGTTGTAATATTAAAGAAGTAAATTCCAGTCCAGGACATCTCGGAACAAAAAGGAAGCGACAGAAACGAGAAATAGTTAGACCTGTCCTCGAACAAACAGTTTACCATAAAAATCGGATTCGAGCTCGTCGTTCCTGCGCATTGCTGATGCTGAACGACGAGACGCTAAAATCTTGCGTGTTTTCGTCACCCGACCATCGCCATCGCCGCCGAAAACAAAGAAATTTTTAAACTCTAGAATCCTTGAGCCAGGACAGCTCCGATTGTCAAGCATCAAGCGAGACAACCGAATTTTGCTAGTAGAGTCACAAACAGTTCAGAAGATGTTCTGTTTAATCGATTCGTATTCGCGATGCTGCAACGCAGCGTCTTAGAAATCTCATCGTGCTCTCGTGCTATCCAGCAGTTACGAGGCACGATAGAGGTGTTAAGGAACGCCGTACGCGTGAAACCAGCCCTGAAAGACCCTTCACTCTCACCATAACCCAGTCACCATTCCCATAGACGCAATAGAACCGGTCCTAATCTTCAAAAACTTCCACAATTTCTTACCTGCAACCGGAAGCTTGTGCTGAAAATTTCACCGTCTCCGGACGTTGTATGTGGAGAAAATCTGAAGCTTCTCCTGATCCTACACAAACACCCGATTAACGCCGCTCCTCGCAGACTGCCCAGCGTATGAACTCACATGCGGTTTAAATTACCAGAGTAGTGAAAACTCCGAGTCTTGCGATTTCCGCGCTAGCACGGAAAATGAAGAAAATTACAATATATATATTAGAAACCCTGGTGGTTACGGCAGGAATATTAACACCACAAAAAAATACTCGTAATTACAACAAAAAGAAAAGAAATATTGGGAGCAAACTGCGTATATATATTATGGAGTCAATTTTAGCGAAATAAACACGAAATGAATACACATAAATCAATATTAAATATTAGGCCGACTAGGACAATTATTTATTAGTCGATGGTGACTTAGTTTTGCTGAACATCGTAAGTAGAAATCGAATACTCAGCCAATCAATAAATAAGAATGGATAGTACGAAGCCGCTCCGAAATAATCAAAATTATATCAATCTACGTGAATACACTCCCTCTCACACATTCTTCCACGCAAACCTTATCAACCCCTTTTCGTTCACTTCTATGTTCACAAGATACTTGTCACAGATAATGTTATACAATACTCAACTTAGTCAGTAAAACGCTTCCTCGATGGCTCTTTCTTTGTCTCCGGGGCTCGTTGGGCTGGTGAAAAACAGGTACAATGGTGGAAGTCGCCTGGCCAGGTACGATCGAAGGTGTCAAACACGAGACCGCTCACTAATCCTTCCGTTATATGTCGTCATCCAAGTTAAACACTGTTGACTCCTCAACGTCCCCGGAGAGAAAGAGGCCGAGTCCGGGACTCACTCGAGTTTATTATCGATATTAATCCCGACATCTTATTGGGCATGCGTAGTAATTATTGTCGGATCTGCCCTTGACAATCGATACTCGTGTTCGATTAGTGTGAGCCCGGACTCTCGCAATTTGAATTAACCCCTTGAGCGGCAAGAAAAATTTCACTGTTTGTGCCCCAAACGCGGAAAAAAAAGTATTTCGATTTTGATGAAACATGCTATCCAGGGGTTTTTTTTAGTCGTTGATTACGAATTTGAAATTAAAATTGAGAAATTCAAAATGCCGGATCCAATATGGCGGACCAAAATATAAAAATTTCCTTGATTTGCATAAAAAATGGTATTAGTGGGTTTGCGAGGTCGCTGATTACAAATCTGCCCTCACAATGCAGAAATTGAAAGCGGTGGATCCAATCTGGTGCGCGCAAATGCAAAACGTAATATGATTGGATAATTTAATTATTATCTATGGTGACAAATTATTTTCCACTAACAACAAAAATTGGCTAATGTTTTCAAGAGATTTGCGTGTTGTTTCTTCAGCTGTTCTCATTCTGAAAGTCGAATGTTTTATAGTTACCTGTCTCCCATATTGCTCAATGAAATGTAATCAGTCTTACATTTTTGTCCGCCATATTTTATCCAACAATAAGCATTTTTTATTTTTAATGCAGATCCGTAACAAGCGACCTCGAAATCCTTCTAATATCTATTTTCATGCGAATCAAGTAAATTTTTGCATTTTGTTCCGCCATATTGGCTACGCTATTTTGAATTTCTCATTTTTGAGGGCAGATTCGTAATCAGCGACCTCGCAAACCCACTAATATCATTTTTTATGCAAATCAAGGAAATTTTTATATTTTGGTCCGCCATATTGGATCCGGCATTTTGAATTTCTCAATTTTAATTTCAAATTCGTAATCAACGACTAAAAAAAACCCCTGGATAGCATGTTTCATCAAAATCGAAATACTTTTTTTTCCGCGTTTGGGGCACAAACAGTGAAATTTTTCTTGCCGCTCAAGGGGTTAATTCAAATTGCGAGAGTCCGGGCTCACACTAATCGAACACGAGTATCGATTGTCAAGGGCAGATCCGACAATAATTACTACGCATGCCCAATAAGATGTCGGGATTAATATCGATAATAAACTCGAGTGAGTCCCGGACTCGGCCTCTTTCTCTCCGGGGACGTTGAGGAGTCAACAGTGTTTAACTTGGATGACGACATATAACGGAAGGATTAGTGAGCGGTCTCGTGTTTGACACCTTCGATCGTGCCTGGCCAGGCGACTTCCACCATTGTACCTGTTTTTCACCAGCCCAACGAGCCGCGGAGACAAAGAAAGAGCCATCGAGGAAGCGTTTTACTGACTAAGTTGAGTATTGCATAACATTATCTGTGACAAGTATTTTGTGAACATAGAAGTGAACGAAAAGGGGTTGATAAGGTTTGTGTGGAAGAATGTGTGAGAGGGAGTGTATTCACGTAGATTGATATAATTTTGATTATTTCGGAGCGGCTTCGTACTATCCATTCTTATTTATTGATTGGCTGAGTATTCGATTTCTACTTATGATGTTCAGCAAAACTAAGTCACCATCGACTAATAAATAATTGTCCTAGTCGGCCTAATATTTAATATTGATTTATGCGTATTCATTTCGTGTTTATTTCGCTAAAATTGACTCCATAATATATATACGCAGTTTGCTCCCAATATTTCTTTTCTTTTTGTTGTAATTACGAGTATTTTTTTGTGGTGTTAATATTTATTTTACAATGGCACCCAACAGCGGGACCCGATACGTTTGTCGAGTGAATACGAGTGATGTACTCAAGAATTTTTATCGGGAACCAACAAAAAAAATAAAATATGTATATATATACTATATACATTATTTTAAACATTTCAATATATACAAAACATTTTTTTTAGTCGTGTTTCTCTTTTTATTTCGTGGTCTGATAATGAATTGTTGTTAATTGTTGTTGTCGTTCTGATCAGCATTTTCCTGCATCTACGGTAAAGGAGATTTCTCTCCCTATTACACGTTTATCGCATGTGACGCTTTATCAGAACAGTGCCCCTTTCGAATCTATCCTTTCGGAAATTTATTCAGGGATGGGCTGAGAATGCATGCCGACAGAATATGTACTTCGATTATTAACGCGTGATGACTACCACATACGAGCTATTATGATTCTCCGCGCGACCCTGACACACCGTAGCAAGGCCTCTGAAATAAGACTCCCGATGGCTCGCGCCGCGCTGCGCGATACTGAGTCAAGGCTAACGTTATCGCGGATTGTCGGGTTCGATGCACTACAATTCGGCTCTCACTAAGAAATTAAAGGATCTTGACATCTAAGTATTCGGCTATCACTCTTTAGTTAATTAACCCCCGGATTGATTATTATTTATCCACAAATTGTTAGAGTTAAATAATTAAAGTTCAGAAAAACAAACAAAGTTAAATATTTTCTAAGGACAATTGAAAATACATGAAATGATTGAAAATTAACAGTTGTAATGACTTACGATGTTTCAAAATGAATTAAGCGTCCAGGAATATGAAATTGCATGAAAATGGATGAAGATATCGAATCAAAATTCCTCGTCCTTCCTTCCTTCCTTCTTGGTTTCAGGTAAATTGGTTAAATTAAATAATCAGTGGCAACAGTCGATGTTGATGATAATTGTAACTCCGAATGATCTCAATGAATGGTCAAGTTATTTATTTATTGATGATTAATCGTTAACTTCCGATTTGTTTATCTTATTTTCCGAAGTTAAAATAATTGATAAATATTGCATACAATGGTCTGACAGTAACAACTTCTTCCCAACAAGAGGTTCCGCGAAAAGGCTACGCTCCACCCTTGGTGAACTTCTTTTATCGTTCCGATCGGGGGGGTGCCCGTGCCCCCAAGCTCCCCGTTGCATCCACTGATGTTCAGTAGGCTTGCAGCTGATCGGCTGGTTCCCTACCGTTGTGATTATTGATCGGTTTTGACATCTCACGTCGCTTATTTTAATAATTTTACAATATGGACTTTTACAAAAATTTCTTGGTTTAACAATTTATTCGTTTAATTTTCGTTTTTAATTAGAATGGTTTAGAAATTTGAATGGATTTTCTACCTTGTTTCTATCAAAAGTTATTCTGTCGATTAATTATATTTGTTTAAATATTCCTTATATATTCCGGATTTTCAACAAATAACTATTGAACTTCGCTTAAATTGCAATAAAACCCTAAATAACGATACTGATTAATTCCCTACTATTTACCATTTGTTTACCATAATTAATATCAACGATTTGACCCAAATGGTTTATCAAACTTGACTCTATGGAATTACCATTTGATCATTTATTTATTGGTTATTTCTCCAGAAATACTCAACGCAAATGAGTCTGTTATTAATAAATAATTCTTATATGTTTATCGAATGGTTCAAATAATTATCCTCCGAGAGGTGCTGCACTCGTTAGCGCCGACGGTAAATTTCCCAATCGATCGCCTCGAGACAGTCGCACCGATTCTTCGGCTGCACCGCTGTGTGCGTATATGTGTCGCCTCGCTCCGCGTGTTAGAGCGATAAGGTCCCATCTCCTTTCGTATGTGGGAAAGATTCATGTTGCTTTTGCGCTTTTAATGAGACAATGGTTATGGACTGGAGGTATTCTCGCTGTCACCGACCTTCGAGAGCGAGTCGAATAGCCTCTTTGTATAACACTGTCGATCATGTGATTATTCCTATGCCAATCACTGGATAGAATCATCCAACATTTTAAATGCGCTATTATTAATTATTTAACGTGTAATCACCTTTCAGTGGTTACTTCGTTAATATGATTTTACAGCTTTTATATCCTTTCAAAATTTCCTATTTTCCTATCGAATATTCCTAGATTTCTGACCAGTTGCGTCAGCGAATTTTAGGGAAAATTCGCCGCCGATGGCTCAGAACCCGATACAACAAACGACACAGACGATCGCGAATTATCGAAGAACGAATTCGGATAGTTTAAACTGAAAACTGACGCGTTTTACCAAGATCCGCCGGCGCATCAGAATTTCGACTTTATTGAGGAATTATCAAACGGAGTTGCGGTCGTAGAGGACCGCGTTGAAGATCGAGCATTTTTCGACGATAGCGAAATACCCGCACGTAGAGGTAACGATTGCCGGAAAAACAAAAAGTATACTATTAGACACGGGAAGTCAAATAACCGCCATGTCGGCGGATTTTTACAAAGAACTTGCTGAAAAAAATAAAATGAATTTATTGCCCGTATCGAACCTCTTTGTAACGACCGCAATAGGCAAGAAAACAACAACAGAGATTAAAGAAAGTAGCAAAGAACTGTCAACCATTGAACCAGTAGATTTGAAGAACCTCCTGGATTCAAGGGGGGGGGGGCGCAGAGAACGATGAACAAATAAAAATAGCAAAAACACAAATATGGTCAGACTTAGATAGTGAGAATTTCCCGAGAATCGAGGAAATAATTAGCGGAAACGAAAAAAGAGTTAATGAAGAAATTATTCATTATAACACCGGTATAGAGGAGCCTAATGCGAGTACAAAGGAATTATCCGATGAGCTTCGAGCGGTCGCGTTTAAACTAACATCGCTAAGCGGGACCGAGAGAAGGTCTTTCGAAGAAATCTTACAAAAATTTCGGCTAGTATTCTCGAATAAACCGGGATGTGCGAAGGGGTACGAGCATTGGTTCAAATTAACGAAAAGTCACCCGAGTATCTGACATACATACCCGGTGGCGTTCGCGTTACGTGAACCGACAAAGCGGGCAATCGAGAAGATGCTGGAGACAGGGGTTATTGAGCGCGCTGTAAGTCAGTACTGCAATCCATTAAGAATTGTCTTAAAAGATGACGGATCGGTTCGAGTGTGGCAGGATGCGAGATTTGTTAACAATGTCATTGAGAATGACCATGAATCACCACCGTTAATTACGGAAATCTTACAAAAGTTTCATGGCGCAAAATATTTTTCAAAGATCGACGTAACTCAAGAATATTGGCAGATTGCATTCCATAAGGATTCCCGACAATATACCGCGTTTTTGTTTGAGTCAAAGGTGTATCAATTTTGCAGGGTGCCGTTTGGCCTGAAAACCGCCGACAGCGGCTTTATTCGTGCTTTAAGCATGGCTTTGAAAAATGATTTCGACGAACATATATCCTGCTATATTGACGATATACCAATCGCTACTAAAACCGTTGAGCAACACATGCGCATGTTGAGTGGAATATTTCAACGATTGTCCGATTATAATTTCACCATCAAACTGTCAAAGTGTTTATTTTTTCATGATCAGGTCCCGTTTCTGGGATTTATTATCTCGTCTAAAGGGATCTCGCCCGAGCCGAATAAACTCGAAGTGATGACCTAAAAGAAATCGATACTTATAATCACTCAAATCTTCGAAAATACTACGCTAAAAACTTAAAAAAAAAACCCACGAGTCGGAAAACTTGACAGGCGGTGAAAGAAGAAGCGACTCAACAGCTGTTCAGATTCTCTTTCGACTGCTCTATCTTCTACTAATTAGCAATATATATACTAGGGATCTAATGTATAACGGAATGTAAATAATGTAAATAAGATCAATAGGGATGAAAAATAAGGACTAGAAAAATTGATAAAAATAATGACTAGAATAATTGACTAGCATGTTTTAAACGGTGATACTGACTACGGATAAATGTGTCCAGACAAATGTTGACATCGATAAAGCTTGACTATCCTGTGGTCAAACTAATTTTCCCGAAAAGTCGAAATCTGCAGATGTAATCGAATATGTATTGTAATAACGATCCTCCCTACTTCTTCCTTTTTTCGCTTTCACACTACCACCACTCGATTGCCGCCGATCTCTTCTCACCCGCCGCCGCTGCTTATCGCAACGCCGAGCATCCCGTCATCTCCTCGAGGACTCCAAACGCCTATTCCTTATCACCCCCTGAATACACAATCCTAGACTTCGATCATTGCATTCCTTTTCTCATGACTAACCGCCTTCCAAGAGTCCAAAACATCTGCCCTTTCTAGTATTTTTTCGACTCGCACATTCCTCCCCCACTATCTGGAGTTTCCCACGGGCTAGATGCATAAATATAACCCTGCACCCAGTTTAGTCAGTCATTTAGTCATCGAAACTCCGCGCAACACTGTCACGCTGCCGGATTTGTATTAGAAAATAAAGGTCTTTAACAGTTCGACAAAGTGTTTCCCGAGTCTTTCCCGTCCTACAACCGCGTTCTGTGGCAGAGTCGACTACCACTCGTAAATAAAAAGACATTAAATGTTCCTCGCGACATCACAGTAAAATAATTTGTTATTATCATGCACCTCGAAAACACGATCGCATAAAACAAAATAATTTTTTTATATACAGATAGGTTTTTCCACGTTATGATAACTACCAGTGGACCCCATCCATATCTTTTCATTTTAATAATAGGTAGTTCACAAAATTGTCATATACCATCATTGGACAGTTATAAAAAAATTTTACAACCAATTGAAAAACAACAATGGCAGTGATACCAATTTTGAAATCAATTGCGAAAACCTTCAGTTATTATTTCGTCCAAACTTTCGAATAAATGCGTAAGAACGATTACATTAAATAATGAAATGTTGTATCGAAGAATGAAAAGGAATCGTATATATACTGCGAACACAAATATAAATATATACAAAATAAACTGTATATATATATATATATTTCAATGCATAAATACGTAATGCATAGTGTGCCGTAATTAACTGTTAACATGGTAACTATAAATCTATGTATATAAAAACTTAACAATTTAAATTGTAATGATATTTTCCCCGTGGGACGGGCGAAATCATCGAATATTTTGAAAACTAAAAATTGGCCAAAATCGTGCACCGGTCGGAAAAAGGGGGTGGGGGGGTCAAACAGAATGAAAATAATACTCGTCGGGAACAATAATAACGATGGTTTTAATAAGGCAAACGGATAACAAAAAAGTAGAAGTTGAAAGGTTGAAAAATAATGACAGAAGTGACCGCTTCGACGCCGGTACTGGTACGTCGAAGCCAAACCAAAAATAACAGTAATAATTCCCTCTTCAACGCTGAATCCAAAAACAATAACTTGGTAACGAAATAAAAATGAAAATGGTAAATAATCGCTTGAAAATAATCGCAGGAAAAACGGAAATAATAATCTAAATAATCGCTGGGAAATACGGGGCAGTCGTAAATAATAAATCGGGAGGAAAGAGGGGGAAAATGGTCGGGGCACTAATACTCAATTTTAACAATAATATCGGGGAAAAACGAAAATGCAATTGGTTCAAAATGGTCAAAAAATGCTTATAAAGGGGGATGCAAAAGGGAGAAATATTCGGAATAAATTTAGGGAAGTTATGGGGATTTTAAGGGGCCTTTGTGGGACAGTCAATGGGACTTCGAGGGGGTTCGTAAGGGAAAGCTGGTCAGACAAAAGTTGCACGAAAATCAAACAATACACTAAATATGGGCGCCAGCTACTTTAACGGTGTAGCACCGTAACAGATCGTGCAAACGGCACGGATCTCCTCTCAAAAAAACAAACTCAAAAACGTTATGCTTGAAAAATTACTCTGTCTCGACGGACAGTCCAGCTAGCTCGGGAGAGGAAAGGGGGTCTCAGGGGGAGGGTACACGAATCCGATGGCTTCTTGCAATATTACCTCGGTGAGGGCTAAATTATACAAAAAAAATGTCTTAGAGGCTCGCGGGTATGGGAAGGAAAAACTTTGACTAAATAAACTATCACTTATTATGAATTTTACGCGTTTTACGCCGCTCACCACGCGCGCGATTCCTCTCTGCTCGTGTAACAAAGGACGTCGTCCACGTGGCGACCACGTGGCGACCACGAGGCAAAGTCTTTTACGAATAATTTCTACAAAAAATAAGGGGTTTCGGGGGAGGAAAAAGGGTCAAACAGGGTCGCGACAAATGTGGGCAAAAACTTACGAGTCGTCGGGGTTCACTCACTCAATGCACTCAGATCCTGGTTACAATAGTTCTCTCGAATCAGTGGACAACCTCAGTCGTTATAAAATTCCGTAGATCGGTCAAAATCGTATCCCTGGGCTATCACTGATTCGTCGTAATGGGCGGATTATGCTCTCCTAAACGGAGTCGGAATTTAACAGGGGACAACTGAGTCGTCTTATAAATTTGGAAAAAATGTCACACTCGCTTTCGGCTGTCGAACAATACAATATTTCTTAAAATTAACGACACCCGATCTCACACACGTCCACACACCTCGCGGCTCGGTTCGGAGAGTAAGGGGGCATGGCGATGTCTTCTTCTTCGTCGGGTATGGCGCTGGTGATTATGGTGGGGACGAGAACACCTATGCGTCAGCTTTGGTCGGTAATTGGAGTCATGGACGGGCGTTTCCTCCGGACGGCGAGGGGTGGCGACAGAGGTGTCGCTGGATCGTCAATCGATGCCGTGCGTCGATGATTACAGCGGCGGCGGACAGGCAGGGCGGGCAGTAGCGATTTTTCGGCGGGCTTTTCGAGGCTTTCGGACGGTCTTTCACAGGGCTTTTTCCCCTCGTCCACGATCCTCCTACCTTCCTCGGCGTCAGCACGTCGGCTCTCGTTCCTTTGCAGGTCCTGGGGCTTGCTGGATCGTTCGGCTGTTCCTTGGGGCTGTCGGGGGAAAATCTTGACGTTGCCTTCGAGCCGCGCACACTCACACAGCGGGTAACAGGAGGAAAGAAAAAAAGGGGATTTCAACAGTAACTTACACAAAATATAAACCAGAAAAAACGTAAAAAATGTCCGTTCATAACGTTCGGTGAGCGGCGGACTCGATCCGAGTTTGGCGAGGGACTTGTGGCGTACCACGTCACAAAATATAGCACAATCAAGAATGAACAATATATGAGGGATTCGATCCGATTTCGACCATCCTCCGGCCTGACCCCTTCCAATTCGAGCCACACTTTTTTCCTGTCTTTATATACGTTTAAAATGTAACACAATGTTTTTTTAGATTTTTCTAAGGATCTGTGACAGAGCAATCGATAATTGAAAATTGGTAATAATTAAAACATAACATTTTACGATACGAGATATGTCTGTATTGGATAGGGGTATCGGGAAATATTAGGTGTGCGATGCATAGGTCTTGAATGATACTTTAACAAAAAAAAAGAATACCTAATTTTTCAAAAATATTTGGCATGTTAAAAATCAATTTGAAGTATAAATAATGATTTTTCGATCCGTTGGACATTTGTAATTTTTTTGTACATTTTTTTTGAAAAATCTTTGAAAAATACTAGAAATTATGAGAGCTTAGCAATTATGGTATCACTTATGGTTTAAAAGATATAATTTTAAACCATAGGAAGCAAAGAAATCGCTGTTTTAAAATACTCAAAATCACTCATTTTTCAATTTCGGGTATACAAATTCCCGATAAACTTTTTTCATTAGTCGTCGTTCCAGGACTATTTTTTATGTATTTTTTCATACTGATCACGAATCTACCGCTTATTTTATTCGTAGATGAACCACACATGCTGTGTGTGCTGTGCGTGCGTGGATGGGTGCGTGTGAATCAGACGCGAAAAATTCAAACCGCTATAACTCGGGAATGCCTCGACCGATCACGCTGAAATTTCACACACAGCGTGTGTGGTTAGAAGTCAATCTTTCTTCAAAATTTCATGAAAAAATGTTAATTTGTTTTGTACAACATTTTTTATTTCTTCAAAAATGCCTGTGCGGACTCCAGCTCTTACAATTTTTTAGCTATCTGGCTAAAAACGCATTCACGGATGAAGTATAATCGCCCGATAAATCCATCGAAATTTCGAGAGAATAGATCGAATCATTTAAATTTTATGTAATTTTGAAGTTATTGAATATCATGAAAAATTTGTATTTTCTTTTAGACGCAATGTTCTGTATTTATTATTCAACTGCGAATAAAATAAGCGGTAGTTTCGTTATCAGAGTGGAATAATACATTAAAAGTAGTCCCGGATCGACAACTAACGAAAAAAATTTATCGGGAATTTGTATAGCCGAAATTGAAAAATGAGTGATTTTGAGTATTTTGAAACAGCGGTTTCTTTGCTTCCCGATGGAATCGCGGAAATACCCGGGCGCCTATCGTATTTTACGGCAATACACTTTATATATTTTTTACAATACATTTTTTATGTATTTTTCCCCACGAATAAAAGGAACATTCATAGCCGTGAAATTATTGAAGGTTATAAAATCTTCAAAAAATGATATCTTTTAAATCATAAGAGATACCGTAACCACTAAGGTCTCATAATTTCTGGTATTTTTCAAAGATTTAAAAAAAAAATTACAAAAAAATTTAAAATGTCCAACGAATCGAAAAATCATTCTTTCTACTTCAAATTGATTTTTAACATGCCAAATATTTTTGAAAAATTAGACATTTTTTTTGTTGAAGTATCATTCAAGAGGTATTCATCGCACACCTAATATTTCCCGATACCCCTATCCAATACAGAGATATCTCACATCGAAAAATGGTTTGTTTTAATTATTGCCAATTTTCAATTATCGATTGCTCTGTCACAGATCCTCAACAAAATCTAAAAAAAAATTATGATTCATTTTAAATGTATATAAAGACAGGAAAAAAGTTTCGCTCGAATTGGAAGGGGTCAGGCCGGAAGATGGCCGAAATTGGATGGAATCCCCCATATTTTTTACATGAACACGTTTACAAACAAAAAATAATAATAATTGTTTACTTATTCATTAAATATAACATTTTTGTTTATTATCTACTCCTATTTTATAAAAAAAAACCCGTAGACATTAATAATTGCCTTACTCATTGTGAACTTCCTCTGGTCCTCGCTCGCCGTGGAAATTGAACGCCATGCGAACAACTTACATAGCGCACTTAGCGGGCTGTGTAAATAAATTTTGCGGCGCAGATCACACAGCGCGCAAAGCGTGACGTATGAACACATCGCACGGCGTGCATCAGCTCGTTTTTATTGATAATATGAAAAACCAGTCTTCTTCAGACTATTATTTCTTACAATCTAAAGATCATCTGTATCAAATCTGTGAGTTATTCGCAAGGTGTGAACAATTCATACGGAGCATGCATCACGACTTGCGAACGACTCACACGCAGCAAAAACCGCGATGTGCGAATAAATTGTGCGGCGCGCGAACAGCTTGTGCGCGCGCCAAGCGCGCGAGCGTTCAAATCCGTGAGTGCCTTAAAAAATGTCCCTTCGGGATATTTTTCGGGGGCGTTTGAGGGGCTAAGCCCCCCAACGAGCACCCCGCAGGGGCGCTTGTTGTTTTACACGTCCGTTCCACTTGTACGGGGTCCTTTCCCTTTTTACACAGCCCACCTATCCCCCCGATTGCGTCCGCAGCCGACTTAACCCTTTACTATGTCACATTCGCAGAAGGGTACAGAGAAACTGCGGAAAACCTTGCCATACACAGACGCCTCTTTCCCCAGAAATTGGTGTTCCTACAGGGTAATCGGCAATTTCCGAGAAAATTACTACCTTCCGCTCAACGATTCGATGCGCCAGCCAGCGCGCGGCTAGGCCACCCATCAAAGTAGTGACTGCGAGCGGTACTGCTTGACTTTGGAGACCGCCAGAGCCACACACCAACCGCGTACCTATCGTTATCGGTCTAAATAAATTACTATATATATTTTATATTGTAAGCTTAATACTTTATTTGTTTCGGCACAGGTCACATATTCGCTAGCAAGCAGGCCAACACACTGACTAGGAATTTGCAGCAGCAAATCGAATTGACTGCGACTGGTTTGTCTAGCAAACAGACAAATGCCCTGACACGGTCTTCGCAACAGCTGTGTGGACAATCTGCAATAGAATTGCCTAGCGAACAGGCGAACACCTTGACGAGGCCTTCGCAAAAGCAATTTAAACACCCTACAATGGGATTGCACAGGGTGTCCCAGAATCCCCGCACCACCTGTAATTGGAAGGTAGCTGGTCGGCGTTTGAATTTGGGTGCAAGTGGCGGTTCTCTTTTGTTTCCGCGAGACATACCGCGCGGATCTCGGCTGTAGCGCGCAGCGCGGCGACTGACGAACGATCAGTCGGATAATGTCGTAATGTTAGGGCAAAATAATTAAAGGGTTATTACCGATCCGAAATTCATTATGTAATTTATTATTACTTAATTTACACTAATAATGAATAAATTATTAAATTTTCACAAAATCTGATCAGGTATGCTGAATTAATGATTGGCTATTATTAATAATAATTATTTGTTAATAATAAATCCATAACAATTACAACGACTTGAGCAAGATAGTTAAATTATATAGTTAATTTTGAAAAAATTCAAGATTTAAATTTTCATATCGCTTTCTCACAATGTTTCTTTATTAGCAAAGCATCTTCGATGAGAAATCTTTTACGGTATTTTCGGCTTCTTCATAGAGGAAGCTTCGCGATTGCAACCCAAAATTTCACTCACACACGCTGACGCGCACATTGCCGCACATCCACGGACATCCGACCAGACATTTAAAAAAAAAATACGATCGTTCGACGATTTGAAGTGTTCTGATTGTCATGTTTACATGAAAATTAAAAAAAAAAATGTTCATGAAAACAAAATTTCGTTTATGAGCAAGCAAAAAATTAGCTCAAGAGGTCTAAATTCATTTTATTTAGAGTAAAACTGGTGAATATAGCCTACTCTGGATATCCCGCATAGAAAAAAGTCATATGGTAAAGGGTATTAAATTGAGTATGGGTTAAATATGGGGAATCGTATGAGAACGAATATGGGTGTTGTATAATCTGACTGTGGACTTTGTTCAGTTCCCACATTCATCCCATACACTTTTAGAGACTCTTTGCTATCTATCGGGTACGCCTTCGAACATTTTCACGCAATCAACAACACACACTTTTCCAGACTCTTTCCCAACCATTGCGTACAACCTTCAAAAAATTCCTATTAACGCGGTTGATAGAAAAGATTCTCGAAAACAATATGGGATAGATAGATCGAACATTTTCGAAGTTGTATGCCATGACAGGGAAAGAGTCTGGAAAAGTATATGGGATTGATTGCACGAACATTTTCGAGGTCATACGCGGTGGCTGGCAAAGTGTCTGGAAAAGTGTATGGGATGAATGTGGGAACTGAACAAAGCCCATAGTCAGATTATACTTCACTCATATTCGTTCCCATACCATTCCCCATATTCAACCTATACTCAATTTAATACCCTTTCCCATATGACTTTTTTCTACGCGGGTAGTTTGAGTCATATTCGCACACTTTTACCCTAATTTTTTTCTTTACTTGAACAAAGATACGAACACATGAAAACATTAACCAATACTCTCATTAGCATATGAAACATGGTCTAGCATCTAGAACGTTTGTTTAGAAACTCGAGAGGGGTTCGAGTTCGATCCTTGACGAAGATATCTTTTTTTTTTCTTTTTTGTTTTAACTACATAAATTTTGGTCTAAGTCAAGAATTCGTACTTGTTTATGGGGCATCGTTTGCTTATTAAATTTGTGTTATTACGTTCAAACGGTACGGGTTAAAGGCTGTAGATTTCCCACTAAGGTCGTTAACCGAGTTGAAGCAAAGTCCACGTTCGTCTTATGAGTTGCGTAAGAAAATAAGGTTTCACGTGAACGATGGCTCGAGGCTGCTTCAACTCGGTAAACAGCCCAACTGAACGAATTACGTTTACGTTATTACTTTTAATCGGCACGGGATAAGGGAGGGAGATTTCTCACCCGGACCGATAACCGAGTTGAAGCAAATTTCGCACCGGTCTTACGAGTTGCGTAAGAAGATAATTATTGTTCGAATGATGTTAGCCTAGAGGCGTGAATTTTCAGGGATCGTATATCGAAACGGCATCAAGTCGCACAGCAATCTACCCAAATGTTTAGAATCATCCATTATATTTTTTATATTTCGGCGTTTCATTACCCCTTATCATCTACTTCGTCATTGCTTAGTTTCTTCTGTGGTCAATGGACAGTCTACATCATTTGTCAGTTATTTCAAATAACTGTCACACGTAGCAAAGGTATCACGATATCTGATCGCGGAAAATCTTAAGTAATAAAAAAGTATAAGAATAGGGACAACGAAATGCCGAAATTCCCGAAAAATATTACAGATCATCCGGAACACATCGGTAAATTTCCGTGCCAGCTGGTGCCATTTTGACGAGCGATTCAAGAAAATCCTAACCTCTCGCGTGACATCATTAGAAGGATAACGAAAAATGTGTATAACCGAAAATTGCAGGATCCGCGATACACATACTTAAGGAAATGGGTGTATCCAAATTTTTGTTGGGTGCGATCATTTATACAATGATAACAGATTTGGCAAGCCATCCAAAACAACAGAAGATTGTAAGTCATTTTTGTTATTTCCTGCGTTTGAATCATGTAATCATAAAATATTAATAATTTATTTTGTTCTAGCCCCACGTATCAAAAACTTCGACAATATGCGAAGGGCAAGATGTGCCCTCGGGGATACGAACAAATTTTTACCAATGACGAACTGGCGGAAGGGCGGTCGGGAGGACAGGAGGGAGAGAACGAGGGAGAGAAGGAACAGACGTCGCTCAAAGGCTTCACTCCGGAATACTTGGAGACGGCAGAGGCGGGAAATTCCTCCCTCCCTCCCGCCGGAAATTTGGGTACAATCGCACATTTCCGATGATTTCATAAGTATAGGGAATTATTTCATAATAAGAAACGATCGCAAAGGTAAAGCCGGTGGAGGAGTCGCGTGTTATATTCACAAGACTTTAAAAGTAAAAATGTTAGCCTCCTCTCCAAGCATGTTTACAAATTCACCAGAATATATTATCGTTAGTATTTCCGCCGTCAACGCTCAACCAGTTCTATTTGCATCTGTCTATCGAAGACCTAAAGGTGCTGTATTAAATGATTTCTCTGAAGCGTTAATGCGATTTTCCCATGCGTATCAAAATAATATTATAGCAGGCGATCTTAACTGTAATCTACTGAAGGATAATTTTGAGTCAAACTACTTATGGAATTGGATTTTCTCACTATCACTTCACCTTGTAAACTCAGAGGCAACCTTTCACATTAATGCTTGCGACTCTCTGTTAGACGTGATCATTGTTGACAGCTCTGAGAAAATCAACAACTTCAACAAATCAGATAGCCCATGCATTGCCGGTCACGACTTACTTGAACTGGACTACATGCCCGATACACCGTCAGTAGAGCAAAGAACAATAACCAGGCGAGACTTAAAGAAATTCAGAGTCCCAGAATTTCTCGCTACATTGTAAAATTCCCTCGGAAACGGCGAATTGCTAGGACATATTCATTCATCGGAAGATGTCGATGAGTTCAATCAGCTACTCTCTTCTTCTCTCCTAAGTGCTTTTGGCGCGCATGCACCAATTCAAACATTTACGGCTAAAAAGCCACCCGCACCGTGGCTTTCTGAAAACCTTAAAAATCGCATCCGAAATTGCAACTTATTATTTAAACAAGCTAAAAGAGCGAATTGCATCCTCGGCTATGCTATCTACAGGCACGTAAGGAATGAGCTGAATATAGATATAAAAAAAGCGAAAAATGATTATCATTGTCAACATTTTTGCACTATACGTGATCCAAATAGAATGTGGAAAGAATTGACGCGACTCGATTCAGTAAAATCTTTGCTTACTTTTTTTTCTCGCTTACTTCTCATTACGTTTTTTCACGGCCGACGAGCTAAATCTCTTCTACACTTCAATCACCAACACTTCACCTGCTACCACACTAACTGAACTAAACTCAGCTCTGACAAACACACCAGATACATTACCTGCTTTCTCGCTTAGTGAAATCAGCCTCTCTAACCTCCTCGGTGTGATCAAAGCGACGCAGAGCAACCCTCTGTCGTCGGGATGTGACAGCATTCGGTTCCTCTGTATTCAACATTCCGCCCCCTCAATTGTAACTGTTCTACTAAAGCTGCTGAATGGCTCGATAGCAAATTCGCATTTTCCGTCTGCGTGGAAGCGCGCTATCATCAGACCGCTTTCGGAAATACGCTTACCAACATCACCATCAGATACTCGAACCATTGTTAGCCTTCCCGAGCTTTCTAAGATTTTTGAGAGACTTGTTCACATGCAAGTGATGAATTTCATAGAAGAAAACAATCTCCTTGACCCGAGGCAATCTGAGATCGTTCTCGCTACAGTACGCAATCTGCACTCCTCAGCATCAATGATGACATACGCAAGGGAATTGATAAGAAAGAAGTCACCATCTTGGTACTCTTTGACTTCATTCTTCTTTGAAATATTTTTGAATTTTAAAAGAGCATTCGAGGCTGTTAGTAGAAAGTGTATACTAAAGAAAATGGAAATGTATGGTTTTAAAAGGCGAAGTGCACAAATGGATTGAATCGTATATGACAAATCGGCAGCAACAAGTAAAATTTGGTAGGAGCATGTCAGAAAGAAGAAATACCACACATGGAGTACCACAAGGGTCTGTGCTGGGGCCATTGTTCTTTATACTATACTGTAACGGGTGGGACCTGTGGCCCCCCCGTTTTCAGCAGCAGGAAGACGGGAGAAAGATGGGCGACCCCACCTAACACCCTGGGGGTCCCCACTATCTCCGAAATCGACTCCCTCTATGCAAATTCGGCCTATCGCGAGAGGCAGTAGTCCCACTACGGAACACCGGGAAGAGCGAAGACGATAAAACCAGCGGGAGCGCACAACTCACTCTTATTTGTACCGTGGACATCGTTTACTCATAACGTCTCTACGCTCGAGCCGGAGCTCCGCTCCGTTGTTAGTTTTAAGGTTATCAGTAAGGTCGTAAGTCCAATCAATATCAGGAAGGGCCCATAATGTTCGAAGCTGCTACAGTGCGCTAGTCAGTAACACTCTTTATGGAACGTAGTCATAAGATTGAAATAATTGAGAACCTCGTTGTGAACGATAGTGACAGCTTGCGAGGTAAGATAAGGAGCAAAGCCCGACGCGATTTGTTAAACACCAAAGGGTATCGCTTATTAGCTTAATCGCCCATATTTCTCTTATTTTGATTCTCCGAAGATAACTACGAATTCATCTGGCATTTGAGACCCTCGTTGTGAGCTACGGCGACAGCTTGCGAGGTTAAATAACGAGTAAAGACCGACGTGACAAAGTTAAACATCCAGGGTTATCGCGTAGCACGGTCAGGCGCGTTAGTCTTATTTACCAGAAACTCGTATCGAAAATCTGATTAAAGACGAGTATAAATCCGGTAGCGTTCCTTAGCGTGGAACATCCCATACGCTTACCATTCTGCTGTAAAGTCAAGCCATCATATTCGATACATTGAGTGTTAAGCTCCCTACACGCAAATCTCTCGTTGCGTAGGAATATTCTAAATTCCACAGTTCACGATTCATAACCGTTATTATTTTTCGACTGAACGCTATCTCCGAGCGTGCGAGATAGCCAAGGTCTGTTTTGTTTACATCGAGGACAAAAGGCCGCGACTGTTGAGGAGCACCGGCGTTCAGCGATACGATCGACCCACGGGTTGTTCCACGCGAAACCTCGGCCTATTCGACGCATTTTGTCAATCTCAATTTAATTCTCTTATTATGGCATGTGACGATTATCCCAGGCCATAAGCTGTACGGATATTTCGTATTTTTCTTTCCTTCAATCCGAAACATTCTATTATTCATCTATCCAAATCCTAAATTAAAATCACTGATAAATTCATTTCCAACTTCCTTTTGGCCCTTCGAGAAGCGAGGGGAAGCTTTATTATTCTTGACTCAATATTGTGCCTAGGATGAAGGGTCAAGCACTCGTCTGCGAGGACTAGAGTAATCCCTACTGAGGCCAGGTAAAATTAAACTAATTACTTTTTGCTTTAATTAACTTTGCCACTCTTCATCATTAAATCACCTTGTTGTGACTTCTAACATCTTTTTCCTACACCTCTCTCACGTCGAGTCCAGTATACGAACTCTTCTTTCTTTTATGAGAATTATCATAATTTTGTCTGGTAAACTCGAGTCGTATATCGAACGTCAATTCATGGCCAATTTCCATCTCGCGCCGTGACCTCGAGTTTCCGAAACGTTTCAATGGCGCCCGAACAGGGACTCGATGTACAGCTGGTTAGGAGAAAACAAAATAAAATAAAATCATCATACGTCGCGCCTCGCTCCGAGGACAATAAGTCCGACGAGAATTATAATCATAACAGATCTCTCGGCTCGCTCTGAGAACGTTAGGTTCGGCGAGAACGAGACACGCGGTTTAACGAACAAGCTTGAGACGATAAGATGAGCAAGTCTCTCAAGAACAATAATAACAACAACCACATAGCGACGGTCGAAATCAAGGGCGTTCGAAGTCCGGAAGGGCCACCGGCAAATGGACGACGTGGAAGCACATGGAGAATGTCGCTGTACGTCCTACGTTATCATAAGCTGGAAGGGCTCCGTGGCCGGGTGAACCTTGGGAAGGAAGGATGCCCATTCGGCCGAATTTTTGTAACGTGAGTGCCAGGCCAACAAGACACTCACGTCTTTTTGCTACCCTACTGAAATCCATAATTCCATCAAAAACAATAAAAAACGAGATGTCTTGGCTAACTAGCAGTCACCTCTGTGGCACGGCTACCCAACGGCCGAGAACCAAAAACCCCTTTCTCCTTAATTTAATTATTTCGTGGGCGCCAGGCGCGTTCGTACGCGCCGGGAAAAAGACGGCTGAAATGCCCGGCTGGCTGCGGCCTTACTCGATGGTAGAGCGGGCTGGTTAGGGGCGTTCGGACTTCCCGCGAATAAGTTACCCTAAGTACTTTTACTTTTCTCTAACTTCTCTTTTATTGACAACAAACAAGGACTCGACCTGAGAGGAAACCAAGCAAGCCCGGGGGAAAACCTCTCGCAAATAATGCTCTTTCCGCGGCCGACACACTCGTCGACAATCGCGTTTTACAAACAGAAGGACAGCTTATGCTACGCTCGCTCGCTCAGATTCTCAACAACCCGAGAATCCACCCATCGCTCCTCTCTCTCACACACACACCGGGCACACCGCGGCACGAGACAGTCCTCGGTACGGCCGGCTCAAGGCAAATGCCACAACCCAAAAATCCCAACTAATTTGACGTGAAATAAATTTCAGAACACAAAAAGATAGCACACGAACTGCCGTCGGACCGCTCGCCAGTCCCGATAACCCCTAGGCAGACTCCGTGCGCACGATCCCGAGGTGGCTACGCGAACTCGAAATGAAATTAAACAATGGAACTAAATCAAAATAACCGGATGCGACGGCGCGAATGGATACAGGAATATCGCGACTTCGGCAGGGATCGGGGAAGCCGACCCGCTATTCCACACGATGGCCCAGAGGTCCGCTGGTACCCTGGAAAATCCGATCCTCGCGCACGCCGATGTAACCCAAATAGCCTCGACTGCTCAGCCTCGGACTCGATACAATATGCACAATAACAGAATAAATGGTCCCTGGGACGGACAAGCTCACCCGTGAGTACCGCGGTAGATGGACCCGGCCTGGGAAAACCGATGGATGTCGGATTCGTTCTCCCTTTGCTTCGTTCGTCTGAAGATTGATAAGCTCGTCCGCACGTCGTCTCACCTCAATGGAGAATGCCCTGAGGTTTCGCACGCTCTCGCTCTCGTTGCCCTATCCCTACCCGGCCTAATCGCTGACGCTTCCGCATCCTCGGGAATCGTCGTCATCGATCGTCAATCTTCGGCGCTCGCGCGCGGGCCGAAACGCTGCTGCCCGCCACGCGCGGTACGTCTGTACTTGGCGCACCGGCGGCAAATTCGGGTGCCAATGCGCGCCGTCGGACGTCAGATCCTTTTCCCCGAGACGATTCCGCCGCTGAATCTTCCCGAGGTGTAGCCGTTGGTCCCGACGATCTCCTCGGGACCCGCTCGACAATCCGGGAGGAAGTTTTCCCCGGACTCGGTCTTCTTGCGACTCCAACAGCCGGGCAGGGAGCGTACGACGAGCGACGATGACTCGGTACAGCCGCTCTTGTGGTGGTCCGACTCGCCCCGCCGACAGCGCGGCGGCCGTTCTTCTCGGGACTCCGGTCGACCTCGGTACTTCGCTGTCGTGACTTCTCGGTGCGGGCTCCCTCGACCGCCCAGGGTCACATAAAATAAATATTTTTTTGGGCTGCTGCTAATTAATTCTAACACTTATTAGATCGGCGGAGCCACCCCTGAGACGTGACGTACGACGGACGGCCATGGATCGGCAACATTTACAGGGCAAAATAGCGTACTGACTTTTTAAGTAACGTGGCCCATTTTATGCCACGTTACACCTCCATTGGAAGGGCGTCGCTTTGGAATGTCGCTGTACGTCCTACGTTATCAGAAGCCGAATGGGCCTCCTTCCTTCCCAGGGTTCACCCGGCCACGGAGCCCTTCCAGCTTTTGATAACGTAGGACGTACAGCGACATTCTCCATCTGCTTCCACATCGTCCATTTGACGGTGGCCCTTCCGGACTTTGAACGCCCTTGATTTCGACCGTCGCTATGTGGTTGTTGTTGTTATCGTTCTTGAGAGTCGTGCTGATCTTATCGTCTCAAGCTTGTTCGTTAAACCGCGTGTCTCGTTCTCGCCGAACCTAACGTTCTCAGAGCGAGCCGAGAGATCTGTTATGATTATAATTCTCGCCGGACTTATTGTCCTCGGAGCGAGGCGCGACGTATGATGATTTTATTCTATTTTGTTTTCTCCTAACCAGCTGTACGTCGAGTCCCTGTTCGAGCGCCATTGAAACGTTTCGGAACTCGATATAGATCTATTTTTATTTGGCCACGGCCTTGAAACGATAATATTCTATATCTCAACTTCTACGTGAATTTGTTATCTCCGCAATACGGAGCGCGATCCGCTCCTATCGGGGGAAGACAGGATTCGAGTGCTGGACTCGGCGAAAATGGGGATGGTACGGAGTTCGTGTTATTTGTTTTTAGGAGTTAGAATTAAAAAAAAATGGAACAAAGCGGAAAAGAAATGAAGATGTTATTACTATTTTTCGGGATTGCCTCAGATTGGTTTGCAAATTTATCACTTAAGCGTTTCGCGCCGCACGAGTGGTTAGACCCTTCATCATCGGCTTCAGCAACAAGATGGGTCCTATGATAGATGAAATTTGTCTACCCGAGAAGCGGGCGACACAAATAGGAATTTGAAATGGGTTGAGGCGGGAATAGTTAAATTAGGGAATCCCGATGGTTAGTACAGAGAGAAGCTCTGATTATTTAATTGAACATAGTTTACGGACAGGTGTTAGCGGTTAGGAAGGAATTATACGTAACATCCGTTCGGCATATGGCCTGGGATACTCGTTGCCAATAATAACAGAAAAAGTTTTAAATGAAACGAACAATAGATAGACCCGAGTTGATATTCTCGCGTCGAACGCCCTGTGGGCCCACCGAGCTCACGATTGACGGTGTTACATCCTACGTAACCACGTAGTATGTTTTTACGAACGTTATAGGCTCTCCCGAGCAGTACCCCCACGCACCGAAATAGTGCGTCTTGAATGAATCTAGTATGCGCCTTCACGCACCCGAATACTACACGTCTCAATGAAGCTCGTAGGCCCTCCCGGGCAGCAACCATTCATACAGTGCAGCGTACGCTAGCCCCAAACTTGGAGACACATTTTCTTCTAGCCACGCGCCTAACACTGAGCGACCTCCGTAACTAACCGGCTGCGCGCGACACTTGCCGCTGCAGCATAAGTCGGAACGCTTTTATCTCGCCACTGCGCAGATGTTAAAAGGTCAACGGCACCCTAATTCTTTTTGACCAAAGCTTGCCGCCCGAGTGCATCCATGCACACTTTCTTAGTTTTTCTCTGAAATAATATTTTGGTGGTCATAACTAGTAGACTATATGGGACACTTGTCGCCTCTGCACTAGACCAAAACCTCTAGGTCCGCCGAGATCAAAGAAGCCGCGCTACCAAAAATATCCTACTAATTCTTTCAGAACAAACGCACCGCCTAGACGCATTTATACTATATTTGGAAGCTGCATTAACCCCACCATGTTACACGACTAACCATAGGAAGTATAGGAAGCGAACTAGTATAAAAGCTAAGCCTTTTTCGGCTAGAGTCAGTTATTCTACCAGCCTCGTAAGCTGTAACACTTCGTTTGTACTATACGGAGCGCGCAAAGCCCTGTTTGATGGAAGTTTCCGATAGCCTTGCGCGACTAAGTCTCGACGTTCTCTCTCGGAGCAGCCCTGCGCAAAAGTACCGCAATTACCGTATCGACGCATCGACGTTTAATAAAGATATATTTTGTGAGTATTTAAAACAGTTCTACAACTCTTCGTATATCCCTGCATGCTCTTCACCACGTGCTACACGACTCACAGTCTCAGGCACCCTGTTAGCGCGTCGCAAATCTTAGGCAGTCGAAGGCGAGGTCTCCGTTCTCGACGTAAAGGGCCAACGCCTTGACTCGAAAGAGCGACCGCCGTTACGTTCACACAGCGCGGACTCGTCAAGAGCTCGTCCGAACGTAACACAAATAAAATGTTTGGTGTCAGAAGTGGGATTTGAGCGCCCTCACTGCCATGATAATGAAGTATGACGCTTGATAGAACGCCACATAAAGCCACTGGAGAAGAGACACCAGATGCGCATAATCCACGCATGAGCACAGCTCACGTGACACGAACAGGAGATACTCCAAGAGGTACAGCAAATACAAGTAACGAAGGGAATAACTCAAATCAGGATCAGGCAAACGATCCACCATTATTGGATCTAGACAATTCATTATTAAACGATCCAATCATCAATATCCAATATCAAACGATCAGAACAATCAAGGAAATCTTGGTCAACATGCACTACGGGAAATACAAGCATTGCAAGTAGGTATCAACAACTTAATTGCTAATGTGGCTGCACCACCAGTCTCCGTCAAATTCGCACTCGAAGCAGTACCTATCTTCGACGGACACAACATTCCGCTGTCACACTTTATCGAAGGATGCGAGGAGGCCCAACAGATGTTGCCTGCAGAGGCACAGGTGAGCCTCGCACTAATACTAAGGAATAAGCTAAGAGGAGAAGCACGCCGAGCGGTACATGGAGTAACGCCTAATACAGTCTCCGCTTTTATGGAGTTTCTGAAGACGCTTTACCTCCCCGCAAAATCGGTGTATCAACTTCAAGGAGAATTGGGAAGAATATACCAATACGACGACGAAGCAGTTCTCACATATTCCAATCGGGTAAATGACATCGGAAATCGGATCAGTGACGCATATAAACAGAGCCACAACGGTGTATTAGCCAACACCTTCAAAAACGGCCTCGATACCGATCTTGTTGAATGTTTTAACAGAGGACTTAGACCAGAAATTGAAAATAAGGTAACGAAGAACCAATCGTTCAGCAATACCATGAAGGAGGCAATCGAGATCGAGAGAAAGGAACAAGCAAAGAACGTTTTGCGAAATACACGTTCCCCCAAAACCAACACTTGGAACCAACCTTCTACAGACCGTTATACACGTAAAGACAAAATTCACCACATTAAGGAAAATAAATACTGCACATACTGCAATAGACAAGGACACACGACCGATGAATGTCGATCTCGTCCGAAAAATCCACAGGAAACAGCCAATAATGGTGAACCACGCACTGAGCGTCGTAACAGCCCAAGGCAACAACAATACAATAATAATAATCGACGTTATCAGGATACGAGAAGGAATCAAGGTCCAGGATACTCTTCAAACTCGAACCAACGGCAAACCTGTCACTTTTGCAAATTTGCCGGTCACACAATCGATAATTGCCGCAAATTGCAATATTGGAATAACCAGAAAACCCGACAGAACGCCTCCCACTCACCACCATATAATCGAACGAATGAACCGCAGGAAAATTCCCAGCAACGTCCTGTGAGATACACACGTCCAGAGGAAGCAAACAATCCAGCGACAAGGGTAGCTACAGCTCTACTAAATCGCACGAGCAATGTACCAGTCGTTAAGGTAATATCCGAGGACTTTCTACAACCAACGATGTTAATGATTGACACTGAATCTTCCTTGAACTTAATCAAAAGTAAGCAAATAGCACACCACGTGCAAGTCGATGCTACAGATATTGTTCAGATCAGCGGTATAACAAAGGATTACGTCAGCACACTGGGAAGAACGGAAATACGCATACTCGATTTCAGAGTCACTTTCCACCTGGTAAAAGACGATTTTCCAATCGAGGACGATGGATTGATCACCACGGATTTCTTCCGTACATACCACGCCGACGTATCGTACTCAGATCGATGCCTGAGATGGGGCATGAACTCTATTCCATTCATGAGACTTGAAACAATAGTAGTTCCAGCCCGAACCAAGAGTCATTTCTACGTGCGAGTAGCCAATCCAGAAGTCAAGTTTGGCTACGTACCTCGCCAATTTATCTCAGAAGGAATTTATCTCGGCGAAGCACTCGTCGCAAATAACGATGGCAAAGCTCATCTATATCTCATTAATAGCACGGAGGAAGAAATTGAAGTAGCCGTGCCGGTTCTAAGCATAGAACCATACGAAGAATTCATCGATGATAATCTTCAAGAAGAAACAGATGCTATAAAAAATGAAACGGAGGCCACGCCACCCCTACTTCACGCAGCAGCCGGGTCCAACCAGCTATTCCCTGAAGGCAACGGGACACAGACGCCCCAAGAAAAGGACAAAATAAATGCACCGTGCGGAGAGCACGACGTGCCCACATATAAATCATACAAAGTGTCGGAATTATATGCAATTCCAGACGAAAATGATGCAAGCTCACAAGAAGCACAAAATGAATCCCGCAACGCGGACGAATTAATCGAAGGCAAAATAAAAATGGCAAGCGCCGTACAAAAAGACGATAGAGTCTCAAAAATTAAGAGCCTACTACGCCTGGATCACCTGAATCCAGAAGAACAAGAGAGCATACAAATGCATCTCGAAGAATTTCACGACAGGTACTATTTACCTGGAGAAAAATTAATGTCCACCAATGTCCTACAGCATCGCATAATTACGACGGATGAAATTCCAATTAATTTTCGGCAGTACAGATACCCGCCGACTCTAAAAGAAGAAATACATCGTCTAGTGAACGATCTGCTAAATGGAGGCACAATACAGCCATCCAACTCTCCGTATAATTCACCTGTATCGATCGTCCCCAAGGAAGCCGACTTCCAAGATAATAAAAGATGGCGTATGGTACTTGATTACCGCGCTCTAAACGAAAAAACGATTAGCGACGCATATCCGCTACCACTTATAAACGAAATACTGGACCAGCTAGGAGGAGCTGTGTATTTCTCTACATTCGATCTCGCATCTGGTTTTCATCAGATCGAGATGCACGCGGAAGATAGGCATAAAACAGCCTTTTCCACACCGTACGGCCATTACGTGTTCGCCCGAATGCCGTTCGGATTAAAGAACGCCCCAGCGACGTTCCAACGACTGATGAATCAGGTACTTACCGGAGTTCAAGGCTCCGACGCATTCGTATACCTGGATGACATAGTCATATACGCTTCTACACTAGAATAACATGAGTTAAAAATTGAAAGACTCATGAAGCGATTGAGAAACGCACACTTGAAACTGCAGCCCGACAAATGTTAGTTCTTGCGACGAGAAGTCGCGTACCTAGGCCACATAATAGGCAGAGACGGAGTCAAACCCGATCCAGCCAAGCTGACAGCAGTAAAGAATTTTCCGAGACCGAAAAATGTGAAAAATATTCGGCAATTCCTCGGACTAGCAGGCTACTACAGGCGCTTCATAGATAATTTCTCTCAAATAGCCAGACCTCTGACGGTCTTGTTGAAAAAGGACGCTGCCTTCAAGTGGTCCCAGTCACAGCAAGCCGCGTTCGAAACGCTGCGAGACAAGCTGTGCGAGGAACCAGTGCTGCAATACCCTGATTTTACTAAACCGTATATAGTTACAACGGACGCTTCAGGAACAGGAGTCGGAGGTATATTGAGCCAGGGAATTTTAGGAAAGGATCGTCCCATTGCATATACGTCGAGAGTACTAAATGATACATAACAAAAATATAGTACCTACGAAAAAGAGGCCGTTGCAATATTACACTCGGTCACCCAATTCAGGCCCTATCTTTACGGTAGACCTTTCAAGCTAGTAACGGACCATAAGTCTTTGGTTTGGATACATACTTCGAAGGACCCCACATCGCGCTTGACACGTTGGCGTCTGCGACTCGAAGAATATGAGTACGAAGTTATCCACAAAGCAGGGAAGATGAATGTGAACGCTGACGCACTATCTCGCAACCCTTGCGAGGACGCCTCGAGTGAGAACAAGCTCGAGCCGCCTGTGCAGCACGCTTACCCGATAGCGAAGCGTGCAAAGGCATCTACAGACGGAGAGCAATTGGACGAAGAAGATGAGCCTATAGCTTGACGACTTCGAAAAAGGCCCCAAGGGACGGCTCCAAAGCCACCTGCTAAGCCAGCCTCCAAACAAGCCACTAAGCAATCTCAAGAGGTTGCATCGGGATCCCGTAAAAAGGAAAAACCCGAGGAATAGATGACGGATGATGCACCTGTGGCATCGCGGTTACGTAGTCGAGAGAAAAAACTAGTTTCGAGTACGACTTAGGAAAAACCGATCGCCAGAGCGACTCGACGAAAAGCCAAACGGCAAGAATCATCGGTCCTACCTGGAGTAGAAGGTGAACCCCTTATGCCAAGAGATACGCGAAATCAAGTCCCAACCTTCGCGAATTTCGACGAAGACGAAACTTTTAGCATATCCGGAGAATCGGAAGAATATATATTCGACCGATCAGACGCGGATTCAATCGATAATTATCAGCAATACGAAGCTGTAGAGAGGCCAGCAAGAACCAGGAGCAGCCTCCAAATAACAAACAACGAACAGTTGTTTATGCGAAAGGATAATTATCTGTATTTTCTCTCAGAAACTGGAGAGCCATGTGATGAAGGCTCCAGAATGCTATCTGATCGACGCGCCGTACCGAAGTTTCGCGGTCTCAAACTCGGTAGCGTTAGCATGATCAAACATAATTCGAAACGCAACATCGCTATGGTCGTGAAAGGGAAAAATGGAGCACTTGTCAACCGCAACACTTTTCATTTAATGCAAAAAGAATTAAAAAAGACTCTCGTAGGACTCAATTTGCGCTCAATTAGCATAGCAAAGACGAAGGAGATCAATGGGATATCGTGGGAACACGTATTCGCAACATTAAAGAAAGCATTCATGGGTATATCAACAAAATTAATAGTCTGTCTGGGGATAATAAAATATCCAGCACCCGAGGAGCGAAAGGAAATCATGGGCGAGGCACACGCTTCGGCACTAGGTGGACACAAGGGTGTAACGAAAACCTACAACCGAATCCGCCAACGGTATTACTGGGAAAATATGAAGGAGGATATCCGAGAGTATATCCAACACTGCCTTCCTTGCCATTTAAAAAAATTGGTGCGTGTAAAAACTCGGCAGCCTATGATCATCACGGACACACCAGATCCAGCGTTCGACAAGATCTCGATGGACATAGTCGGACCCCTGCCGCGCACAGAAAAAGGGAACGAATATATCCTCACCATGCAGGATCTTCTCACGAAGTATTCACTCGCAGTAGCACTCCCTAGAGCCACTTCAGCCAACATCGCTGACGCTCTCATTAAGTATTGCATATGTATCCTCGGAGCTTCCAAAATTATCCTCACACATCAAGGAGCAAACTTTTTAAGTTCACTAATGAAAAGCGTTGCCAAGAAATTCAAAATCAAGCAATACCGCACCACAGCATTTCACCCGCAGTCTAATGGATCGCTGGAGAGATCTCACCACTCTCTAGTAGAATACTTGAAGCAATATGTGAGTAGTGATGAGGAATGGGATGAGTGGCTAGAACTCGCCACCTTTTCCTATAACACAAGTGGACACGAGGGTACAAAACATACGCCCTTTGGACTCGTGTTTGGAAGACTCGCGCGCCAGCCGTCCTACGAAGCACCAGCCGGTGACGAAGAGGGACGAACATATGCTGACTATCTCGTTGAACTAGCGACCAAGCTCCACGACATACAAGGGATAGCTAAGGACCACTTAGTAGCTTCCAAAGAACGGTCAAAAAAATATTACGACCGCAAGGTGCACGCACACGACTTCCATCTGGGCGACTGTGTATATTTGCAACGAGGAAAGAAGCTAGGAAAGTTCGGAGCCCATTACACAGGCCCTCACGAAGTGAAAGAAGTTATGAGAGATGGAAATATAAAAATTAAAATCGGTCGAGAAACTCGGGTTGTGCACCCAAATCGACTACGCTATGCTCACATAAACCCAGAGAACAGTAGCGACGAGGATTAAAACAAATATATATATAGACATATGTATATATAAAAAAATATATAATGTAATAACGATCCTCCCTAAATCTTCCTTTTTTTTCGCTTTCACATAACCACCACACGATTGCCGCCTATCTCTTCTCACCCGCTGCCGTTGCTTATCGCACCACCGAGCATCCCGTCATCTCCTCGAGGGCTCCGAACGCCTATTCCTTATCACCCCCCAAATACACAATCCTAGACTTCGACCATTGCATTCCTTTTCTCATGACTAATCGCCTTCCAGGAATCCGAAACATCTGCCTTTCCAGTATTTTTCCGACGCCCGAATTCCTTTCCCCACTATCTGGACTTTGCCACGAGATAGATCTATAAGAACGAACCTTCACCCAGTTTAGTCAGTCATTTAGTTACCGAAACTCCGCGCGACACTGTTACGCTGCCGGATTTGTATTAGAAAATAAACGTCTTTAACAGTTCGATAAAGTGGTTACCGAGTCTTTCCCGTCCTACAACCGCGTTCTGTGGCAGAGTCGACTACCACCCGTAATAAAATTACATTAAATATTCCTCGCGACATCACAATAATAAAAAAAAATAAAATAAAAAAATATATATAAAAAAAAGAATATTACATTGAAAAAAATATATACACATAATCCAAATTAATAAAGAAATTATATATACAAGGTTACATGTACAAGGAAATTCATAGGTAAATAACTTTCCTATAGTTCAACCATGGAGGACAGTCCCGCTAGTAAGGACGTTTTTGTCATCGACATAGAAGGATTCCGCAACGATGATGGTAGCCTCCTCCCAAAGGAAATCGCTATAGTCTCGCTCTTTGACGAAAGCTCGGATCATTGGATCTTGGACGCTCCGTTCCACCTGCATAGTTTGAGAAGAAGGACCCAGGAAAGAAGCGAGTGGTTCGGGACGCAGAGATACCGGCTAAAATGGGACGCCGGAGATGTCCAATACTCTTGGTTATTCGAGCGACTGAAACGCGTCACCAAGAATGCTAGGACGATCTACGTCCATGGAGAGAGTATCGCAGCATTCCTGAAGGATTTTTTAACCTGCAGAGTAGTTAATCTGGAGACGATCGCTCCACCAATCGAGGAACTACCGGGACGTCAAGAATACTGCGTTTTCCATGGAGTAACAATAAACAAAGGGTGCGCTTGTGCCTTTAACATCGCTATGACAGTAAAACAATACGTTCTAAAACTATTGGAGTCTGACACTCCAGAGTCGACTTCACCAGACGGAACCCAAGAAGGGTCCGCACACGGTGAAGATACGGATGCTCCACCTCCAAGCAAGCCTGAGGCGAAAATGGATGAGCAACATGAAGACCCAGAAGATGAACCAACACCCTCCGCCGATACTGGGATCTTTAAGACATTGAAGAAAAGGAAAATCAAGGATAGTAAAATCTCAGGAGCAATAATAGCCCTGTTGACTCTCGCCATGGTAAATCAAACGGAAGCCGTAATTGGATACGATTGCGGGTCCAGTCGACTGAATATTACCACCCTGTCATTACTGGATGTCGAAGCCTGTGACATACCAAAGATCGAGCCAAACATCAGCGACACGTTCGTGCAATTGCTACAAATTAGAGAATTTACAAAAACCCGAGTCATGCAGTGTAAGGTTTTGATCAAACGCACGATATATCACTGTGGCATGAGTTCACACAACTCAGTAGTCGCACAAGGAGCCATGGAATCCATCAATGATATCGAACATCGCGCCTGTAAAAGGGTACATCAGACCGGGACACTCAGACTCACACCTTACTCACTGTTCGTCGCGATAAAGCAGAACAGAACAAACATACGTAGTACAACGCTAGCCGGAGAAATAAAGCAAGACGGCTCATGCGTAGGGGCCCAGTATTCAGACCCCTACGGTACATGGGATAATGTTATAGTGCAAGCTGTAGTCTACGTGACACTGCAGGAATACTACGCCACCGTCAATCTTAATACGAATCAGTTAAATCTTCGTTCAGGGATAACATGTAGTGTTTCCGAATCTGAATGTATTGATTTAGATGGGGAATATACATTCTGGAACACTCTCCCTGAAGACAATTGCAACTATAATAAGTACGATGTGCTATGCGAAGGATTTGCCAAGAAGCTAACAGACACACAAGGTGTTCACCCTCTCACTGTATATACAGTAAACCAGGGTGACATAATATTTGCATTGACAAAAAAACGAGAACTAATGGTATGTGGATCACCGGTCTATCTCACCGAACACCCGAAACTTCTCATTTTCGAAACGCACAGAGATGCGGCTGGAAATGCAAGGGGAAAAATAAGAACAGAAAACTCGGACTTGTTTACGTATGTAAATACAAAATTCGTATACCTCGAGAAACATATACGAACCGAACTACACAGACTGTACTACGACATATTGGAGCAAAACTGTAATCTCGAACGCCAAGTCCTGAAGAATACTCTCACGATGGCCACACAGGCACCCGACGAATTTGCTTTCCAACTCATGAAGGGGCCCGGACACATGGCCGTCGTCGCGGGAGAAGTCGTGCATGTCATAAAATGCATCCGCATCGAAGTCAAGGTTCGTCACACAGAACTCTGTTGCCATCACCTACCAGTATCAAGAGGGAACGAGAGTCTGTTTCTGTCACCACGCACACACATACTATTCCAAACTAGCATACAGATATCATGCAACCCAATGGTACCAGCAATGTACCAGCTACAGGGGTGGTGGTACACACTAACACCCGCATCAATGAGTTCGACGGCTCCGCCTCAAATAAAACCGCTGACGAAACCCACGTGGAAGTACTCAAATCCCGCAGAGCTAGCTACCAGCGGGATCTATACACAAACAGATCTTGATAATATGAGAGACCACATCATGTTCCCTGCAGAGAGGACAGCTATACTAAACACCCTTGCTCGGAGCCTCGCAGGATACCCCACACAGAACCAGGGGACGTCCCTCATAAATTTGTTAGATGAGGAGGCACTTGAGAGGATCTCACGGAGTACGTGGGATAGAATGTGGACCACTTTCCTCACTTACGGAACAGCCAGTGCAGGAATATTGGGGATCATCCTCATAGTTCGACGAGTCAAGCTCATTGCTGATACAATCATACATGGATACGCACTACACTCAATTTATGGATGGTCAGTGCATATCCTCGGCGCTCTGTGGAGCTCAGTCACACATCTGCTAATGCATCTCGGTCAAAACGAAGAGAGGATTAAGCGTAAAGAGGCCGACACGACTAGGGAATCTGATGTAGAAAAAAACGAAAACCCACCGTTGGCTGCAACCAGCACTACTACATCAACTATTTACCCCACACTGGGTACAGCCCCCAAAATCATTTTTGATGGTCCCACCGTACATTACTCCCCACCTAAATAAAATCTAGGATTGAGAAAAATATATAAGGAGTGAAAACGCACACACTGCATCTCATTTTCCGAAAACTTCAGAAGCGACAACGACTCATCTAAGATTCAACAGTTCTGCCTTAGATGAAGCCACCAACAGAACCAGAAAGGGAAATCGACGGCATAATACCGATTACGGAGTACTACGACGTTTTAGACGATTGCCATTGTATCATCGGAGTATCGTACATCAGCAACGTCAGCAATCAACTCGTCTGCGAAGCCTGCTTCAACGGACCGCTAAATAGGGACCCAGAGTACCGGGCAATCACCCATCATACTATTATTCGCCATCGGGGATACTTGAGACTACCTTGCCAACGCTGTGACAGAAGACACTTCAGGATCAGGAAGGCTTACCTGTGCTTAAAGTGTATCGAGGTTTATCTGGGCGCTAAGGATCGCCTCGCCGCCGGCGCAATAGTGCACGTCGATCTATACCGTCAACAACAGCATTAAGAAAAAATACATATACAGGGTGAGTTGTAACTTATGTACGAAATTTATGCCAGCGTGCAGAGCGGATCGCGCTGAAAATTTTGGTTTTTGAGAAATTGCGATGGGATAAAAATTGATAAAGTTATTAACGTTTAAAGTTGGCCAATCACAGCTCATTTTACATCGGAGTCTCGGCGTTCGGACGATGGCTAAACAATGATCAGACTGCCACACGCAAGCAAACACGAACGAGTGACAAAAGACAGCGAGCGGGAATACGAACGGTTCGAAGTTAGCCTCGATCTCGACGAAATGTGCCGATATGCCGTCAGGCTAATTCCAAATAATGGATATTACAAGCTTTGCTTTTTAATAATTCGAATGAAATGAATTCGAATTCAATTAATTCAATTCGATTCAATGAATCGAATATCGAATGAAATTAAATAGCATAGACTGTAATTCCTTTGGACGGGTTCTATGACGAATTGAAGTGACCTTCCGACATGGTTTACGTGAAACCTTATTGTCTTGCGCATCTGATAAGACCGATGCGAACTTCGCTTCAACTCGATATAACGATCCTGGTGATAAATCGGCGGCCTTTCTTCTGTATCGAATGAATTGAAATATCATAGACTATAATTCCTTTGGACGGACTCTTTGACGAATGAAGCGACCTTGCGACATGGTTTACGTGAAACCTTTTTGTGTTGCGCATCTCGTAAGATGCGCAACACAATATCGAGTTGAAGCGACGTTTGCATCGGTCTTAAGAGATGTGCAAGACAATAAGGTTTCACATGAACCATGTCCCAAGGTCGCTTCAACTCGTTAAATGGCCCGTCCAAAGGAATTATACTCGGTGCTGTTTCTTTTCATTCCATTCAGGGGAAAGGTGGATTTATCACCAGGGTGGTTATATCGAGTTGAAGCGACGTTCGCATCGGTTTTACGAGATGCGCAAGATAATAAGGTTTCACATGACCCATGTCCCAAGGTCGCTTCAACTCGTTAAATGGCTCGTCCAAGGGAATTATAGTCTGTGCTGTTTCGTTTCGTTCGATTCAGGAGAAAGGTGGATTTATCACAATGGTGGTTGTATCGAGTTGAAGCGACGTTCGCATCGGTGTTACGAGATGCGCAGGATAATAAGGTTTCACATGAACCATGTCCCAAGGTCGCTTCAACTCGTTAAATGGCCCGTCCAAAGGAATTATAGTCGGTACTGTTTCTTTTCATTCGATTCAGGGGAAAGGTGGATTTATCTCCAGGGCGGTTATATCGAGTTGAAGCGACGCTCGCATCGGTCTTACGAGATGCGCAAGACAATAAGGTTTCACATGAACCATGTCCCAAGGTCGCTTCAACTCGTTAAATGGCCCGTCCAAAGGAAATATAGTCGGTGCTGTTTCTTTTCATTTGATTCAGGGGAAAGGTGGATTTATCACCAGGGTGGTTATATCGAGTTGAAGCGACGTTCGCATCGGTCTTACGAGATGCGCAAGACAATAAGGTTTCACATGAACCATGTCCCAAAGTCGCTTCAACTCGTTAAATGGCCCGTCCAAAGGAATTATAGTCTGTGCTGTTTCTTTTCCCCTGTATTGAATACACCTTTCCCCTGTATTGAATGAAAAGAAACAGCACTGACTATAATTCCTTTGGACGGGCCATTTAACGAGTTGAAGCGACCTTGGGACATGGTTCATGTGAAACCTTATTGTCTTGCGCATCTTGTAAGACCGATGCGAACGTCGCTTCAACTCGATATAACCACCCTGGTGATAAATCCACCTTTCCCCTGAATCGAATGAAAAGAAACAGCACCGACTATAATTCCTTTGGACGGGCCATTTAACGAGTTGAAGCGACCTTGGGACATGGTTCATGTGAAACCTTATTGTCTTGCGCATCTCGTAAGACCGATGCGAGCGTCGCTTCAACTCGATATAACCGCCCTGGTGATAAATCCACCTTTCTCCTGAATCGAATGAAAAGAAACAGCACAGACTATAATTCCCTTGGACGAGCCATTTAACGAGTTGAAGCGACCTTGGGACATGGTTCATGTGAAACCTTATTGTCTTGCGCATCTCGTAACATCGATGCGAACGTCGCTTCAACTCGATATTGTGTTGCGCATCTTACGAGATGCGCAACACAAAAAGGTTTCACGTAAACCATGTCGCAAGGTCGCTTCAATTCGTCAAAGAGCCCGTCTAAAGGAATTATAGTCTATGATATTTCAATTCATTCGATACAGAAGAAAGGCCGCCGATTTATCACCAGGATCGTTATATCGAGTTGAAGCGAAGTTCGCATCGGTCTTATCAGATGCGCAAGACAATAAGGTTTCACGTAAACCATGTCGGAAGGTCGCTTCAATTCGTCAAAGAACCCGTCCAAAGGAATTACAGTCTATGCTATTTAATTTCATTCGATATTCGATTCATTGAATCGAATTGAATTAATTGAATTCGAATTCATTTCATTCGAATTATTAAAAAGCAAAGCTTGTAATATCCATTATTTGGAATTAGCCTGACGGCATATCGGCACATTTCGTCGAGATCGAGGCTAACTTCGAACCGTTCGTATTCCCGCTCGCTGTCTTTTGTCACTCGTTCGTGTTTGCTTGCGTGTGGTAGTCGGATCATTGTTTAGCCATCGTCCGAACGCCGAGACTCCGATGTAAAATGAGCTGTGATTGGCCAACTTTAAACGTTAATAACTTTATCAATTTTTATCCCATCGCAATTTCTCAAAAACCAAAATTTTCAGCGCGATCCGCTCTGCATGCTGGCATAAATTTCGTACATAAGTTACAACTCACCCTGTATATATACAAGGGGAAAAGCTCACAGCAGCAACAATGACCGAAATACGGAACCCGCCTTTCACCATCGAATGGGCCACGGAAAATTTAAACAACAAATCGTGGACTTTTTAAATACAGTAAAAAGGTGTCGAGGTATGACCCAGTTGGAGCACGGAATCTTCGGAGGAGATATCGGTGATATTTGGCGACAGCAACTCGGCATAATTATCGAACTGGAATACCAAGGCCTCGTCAGAAATCTGTTAGAGTCCAGCGAAGAGATGTCAGACAGTTCGTCAAACACTTCATGTGATGAGGAGGAATAATCAAAATAACACATGATAAGACGCTTAAGCATATACCAACATATATAATCATATATAATCATGTATAATCATATATAATCATATATATATATGATCATATATCATATATCATATATATATATATATGATCATATATCATATATCATATATATATATATATATATGATCATATATATATATAATCATATACAAAACATATAATCACATACATAATCATATTAGCTATATACAAACATTTATGTACTTGTGCCTTATTAACCATACACCGCATCTATCCTCGTGTTATGTCACTCACACTCCCTAACACTCGTCCTAAGGAGGGAGGTGTTACATCCTACGTAACCACGTAGTATGTTTTTACGAACGTTATAGGCTCTCCCGAGCAGTACCCTCACGCACCGAAATAGTGCGTCTTGAATAAATCTAGTACGCGCCTTCACGCCCCCGAATACTACGCGTCTCAATGAAGCTCGTAGGCCCTCCCGGGCAGCAACCATTCATACAGCGCTGCGTACGCTAGCCCCAAACTTGGAGACACATTTTCTTCTAGCCACGCGCCTAACATTTAGCGGCCTCCGTAACTAATCGGCTGCACGCGACACTTGCCACTGCAGCATAAGTCGAAACGATTTTATCTTGCCACTGCGCAGCTGTTAAAAGGTCAACGGCACCCTAATTCTTTTTAACCAAAGCGTGCCGCCCGAGTGCATCTATGCACACTTTCTTAGTTTTTCTCTGAAATAATATTTTGGTGGTCATAACTAGTAGACTATATGTGACACTTGTCGCCTCTGTACTAGACCAAAACCTCTAGGCCCGCTGAGATCAAAGAAGCTGCGCTACCAAAAATCTCCTACTAATTCTTTCAGAACAAACGCACCGCCTAGACGCATTTATACTATATTTGGAAGCTGCATTAACCCCACCATGTTACACGACTAACCATAGGAAGTATAGGAAGCGAACTAGTATAAAAGCTAAGCCTTTTTCGGCTAGAGTCAGTTATTCTACCAGTCTCGTAAGCTGTAACACTTCGTTTGTACTGTACGGAGCGCGCAAAGCCCTGTTCGACGGAAGTTTCCGATAGCCCTGCGCGGCTAAGTCTCGACGTTCTCTCTTGGAGCAGCCCTGCGCGGCTGAGTTCAACGCTCTTGCGGAGTACGATCTAGTCAAAAGTACCGCAATTACTGTATCGACGCATCGACGTTCAATAAAGATATATTTTGTGAGTATTCAAAACAGTTCTACAACTCTTCGTATATCCCTGCATGCTCTTCACCACGTGCTACACGACTCACAGTCTCAGGCACCCTGTCAGCGCATCGTAAATCTTAGGCAGTGGAAGGCGAGGTCTCCGTTCCCGACGTAAAGGGCCAACGCCTTGACTCGAAAGAGAGACCGCCGTTACGTTCACACAGCGCGGACTCGTCAAGAGCTCGTCCGAACGTAACAACGGTGCCTCTCACCTCACGTGAGCAGTCGCTTGACCGCGCTATAGTATGCGGTACTAGTGTAATGACGCGTGACTGCGTGAGCTGTCCTTACGATAGAGGCTACCGGGGAGAGTAGGCTATAAACTCTCGCGTGTCTCCCGAGATTGTACCGAATGCTAGACTCTCACACAATTGCGAGTAGTCGCGCGAACGCGTGGGTGTTGTCGCAATGTTTCGGCGTGAGGCAGAGTGGGCTATCTGCTCAGCGCGACTCAGAGGTCCTCGTCCACGGTCGATGCCTATTGTTTTGATGGTGGATATAACGGACGTTGGCTATGTCGATAAGTTGAAGACGGCCTTAGTCGAAACAGTAATACGTTTTTGAAGCACGTGAAATAATTCAAATTTAGAAGATTCCTTCGCAATGAGAGATTCGTGCGAAGGGAGCTTTACACTCAATTTGCGAATTGAAAGTTAAGAAATATAAGAATTTAGGACGTAAATAATTCGGCCCTGTGCCTGCGATTTCGCTCCTATTCGATAGCGTAACGATGTTCCGAGCTAACGATAATTTTCGGGTTTATACTCGTATCAGATGGAGATTTAATACGAGTTTCTAGCAAACGAGACTCACGCGCTTAAACGTGCTATGCGATTACCTTGGCTGTTTAACAATGTCGCGACGGTCTTTACTCGTTATTTAACCTCCCAAGCTGCTGCCTTGGCTAACAAGGAGGGTCTCGAATACTATATCAAAAATGCGTGTAGTGTCAGAGAATCTAATTAAGAGAAGGCGCTCTCAGAGCCAGTACGCGATACGTTAGATCTTTAACACTGTCGCGGCGGTCTTTACTCTTTATTTTTCCTCGCAAGCTGTCACAAAAGTTCACAAGGTTCTCGATTAATTAGACTTACTCTACGTTCCTCAGTGTACTTCCCTCACATGCGCACTGCAGAAGTTCGATACACTAAGGGCCCTGCCTGCTGTTTAATGGGCTTACGACCTTACTAATAACTGTGACGAACAAATGCTCGGCTCTCTCGTAGATAGGTTAGTAACCACGATGCTTCTGAGGCCGAATTGTGAGCTCCCGGGTCTTTTATTAACTTGTCGAATCTACATTTCTCGTGGGAAGGGAATCCGTGTGACGTATTCGTTCTTTATTGGCTTAACCCGTGGTCTCTGTTCTAGTGGGGAAGGCCAGCTCCTCAGCAGTGGGGTTGACGCGCGCTTCCCTTCTCACGGAATTCGAACTAGTGACGGGCGCGAGGAAGGCGTCCCGTTACAATACATAAATGACATTGTTGAACGACTCACATATTGTATATGTAGAATGTTCAACTCCAAATATTTAGGAGTAATAATAGATAGAAACCAACGATTTGATAAATTGGCAGCGTAAGTAGTAAAGAAAGTAGCAAAAAAAGTAAACTTTATGTACCGAATAAACAAATTTGTCTCCGGAAACACGTTAGTCACAATATATAAGGCAATAATAGCACCCCACTTCGAGTACTGCAGCACACTACTACTGAATGTAAGCAAAGAATGGATGGATGAATTACAGAAAGCTCAAAATAGAGGAATGGGAGCAATCTTGAGATGTATAATAGATATACTGCAGTAAGAAGCATGTTGGATGCTCTAGGGTTCTTGACCATAAAACAAAGAATGGTTTACAGCGTATGCGTATTTGTGTATAAAATAAAAAAGGGATGATGCCGAGGTACCTAACAGAGCAAATGACATTCATAGGAGAAAGACATGAATACAACGCGAGACAAAGGAACAACGTAGACATAAAATTCCGTAAAACAAGTGCCGGACAAAAATGTTTGACTTATACGGGATTTGAAATATATAATAAATTGCCATATGAAGTAAAAACAGCACGAAACCTAAACAAATTCAAAAAAGGGATGATCAAATATGTAAAAGAAGAGGAGCGTAGAATATGAGGGTCAAGATCAGGATAGGATAGAAGCAGAAGCAGTATTTAAACAATAGTTCATAAAATTAGTATGTAAAATTAGTATATAGAAAATGTGAAATCAAAGCAAAGTAGCCATGAGCTAAATAAAGGCACATCAATCAATCCCTCCCCCTCCCCCTCCCCTCACCCGCCCCCACAATGCCGATACGGACATTATCCATTGATCGGTATTTTTCGTCCATGAAGTGTTATCGAACCCGACGTGGCCCCGACAGTGACACTCGGTCCAGAATCCTAACGCGTTCGAGACATTTTTGATTATGTGACCGGAAAATTATAATAGAGTGCAGGCTTGGTAAAGATACTGTGGAGCCATTGGTTTTCTACAGAGGAACGCCAAAGGATTTTTAACCATTTAGCGAATACATATTACTCACATTATGTGAAAACGAACAAAATGGCCGACAATGTAAAGTCGATCAGCGCAAAGTGTAAGAAAGATATTATGCTAATTGTGTACAAATGTATGAAGTGTGTCAAGGACTTCCATTCTGGATGTGCAAAGATACATAAAGTGAGGAACAACAAGGATAAGTTGGTCAACTGTGATGGAGAAATAGATGAAAGAATTCAAGACAACACTCCAAGCAAAGCAGATGACCGAAGAGCAAAAAGAATGGGCGATGAGATAAGTAGAGGCGAGAGTAAGGCGGAGATGACGTTAGAGGAGAAAATAAATAAAATCTTAAGAGCTGTAAAAAAGGTAGAACATAACCTCGTAAGCGACGGAAAACTGAAAGAAAACAGGGGGAATAGTGTAAAAACCAAAATACAGAAATTCAAGACATTTTTCATGAATGAATGTATAAACTTGATGAAAGAAAGCATCAGTCGGGAAGTGGAAAGAAATGAAACGGGTATTTAATGAAATTAAGGATGTAAAAACTAGCGTAGATGGAATAAACATGAGAGGAGTAGGTAAATCGTATTAAGATATAGAAGGATATGCACAGGTGGTAAAACGTAATAAGGCACGAGAGACTATTATACAACCCGTGAGTGAACAAACTAGTGAGATAACAGAGGGCATAGTCAAAAGCTATGTAGATATAATGGAACTCGGAATCGGAGTAAAAAACTTAGTAAAGGGACAAAAAGGAAAACATATTCTAAAATATCAAAAGAGCAAAGATAGACATACTAATGGAAGCACTAAAAGAAAATCTCGGAGCTGACGATAAAGTGCTCCAACCGAACAGCTACCTAAAGTCAAGATAGTGGGGGTAGAAGAAAAAGTAGATAGGGAAAACGAACTAAAATTCATCGAGAAAGTGAAGGCACAAAATGACATGCAAAGAGAATCTTTTAAAATGAATATTATTAAGAAAATCGAAATTAATGAAAGCGAAGTGGCGATGATCCTAGAAGTACATCCGGAAACACATAAACACTTAGAGGAGGAGGGTAAAAGAAAAGTTGGTTGGAAAAGATGCCCCGTGTATGATTATGTAAGTGTCGTACGCTGCTTCAAGTGCAGGTGGTACAATCGCTTCGCAGTCGATCGCCGTAACGAAAAAACATGTCATAGATGCGGTGCAGGGCATGATGTTAACCAATGTAAGGCAAAAATGGCTAGATGTATAAATTGCTGTAAACTGAAGGAAAAATTCAAACTAGAAAATGTATGCTGTGAGCATTAAACGACAGATAAAAAATGTGAAACATATGAGCAGATTGTATGCAGAAATCGAAAAATTTGCTTCCTCATAGAGGAAGCTTTGTTATGGTGAAAAAAAAAAAAAATTCCAGATTTTAATGAAAACGTGTTCAGAATGTTCCAAAACATCGAAAAATCACATTTAGAAAAAATGTCCGGATGTGCGTGCGTGCGTGCGTGCGTGCGTGCGTGCGTGCGTGCGTGCGTGCGTGCGTGCGTGCGTGCGTGCGTGCGTCCGTGCGTCCGTGCGTCCGTGCGTCCGTGCGTCCGTGCGTCCGTGCGTCCGTGCGTCCGTGCGTCCGTGCGTCCGTGCGTCCGTGCGTCCGTGCGTCCGTGCGTCCGTGCGTCCGTGCGTCCGTGCGTCCGTGCGTCCGTGCGTCCGTGCGTCCGTGCGTCCGTGCGTCCGTGCGTCCGTGCGTCCGTGCGTCCGTGCGTCCGTGCGTCCGTGCGTCCGTGCGTCCGTGCGTCCGTGCGTCCGTGCGTCCGTGCGTCCGTGCGTCCGTGCGTCCGTGCGTCCGTGCGTCCGTGCGTCCGTGCGTCCGTGCGTCCGTGCGTCCGTGCGTCCGTGCGTCCGTGCGTCCGTGCGTCCGTGCGTCCGTGCGTCCGTGCGTCCGTGCGTCCGTGCGTCCGTGCGTCCGTGCGTCCGTGCGTCCGTGCGTCCGTGCGTCCGTGCGTCCGTGCGTCCGTGCGTCCGTGCGTCCGTGCGTCCGTGCGTCCGTGCGTCCGTGCGTCCGTGCGTCCGTGCGTCCGTGCGTCCGTGCGTCCGTGCGTCCGTGCGTCCGTGCGTCCGTGCGTCCGTGCGTCCGTGCGTCCGTGCGTCCGTGCGTCCGTGCGTCCGTGCGTCCGTGCGTCCGTGCGTCCGTGCGTCCGTGCGTCCGTGCGTCCGTGCGTCCGTGCGTCCGTGCGTCCGTGCGTCCGTGCGTCCGTGCGTCCGTGCGTCCGTGCGTCCGTGCGTCCGTGCGTCCGTGCGTCCGTGCGTCCGTGCGTCCGTGCGTCCGTGCGTCCGTGCGTCCGTGCGTCCGTGCGTCCGTGCGTCCGTGCGTCCGTGCGTCCGTGCGTCCGTGCGTCCGTGCGTCCGTGCGTCCGTGCGTCCGTGCGTCCGTGCGTCCGTGCGTCCGTGCGTCCGTGCGTCCGTGCGTCCGTGCGTCCGTGCGTCCGTGCGTCCGTGCGTCCGTGCGTCCGTGCGTCCGTGCGTCCGTGCGTCCGTGCGTCCGTGCGTCCGTGCGTCCGTGCGTCCGTGCGTCCGTGCGTCCGTGCGTCCGTGCGTCCGTGCGTCCGTGCGTCCGTGCGTCCGTGCGTCCGTGCGTCCGTGCGTCCGTGCGTCCGTGCGTCCGTGCGTCCGTGCGTCCGTGCGTCCGTGCGTCCGTGCGTCCGTGCGTCCGTGCGTCCGTGCGTCCGTGCGTCCGTGCGTCCGTGCGTCCGTGCGTCCGTGCGTCCGTGCGTCCGTGCGTCCGTGCGTCCGTGCGTCCGTGCGTCCGTGCGTCCGTGCGTCCGTGCGTCCGTGCGTCCGTGCGTCCGTGCGTCCGTGCGTCCGTGCGTCCGTGCGTCCGTGCGTCCGTGCGTCCGTGCGTCCGTGCGTCCGTGCGTCCGTGCGTCCGTGCGTCCGTGCGTCCGTGCGTCCGTGCGTCCGTGCGTCCGTGCGTCCGTGCGTCCGTGCGTCCGTGCGTCCGTGCGTCCGTGCGTCCGTGCGTCCGTGCGTCCGTGCGTCCGTGCGTCCGTGCGTCCGTGCGTCCGTGCGTCCGTGCGTCCGTGCGTCCGTGCGTCCGTGCGTCCGTGCGTCCGTGCGTCCGTGCGTCCGTGCGTCCGTGCGTCCGTGCGTCCGTGCGTCCGTGCGTCCGTGCGTCCGTGCGTCCGTGCGTCCGTGCGTCCGTGCGTCCGTGCGTCCGTGCGTCCGTGCGTCCGTGCGTCCGTGCGTCCGTGCGTCCGTGCGTCCGTGCGTCCGTGCGTCCGTGCGTCCGTGCGTCCGTGCGTCCGTGCGTCCGTGCGTCCGTGCGTCCGTGCGTCCGTGCGTCCGTGCGTCCGTGCGTCCGTGCGTCCGTGCGTCCGTGCGTCCGTGCGTCCGTGCGTCCGTGCGTCCGTGCGTCCGTGCGTCCGTGCGTCCGTGCGTCCGTGCGTCCGTGCGTCCGTGCGTCCGTGCGTCCGTGCGTCCGTGCGTCCGTGCGTCCGTGCGTCCGTGCGTCCGTGCGTCCGTGCGTCCGTGCGTCCGTGCGTCCGTGCGTCCGTGCGTCCGTGCGTCCGTGCGTCCGTGCGTGCGTGCGTGCGTCCGTGCGTCCGTGCGTCCGTGCGTCCGTGCGTCCGTGCGTGCGTGCGTGCGTGCGTGCGTGCGTGCGTCCGTGCGTCCGTGCGTCCGTGCGTCCGTGCGTCCGTGCGTCCGTGCGTCCGTGCGTCCGTGCGTCCGTGCGTCCGTGCGTCCGTGCGTGCGTGCGTGCGTGCGTGCGTCCGTGCGTCCGTGCGTCCGTGCGTCCGTGCGTCCGTGCGTCCGTGCGTGCGTGCGTGCGTGCGTGCGTCCGTGCGTCCGTGCGTCCGTGCGTCCGTGCGTCCGTGCGTGCGTGCGTGCGTCCGTGCGTCCGTGCGTCCGTGCGTCCGTGCGTCCGTGCGTCCGTGCGTCCGTGCGTCCGTGCGTGCGTGCGTGCGTCCGTGCGTCCGTGCGTCCGTGCGTCCGTGCGTCCGTGCGTGCGTGCGTGCGTGCGTGCGTCCGTGCGTCCGTGCGTCCGTGCGTCCGTGCGTCCGTGCGTCCGTGCGTCCGTGCGTCCGTGCGTCCGTGCGTGCGTGCGTGCGTGCGTGCGTGCGTGCGTGTGTGCGTGCGTGCGTCCGTGCGTCCGTGCGTCCGTGCGTCCGTGCGTGCGTGCGTGCGTCCGTGCGTGCGTGCGTCCGTGCGTCCGTGCGTCCGTGCGTGCGTGCGTGCGTCCGTGCGTGCGTGCGTGCGTGCGTGCGTGCGTGCGTGCGTGCGTGCGTGCGTGCGTGCGTGCGTGCGTGCGTGCGTGCGTGCGTGCGTGCGTGCGTGCGTGCGTGCGTGCGTGCGTGCGTGCGTGCGTGCGTGCGTGCGTGCGTGCGTGCGTGCGTGCGTGCGTGCGTGCGTGCGTGCGTGCGTGCGTGCGTGCGTGCGTGCGTGCGTGCGTGCGTGCGTGCGTGCGAATCCGACGTGAAATATTTAAACCGCGATAACTCGAGAACGCCGTGACCGACCAAGCTGAAATTTGGCACACATCATGTGTGATCAATAGTCAACGTTTGGTCAAAATTTCGTCCAAAAATGTTCATTTGTTTTTTTTATACGCCATTTTTAATTTCTTCGAAAATGTCTGTACGCAGCGTAGCGCTCGCATTGCTTTCCGATGGGATCGCGGAAAAATCCAGGCGTCTATCGTGTTTTAAGACAATAAATACACAACAGGATGGATATGATGGAGTTGAAATAATTAGATTAAGCGATGTCATTTGAACTTCTCGAGTAAAAATTGAAAGATCGAAACAAAATTTGAAACACATAATTCTATGTTATTTTCGCGCCGAGCACAGAGCCTACATCCGTTTTGACTAAAAGTTTAAGGTTGGTGTATTTTTTCGGGCTAAACCTCAGTCAGCCACCAGTTTTGACTAAAAGTTAAATACGATATTGATGTGGGCAAAAAAGTTGAAAATTGACATTTTCATATAGCTTCCTCATGAAAGCTGAAAATTGAAATTTCCACATCACTTCCTCAAAAAAGTTGAAAGTTGAAAGTTGAAAGTTGAAATTTTTATATCACTTTCTCATAATGGTCCTTTATTCGGAAAGCTTCCTCCATGAGGAAGCCAAAAATATAGTAAATGCTTTCTCATAGAAGGAGCTTTCCGAATAAAGGACCATTATGAGAAAGTGATATAAAAATTTCAACTTTCAACTTTCAACTTTCAACTTTTATGAGGAAGTGATGTGAAAATTTCAATTTTCAGCTTTTATGAGGCAGCTATATGTTTTTATTTTGTTGGTGAATAGCAGCGACTGAGCGTATACAATTCCAATAATCCTTTTGTTTTCCTCTTAAATGTACAAGGTTTTCTTAATAATAAGGAAGAAAAAGATAGTTCAATTATACAGATAAAACTTAAGGTACTGTGCCTAACGGAGGAATTAAATATAGAAAATTATGACACAATACGATGTGATAGTATTAGTAGAAGAACAGGCGGAATCTTGACATTTATATGAAAGGAAGTAAGATATAACATTTAAACAACAAAACATATTTACCAGAATACGTGGATTAGTATAATTCAACTGGTGGGAAGTTCTCAAGAGATTATCATTTGCAATATGTATACGATTCTCCGAATAAAAGTGATGGGGCGTTCATCAACACAATAATAAGCGACTGTGAAACATTAATAGAGTCAGGACATATTTTATTAATGGGAGATTTTTATAATGACGTTAGCAAGGACACCCATTACTCTAAACGGATACTACAAAATTTGAAAAGTTTAAGAATGAAGCAATATGTGAATATACCAGAATTACTGAAATATTCAGAACACTAATAGACCTGGTATTTTCAAACTTTCATATAGAAACTGAAGTACCCACAGCCCGAAAAATTACAGATCACCAGATTGTAAGAATAAATATTTTAACAAATGACAAATTGAAGAAAAATATGACTGAATATTACTTAAGAGATTTTTCAAACTTTGACGAGGATCTTATTAATAAAATATTTTCATACTGTTTGAACGAAGTATGTGATACAGTTAATACCGTGGATGATCTGGCGAATAAAGTGCTATACTACATAATACAAACTATAAATAATACAGCTCCCATCATTAAAAAGAAATAATTCTCATAAGATTTTTAGAGAAACCATGGGTTACAAATGAAGTATAGATAGCAAGAAACGACAGGGACCAAGCTGATATGACGGCAAAAAGTACAAACTTAGAAAATAACTGGAATAAATATCGACAAATGCGCAAAATAGCAGTAGCAATGACTAGAAGGGCCAAAAGTTGCTGTTATGAAGAACATTGATGCAGTTAAATCTAATCCCACAAAAATGTGGAAGACACTAAAATCTTTAATAGGCACTGAATGTAAAGTGGATAACACAAAACGTATACGATTGAATGGAGAACTGCACAATGAAGAGCGAATAATAGCACAAAAGTGTAATGAATTTTTCCTTTAAGGGGGGATTGTCTTTTTTTTCGCAAAATTTACCGCTTTTTGGGAATTTTTTTGTGAAGAAGGTATACAACGGGAAACTTGTGAAACTTGGCATATAGTTTTATTGATCTGTTTACTACATACAAACAAATTTTAAACAATTTCATCAAAAAATTCGCCTCCCACCCCCCTCGACGCGCGATGGTCCTTTTTTGATGGTGTGCACGATTACAGCCTTCACGTTCATCCTGCAAGAAAAACCCAAAAGCATTTTACTTTAGACACATATAGCTATCGTTTGATGAAGGGGGAAAAATTTTTTAAAAAATTGACGATTTCGTGACGTTTTGAACTTGAAGTATCGATTTTTCGAAAAAAAATTGATCGATTTTTTGTTATAAATAAAAAAACTATGAAACGTATTGCTTTTTTGCTTCATCAAACGATAAAAGGATGTCAGCTGAGTATTCTGTCCAAATTTGAAGGCAATCGGTTGAATAGTTTTTGAGAAATCGTGCACACCAGTTGTGAAAAAGCTGTTTCTAGAGAAACGCGTTTAAAGTTGTGAGTACAGTTTATGGGACATATTGAGTACTTACAGTATTTTTAATCTAATCTGCTATGCCAGGGCCATACAGGATGCCTTCCTGGGCTTCGAACAACTCGTTCAGTGAAGCAGTTTCGCTTCTGCGTCTTGTTCGAGCCTCTTTCGTTGCTTCGAGGCTGCGTCTCGTTGACCTCTCTAAGCGCTGCTTATCTCGCGCATCGACAAATATTGATGCTTGCTGGCCAACGACGATTCCAATCGTCGTCATTGTTTTAAGGACTGCTGTAAAGCCTTCGTTAAAAATCCCTGCGGCCAAATAAGCCGCGATTTCGATCGTTTTCGCGCCACAGTGAAGGTGTTTAGGTGCGAATCGCCAAACGGTTGCGTTGAAGCTTTCGTTGTTGTTTTGAGTATCGCCACCTAAACACCTTTCCAGCAAGTCTCTCGATGACAAATCAATGTAAATCGGCTTAATAGCATTCGCGACGTCTTCATGCAGTGGAGCCTCGTGATCAAATTCGTCCAGAGTTTTTTCGGCTTCGGCAATGCGCCATTTGCACCAGCTTTGTGACCCCGCGGGACAGTACATATGCTGAGGATTTTCATTCGTCGAGATCTTGTGGTAGAACGTTGCCCACACAGCATTGTACATATCATCAACAGAGTCTGGATATCTTCTGATAGCCAAACCGTAGAAAATTGTTAATTCTTTTATCAATTTATCGGTTAATTTTCCTTTTCTTCCAAGTTTTTTCGTTTTTTTCACATTTCTCAGTCGCGAGCCCATACGCTTCTCAACGTGCCCGACGCATTTCTTTTTCTTCACGATCAAATCATCGCCGTAAGGTTTGTCTTCCAACAAGGCTTTGAATGTTTTCGTGTCGCTATCGCCGATGTATTTCGCGTACCTTACTTCATGCATTTCCCAAGATCGTCGGAACATGTTTTTGATCGCGTCAACTTCCAACTTTCCAGCTGACCCATCGTGATTTGCCGTACTTTCACTGCTGTGTTCTTCGAACCAATCGTCGTATCCTTCAGTCCCGGATTTTGATTGCCACCATTTACAAGCGTGACAGTAAGACGATTTCACGACAAGGTCAACCACTTTGCTTGAATATTTGCCGATGAGTGTCGTGATTCCAAACAAGGAACTATATCCTCGCTTTTTCCATGTTCCGTCTCCCGACACAGAAATATCTGACTCTGGATTTCCGTGCTCAGCATTCTTCGCTTTCTCTTCTTTCACTGCCTTTTTCGCACACAACTCCCATACAGCTGTGGCTCCACTGTAAATGTTCTCCAAGGAGGCATAGTACAAGGTTGTGCTGAAACCTTGGGATATATCCATCAAGCCACAAAATAAATTTATACCCTCTCTACCTACTGCCAATAGTCTGATCACAAAAACCATTCTCCTCTTTATCTCACACGATTTATCATCGACGAGAGGACAGGAATTAATATATTGCACACGACACTTGCACTGCACAACTATTTTAAAACCCAAGCCGCGAGAACTGGATTCGCCAAATTTGATCGGTCCTTTGCATTCCTGACATATTACGAGTTGCGAGATTGCAGAGAAAACCGATAGAAACGCGATAATGCGATATCCATGACCTGGGTCCGTAATTATTTCTCTGTCTTCCGCTGTCGACAGTTTCTGGGCCGACGTACTTGCAAACATCGTTTCCGTTTTTGGGGTGTGAATATTCCCAACAAATTTCCTTTTTTTCGGTCTGGCAGCACGACTATGAGTATCACTTCCCTGTTTTCGATCCATAATATATACGTCTGTTACCAGTAAACTCTCGTTCGAGACTGAGCGACTCTCCTCCGAATATTTCGATCTCACACGACCGTTAGGACTCGTCCTTCATGCCTATTGTATGCTGTCCCGCTATATTTATGGTCCGCCGAGCAACAGATTCGGGCAGCTGCCGGGCGCGCCGACCCCTGCCGTGCGACAACGAGCGCGCGGCCACCGCGAGTCGACACGCAGGTATAAAATCGCTTATAACTTTGCCATTTTTGAGAATTTTAATTTGAAATTTTGCACACATATTCTCAACACTTTGAAGAATATGAAACAGCGGTCAGCGAAAAATCGATTTTTTTATCGAAAAAAAAGAAAATCCCCCCTTAAAGTATCGAACAAGTTGTAAAAAATGATCAAGAACACGAGGATGTAGATGCAATATTAGAATTAGAATCAGAAGGAAGTTTTTATATGTTTAAAGAAATTAGACCAGACGATACTTACAAAATAGTTTAAACGTGACTTTAATTCGCGTTCAACAGCAATAGGCTAATCGCGGTAGCGAGCGTGTACGCGAACGCACAGACGCGACTAGGGCTGATCTCGGTCGACGACGATCAGTGGTCTCGAGAGAGAGAATGGGAGCGCATACGTTTGAGACAAAGAGGTGGACGCCACTGGCCGGTAGACGCCGCCAAATCGGATAACGTGTATCGATCAATTATTTCTAACGAGAATCACGCGAGATAAATTTTGAAAATTATATTAAAACTAAATTGCACCGATCCCTGTAATAAATAACTTATGAATGCGCACGACAAAATGACAAAAACGAACAAAACCACAGTGAAAGGCGAGTCGATCATTTTATTAATAATAAGCAAGAGAGAGACAAGCTTTTCACGATTATCAAATTTATATGCGAATCACATTAAATATTACATCAACCCGATAAATAATCGTTCGTTTTACTTCTTCCGTGAAGAGTCTCAATCATTCTCGGTTTTCTTATGGTACTACGCTTTATCTTTAAACGACAACCTACTTCGTCTGCAGTTTCGATAATCTACAAGACAATCTTTCGTTAGACTTATCTTAGCTTTCGTCCTTTTTGTTTTATACGAAGAAATTCCTTCCATCCGCTGGATGACACTCGTCCACGCGTTTCCCAGGAGGATGATAATATAACGAGGCACGGTAATATTTCGCGGATCTCGGATGGCGAGACCCCGTCTCGTGTCGACTACTCGTGTCGAAAGCTCAGAGAGAAGAGAGTTTTCGGGCGAGCCTCGAAATCACCGGACCCTCTCGCACACATAGGAATATTCTCACCGGCGCGTTGCTCGGTTGACGCGTTTATTCGATGGTTTCGCGCTATTCGCTTTCAAATTCGAAATCGATCATTACATCATCCCCCTTTTGGATGAGGGTTTGTAAGCAAAACCGAGTACAAAAATCGTATCTTTTTTCTTTTCTATAACACTCATACCTGCACACAAACACACATTCCTGACTCCACTCCTCTAAGAGTCTCGTCCTAGACCTTAAAGCTACTTTATATACTAGACAATTTTATACAAATCAGTCTTTCGATTTCGTCGATTACATCAAATTCCTTATAAACGCCGTAATATATCATATTACCTTATAAATTACGGTTATACGTAGTTTTCATCTATATACAGTTATTTACAGTTTTATCCTAAGAGCGTATGTTCAGAGAAATCGCGCTAAATCTGAACCCGCCTTCGGGTTTGGTCTAGTCATCGAACTGGTAATACCTCCGCAAACTAGCTCGGTTATACGTTCCTTTATCTTTTTATTGTCATCAATATGGACGAGGACAAATGCATTATTTCCCTTTGTTTGACTAATTTGATATGGGCCTTCGTACAGGTGGAAGAATTTGTGAGTAACCCGATCAGTGTTACTGGATAAATGTGGTACCAATAGCAACACCAGATCTCCTATTTTATACTCTATAGTGGATTTTGCTTTTTGTTGTTTTTTCCTATTTTCGAAGTTTTTTTGTAAGTTAGCTTTGGCCAGTGTCAGCTTGACATCATGCGGTATCGTTACACCGGCGGGAAATTTGATGATTTTCTGCAGTTGTTCACTAGGTTCTTTACCGAAATGTAGTTCGTAAGGAACGAATCCTGTGCTACAGTGTGTCGTTAGATTAAGCAGGTCTTCAATTTTCGAGACATGTTTTGCCCACCGCGTATGTTGGTCTGAACAGAAGGTTCTAAAAAATTTCCCCAGTTCTCGCATAACCCTTTCCGTTGGGTTGGACTGAGGGTGTCTGATGGACGAAAATATTACTTCGATTCCGAGTTCTTCCAATATATTTCTCCATTTTGTCGAAGTGAATTGACTACCATTATCAGACAAAATGCGCTTTGGCTTACCAAAACGTCCAATATAATCGTTGCAGATTTTTTTTTAAGACGATATTTGTTGTCGCACGTTTTAATGGATATAACGCTACTAACTTTGAGAACGCGTCAATTATGACGAACAGATATTGCACGCCGCCGATCGACCTAGGCAACGGCCCATAAAAATCGACGGTAATCAAGTCTCGCGGGCTCTTCGATTGTACCATGCAATATTCTCCGGCTGTGGCCCGTGATAGGTGTTTTACACGCTGACACAAGTTGCAACAACGAATATATTTTTTTACGTCTCGAGTCATTTTCCTCCAATAATAAAACTTCTTAAGATGGCACAAAGTTTTGTACACTCCGACATGTCCTAATCTTTCGTGTTCTGCTTTAACTATTGAAATTCTCAACTCTTCTGGGATCATAATGCACCAATGTTCGGTGCTCGTACGTCGATGGAACCAAATTTCATTATATTGTTGGAATTCACTATCTTTTGTTTGTTCTGTAATTACCTTCTTTAGCAGGGGATCATTTTGTTGCAGTTTGGCAATGTTTTTTAGCCGTTTTTTAAACTGAGGATCGAAATCAAGCTGACAAATTCGAATCAAGGCATCGTCTGCATAATCACTGGACGTCTCCGTATTATGCGACGTTAACATCGATACCAAAATTTGCTCAGAATCTATTTCATGAAATTTTCCATTAGGGTTGCGACTAAAAAAATCGGCAACGACATTGTCTTTACCACTACAGTGTAATATCGTAAAAGTGTATTCTGATAGCAAAAGGCTCCACCGAGATAACCGAGGAACTAAAAACGGCGTTCGGTTGAGAAAGGTAAGCGCTTGGTGGTCAGTTATTATTTCAAAAGGTTTGTCGATCAGGTAGACTCGAAATTTACTAACGGCGTACACGATCGCCAAGAGCTCCTTCTCGGTGGTCGTGTAATTTTTTTCCGCAGGTATCAAACATCGACTCACTATAGAAATTATCCTCTTATCTCCCTTTTCGTCTTCTTGGAACAAAACGCCGCATATTCCCGTATCCGAACCGTCGGTTTGCAATTTAAAAATTCGATTTGGATCGTAGTGAGACAGTTCGACGATTTTTAAGAAATTTTCTTTTAATTCTTTGAACGCAATTGTGTGCTCTGGAGTCCAATTCCATTTTAGTTTGTCATTTAATAAGTTGCGAAATGGTTCAACGTACTTAGCATGATTCAAACTGAATTGTCTATAATAATTGCAGACTCCAAAAAATTTTTGAAGTTGCAATTTATTATTTGGCTTCTCGAAGTCTGAGATTACTGCAAGTTTCGTTGGATCCGGTTTGATTCCGGATGTTGAAAGAATAAATCCAAGAAATGGTACCGATTTTTGGCATAACAATGCTTTGCTTAATCTGAGAGTAAAATTATTTTTTAACAGCTTATCGAAAATGCGTTGTAAGTGAGTGTAGTGCTGTTCAAAATCTCTCGAGGTGATAAGTAAGTCGTCTACATAACAGGTTAAGAAATCATCAAACTCGTCTCCCAACGCCATACGGATTGCTCGAATAAAACCGCTTCCGGCTGTTTTTAAACCAAACGGAATTCGTTTAAACTGGTAAAGCGTTCCACCGAACAGGAAGGCCGTATATTGTCGCGAATCTTCTGTTAGGGGAATCTGCCAGTACCCGTGCGTTAAATCAAAAGTCGACATTAATTCTCTACCATGATATTTTTGCATTAACTCGTCGATTCGCGGAGGAGACTCGTTATCGCCCTCAATTATTTCGTTCAAATGCCGAGCATCGATACACGGCTGAACACTTCCATCCTTTTTCCGAACAATTCGCAACGGATTGCAGAACTGACTTGTTGATCTTTCGATTATTCCTTGTTGGAGCATATTTCTTATTTCATGGCGTACCGGCTCACGCAATGCTAGAGGTACCGGGTAAGATTTTTTTACGACGGCTTTTGACGAAGTTAATTTTATGCGATGTTCATACACGTTTGTGCATCCGGGTTTATCGGAAAACAAATTTTTATAATCTTCGACAAGCGTTAACACCATACTTGCCTGATCGGGATCGATTCCCATTAGCTTTCGCGCGACCGAATCAAGGTCATCGGTGAAGGATTGCCCGTCGCGATTCTCCCCAATTGTATTCACATTAACGTCGCTTTCATCTTCGAAAGGAAAATCTTCACGCATCAAATCATCATTATACACGTCAGGGTTAATTTCAAATACCGTCTTATCGGTCAAAATATCACATTCACCTTTTTTATGCGTGTTTTCCCTTTCTGGACAAACACTTGCATCGTTTTCATTAAAGAGAGCATTTAAATGCAAAAAATCAATTTTTTTTCAATCTTGTGACGTTGATCTTGCGCGATTACAGCTTGTTTCGTTCGTCTAAGTGAACGTTCATCGTTATTAATTTCTTTCAATGTGATTTCATCGGCTTGCTTTTTTAATTCAGCTTGTTGTAACGACTGTACTAAGTCAGTGGATCGCTCTCGATCCCCCTCGTTAAGGTGTTCAGCATCGGTTTGGTTTGATGTTAGCGGAACCTTATGTTGTTCCTTATTCGTGATTTGATTTTTTGACAAAGGTGCGTTCTGATTACATTTCGAATTCTCAGCCGACATGGGTCTCGTTATTTGCAAATACGTGTGACAACCGATGACGTTCGCTACAATCCTTTCCGACGAACCTTGATCGAATGACACGATGTCCGAGTTCAGGCAAGTGCCGCGAATAGTCAGCGTCATTTTTTCGTAATTGATAATTGCTTTATTTTGGAATAACCAATCATTACCGACAATAGCATCACTCGTGAGATACGGTACCACCAAGAAAACATGTTTAGTGTGAAACGGACCAATATTAGTCTCCAAAAATACTTGACGTTTCACCATTGTACGTTTCTTGCCAACTGCAGATGTTACGTGGACGTTCGATACAGGGAATTCTTTCAGTACAGTCTCTTTGCCGAGTCTACTATAAAAGTCTTCAGAAATACAAGTAATCTGACTACCGGTATCAATCAGGGCCTCAACACGGTTATCTTTCATTTTGAATATCAATCGTGGACAATCTCGTATTGTGACTTTTGTTTGAACCGGTTGCGACAGATCTCCATTCAAGCCTTGCTCTAAATCTTCAATAAAATCGAACGAATTTCGGCACGATACCGCATCTTGTCGTATCGTGCCCACGATTAGTTTAAATTATTTTGACGTTGATGGTTATTTGCGAAAGTCAATCGCGAGACTTGATTAGCGGCGTTCGAGTGCGCGTGATGAAAATTTGGCGGTGGAAATCGTACGTCAGGCAATGGATTTATTCCAATATCTTGAGGGAAGTTAGAAGCTCCGTTATTATTATAATTTCCCACGTTTCGATTCGATCGGTCAAAGTCTCTATTGAAACGCTGTGTATTACGTGGCTGATAAGCGCGATCACCATTCCCGCTGTTCATGGCACGGTACGAATTGTTCGATTGCCCATTTACGCTTGGCAATACTTCACTCGGTGTGTACGAATCTATACCGTTTTGATTATTGTTGTTATAATTTGGTGTATTATTGGGAGCTCTCCATTCGCGACCGCGATCTTAATTTATGTCGACTTGCGAGCTGTCGATCTGCGTTAACGCTTGCGTTATCGCGTTTGTCTCAGCAAAGTTTAACGTCGATAACACAGCTCGGATTCGTTGTGGCAACTGTTGAATTATAGTAAAATTGATTTCGTAAGGAGTTAAAGGCGGTTCAAAGAAACGTGTCACTCGCAATTGCTGTTGAAAACATGAGTGCAAACTACCGTCTTTCCAATTATACTTGCGCGAAGCCCAACGATTTTTTATCTGTACCTTGATTGGCACTGAGTAGAACTCGTTTCAAAAGCTATTCTGAATTGTGCAAAATCTCTCAGAGTATGTCTAGCTATTTGGTACCACATCTTCATACGACCCTCTGCTATACTTTCCATCACAATAAGTCTATGCTCTTCGCGCACGTTTTTGAAAACAAAATATCGCTCTAGATCTTCGAGATATTCTACCGGATTGACTTCGTCGGTAAACTTAGGAACGGTTACATTAATATGTAAATATTGCAGGTGGTTTACCAGTCCGTTAACTATTTGATCGTCGATGCGAACATCCCCCTGGCCACGGTTATTGTTGGCTTGTTGATTTCGTTGGTTTTGCTGATTTTGTTGATTTTGCTGATTTATTCGTTCTTGATTTTCAGCATTCCGTTCGCGTTGTTGTTTCAATTCAGCTCTAAGTTGTTCGACTCGTTCGAGCTCACCTCGAACACGCTGCCACTCATTGTCCAAGCGTTGTTGCTCTGCTACTTGTTCTGCCACTCGCGCTTCGTCCGTCATTGTTTTCGATAAATTCTTATTCCTGCGAATATTTCGAGGGCTATTAGTGTTTACAGTCTTATTATTTTTCTTTTTCGACGACGATACCTGCCACAGTGAAAGGCGAGTCGATCATTTTATTAATAATAAGCAAGAGAGACACAAACTTTTCACGATTATCAAATTTATATGCGAATCACATTAAATACTACATCAACCCGATAAATAATCGTTCGTTTTACTTCTTCCGTCAAGAGTCTCAATCATTCTCGGTTTTCTCATGGTACTACGCTTTATCTTTAAACGACAACCTACTTCGTCTCCAGTTTCGATAATCTACAAGACAATCTTTCGTTAGACTTATCTTAGCTTTCGTTCTTTTTGTTTTATACGAAGAAATTCCTTCCATCCCCTGGATGACACTCGTCCACGCGTTTCCCAGGAGGATGATAATATAACGAGGCACGGTAATATTTCGCGGATCTCGGATGGCGAGACCCCGTCTCGTGTCGACTACTCGTGTCGAAAGCTCGGAGAGAAGAGAGTTTTCGGGCGAGCCTCGAAATCACCGGACCCTCTCGCACACATAGGAATATTCTCACCGGCGCGTTGCTCGGTTGACGCGTTTATTCGATGGTTTCGCGCTATTCGCTTTCAAATTCGAAATCGATCATTACAATCGAATGGCGCAAGTAGCTTAGTAATATAGGGTAATCATAAAACGAATGGCTCGTGCCGTGGTTTAAATAGTTTTTAGACGAAAGTATAATCTAGCAAACCCGGTGTTGGGACGAGAGAGTTATCTAATAAAATCTTTCACAAGTTATTAAAATTAAAGAAAAAGATCAAGTGTCATTTTCTGCTACGATTGGAGATATTTCCCCATCCCTCGCATATCCACAATGGCGCAACCATATATCCTGACTCAACCTAAAATATTAAACAGCTAAAAATAAATGTTAACGTTTAAAATAGTGAAGACTCTTCCAAATAATAAAGGAACCGAGGTGGGAATCAGTACAAAATTTATATTAATATTATGGAGAAACGTAGGGTTAGTTATGTTGAAACTAATAAATAGATCGTTAGAAGAGGGCATTTTTCCGGATGGCTGGAAAACGCCGACGATAATACTAATCCCGAAAATACAGGGACGCGTAAAGGCGGAAGCGTACCGTCCAATAAATATGTTGCCCATGTACGAGAAAATCCTAGAAATAGTAGCTAAAAGCAACTGGTAGATTATATTGAACAGAACAATGTATTAAGAGATGAACAGTCGGGCTTCAAGAGAAACTACTTCTGTGAAACTGCGTTGCAAAATACTATTATCCAGGAAACAGTAATACTAGGATAATACTAATACTAGGAAAAAAAATCTAGATAAAACCGAGGTAGTAGGAGTACTTTTTCTCGATTTTAAAAGAGCGTTTGAGACAGTTAGTAGGAAGTATGATTGAACAAATTAAGTACATACGGAATAAAAAGTACAGCATGGAAGTGGTTCGATTTCTACCTAAGAAATCGCAAACAACAAACGAAATATTGTAACAGTATGTTGTGACGATATGACTATCAGCGAACACCCGAGGCTGAGTCAAACTCGCTGTTATCGGCAGTAAGTCAGGCGTCGTAAGGGGCAAGTGGCGCCACCTCTCAGGATCCAGCGGCGGCTGGGTCGATATCCGACCTCGCTTATGCGCAGAAATCTAGACGACGAGGCGCAAACGAGGGAAAAAGCCAAGGAGCCGATCGGTAAAAAATGACGACACCAGAAAAGCAATTAACATCTAATTTGCAAAAGAGAAAACAGGATCGTAACGTCACGAAACTACCGACCCGCGATTGGAAGGCGAGGGGAAAGCCCCCCGCAAAACCAATAGAAAAATAAATTACAAAGAATCCGAGCACGCTGGCGCGAGTCCGCCAAAAATATGCAAATCTCACAGGTGGCAGGTGTAAATTTGCATATAAAAGGGTCGGAAATTGCCCATCAATCATCAGTCAACAACATCAACAATCGACAGCAGCAGTTCCGGAAATACAAGTGAGTAACCAAAAAAGTGAATAAAAAGTGAAAACGTACTTGTAAAAATCTCGGTGTGCGCAAATAATATCTTATAAAATTCGGGTGCGATTCGAAAAAGAACTTGTAAGAATCTCGGTGTGTGTGAAATAATATCTCATAAAAGTCCAGTGCGACTTGCAAATAACTTATAAAAAGCCAATAACCTATAAAAATCTCGAGGCGTGCCGGTGAAGTGACCGAAAGTGACCGATCAAGGGGAGAAAATAATGAAGCAAATCCGTACGCATAAAAAGGCAACGGAAATCGCGAGATTCACTCTTCCGAGCCACCTGCGAAGAAACCGCGAAGTGAAAAGAGCCCAAATACCCGCGTAACGGGTTGATTAAAAATCGGTGTGAGCGAGCTATCATCGACGCACCGAGCGCTGTGACGTCACAGCAAGGCTAGCGGTGCGCGGCGGCCATCTTGAGTCGCGGGTTAGCGAACCCCGAATTCACGAGTACAGTGCTTTCGCATGTACTGAGCGGTCAAATAACCGGACAATTGTAAACCACGAGAAGGGAGCAGCGAAAGACAACCTTGTAACCTGAAAATAAAAGAATCTTCGACTGTACATTTATCTCTGCCACACCATAAATAATTCCTAGATTCTAGTCCAAGAAATCCCTCCCGTCTGAGAGCCCGACCCTCTGCAGGAGGCGCATAAATTCGGAAATGATTGTAGGAAGCTTAGCTTCCGTTACAATGTCTAGTGAAAAGGAAACAATTCACGTCGTGCCGCAGGGATTTGTGCTGGGTCCACTGTTGTCCGTCTTATATATTATTGACATTGTAAAGCAGTCAACGTACTGCTCATGCAAAATGTTCGCTGACGATACAGTTATATATGTGAATGATAATAATGTAAATGAAATAGAACGAAAACTGAATTATGATTTACGAAAAGTTGTTTTATGATTAGAGGGAAATGGACTAAGGCTGAACACGGCGAAAACAAAGTTCATGATGATCCACGACTTCAGGAAATTCAATGTGATAAACAGCTATAATATAATAATAGAAACTGTGAAAATAGAAGAAGTACTGGAGATTAAATATCTGGGTGTTTCAAGTTTCACGTTTCAAGTTATTCATATTATTATTATTAAATTGGTTAAGTACAAACTATTTACATATGTTCATTTCTGTCCGCAGAAACTTTTTAGCTCTTACGCGGATATCACTCGTATGTTTTCATATATATCTTTTGATCTTCAACTACACATATCGCAAGGTTGATGAAGTACAACTCCATGCATATAATATCTTAATCAACGATAACAATTCCAATATAATAATAAATTGTATGCATTGTGGCATTCCATACATCAATTTCTCCTAATGCATTCATATTACATTCATAAGAGAAATTTCACGATAGTTGCTTCCGTTGCTTCCCGTATCCACTCAATTGCTGCTTTTATACTGGTTATTGCACCTCTTCGTACTATTTCTCTGATTTCAGTCGGTAACGCATTAAATATTCGGGGAGCAACGTAGTCGTGACATTTTCTTCCAATCGCTCGCATCCTTCTTGGCACAGACACTCTATTCAACGCATTTCTTCTAACCTCTCTTCTATTCTCAACAAAAATAAACAATCTATTTTTTATATAGTGCTTTAATACCAGGCAGCAGTATGTCCTCCTTACGTCTAGCTTCTGACTGATATTATAAAGCTGCTCTGTCGGAAACCTTCTATTCTTTTTATATATAACTTTTAACACTGTCCTGTTTAAACCTTCTAGAGCTCTAATAACTGTTATGGCAGCCCCACCCCAGCTTACAATTCCGTAACTCCATACTGACACAAAGAGAGATCTGTATATAAGTTTTAACATTTCTATGTTCAGTAGATGCCTTGCCCTCCTCACCAGATATACTATACATCTAAGATTCTTTAATAAATTATCAACAGAGCACTCCACCTCATCTGGCGGTCTACAGTAGTAGACAATTGAAGTGGAACAAGGTGGTTTTGGCGAAAGTTGGACCGATTTCGAAAAACCAAAAAAGTACATTCGAGTAAATTTATTTACCTATCGAATGCCGTTGGTTTCATCCAAATCGGTCAATAATTGCCTTTTTGCGAGGGGATGAGGTGGGGGCGTGCGAAAATCAGCATTACGCTGACGTCGGGAAGTCGCATACGCCCATAAAAATTTGCACCACGGCCCATGCCAATCGAAAGAGCAGCTTGCGGCGTGCAAAAAACAGGGGCTATGCGTCTCAATTGGATAATCCCAGAAGAAGTTATGCCCCCAGGACGCCAAAACAGCTTTTTTGGGGTTACATGAGAACGGTACGACCGATCTGGTAGAAATTTCTCGTGGAGTCATTGTTCGTGACCCTCTACGAATACAAAATTTTTTTGTGCCGAAAACTTTCCTCGTAGACGAGATCCAGGTGCACAACCGATGCGCCTTGTCGTTTATCGACATTTTTCACATCGACAGACTGTGAGGAGCGCGTTGAAACTACCTGAACATTAAAGAGGAGGTTTCAACGATCAAAATGAGCCCTGGTTCATTATTGGAAGTTGCCTCAGTAATCCCAATCACGTCTGTGAAAAATGTGAACGAAAAGACGATTACGGCTCGGAGTCGCCAGCCGACAGTCATTTGGTCAGTAACGGGGCCGGGCTCGCGCGCGACTCCAAGCTTTCGCTTACGCTGTTTCCTTTTCGTTTCAAATGTTCAACATTCTGTCGAACACGTTTTTAATTCTAGTGAGTCCGGTTGACCGATAGAAAATTATCGTATCGGTAAAATGCAATCACCGATGTAGCGGACAGTTGCAAAAAATGAATCGTGAATAAAAAAATGAATAAACTTTTTCGGCCGTCTGGTTGATTCGGTGACAAAATGGATAAGGTCCAAAATTGGGGAAAAAAAGTGTTAATTTCTTACCGCCTTTGCATCATTCGCGACAGGCTTACAACGAGGAACTCGAGGTGACCTCGAGGCTATTACGAGATCTCGACACCTGAATCGTTACAGTAGAGTCATGCTGTACCTCCGAAGCCATACAATTTTTTAAAAATTGTTTGCCGCCCCCGCACGCTTTTAAACAGCCTTAAAACGAGGAACTCAACGTGTCCTCGGGGCTGTAATCGAATCTCGAGGCCCAAATCGATACCGTATACTCATGCTGTACGTTCGAAGGTGTAAAAAAATTTGAAATTTTTTTTCCGCCCCCTCACGATTTTAGACACCCTTGAAACGAGGAACTCGAGGTATCCTCGGGGCTATCATTGGAACTCGAAGCTAGAATCGATACAGCAGACTCGTGCTGAACATTCGAAGCCATAAAAAAATTTGAAAATTTTTTGTCGCTCTCGAACGCTTTTACACAGCCCCAAAACGAGGGACTCGCGGTGTCCTCGGGGCTGTTATCGGATCTCGAGTTCCAAATTAATATGGTAGGCTCGTGCCGATAGTTTGAAGCTCAACAAAAATTTTCAATTTTTTTTCCAGCCCCGCACGGTTTTAAACAGCCTAAAAACGAGGAACTCGAGGTGTCCTCGAGGCTGTGATCGGATTTGGATGCCCCAATCGATACAGTAGACTCGTGCTGTACGTGCGGAGGTATAAAAAAAAATTGAATTTTTTTTGCCGCCCCCGCACATTTTTAAAAGCCTTAAAACGAGGAACTCGCGGTGTCCTCGGGGCTGTTGTCGGATCTCGAGTTCCAAATTGATATGGTAGGCTTGTTCCGATAGATTGAAGGTCTACAAAAATTTAAAATTTTTTTGCCACCCCCGCACGGTTTTAAACAGCCTAAAAACTCGGAACTCGAACTGTCCTCGGGGCTGCGATCAGATCTCGATGCCCAAATTGATAAAGTAGACTCGTGTTGAGAGTTCGAAGATCTAAAAAATATTAACTTTATTTTGCCGCCTCCGCACGCTTTTAAAGAGCCGCAAAACAAGGAACTTGTGCTGTCCTCGGAGCTGCGATCGGATCTCGAAGCTCGAATCGATGCAGTAGACTCGTATCAAGAGTTCGAAGGTCTAGAAAATGTTAACATTTTTTTGCCGCCCCCGCATGCTTTTAAAGAGCCTCAAAACGAGGGACTCGAGTTGTCCTCGGGGCTGCAATCGGATCCCGAAGTTTGAGTCGATACAGTAGACTCCTATCGAGAGCTCCAAGGTCTAGAAAATAACGAACAAAAGTTTGCCGCCCCCGCACGCTATTAAAGAGCCACAAAACGAGGAACTCGAGCAGTCCTCGAGACTGTGATCGGATCTCGAGGCCCGAATCGATACTGTAGACTCGTGTTGAGAATTTGAACGTTAACAAAAGTTTTCCATTTTTTCCGCCCCTATTAAACAGCCTCAAAACATGAAACTCGAGGTGTCCTCGGGGCAGCGATCAAATTCCGAGGCTTTCATTGACACAGTAGACTCGTTTACAAAAACTGGAAATTAAAAAAGAAATTCTGCGGTTCTTACCTTGCTTGCACGCTTGGAAACGGCCTTAAAATTAAAGTAAGCCGTTATTCTCAAGGTTGTGGGCCATATCCGTGGATTCGATCGATAGGGCAGACTCGTGTTAATACCTGAAAAACTCAAATTATGCAACGATGATGATGACTCTCGAGCACGTACGTTTCGGGACTTAAAACGTAAAAACACATGGCCAAAAACAAGATTGTTTCACCGGAAAGTGAAACGAGAATTATTTAGTCATTTATTTATTATCGAACGAATTGAGTACGTTTGAATTGTTGGTGTCCCTGAGAAGGGCCGTTTTGTTTGTTGATGCGGCGTCTTCGTCATTTCAATATTTGATGGCGCCCCCTTGGGACCGAGTGACAGACAGACACCGATGATTCATGCCTGAGATTGTTGCCGCAATTTGAAGATCAGGAATGGCACGCCATTCCTCTTAAACTACGACGTCAAGCTCATCGAGGGTTCTTGGAACCGGTCTTCTCGACCGAATCCTCCTCAACAACACCCAAACGTTTTCTATTGGATTCAAATCCGGACTGTTAGCAGGCCAGTCACTTTGGTCGATTACTTGCTCATCGAGGAACCTGTTGACAATCCGGGCGTGATGAGCCGGAGAGTTGTCGTCAGTGAAGACAAACCCGTCTTCGACTCTTCGAGCTTCCGGAACGACGACAGGAACACAGATTCGATCGATGTACACTTGCTCCCTAACAGTCTGGTTATGAAACACTACCAATTCCGTTCAAGATTCGAGTGAGATTCCACCCCATACGGTGATGGAACCTCCATCGAAAGGTCGCGAATGGCTTTGGAAGCGTTCGTTTATCCAATCTCCTGTTCAACGGCACACTCGCGCATTTTGGGAATTGTCGCGGAGCTGGATTTTCACTTCGTCCGTAAAGAGACAATGCCGCCACTGCTCCTTTTCGAGCATCTCGATGCTGCACGCTGAGTGTCGGTTTGATTACTGCACGCCGAGATTGCAGTCCATGCTCCGCCAGTCAACGTCCGATTATGCGTTGCGACACTGGAGGAATCGTCGCGATAATTTCGTTTGTCGTAACACCAGGTATTTGCCGCGCTAGCTGAACTATCCGTCGATCTTCCCGACCTGTCGTCACGCGTCGCCTACCACCACCGTATCGATACCGCGGATTGCCAGTTTCGTTATTTCGAGCAAGCAATCGGTTGATTACCGACACGCTCGCCCCGATCGTGTTTGCGATGTCACGTTGTGTTCGGCCCTCTGCTGAGATTTCGAAGGCTCTCCCCATGTGCACTTCCGAAAATTTCGCCATTACACCGAAACTTTCGCGTGAACGTTCCTTACTTTTACAATGAGGATAAACAGTTGAGTTGAACGTCGCGTCTAGTGCTCGATTGATCAAAATTTCTAGATGTTCATTTGATAAAATTTAATAAAAGGAGCATCTAGACGCGACGTTCAACTCTTTATCGTTGCTCTTTATCGTCGTTGTGAAAGTCAGAAACGTTCACGCGAAAGTTACGGTGTAATGGCGAGATTATCGGAAGTGGATATGGGAAGAGCCCTCGAAATGTCAGCGGCAGGTCAAACCCAACGCGATATCGCAAACTCGATCGGGACGAGCGTGTCGGTAATTAACCGATTACTTGCCCGAAATAATCAAACCGGCAGTCCGCGGTATCGACACGGTGGTGGCAGGCAACGCGTGACGACACCTCGGGAGGAAAGACAAATCGTTCAGCAAGTGCGGCAAACACCCGGAGTCAGCGCAAGCGAGATTATCGCGACGATTCCTCATAGAGTGTCGCAACGCACGATCGGACGACGACTGGCGGAGCAAGGTCTGCGATCTCGGCGTCCGGTTATCAAACCGATACTGAGCGTTCGGCATCGGGCTGCTCGAAGAGGTTTTGCTGAGAACCACGAAAATTGGACTCCGGAGCAGTGGCGGCAATGCCTCTTCACCGATGAAGCAAAAATTCAGATCTGCGACAATTCGCGAAACGCGCGAGTGTGGCGCCGAACAGGAGAGCGGATGAACGAACGCTTCCAAAGCCATTCGCGAGCTTTCGGTGGAGGTTCCATTACCGTATGGGGTGGAATCTCACTTGAATCTCGGACGGAATTGGTAGTGTTCCATAACCAGACTGTTAGGGGGCAAGTGTACATCGATCGAATCTTTGCTCCTGTCGTCGTTCCGGAAGCTCGACGAGTCGGAGACGGCTTCGTCTTCATTGACGACAACGCTCCGGCTTATCGAGCCCGGATTGTCAACAGATTCCTCGATGAGCAAGGAATCGACCGAAGTGATTGGCCTGCTAACAGTCCGAATTTGAATCCGATAGGAAACGTTTGGGCGTTACTAAAGCGAAGAATTCGATCGAGAAGACCGGCACCGAGAACACTCGATGAGCTTGAGGTCGCAGCCCGAGAGGAATGGCTTGCCATTCCTCAAGAACAAATCACGGCAACGATCGCAAGCATGAATCGCCGCTGTCTAGCTGTCACGCGTGCTCGAGGGGGCGCTCTCAAATATTGAAGCGCAGAGACGCTGCATCCGAAAACAAAACGGCCCTTTTCAGGGCCACCAACAATTCAAACGTAAACAATTCGTTCGAAAATAAATAAAGAATTCTGGTTTCACTTTCCGGTGAAACAATCTCTAAATATTTACCATACGTTTTTACGTTTTAACGCCCGAAAGATACGTGCTGGAGAGTCATCGACATCGGTGTATAATTTTAGTGTTTCAGATATTTACACGAGTTTGTTGTATCGATCGGATCCACGGGTATGGCCCACAACCCCGAGAATAACCAGTTACCTTCGTTTTAAGGCCGTTTCCAAGAGAGCAAGGGAGGTAAGAACAGCAGAATTTCTTTCTTAATTTCCACTTTTTTTAAACGAGCCTACTGTGTCGATAAAAGCCTCGGAATTTAATCGCAGCCCCGAGGATATCTTAAGTTCCTCGTTTTAAGGCTGTGTAAAAGAATGCGGGAGTGGCAAAACAATTGAAAATGTTTGTTGACCTTCTAACTGTCAATACAAATTCATTGTGTCGATTTGGGCTTCGAAATCCGATCACAGCCCCGGGGATACGTTGAGTTCCGCGTTTTAAGGCTGCCGCGAAGCATGCGGGGGCGGCAAAAAAGCGAAAATTTTTCCATACCTTGAAACTTTCAGCACGGGTCTACTGTGTCGATGACAGCTTCAGAATTTAATCGCAGCCCCGAGAACACCTCGAGTTCCTAATTTCAAGGGTGTTTAAAAGGGTGCGGGGGCGGCAACAAAAAATTGAAAATTTTGTTATACCTTCGAACAATCGGCACGAGCCTACCGTATCAATTTGGGACTCGAAATCCGATAACAGCTCCGAGGACACCGCGAGTTCCCCGTTTTGGGCCTCTGTAAAAACGTTCGCGAGCGACAAAAAATATTCAAATTTTTTTATGGCTTCCAATACTCAGTATGACTCTGCTGTATCGATTCGAGCTTCGAGATCCGATCGCAGCTCCGAGGACAGCACAAGTTCCTTGTTTTGCGGCTCTTTAAAAGCGTGCGGGGGCGGCAAAATAAAGTTAATATTTTTGTTGACCTTCAATCTATCGGAACGAGCCTACCATATCAATTTGGAACTCGAGATCCGATAACAGCCCCGAGGACACCGCGAGTTCCTCGTTTTAAGGCTTTTAAAAATGTGCGGGGGCGGCAAAAAAAATTCAATTTTTTTTTATACCTTCGCACGTACAGCACGAGTCTACTGTATCGATTGGGGCATCCAAATCCGATCACAGCCTCGAGGGCACCTCGAGTTCCTCGTTTTTAGGCTGTTTAAAACCGTGCGGGGGCGGCAAACAAATTTGAAATTTTTGTAGTCCTTCAATCTATCGGAACGAGCCTACCATATCAATTTGGAACTCGAGATCCGATAACAGCCCCGAGGACACCGCGAGTTCCTCGTTTTAAGGCTTTTAAAAATGTGCGGGGGCGGCAAAAAAAATTCAATTTTTTTTTTATACCTTCGCACGTACAGCACGAGTCTACTGTATCGATTGGGGCATCCAAATCCGATCACAGCCTCGAGGGCACCTCGAGTTCCTCGTTTTTAGACTGTTTAAAACCGTGCGGGGGTGGCAAAAAATTTTTTAATTTTTGTAGACCTTCAATCTATCGGAACGAGCCTACCACATCAATTTGGAACTCGAGATCCGATAACAGCCCCAAGGACACCGCGAGTTCCTCGTTTTGGGGCTGTGTAAAAGCGTTCGAGAGCGACAAAAAATTTTCAAATTTTTTTATGGCTTCGAATGTTCAGCACGAGTCTGCTGTATCGATTCTAGCTTCGAGTTCCAATGATAGCCCCGAGGATACCTCGAGTTCCTCGTTTCAAGGGTGTCTAAAATCGTGAGGGGGCGGAAAAAAAATTTCAAATTTTTTTACACCTTCGAACGTACAGCATGAGTATACGGTATCGATTTGGGCCTCGAGATTCGATTACAGCCCCGAGGACACGTTGAGTTCCTCGTTTTAAGGCTGTTTAAAAGCGTGCGGGGGCGGCAAACAATTTTTAAAAAATTGTACGGCTTCGGAGGTACAGCATGACTCTACTGTAACGATTCAGGTGTCGAGATCTCGTAATAGTCTCGAGGTCACCTCGAGTTCCTCGTTGTAAGCCTGTCGCGAATGATGCAAAGGCGGTAAGAAATTAACACTTTTTTTCCCCCAATTTTGGATCTTATCCATTTTGTCACCGAATCAACCAGACGGCCGAAAAAGTTTATTCATTTTTTTATTCACGATTCATTTTTTGCAACTGTCCGCTACACCGGTGATTGCATTTTACCGATACGATAATTTTCTATCGGTCAACCGGACTCACTAGAATTAAAAACGTGTTCGACAGAATGTTGAACATTTGAAACGAAAAGGAAACAGCGTAAGCGAAAGCTTGGAGTCGCGCGCGAGCCCGGCCCTGTTACTGACCAAATGACTGTCGGCTGGCGACTCCGAGCCGTAATCGTCTTTTCGTTCACATTTTTCACAGACGTGATTGGGATTACTGAGGCAACTTTCAATAATGAACCAAGGCTCATTTTAATCGTTGAAACCTCCTCTTTAATGTTCAGGTAGTTTCAACGCCCTCCTCACAGTCTGTCGATGTGAAAAATGTCGATAAACGACAAGGCGCATCGGTTGTGCACCTGGATCTCGTCTACGAGGAAAGTTTTCGGCACAAAAAAATTTTGTATTCGTAGATGGTCACGAACAATGACTCCACGAGAAATTTCTACCAGATCGGTCGTACCGTTCTCATGTAACCCCAAAAAAGCTGTTTTGGCTTCCTGGGGGCATAACTTCTTCTGGGATTATCCAATTGAGACGCATAGCCCCTGTTTTTTGCACGCCGCAAGGCACGCCAAGTTTTTTTTGTTCAAGATTTTTTACATCTTGTTTTTCTTTTTTTTTTTTTATATTTTTGTAGTACTACTTGGCTGGTTTGATTTGATTTTTTTCGATTTTTTTTTTACATTTTGATACACATATATTTTTTATTATTGTTCGGATAAACATCTGTTTTGGAAGATTTTTTAATTTTTAAGAGGTTTTTCCATAAACATATTTTCTGAACGTTTTAAGTACTTGACGTACCATTTTTACTTTTTTAATATTACACTCGAGAAGTTCGGGACTACAGTTTCGTTGCTATAGCTTCTAAAAAAAAAAACCTGACAAGTACATTGTTACAACGCTTCCTCTCTTTTCTTTATCACAGCCTGCCCCGCTCATTTTGTTGTACAGTACGGTTATCACATTTGGCTCCCTCAAGAAGCTTTGTTTTGTGATTAGTTGGTTTTTAACTGTTAGTTTTTACGTACACATGTTATCATCGCTCTGGTGTTAGTGTATAAAATATATATCAAATTTAATCTCAATAAAATTGAAAGGTTCCACCGATCGTCTCCAAATTCAATACCGATGATCCGTCGATGATAGTCCACTTGTATACCAATTTTCATCGAGATCTCTCAAAATCGGTGAAAATTATAGCGCATACAGATATTTTTGAAAAAATTGAAAATCGTATAAAATCCGAACGATTGAACCGATTTTGCCGAAATTCAATACTGATCATCAGTCTGTAATAGCCCAACTTTCTATCAATTTTTAGATCGATGTCTCAAAATTTGTGAAAATTAGAGCGTATACAGACATTTTTTTTTAATTGATAATCGCATAAAATCCGAACGACTAAACCGATTTTGCCCAAATTCAATACCAACGATCGGTCTGTAATAGTTCAACTTTGTCCCAATTTTTAGACCGATATTTCAAAATTTGTAAAAATTAGAGAGTATACAGACATTTTTGTAAAAATTGAAAAACGGCTAAAAAAGTGTCCGTTTCCAAGACTTTTTCTCAAAGTAAGTTATGGGTTCGACGATTGGCCGAAAATGTTTATTTTTGGAAAATTATTTAAAAAAGGTTTAATGGGCCATTATCGGTTCGGAAATACGCCACTTAGAACGAATGGTGAAGGAAAATACAACTGAAAAATTCAGTTCAGATTTCTTGTGACAACAATAAAAAAATATAGCTCAATCATTTTACAAAAAATGTTGGCTTCCCCGTTCGTCCTGTGAGGGAAGCTTTGTTTTTAATGTGAACCCCCTACCAAATATGACCAATTTTCGGCGCGATCGAATACTACGAATAAAAATTTCAGCACGATGTATTTATCGTGGTAAAATGTTTATTTTGTATTTTTATCAGGATTATATTTGATCAGTTTGAAAACTGGTCATAATAATTTCGAGCCAATACATAAAAAATTGGGACAACGAATTTTTCACATGGCTTCCTCATGGAGGAACCTTTTGTGTGTGATCAGTTGTTTCAAAAGAACATTGATCATTTATGGCTTCCTCAAGAAGCTTTGTTTTGTGGCTTTTTTGTTTGTTTTAATTCTTCCAATTCCAGAAACTCAAAGTTTTACTAAATTTGAACGGCTCCACCTATTTTCTCAATGTTTTTTTGTCATGAAAACAAAACTTCTTGGGAAGCCAAATGTGATCAACGTTCATCAAATTAGCATGCAACCGGTACATTGATATACCGGTATAACACCTAGACAGAACGAAATCACGATAGAGTCAAGTATTTTGGAAAATCAAGTACCGAGTGTTAAGGGCAATCTACCACAGAGCTATCGTTCGGGATAAAACGTAAAATTCCACGGAATAAAATTATCAAAATTAAGAATTGAGTGTAAAGCTCCGCACGAGCAACACCTAGCTATCGTGCGAATAACTTTGAATCATAACGTAATCTTGAAACGGTCCTTCTGACCGCATAATTAAAGAATAAACGTATAGGGAGCAGTGTTCGGCACCCTGCATTACTTTTGTAATGGAATTACCCGTTCATTACAATTATTTCTGGTAATGATAATTTTTTTATTGTCCATTAAAATTACCGGCAGCAATGGTAATTTATTCATTGCCCATTAAAATTACTGACAGTAATTGTAATTTTTTCATTGCCCATTAAAATTACTGACAGTGATTGTAATTTTTTCATTGCCCATTAAAATTACTAGATATAATTGAGATTTGTGATAATATAAATTACATTTACAATTGTAATCGTAAACTATAGGCAAAATATCGAATACAGTATTCTATTAGACTGTCTACAGATTGGAAAAGCATTTTTTAACCACCATGACAAATAAATATTGTTTAAACATTTAATCTTTGAATATTCACTAATTGACACCAAATTTAGATAATATTGTTATATAAATAGATAAACAATATTACTAACAAGAAATTGTTAATAAAAATTGTTTAAATATTAAATGGTCAAATATTAACCAATCGATATCAAATTTGGTTAATATTGTTATTTAGGTAAAAAAACAATATTACTTTCAAGAAATTATTGTCAAAAATGGTTTAAACCATATTGGAAGGGGAAAAATTGTTTATAAAGATTGTTTAATGACTAAATCTTTAAATATTAATCAATTTGTGCCAAATTTGGTTAATATTGATATTTGGGTAAATAAACAATATTACTGGCAAGAAATTTTTATCGAACATTGTTTAAACAATATTAGAGGATAAAATTGTTTATAAATATGGTTTAATGATAAATTCTTTAAATATTAACAAATCAATACCAGATTTGGTGAATATTGTTATTTAGGTAAATAAACAATATTACTGACAAGAAATTGTTGTCAAACATTGTTTAAAGACAAAATCTTGAAATATTAACCAATTGATTCCAAATTCGGTTAAGATTGTTATTTAGGTAAATAAACAACATGACTGTCAAAAAATGGTCATTACAAATTGTTTAAACAATATTGTAAGTAAAAAAATTGTTCATAAATATTGTTTACACATTAAATCTTTAAATATTAATCAATAAATACCAAATTTGAATCATATTCTTGTTTAGGTGAATAAACAATATTTCTGAAGAAATTGTTGTCAAACATTGTTTAAACAATAATGTATAAAGACAAAATCTTTAAATATTAAACAATTGATACCAAATTTGGTTAACATTGTTATTTCGGTTAGTAAACAATATGACAGGCAAGAAATTGTTATCAAACATTATTTAAATAATATTGGAAAGGAAAAAATTGTTCATAAATATTGTTTAAACATTGAATCTTCAAATATTCGCCAATCAGTATTAAATTTGGTTAATATTGTTATTTACTTGAATAAAGAATATTACTGGCAAGAAATTATTAACAAACATTGTTTACACAATATTGCAAGTAAACAAATTAAACGAATTTTTTTTTCTTTCTAGATGAATTTTTTTTCATCATATGCCCCAACGATTAAGAAAATAAAAGAATGATGTTTTGCAATTCGTTCGTTTAACTTTTCAATCGTTCGGGGCACAATACTGCGATGAAACATTACATGAACTTCCATTTTAATTAATTTTCAATTCAATTGCACAAAATCAACATATCACGTCAGTATATGTTGCCAGTATACTACAGCCAATATTATTTAAATAATAATTAATAACTATTCTTATGAGCATTATAGTTTCGTTGACTAAACAACGATAATAGTAAGATTTTGTATCATCTATCAAATTTGAAATTGTCTAGGTCATACAATATTTATGAACTTTTTTTTGCTTGCGATAATGTTTAAACAATGTTTGACAACAACTTATCGTCAGTAATATTGTTTATTTAGCTAAATAACAATATTAACCGAATTTGATATTAATTGGTTAATATTTAAAGATTTCATCTATAAACATTCTTTGATAATAGGACTTCCGTTTCCGGTGCGAATGTGAGAGGACGTGTGTACGAGGTGGAAAGTGTTGGTGTGGAAAGTGAGGTACGGAGGGTAAGAAAAAAAAAATAAGTACGGTAGGATAGGAGAAGAGGACAGCGCGAGTAGTGCAGGGTGATATAAGATATAGGGCAGGAGAGAAGGGAAAAAGCCGAAGAAAGGGTGCAAAGAAACGGTAGGATAGAGGTTAGGAAGAGAGAAAGGAAGGCGAGAGGAAAGAGGAGAAAAGAAAGGTAGAATTAGTTACAAGCAGGGGGCAAAGGTGGCAGCAGCGATAAGGCAAAGAAAGTAATGGACACAGGCGAAAGGCGAAAGTAAGCAGAGCAATAGAGCAGACGGAGTAGGAGATAGTGGGGGCGAGCTGGGTAGGGCGGAGAAGAGCGAAGCGTCGGCGGGAACGGCACACGAATGCCGGACACAGAACGGGGCGGCGAGGGGAGAGTGGAGGAGGGGAGAGAAGCCGGGGGCAGAGCGGAGGAGGGAAGAGTGGAAGAGGGGAGAACGGAGGAAGGGAGCAGAAGAGGAAGGAAAACAAATGCGGAGAGGTTAATGAGGGAAAGAAGTTCGAGTGCGGGAAATATACTAGAGATTAACGAGATGTGGAAAAGAAAGAGAGAACAAATAGAGGAACAAGGGACAGAGGATAGAGAAGATAGAATATTTCGAAAGAGCAAGATAGTGGTAAGGTCGCCGGAGCAGAAAAAAGAAGAATTAATGGGGATAGAGAGATTAATAAGAGAAATGAAAGCAGATCTTAAAAACGAGATCAGAGAAGTCAGAGAGGACGTTAAAGGGCAGGGCAGGGAAGTAAAAGAAGAGATAGCGAAGATCAGGGGAGAGATGAAAAAAGATAAAGAAAAGGCAAGGCAAGAGAAAGAGGAGATGGAACAAAGAATAAATACATTAGAACGAAGGGTAGTCGAGGCAGAGAAAGCTAAGAGAAAAGTAGAGGAACTAGAGGAGAGAATAAAAGGGATAGAGAAGGAGAGAGGGGAAAGGAAAGCGGAAGGAGGCGAGGGCAGAAGAAGCGAAGGAGAAGAAGGGAGAGAGATGGCGAAGAGAGTAAAAGAGATGGAAAGAAAACTAGAAGCGAATGAGAGGGAAAGGAGAAGAAGGAATGTGATAATAAAAGGCGTGGAAATAGCAGGAACCATGAAACAGACAGCGGAGGGGGTGCTAGAGGGAATAGGAGTGCAGGCAAAAATAGCAGAGGCGAAAGAGATCGGAAAAAGAAGAACGGACAAGAAGCTAGCAATGATAGAAGTGAAAATGAAGAGTGTGGAGGGCAAAAGAGAGGTGACGGGAAAGAGGAAAAATATAAGAGGAAAAAAGATTATAATCGAAGAGGACATGACGTGGAGGGAAAGAAGGATGCAGTGGCGGCTGAGGGAAATAGGACAAGAGGAAATGAGGCAGGGAAACCAAGCAAGAGTAAGATATAGGAAGATAGAGATAAACGGTCGAATGTGGTGGTGGGATGAGCAAGGAGAAGTGCTGAGGGATTGGAGAGGGAACGAGCGGGAGAAGAAGGAAGTGGGTGGAAAAAAGAGAGAAGTGCAGGAAGAAGGTAGGAGAGAAGAAGAAGAAGCGAAAGGCTAGAGGAAGCGAGAGGAGGAGAGGAAGTAGATGCGACAAAAAACGCGGAGGGAGGGGGATACGAGCCAAGGGACTAGAGAAAAAGAGAGAAAAAGACAGAGGATGGAGAATTACATTCTGGAACGTAGCAGGGCTGGGAAATAAGGATAAAGAGTTTTGGAAGGAGATAGGGAAGTGGGAGGTTATAGTACTGATAGAAACATGGATAGAAGAGAAGGGATGGGAGAAGATTAGCAGAAGACTACCAGAGGGATACAGATGGGAAGCACAATGGGCGAAAAAGGAGAGAAAGAAAGGCAGGGCGAGGGGAGGGATGATAATCGGGGTTAGAGAAGAAATGGAAGTGGAGGATGAGGAGAGACAAGCGGAGGAAGAAGGATTGATGACGGTAAAAGTGAAGGCAGGACAGGAAAAGTGGACGATAGTAGCGGTATATATAAACGGGGATATGAGCAAGAAAATAGAGAGCATAAGAGGGTGGATGGAGAGTAGGCCGGAGGGAGAGAGGGTGATAGTAGGAGGCGATTTCAACGCGAGAACAGGAACGGAAGGAGGTAGAGTGAGAGATAGAGGTGAGGAGGATGAGGACGGTAGGCGGTCGAAGGACAGAACGTTAAATGGGGAAGGAAAGAGATTAGTGAACCTAGTAGAAGAGGTGGGTTGGCAGATACTGAATGGAGACATAGAAGGAGACGAGGAAGGGGAATATACATACACCGGGGTTAGAGGAGCAACGGTAATAGATTATGTGTTAGGGGACGAGAATACAAGAAGAAGAATAAAGAACTTGAGGGTGGAAGATAGAGTAGAATCGGACCACCACCCGTTGGTCGTAACGATGGCAGAAGGAAGGGCGGAAAGAAAGAAAAAGGAAAGAGGGAAAAAGAGGGTGAACGCCGGGAAATGGTCGGAGAGGATGAAGGAGGAATACGCAAGAGGTATGGAAGGGATAAAAGCCGAGGGGCAGGGGGTGCAAGAAATGATAAAGAAAACAGCAGAGAAAATCAAAGAGGAGATAAATAGAAGCGAGAGAGAAGGAGGAAGAGAAGAGAGATACAGGAAGGAAGGGTGGTGGGACGAGGAGTGCAGAGCGAAAAAAGAAGAACTAAGAAAGAGCCTAAGGACGTGGAAAGGGGGAAGGGGGACGAGGGAGAAGTACGCAGATAGGAAGGAGTATAAAGAGGTATGCGAGAGGAAGAAGAAAGAGGAACAGGAAAAGCTGATAAGAAAGGTAGCGGAAGCGAGATCGGAGAACGAGGTTTGGGAGATAGTGAATAGAGGACGGAAAGGAAGGAAGAGAGTTAACGAGAGTATAGAGAAACAAGAATGGAAGGAGTACTTTATGGGGCTGCTGGGAGGAGTGAAGGAGAGAGTAAGGAGAGGTTCGGGACGGGGGGAAAGAGTGGGGGAAGAAGAGGAATTAAGCAAAGAAGAGGTAAAGAAAATAGTGAGAAAGCTAAAGGAAGAGAAAGCCGTTGGTGGGGACGATATCCCGAATGAAGCATGGAAATGTGGAGGAGAGGAAACAGAAGAAATAGCATGGGAAATTTGCAGGAGAGTGTGGAGAGGGGAAGGGTGGCCGGAAGAGTGGAAGGAGGGAATAATTGTGCCGATAGTTAAAAAAGGAGAAGGTAGGAAGGTGGAGGAGTATAGGGGGGTAACGCTAATGCCATCGCTATATAAGATTTATACGACGATATTGGCGAAGAGATTAGAAAAGGAGGTAGAGGAAAGACAGATGATTCCAGAAAACCAGACGGGATTTAGGAAAGGGGTAGGAACTATAGATAATGTGTTTACGTTGAATTATATAGTGAATAGACAGATAAGGAGAGAGAAGGAGAAGGTAATCGCTCTATTTGTGGATTTGAAAGCGTCGTTCGATTCGGTGGACAGGCAGATCCTGTGGGAGGCGATGGTGAGGAGAGGAGTGAGGAAAGGGCTAAGGGAAAGAATAGAAGAAGTATACGATGAGACAGTAAGCAGGGTGAGGGTGAGAGGAGAGACAGGAGAGAGATTTTGGACGGCAAGAGGAGTCAGACAGGGGTGCCCGATCAGCCCGGCGCTATTTAACCTTCTGACCGCGGATATGGAAGAAGAGCTCGGTAAAGGTAGATGGGGAGGGGTGAAAATAGGGGAAAGAAGAATCTGCACATTAGCCTACGCGGACGATGTGGTGGTGCTGGCAGAAAGAGAAGAGGAGATGGAGAGTATGATTAGGAGGCTAGAGAAGTACTTTGAAAAAAAGAAGCTAGAGGTGAACGTAGGAAAAACGGAAGTGTTGAGGTTTAGGAAGGGAGGAGGAAGGAGCAAGCAGGTGGAATGGAAATGGAGAGGAAAAAGAATTGAGGAGGTCAAGGAGTTTAAGTATCTGGGGTACGTTTTCACGAGGAATGGGGGGCAGGAAGCACAGATAAAAGACAGAGTGAAGAAAGCAGGGGCGGTAATGAGACAAGTGTGGGGAATAGGAAAAAGGAAATTTAGTAAGGATTGGAAGAGGAGGATGTGGCTGTTCGGCACTTTGGTGTGGACAGTGATGGGATACGGGGTAGAGATATGGGGAGGGGAAGAGAGAAAGCAGATAGAGGCCATGCATGAAAGATATATAAGATGGACGTTAGGGGTGGACTGGAGGACGCCGGGATATATGGTAAGGGAAGAAGCGAAAAGGGATAAACTGAGGACGAGGGCTGGGAGAAGAGCATGGAAGTTTGAGGAAAAGCTAAGGAGAGGGGAAGGCAGTGAAATAGCGAGAGTCTGTTTAGAGGAAATTATAGATAGAGAGAGGAGAGATGAAGAAGAGCTGTCGAATTGGGAAAGAGAGAGGAGAAAGTTCAGAAGAGGGACGGCAGGAGAGGGAACGGAGCAATATGAGAGAAACGAAAAAGAGGATAGACTAGAGCAGAAAAGAGAAAGGATGGAGAGAATAGAGCAGTCAAGGTATAACAAATGGTACCGGGAAGTAAGAGCAGATGAGGTTCCGAGATACCTAAGGTCAGGGTGGGGGGAGGAAAGATGTAGGAGGATAGCAAGGTTCAGGCTAGGGAATGAAATGAGAGAAGGCAGATACTGGGCGACGGAGGAAGAGAGAGAATGTCGAATGTGTGGAGAAGAGAGTGAGTCGTGGGAGCACGTATTAGATAGATGTAGAGGGGGAAGTGAGGTAGAGAGGGGCATAGGAGAAAGAATAAGGGAAATACTGGACGAAAGAGGTACAGGAGAGAGATGGATGAAAGAGCTAGAAAAGATGAGGAAGGAGAGAATGGAAACGAGAGGGGTAAACGCAGATGAGTGGACGGAGAATAGGATGGAGGGATGAAAAGAGTGGAGTACATGAAAAGGAAACGGAAGCGGAGGAAACCGTTGGGGTAAGGAATTACGCTAACGGTAGCCGGCAAGAGGAAGATGGAGTGAAGAAAGAGGGAGGAGAGTGGCGGGGAGAGAGAGAGAGAGAGGAAGAAAGGAATAGAAAGAACAGGGAAACAAAAAACAGAAAGGCGTAGGGCGAGCGAGTTCGGCGGGCGTGACGAGAAGGGCGAAAAAATAAAAGGAGCAGAAGGGTGGCACAGAGACGAAGGAGAGCAAAAAGTTGAGAGAGTGAGGAAAGAATGGCGAGGACGAGGACAGGGCGATAGACGTAAGAAACAGATTATAAGGAATGACATAAATGCGGCGCGACAATAGATGTAAGAAATGAGGTAAGCGTGCGGGTATGCGGGAGTGAGAGAGAGAGAGAGAGTGTGAGAAAGAGTGCCGATAGAGAAAAGAAAATATGTAAGCGTGCGGGAATGAGAGAGAGAGAGAGAGTGTGAGAAAGAGGGACATTAGAGGTAAGGAAAGATGTAAGCGTGCGGATAGGCGGGAGCGAGAGTGAGAGAGTGAAGTGGCGGATAAGCGATGTAAGAAAAATTTTTGTATAGCACACGAGAAAATTTGTTAAAGAGAGGAAGCTGGAAGGGAGAAAGGAAGAAACGAAGTCTATGTAACCCCTAGGGGAATCATTAAAGAAATACATACTGTGACGGGGCTTTTCTGCTCCCGTCACAAAGAGAGCTCGATCTCCAGCTCTCGCCCGTATCGGCACGGAGCACGGCATCCTTTCTCCCGGGAGGAGTCCCTTCCAGGCGATCAGACAGGGCCAAACGCGAATAAACCGTTCCCACGACTAATTTTAACATTCTTTTATTTCCGAAATCCTCCCGAGCGTACGGCGGTTGCAACCGCCGCAAGAACATCTCGACGCACCAGCAACAGTTAGCAGGCTGGAGCCTCGCTACCGACCTCGTCGCCGTCGCCCACGCAATCAGCAGGCTGGAGCCTCGCTAGGCCTCTCGCCGTCCAGTCGCCTCGCTACCGATGTAGCGCACGACGTTACCGACAACGGGGCCTCCACCCGTCAGCCTGTCACCCGGACTCGACGAGCCATCAGCTACCGAAATCTACAGCGTCCGGCTCGTCGTTGCTTCCACACCCGTCTGCCTGGACGAAGCTCCCAGGACTGCGCTACCACCGCTCCCGTGGATTTATCTCCCGCCAGGGGCGCACTCGGCATCGCACGTTCACAAGATCTCGAACGCGCCGATTCAAAGACCCGCGCCGGGGATCCCTAATTCGAGGGAATCCGACAAATAGAGCAGAGGGCGAAAGACGGATAGGCACAGGGTGGGGGGAAAGAGGACCCGCGATCGCGAGAGCGTCACCTCCCTCGGGGACTCCGTCGTAGGCCCCCGAGAAGGAAGGACGTCGTGACTGCTGCCGATACGTGCATATCGTCTCGCGAGAATACCGACATCTTGCCAATCGCGAAGTGGGACTTCTGGCCGAGGACAACTCGAGAAGCTCCCGCAACAGCTACGAAACCGGTGAGATCGTCGTACGGGTTCGGTTTGAGGCTAGAGACAGAATAGATCAAACTCGATTCGTTATCGTGGGGACGGCACGCTTTCGCGCGCGGCCGCGGAATTAGGTCTCGGGAGAATCTTCTAAATTCACGTTTGCTTTACTTTTTCTATAGTTTCCGTTTAATATTTTGCCTGGAAGGTTCTTGCCTATTTTAATACTTCATTCCATAGTTTGCGCCTCGCGCGAGTCCACTTTTTTTTCACCTAATTTATTACCAGTTTCTTTCGAGTCATTTATACCAGTCTCTTTCCGCCGAATTATTTTAATCTATTGTAAATTTATTTCTTTCTTCGGATTTTCTTGTAAGATTCCGCGTAACCCCGCTGCGATCGGGCGATTCTAGATTGGTTGCGAAAGGTACCGTGGCTGCGATCCACGCGTGTAGGACAAATGCGATAGTGTAGATCTCGAACATTACCTGTTACCGCTCTAGTATTACCGACTTTGTGTTACCGAATTATTGTGTTCTCGAATTGTTTTGTCAAGCGTGTGGAGATAACCCAAGGGAACGAGCGTGCACGCTAGTCGCTTCTCGACCACGCTCCCGATATTCGCCACAATAAAATATCTTTGTGAGTTCCCATAATTTCGTCTCGATCTCTGTTTCCTCCTCGCGGAGGTGACCGAACCACCCCCTCTACCAGTTCCCAAGGCTGAGCGACGCCGGGTCGCTCCCGTCTCTCGTTCGGCTCTCAAAATTAAAATTTTGTCGCGAGAGCTCTCGCTCCCGCGGCTGGCGCCCTTAAGGCCGAGTGAGACGGGTTTTGTAGCCGTCTCGATTGGGGAAACCTCAGGTGTTGGGAAAAGCGGTTACAAATTTGGCGCCCAACGTGGGGCCGGGCGTTGAGTTATTTTAATTAAAAATCCGCGAAGAATTAGCCCCAGAGGAACAGAGATAAGACCCTGAGCGAAATAGAAAATTTCGGTAAACGGTAACCGGATTTGTTCGGGTCGAAGCTCTCGCTACCTGTGTGAAAGCATTTGTGTATTTGTGTGAGTGGGAATTGATGTTTGCATGAGTTATAGTATTTACAGTTGTCCGTCCGTAAATTTTTGTTTCGATCGCCGTCGCCGAGATCGGCGAGGCGAGCAGCGTTCCCGAGCGTAGCCGAAGTCGCACGAGCGCGACTCGGGTCGTCACTAGACGCCCAGTACGCTGCCACACAAGTTCCCGTGAACACGTGCTTCGCCACACCGCAACGTGCTACGCTCCCGTGAAGACGACGCTAGGAGGTTTCTTTTGGGATTATCAAGACAACAGGTAACGATTCTTCCTTTCTTAATACCATCCCGATATACCCTGAGACCCGATAAAGTCTCGAGGAATATTTGTCGCGAGCCAGCAAGGCGAAATAAAATCTCGCGTACGATCGTCCGCTCTCGCGACGATCGCCGGTACGCCGTACGCTCGGGTCTCGCCGAGCCGCTAGCGCTGTCTCTCTCCAAACAAGAGGTCGGCCGTTCCGGCTCGGTGCTCCCGTGTTTACATCGACTCGGCAACAGCGGCCTTGTCGATTTCAAGCACCGCTTCTACGTAGCCTTGCTCGCGAGAAATATTCTTCGCGAAATAATATTTCGGGAAGCTCGAATTATTCGAGAGCTACCTAGGGCTTATATATATTTTGTGTGGGCCGCTGACTCGCAATAGCTCTCGGAACACGGTGAGCACGTGTTCCCGAGACAGCGAGCAGCCGTCGTGTCTCTAATACCGACATCGATCTCGCCGGCCGGTTCACCCATAACCTTTTCCCTCTCTCTCCTATATCTATCCTTTTTATTTATTTTTTTTATCTTATTTTATTTTTTTTTATTATTTATTTTATTTTATTTTTTTTTATTTTATTCTTTATCTAAAATTCTTTTGTTGTTCCCTTATTTTATTTTTATTTTTTTCCCCCTTCCTTTCCCTTTATTTAAAAATTTTTTTTTTTACCTTATCTTATTTTCTTTTGTATTCGCTCTCTCCATCCCATTTAATTTTCCTTTCCGGTATTCTTTTTTTTCCCTAATTTAAAATTTTTTTTTCCCTTTTTCTTTTTTTCCCTTTTTATTTCGTATTCTTTTTTTTGTTATTATTTATTTTTCTTCCGCCTCTCACACCCCCTCCGGCGAGACTACAAAAAAAAAGAGAAAAACCCCAGCAAAGGACAGAACGAACCCGGACCTCGACTTAAAACAAATCTCGCGATCTTGGCGCGTCAAATCCCGCGATCGGTCATCGGGAGTGCCGCGTCTACGAACAAGTGGCCGCGAGTGCAAGTGTCCGCGAGTGTGAGTGGGGTTACCAGATACGACGGGGACGATCGCGAAGCTCTCGCGCGAGCGACGAACGCTGCGCGCTCAGGAGATTTCGCGCCGTACCGAAACTCGTCGCGAATCAGCTGTCGCGAACAGCCGGATGGCGACCGGAGCCAGCAACACGGGAACGATGGAGACGGTCCACGAGGTCGACCTGTCAGCTGACCGAATCCGTGTCGAGCTCCAACAGAGAGGGCTCTCGATCGTCGGAGATACCGACGCGTTACGGGATCGACTCCTGTCCAACTTATTAATTTCGGTCGGCCCCGCGGGGAATGTCGCGCAGCACGAGGACAATCATGACGGTCGGCCGCGTCACAACGAGCCGCCGATACCGCCGCGCGACCCCCCGCTCGCGAATATCACGACTGCGCCCCTCCAGGGTAGACATGGGGCCCCTCCGAACGCCCTCGCGCAACAACATCGCGAGTACGGGCTACCTCCTCGCGACCCCCGGTACCATCATAATTTCGACCGAGATTTCCCTCCACCCCAAGGCCATTCGTCTCCCGTACGAACCCGAGAGTACCCCAATAATTACTCGGGGTTTAATAATTCGCGTTCAGTCGCCGATTTACTACGAAAATGGGACCTTCGGTTTTCGGGAAGAAGGCGGGAGGACGCGATGGGTTTTCTCACGCGCATAGAGGAAGCGCGCGAGGTCGCGCCGATTCCCGACGCCGACCTGCTACCGTGCGTACCCCTCGTGTTGACAGGGATCGCGCTCACGTGGTATCGTGGAGAGCGAGCGCGCATACGAACTTATCGGGAATTCGAGGATGCTTTCTTAGCTCGGTTTGGCGATCCCGACCTTCAGTTTACGCTTCGCGAGGAATTGTTGCGACGTACGCAGGGCGAGGGGGAGGATACCGTCGACTTCCTGACGTGTCTCCGAGCATTGTTAGACCGCGTAGTCCCTCCGTTCCCGTTACGCGAGCAACTCGATTACGCGCATCGGAATATGTTACCGCGGTTACAAATTGCGATCCGGCGTAACGATTATCACTCGTTCACCGACCTCGAGCGAATCGCCGTACGAGTCGAGCGGAGCTATCAGGCCGATCGGTATTACCAACCACCTCCCCCGCCGGAACGATCCGCCTTTCCGGATCTCGTCTATAGGCCGTCGCGATCTTACCAGCGACGAAGCGACTCGAATTATGCGGTTTTCGGGGAAACCCGCGCGCCCAGCACGGATCGCTCGCGACGCCCAGACTCTCGCGATACGCGTCGGGGGGAACGATCGCCGTCCGGCGATCGACAAGGTTACCGCGGCCGAACCCCGGAGAGGGGAGCCGAGCGGGGTAACTATCGTGCGCGCACTCCGGACCGTCGAGACGACAAAAAAGACGAGCGCTCGCGATACCGGTCACCGGCTCGCGAGACCTCGCGGTACAACGGGCGTCAACCACCCTCGCGCTCCGATTCCGCGACACGACGCGTCCATTACCCCGACGAACGAGACCGCGCTAAGTCTCCCGCGAACCGATCGCATACCCCGCCGCCGGGAAACCGCTCGGTCGCCCACCGCTCGCCCACGCCGGGACGGACGGGGACACGCGATACCGAGGGGATTAGGGAAGTAACTTGCTGGAATTGCGGGAAGGACGGGCACCGGTCGATCGGATGTCTCGCCCCGAGAATCGTTTTCTGCTACCGGTGCGGGAAAAAGGACGCGCGAACCACAGACGACCACGAGTGTCCGGGAAACGCGCGTCGGGGCCAACCGTAAGCGCGACGGTGTTACGTCCGGACGAGCTCTTGACGAGTCCGCGCTGAATGAACGTAACGGCGGTCTCTCTTTCGAGTCAAGGCGTTGGCCCTTTACGTCGGGGACGGAGACCTCGCCTTCCACTGCCTAAGATTTACGATGCGCTGACAGGGTGCCTGAGACTGTGAGTCTTGTAGCACGTGGTGAAGAGCATGCAGAGATATACGAAGAGTTGTAGAACTGTTTTAAATACTCACAAAATATATCTTTATTAAACGTCGATGCGTCGATACAGTAATTGCGGTACTTTTGACTAGATCGTACTCCGCAAGAGCGTTGAACTCAGCCGCGCAGGGCTGCTCCGAGAGAGCGTCGAGACTTAGCCGCGCAGGGCTATCGGAAACTTCCGTCGAACAGGGCTTTGCGCGCTCCGTACAGTACAAACGAAGTGTTGCAGCTTACGAGGCTGGTGGAATAACTGACTCTAGCCGAAAAAGGCTTAGCTTTTATACTAATTCGCTTCCTATACTTCCTATGGTTAGTCGTGTAGCATGGTGGGGTTAATGCATTTTCCAAATAAAGTATAAATGCGTTTGCTCTGAAAGAATTAGTAGGAGAATTTGGTAGCGCGGCTTCTTTGGTCTCGGCGGGCCTAGAGGTTTTGGTCTAGTGCAGAGGCGACAAGTGTCACATATAGTCTACTAGTTATGACCACCAAAATATTATTTCGGAGAAAAACTAAGTGAGTGTGCATAGATGCACTCGGGCGGCACGCTTTGGTCAAAAAGAATTAGGGTGCCGTTGACCTTTTAACAGCTGCGCAGTGGCGAGATAAAAGCATTCCGACTTATGCTGCAGCGGCAAGTGTCGCGTGCAGCCGATTAGTTATGGAGGCTGCTAAGTGGTAGGCGCGTGGCTAGAAGAAAATGTGTCTCCGAGTTTGGGGCTAGCGTACGCTGCGCTGTATGAATGGTTGCTGCCCGGGAGGGCCTACGAGCTTCATTGAGACGTGTAGTATTCGGGCGCGTGAAGGCGCATACTAGAGTCATTCAAGACACACGATTTCGGTGAGTGGGGGTACTGCTCGGGAGAGCCTATAACGTTCATAAAAACATGCTACGTGGTTACGTAGGATGTAACACCTCCCTCCTTAGGACGAGTGTTAGGGAGTGTGAGTGACATAACACGAGGATAGATGTGTATTCGGTGTATTGTTAATAAAGCACAAGTACATAAATGGTTGTATATATGATTATACGTGTGGTATATGATTATATATGTGTTTATTGTATATGATTATATATGTGGTTATTGTATATGATTATATATGTCATTATTGTATATGATTATACATGATTATATATGATTATGTATGTTGATATAAGCTTAAGCGTCTTATCATATGTTATTTTGATTGTTGCACTTAGTGTTCTAGTAGTTATTGTCTTTGGTCTAAAAATTTTCGCTGAGTACCGTTATATCGAATCGATGAATTTTACTAGCGGGTTTATATATTCCGCTAGGAATTCGCTATCGTCGACTTGGTCCAGGACCGTGGTGAGCCATGATGTCGCGTTGACGATTGCAGACGGGTCGCTGTTGCCGTTGTCGAGTCCCTTGAAGAAGTTGGCGACCATTTCGCCGGATCGAGTAGCTCTCACGGCTCTGTCCGTTAGGTTGTTGTCCAAGAGTGTCCAGTCTTGGGGACACGTGAAAATTTCCCGACCTTCGTTGGTGGCCGGCTGCTGCATGGCTGTTGACCGGGCGTAGCTGACATCCATGCCCTGGTAACCCGGGGTCCTTGGGCGTTGCTCGTTGCGGGTGACTGGTGTCAGATCCCAAGGCACACAACTCGGCGTGGGAGGCAGGTTGGCTGCGTTGGGCAGGTGGCTGTTTATTTTGGCCACCTCCTCGTCACATGAAGTGACCGACGAGCTGTCCGACATCTCGTCGCTGGATTCCAATAGATTCCTGACGAGACCCTGGTATTCCAATTCGACAATTATGCCGAGTTGTTGTCGCCAAATTTCACCGATATCTCCTCCGAAGATCTCGTGCTCTAACTGGGTTATACCTCGACACCTTTTCACGGTATTTAGGAAGTCCACGATTTGTTGAAGATTTTCCATGGCCCATTCCAGGGTGAAAGGCGGGTTCCGTATTTCAGTCATTGTTGTTGTTGTGTATTTTCCCTTGTATGGTTTTATATATATTTTTTTTTTAATGTTGTCGTTGACGGTGCAGATCAACATGCACTATTGCGCCGGCGGCGAGGCGATCTTTAGCGTCCAAATATACCTCGATACACTTTAGGCACAGGTAAGCCTTCCTGATCTTGTGGCGGCTTTCGCCGCAGCGTTGGCAAGGTAGTCTCAGGTGTCCTCGATGGTGAATAATTGTGTGATGAGTGATTGCCCGATACTCTGGGTCCCTATTTAGCGATCCGTTGAAGCAGACTTCGCAGACGAGTTGATTGTTGGCGTCGTTGATGTACGATACTCCGATGATGCAATGGCAATCGTTTAAAACGTCGTAGTACTCCGTAATTGGTATTATGCCGTCGATTTCCCTTACTGGTTCTGTTGGTGGCTTCATCTAAAGCAGAACTGTTGAGTTTTAGCTGAGTTGTTGTCGCTTCTGAAGATTTTTGGAAAATGAGATGCAGCGTGGGCGTTTTCTCTCCTTATATATTTTTCTAAATCTTAGATTTTTTTACTTAGGTGGGGAGTAATGTACGGTGGGACCGTCAAAAGTGATTTTGGGGGCTGTACCCAATGTGGGGTAAATAGTTGATGTAGTAGCGCTGGTTGCAGTCAACGGTGGGTTTTCATTTTTTTCTATATCAGATTCCTTAGCCGTGTCGGCCTCTTTACGCTTGGTCCTCTCTTCGTTTTGACCGAGATGCATTAGCAGATGTGTGACTGAGCTCCACAGAGCGCCGAAGATATGCACCGACCATCCATAAATTGAGTGTAGTGCGTATCCATGTATGATGGTGTCGGCGATAAGCTTGACTCCTCGAACTATGAGGATGATGCCTAATATTCCTGCACTGGCTGTTCCAAAAGTGAGGAAAGTGGTCCACATTCTATCCCATGTACTCCGTGAGATCCTCTCAAGTGCCTCATCATCTAACAAATTTATGAGCGACGTCCCTTGGTTTTGTGTGGGGTGTCCTGCGAGGCTCCGAGCAAGGGTGTTTAGTATAGCCGTCCTCTCTGCAGGGAACATGATGTGGTCTCTCATATTATCGAGGTCTGTTTGTGTATAGATCCCGCTAGTAGCTAGCTCTGCGGGGTTCGAGTACTTCCACGTGGGTTTCGTCAGTGGTTTTATTTGAGGCGGAGCCGTCGAACTTATCGGTGTGGGTGTTAGTTTGTACCACGATCCCTGTAGCTGGTACATTGCTGGTACCATTGGGTTGCACGATATCTGTGTTCCAGCTTGGAATAGTATGTGTGTGCGTGGTGAGAGGAACAGGCTCTCGTTCCCTCTTGACACTGGTAGGTGATGGTAGCAGAGTTCTGTGTGACGAACCTTAACTTCGATGGGGATGCATTTTATGACATGCACGACTTCTCCCGCGACGACGGCCATGTGTCCGGGCCCCTTCATGAGTTGGAAAGCAAATTCGTCGGGTGCCTGTGTGGCCATCGTGAGAGTATTCTTCAGGACTTGGCGTTCGAGATTACAGTTTTGCTCCAATACGTCGTAGTACAGTCTGTGTAGTTCGGTTCGTATATGTTTCTCGAGGTATACGAATTTTGTATTTACATACGTAAACAAGTCCAAGTTTTCTGTTCTTATTTTTCCCCTTGCATTTTCAGCCGCATCTCTGTGCGTTTCGAAAATGAGAAGTTTCGGGTGTTCGGTGCGATAGACCGGTGACCCACATACCATTAGTTCCCGTTTTTTTGTCAATGCAAATGTTATGTCACCCTGGTTTACTGTATATACAGTGAGAGGGTGAATGCCTTGTGTGTCTGTTAGCTTCTTGGCAAATCCTTCGTATAGCACATCGTACTTATTATAGTTGCAATTGTCTTCAGGGAGAGTGTTCCAGAATGTATATTCCCCATCCAAATCAATACATTCGGATTCGGATACACTGCACGTTATCCCTGAACGAAGATTTAACTGATTCGTATTAAGATTGACGGTGGCGTAGTATTCTTGCAGTGTCACATAGACTACAGCTTGCACTATGACATTATCCCATGTACCGTAGGGGTCTGAATACTGGGCCCCTACGCATGAGCCGTCTTGCTTGATTTCTCCGGCTAACGTCGTGCTGCGTATGTTTGTTCTGTTCTGCTTTATCGCGACGAACAGTGAGTAAGGCGTGAGTCTGAGTATCCCGGTCTGATGTACCCTTTTACAGGCGTGATGTTCGATATCATTGATGTATTCCATGGCTCCTTGTGCGACTACTGAGTTGTGTGAACTCATGCCACAGTGATATATCGTGCGTTTGATCAAAACCTTACACTGCATGACTCGAGTTTTTGTAAATTCTCTAATTTGTAGCAATTGCACGTACGTGTCGCTGACGTTTGGCTCGATCTTTGGTATGTCACAGGCTTCAACATCCAGTAATGATAGGGTGGTAATATTCAGTCGACTGGACCCGCAATCGTATCCAATTACGGCTTCCGTTTGGTTTACCATGGCGAGAGTCAACAGGGCTATTATTGCTCCTGAGATTTTACTCTCCTTGATTTTCCTTTTCTTCAATGCCTTAAAGATCCCAGTATTGGCGGGGGGTGTTGGTTCATCTTTTGGGTCTTCGTGTTGCTCGTCCGTTTTTGCCTCAGGCTCACTCGGGGGTGGAGCATCCGTATCTTCGCCGTGAGCGGACCCTTCTTGGGTTGCGTCTGGTGAAGTCGACTCTGGAGCGTCTGACTCCAATAGTTTTAGAACATATTGTTTCACTGTCATAGCGATGTTAAAGGCACAAGCGCGCCTCTTGTTTACTGTTACTCCGTGGAAAACGCAGTATTCCTGACGTCCCGGTAGTTCCTCGATTGGTGGAGCGATCGTTTCCAGATTAACTACTCTGCAGGTTAAAAAATCCTGCAGGAATGTTGCGATACGCTCTCCATGGACGTAGACCGTCCTAGCGTTCTTGGTGACGCGTTTCAGTCGCTCGAACAACCAAGAGTATGGGACATCTCCGGCGTCCCATTTTAGCCCATGTCTCTGCGTCCCGAACCGCTCGTTTCTCTCCTGGGTCCTTCTTCTCAAACTATGCAGGTGGAACGGAGCGTCCAAGATCCAATGATCCGAGCTTTCGTCAAAGAGTGAGACTATAGCGATTTCCTTTGGGAGGAGGCTGCCGTCATCATTGCGGAATCCTTCTATGTCGATGACAAAAACGTCCTTACCGGCGGGACTGTCCTCCATGGTTGAACTATAGGAAAGTTATTTACCTATGAATTTCCTTGTACATGTAACTTGTATATATAATTTCTCCTTTAATTTATGTGTACATATTTTTTTTTTTTTTTTTCAATGTAATAATCCTCTTTATATATTTTTTTTTATATTGTTAGAAAAATTTTTTTTATATATATATATGTCTGGATATATTTGTTTTAATCCTCGTCGCTACTGTTCTCTGGGTTTATGTGAGAATAGCGTAGTCGATTTGGGTGCACAACCCGAGTTTCTCGACCGATTTTAATTTTTATATTTCCATCTCTCATAACTTCTTTTACTTCGTGAGGACCAGTGTAATGGTCTCCGAACTTTCCTAGCTTTTTTCCTCGTTGCAAGTATACACAGTCGCCCAGATGGAAGTCGTGTGCGTGCACTTTGCGGTCGTAATATTTTTTTGACCGTTCTTTGGAAGCTACTAAGTGGTCCTTAGCTATCCCTTGTATATCGTGGAGCTTGGTCGCTAGCTCGACGAGATAGTCAGCATATGTTCGTCCCTCTTCGTCACTGGCTGGTGCTTCGTAGGACGGCTGGCGCGCGAGTCTTCCAAACACGAGTTCAAAGGGCGTATGTTTTGTACCCTCGTGTACACTTGTGTTATAGGAAAAGGTGGCGAGTTCTAGCCACTCATCCCATTCCTCATCACTACTCACATATTGCTTCAAGTATTCTACTAGAGAGTGGTGAGATCTCTCCAGTGATCCATTAGACTGCGGGTGAAATGCTGTGGTGCGGCATTGCTTGATTTTAAATTTCTTGGCAACGCTTTTCATTAGTGAACTTAAAAAGTTTGCTCCTTGATCTGTGAGGATAATTTTGGGAGCTCCGAAGATACATATGCAATGCTTAATGAGAGCGTCAGCGATGTTGGCTGAAGTGGCTCTAGGGAGTGCTACTGCGAGTGAATACTTCGTGAGAAGATCCTGCATGGTGAGGATATATTCGTTGCCTTTTTCTGTGCGCGGCAGGGGTCCCACTATGTCCATCGAGATCTTGTCGAACGCTGAATCTGGTGTGTCCGTGATGATCATAGGCTGCCGAGTTTTTACACGCACCAATTTTTTTAAATGGCAAGGGAGGCAGTGTTGGATATACTCTCGGATATCCTCCTTCATATTTTCCCAGTAATACCGTTGGCGAATTCGGTTGTAGGTTTTCGTTACACCCTTGTGTCCACCTAGTGCCGAGGCGTGTGCCTCGCCCATGATTTCTTTTCGCTCCTCGGGTGCTGGATATTTTATTATCCCCAGACAGACTATTAATTTCGTTGATATACCCATAAATGCCCTTTTTAATGTTGCGAATACGTGTTCCCACGGTATCCCATTGATCTCCTTCGTCTTTGCTACGCTAATTGAGCGCAAATTGAGTCCTACGAGAGTCTTTTTTAACTCTTTTTGCATTAAATGAAGCGTGTTACGGTCGGCAAGTGCTCCATTTTTCCCTTTCATGACCATAGCGATGTGGTGTTTTGAATTATGTTTGATCATGCTAACGCTACCGAGTTTGAGACCGCGAAACTTCGGTACGGCGCGTCGATCGGATAGCATTTTGGAGCCTTCATCACATGGCTCCCCAGTTTCTGAGAGAAAATACAGATAATTATCCTTTCGCATAAACAATTGTTCGTTGTTTGTTATTTGGAGGCTGCTCCTGGTTCCTGTTGGCCTCTCTACAGCTTCGTGTTGCTGATAATTATCGATTGAATCCGCGTCTGATCGGTCGAATATATATTCCTCCGATTCTCCGGATATGCTAAAAGTTTCGTCCTCGTCGAAATTCGCGAAGGTTGAGACTTGATTTCGCGTATCTCTTGGCATAAGGGGTTCACCTTCTACTCCAGGTAGGACCGGTGATTCTTGCCGTTTGGCTTTTCGTCGAGTCGCTCTGGCGATCGGTTTTTCCTGAGTCATACTTGAAACTTGTTTTTTCTCTCGACTACGTAGCCGCGATGCCACGGGTGCATCGTCTGTCATTTGTTCCTCGGGTTTTTCCTTGTTACGGGATCCCGATGCAACCTCTTGAGATTGCTTAACTGCTTGTTTAGAGGCTGGCTTAGCGGGTGGCTTCGGAGCCGTCCCTTGGGGCCTTTTCCGAAGTCGTCGAGCTATAGGCTCGTCTTCTTCGTCCAATTCCTCTCCCTCTGTAGATGCCTTTGCACGCTTCGCTATCGGGTAAGCGTGCTGCACAGGCGGCTCGAGCTTGTTCTCACTCGAGGCGTCCTCGCAAGGGTTGCGAGATAGTGCGTCAGCGTTCACATTCATCTTACCTGCTTTGTGGATGACTTCGTACTCATATTCTTCGAGTCGCAGACGCCAACGTGTCAAGCGCGATGTAGGGTCCTTCGAAGTATGTATCCAAACCAAAGGCTTATGGTCAGTTACTAGCTTGAAAGGTCTACCGTAAAGATAGGGCCTGAATTGGGAGACCGAGTGTAATATTGCAACGGCCTCTTTTTCGTAAGTACTATATTTTTGTTCTGTATCGTTTAGTACTCTGGAAGTATATGCGATGGGACGATCCTTTCCTAAGGTTCCCTGGCTTAATATGCCTCCGACTGCTGTCCCTGAAGCATCCGTTGTAACAATAAACGGTTTAGTAAAGTCAGGGTATTGCAGCACTGGCTCCTCGCATAACTTGTCTCGCAGCGTCTCGAACGCGGCTTGCTGCGGCTGGGACCACTTGAAGGCGGCTTCCTTTTTTAACAGGACCGTCAAGGGTCTGGCTATTTGAGAAAAATTATCTATGAAGCGCCTGTAGTAGCCTGCTAGTCCGAGGAATTGCCGAATATTTTTCACGTTTTTCGGTCTTGGAAAATTTTTGACTGCGGATAGCTTGGCTGGATCGGGTCTGACCCCGTCTCTTCCTATTATGTGGCCTAGATAAGCGACTTCGTGTCGCAAAAATTCGCATTTATCAGGCTGTAATTTTAGATGTGCGTCTCTTAAACGCTTCATGAGTCTCTCAATTTTTAACTCATGTTCTTCTAGTGTAGAAGCGTATATGACTATGTCATCTAGGTACACAAATGCATCGGAGCCTTGAACTCCGGTAAGTACCTGATTCATGAGTCTTTGGAACGTCGCTGGGGCGTTCTTTAATCCGAACGGCATTCGGGCGAACTCGTAATGACCGTACGGTGTGGAAAAGGCTGTTTTATGCCTGTCTTCCGCGTGCATCTCGATCTGATGAAAACCAGATGCGAGATCGAATGTAGAGAAATACACAGCTCCTCCTAGCTGGTCCAGTATTTCGTTTATAAGCGGTAGCGGATATGCGTCGCTAATAGTTTTTTCGTTTAGAGCGCGGTAATCAAGTACCATACGCCATCTTTTATTACCTTGGGAGTCGGCCTTCTTGGGGACGATCCATACAGGTGAATTATACGGAGAGTTGGATGGCTGTATTATGCCTCCATTTAGCAGATCGTTCACTTGACGATTTATTTCTTCTTTTAGAGTCGGCGGGTATCTGTACTGCCGAAAATTAATTGGAATTTCATCCGTCGTAATTATGCGATGCTGTAGGACATTTGTGGACATTAATTTTTCTCCAGGTAGATAATACCTGTCGTGAAATTCTTCGAGATGCATTTGTATGCTCTCTTGTTCTTCTGGATTCAGGTGATCCAGGCGTAGTAGGCTTTTAATTTTTGAGACTCTATCGTCTTTTTGTACGGCGCTTGCCGTTTTTACTTTGCCTTCAATTAATTCGTCCGCGTTGCGGGATTCATTTTGTGCTTCTTGTGAGCTTGCATCGTTTTCGTCTGGAATTGCATATAATTCCGACACTTTGTATGATTTGTATGTGGGCACGTCGTGCTCTCCGCACGGTGCATTTATTTTGTCCTTTTCTTGGGGCGTCTCTGTCCCGTTGCCTTCAGGCAATAGCTGGTTGGACCCGGCTGCTGCGTGAAGTAGGGCTGGCGTGGCCTCCGTTTCGTTTTTTATAGCATCTGTTTCTTCTTGAAGATTATCATCGATGAATTCTTCGTATGGTTCTATGCTGAGAACCGGCACGGCTACTTCAATTTCTTCTTCCGTGCTGTTAATGAGATATAGATGAGCTTTGCCATCATTATTTGCGACGAGTGCGTTGCCGAGATAGACTCCTTCTGAGATAAATTGGCGAGGTAAATAGCCAAACTTGACTTCTGGATTGGCTACTCGCACGTAGAAATGACCCTTGGTTCGGGCTGGAACTATTATTGTTTCAAGTTTCATGAATGGAATAGAGTTCATGCCCCATCTCAGGCATCGATCTGAGTACGATACGTCGGCGTGGTACGTGCGGAAGAAATCCGTGCCGATCAATCCATCGTCCTCGATTGGAAAATCGTCCTTTACCAGGTGGAAAGTGACTCTGGAGTCGAGTATGCGTATTTCCGTTCTTCCCAGTGTGCTGACGTAATCCTTTGTTATACCGCTGATCTGAACAATATCTGTAGCATCGACTTGCACGTGATGTGCTATTTGCTTACTTTTGATTAAGTTCAAGGAAGATCCAGTGTCAATCATTAACATCGTTGGTTGTAGAAAGTCCTCGGATATTACCTTAACGACTGGTACATTACTCGTGCGATTTAGTAGAGCTGTAGCTACCCTTGTCGCTGGGTTGTTTGCTTCCTCTGGACGTGTGTATCTTACAGGACGTTGCTGGGAATTTTCCTGCGATTCATTCGTTCGATTATATGGTGGTGAGTGGGAGGCGTTCTGTCGGGTTTTCTGGTTATTCCAGTATTGCAATTTGCGGCAATTATCGATTGTGTGACCGGCAAATTTGCAAAAGCGACAGGTTTGCCGTTGGTTCGAGTTTGAAGAGGATCCTGGACCTTGATTCCTTCTCGTATCCTGATAACGTCGATTATTATTATTGTATTGCTGTTGCCTTGGGTTGTTACTACGCTCAGTGCGTGGTTCACCATTATTGGCTGTTTCCTGTGGATTTTTCGGACGAGATCGACATTCATCGGTCGTGTGTCCTTGTCTATTGCAGTATGTGCAGTATTTATTTTCCTTAATGTGGTGAATTTTGTCTTTACGTGTATAACGGTCTGTAGAAGGCTGGTTCCAAGTGTTGGTTTTGGGGGAACGTGTATTTCGCAAAACATTCTTTGCTTGTTCCTTCCTCTCAATCTCGATTGCCTCCTTCATGGTATTGCTGAACGATTGGTTCTTTGTTACCTTATTTTCAATTTCCGGTCTAAGTCCTCTGTTAAAACATTCAACAAGATCGGTGTCGAGGCCATTTTTGAAGGTGTCGTCTAATGCACCGTTGTGGCTCTGCTTATATGCGTCACTGATCCGATTTCCGATGTCCTTTACCCGATTGGAATATGTGAGAACTGCTTCGTCGTCGTATTGGTATATTCTTCCCAATTCTCCTTGAAGTTGATACACCGATTTTGCGGGGAGGTAGAGTGTCTTCAGAAACTCCATAAAAGCGGAGACTGTGTTAAGCGTTACTCCATGTACCGCTCGGCGTGCTTCTCCTCTTAGCTTATTCCTTAGTATTAGTGCGAGGCTCGCCTGTGCCTCTGCAGGCAACATCTGTTGGGCCTCCTCGCAGCCTTCGATAAAGTGTGACAGCGGAATGTTGTGTCCGTCGAAGATAGGTACTGCTTCGAGTGCGAATTTGACGGAGACTGGTGGTGCAGCCATATTAGCAATTAAGTTGTTGATACCTACTTGCAATGCTTGTATTTCCTGTAATGCTTGTTGACCAAGATTTCCTTGATTGTTCTGATCGTTTGGGATGATTGGATCGTTTAATAATGAATTGTCTAGATCCAATAATGGTGGATCGTTTGCCTGATCCTGATTTGAGTTATTCCCTTCGTTACTTGTATTTGCTGTACCTCTTGGAGTATCTCCTGTTCGTGTCACGTGAGCTGTGCTCATGCGTGGATTATTCGCATCTGGTGTCTCTTCTCCAGTGGCTTTATGTGGCGTTCTATCAAGCGTCATACTTCATTATCATGGCAGTGAGGGCGTTCATATCCCACTTCTGACACCAAAATTTTTATTTGTGTTACGTCCGGACGAGCTCTTGACGAGTCCGCGCTGAATGAACGTAACGGCGGTCTCTCTTTCGAGTCAAGGCGTTGGCCCTTTACGTCGGGGACGGAGACCTCGCCTTCCACTGCCTAAGATTTACGATGCGCTGACAGGGTGCCTGAGACTGTGAGTCTTGTAGCACGTGGTGAAGAGCATGCAGAGATATACGAAGAGTTGTAGAACTGTTTTAAATACTCACAAAATATATCTTTATTAAACGTCGATGCGTCGATACAGTAATTGCGGTACTTTTGACTAGATCGTACTCCGCAAGAGCGTTGAACTCAGCCGCGCAGGGCTGCTCCGAGAGAGCGTCGAGACTTAGCCGCGCAGGGCTATCGGAAACTTCCGTCGAACAGGGCTTTGCGCGCTCCGTACAGTACAAACGAAGTGTTGCAGCTTACGAGGCTGGTGGAATAACTGACTCTAGCCGAAAAAGGCTTAGCTTTTATACTAATTCGCTTCCTATACTTCCTATGGTTAGTCGTGTAGCATGGTGGGGTTAATGCATTTTCCAAATAAAGTATAAATGCGTTTGCTCTGAAAGAATTAGTAGGAGAATTTGGTAGCGCGGCTTCTTTGGTCTCGGCGGGCCTAGAGGTTTTGGTCTAGTGCAGAGGCGACAAGTGTCACATATAGTCTACTAGTTATGACCACCAAAATATTATTTCGGAGAAAAACTAAGTGAGTGTGCATAGATGCACTCGGGCGGCACGCTTTGGTCAAAAAGAATTAGGGTGCCGTTGACCTTTTAACAGCTGCGCAGTGGCGAGATAAAAGCATTCCGACTTATGCTGCAGCGGCAAGTGTCGCGTGCAGCCGATTAGTTATGGAGGCTGCTAAGTGGTAGGCGCGTGGCTAGAAGAAAATGTGTCTCCGAGTTTGGGGCTAGCGTACGCTGCGCTGTATGAATGGTTGCTGCCCGGGAGGGCCTACGAGCTTCATTGAGACGTGTAGTATTCGGGCGCGTGAAGGCGCATACTAGAGTCATTCAAGACACACGATTTCGGTGAGTGGGGGTACTGCTCGGGAGAGCCTATAACGTTCATAAAAACATGCTACGTGGTTACGTAGGATGTAACACCTCCCTCCTTAGGACGAGTGTTAGGGAGTGTGAGTGACATAACACGAGGATAGATGTGTATTCGGTGTATTGTTAATAAAGCACAAGTACATAAATGGTTGTATATATGATTATACGTGTGGTATATGATTATATATGTGTTTATTGTATATGATTATATATGTGGTTATTGTATATGATTATATATGTCATTATTGTATATGATTATACATGATTATATATGATTATGTATGTTGATATAAGCTTAAGCGTCTTATCATATGTTATTTTGATTGTTGCACTTAGTGTTCTAGTAGTTATTGTCTTTGGTCTAAAAATTTTCGCTGAGTACCGTTATATCGAATCGATGAATTTTACTAGCGGGTTTATATATTCCGCTAGGAATTCGCTATCGTCGACTTGGTCCAGGACCGTGGTGAGCCATGATGTCGCGTTGACGATTGCAGACGGGTCGCTGTTGCCGTTGTCGAGTCCCTTGAAGAAGTTGGCGACCATTTCGCCGGATCGAGTAGCTCTCACGGCTCTGTCCGTTAGGTTGTTGTCCAAGAGTGTCCAGTCTTGGGGACACGTGAAAATTTCCCGACCTTCGTTGGTGGCCGGCTGCTGCATGGCTGTTGACCGGGCGTAGCTGACATCCATGCCCTGGTAACCCGGGGTCCTTGGGCGTTGCTCGTTGCGGGTGACTGGTGTCAGATCCCAAGGCACACAACTCGGCGTGGGAGGCAGGTTGGCTGCGTTGGGCAGGTGGCTGTTTATTTTGGCCACCTCCTCGTCACATGAAGTGACCGACGAGCTGTCCGACATCTCGTCGCTGGATTCCAATAGATTCCTGACGAGACCCTGGTATTCCAATTCGACAATTATGCCGAGTTGTTGTCGCCAAATTTCACCGATATCTCCTCCGAAGATCTCGTGCTCTAACTGGGTTATACCTCGACACCTTTTCACGGTATTTAGGAAGTCCACGATTTGTTGAAGATTTTCCATGGCCCATTCCAGGGTGAAAGGCGGGTTCCGTATTTCAGTCATTGTTGTTGTTGTGTATTTTCCCTTGTATGGTTTTATATATATTTTTTTTTTAATGTTGTCGTTGACGGTGCAGATCAACATGCACTATTGCGCCGGCGGCGAGGCGATCTTTAGCGTCCAAATATACCTCGATACACTTTAGGCACAGGTAAGCCTTCCTGATCTTGTGGCGGCTTTCGCCGCAGCGTTGGCAAGGTAGTCTCAGGTGTCCTCGATGGTGAATAATTGTGTGATGAGTGATTGCCCGATACTCTGGGTCCCTATTTAGCGATCCGTTGAAGCAGACTTCGCAGACGAGTTGATTGTTGGCGTCGTTGATGTACGATACTCCGATGATGCAATGGCAATCGTTTAAAACGTCGTAGTACTCCGTAATTGGTATTATGCCGTCGATTTCCCTTACTGGTTCTGTTGGTGGCTTCATCTAAAGCAGAACTGTTGAGTTTTAGCTGAGTTGTTGTCGCTTCTGAAGATTTTTGGAAAATGAGATGCAGCGTGGGCGTTTTCTCTCCTTATATATTTTTCTAAATCTTAGATTTTTTTACTTAGGTGGGGAGTAATGTACGGTGGGACCGTCAAAAGTGATTTTGGGGGCTGTACCCAATGTGGGGTAAATAGTTGATGTAGTAGCGCTGGTTGCAGTCAACGGTGGGTTTTCATTTTTTTCTATATCAGATTCCTTAGCCGTGTCGGCCTCTTTACGCTTGGTCCTCTCTTCGTTTTGACCGAGATGCATTAGCAGATGTGTGACTGAGCTCCACAGAGCGCCGAAGATATGCACCGACCATCCATAAATTGAGTGTAGTGCGTATCCATGTATGATGGTGTCGGCGATAAGCTTGACTCCTCGAACTATGAGGATGATGCCTAATATTCCTGCACTGGCTGTTCCAAAAGTGAGGAAAGTGGTCCACATTCTATCCCATGTACTCCGTGAGATCCTCTCAAGTGCCTCATCATCTAACAAATTTATGAGCGACGTCCCTTGGTTTTGTGTGGGGTGTCCTGCGAGGCTCCGAGCAAGGGTGTTTAGTATAGCCGTCCTCTCTGCAGGGAACATGATGTGGTCTCTCATATTATCGAGGTCTGTTTGTGTATAGATCCCGCTAGTAGCTAGCTCTGCGGGGTTCGAGTACTTCCACGTGGGTTTCGTCAGTGGTTTTATTTGAGGCGGAGCCGTCGAACTTATCGGTGTGGGTGTTAGTTTGTACCACGATCCCTGTAGCTGGTACATTGCTGGTACCATTGGGTTGCACGATATCTGTGTTCCAGCTTGGAATAGTATGTGTGTGCGTGGTGAGAGGAACAGGCTCTCGTTCCCTCTTGACACTGGTAGGTGATGGTAGCAGAGTTCTGTGTGACGAACCTTAACTTCGATGGGGATGCATTTTATGACATGCACGACTTCTCCCGCGACGACGGCCATGTGTCCGGGCCCCTTCATGAGTTGGAAAGCAAATTCGTCGGGTGCCTGTGTGGCCATCGTGAGAGTATTCTTCAGGACTTGGCGTTCGAGATTACAGTTTTGCTCCAATACGTCGTAGTACAGTCTGTGTAGTTCGGTTCGTATATGTTTCTCGAGGTATACGAATTTTGTATTTACATACGTAAACAAGTCCAAGTTTTCTGTTCTTATTTTTCCCCTTGCATTTTCAGCCGCATCTCTGTGCGTTTCGAAAATGAGAAGTTTCGGGTGTTCGGTGCGATAGACCGGTGACCCACATACCATTAGTTCCCGTTTTTTTGTCAATGCAAATGTTATGTCACCCTGGTTTACTGTATATACAGTGAGAGGGTGAATGCCTTGTGTGTCTGTTAGCTTCTTGGCAAATCCTTCGTATAGCACATCGTACTTATTATAGTTGCAATTGTCTTCAGGGAGAGTGTTCCAGAATGTATATTCCCCATCCAAATCAATACATTCGGATTCGGATACACTGCACGTTATCCCTGAACGAAGATTTAACTGATTCGTATTAAGATTGACGGTGGCGTAGTATTCTTGCAGTGTCACATAGACTACAGCTTGCACTATGACATTATCCCATGTACCGTAGGGGTCTGAATACTGGGCCCCTACGCATGAGCCGTCTTGCTTGATTTCTCCGGCTAACGTCGTGCTGCGTATGTTTGTTCTGTTCTGCTTTATCGCGACGAACAGTGAGTAAGGCGTGAGTCTGAGTATCCCGGTCTGATGTACCCTTTTACAGGCGTGATGTTCGATATCATTGATGTATTCCATGGCTCCTTGTGCGACTACTGAGTTGTGTGAACTCATGCCACAGTGATATATCGTGCGTTTGATCAAAACCTTACACTGCATGACTCGAGTTTTTGTAAATTCTCTAATTTGTAGCAATTGCACGTACGTGTCGCTGACGTTTGGCTCGATCTTTGGTATGTCACAGGCTTCAACATCCAGTAATGATAGGGTGGTAATATTCAGTCGACTGGACCCGCAATCGTATCCAATTACGGCTTCCGTTTGGTTTACCATGGCGAGAGTCAACAGGGCTATTATTGCTCCTGAGATTTTACTCTCCTTGATTTTCCTTTTCTTCAATGCCTTAAAGATCCCAGTATTGGCGGGGGGTGTTGGTTCATCTTTTGGGTCTTCGTGTTGCTCGTCCGTTTTTGCCTCAGGCTCACTCGGGGGTGGAGCATCCGTATCTTCGCCGTGAGCGGACCCTTCTTGGGTTGCGTCTGGTGAAGTCGACTCTGGAGCGTCTGACTCCAATAGTTTTAGAACATATTGTTTCACTGTCATAGCGATGTTAAAGGCACAAGCGCGCCTCTTGTTTACTGTTACTCCGTGGAAAACGCAGTATTCCTGACGTCCCGGTAGTTCCTCGATTGGTGGAGCGATCGTTTCCAGATTAACTACTCTGCAGGTTAAAAAATCCTGCAGGAATGTTGCGATACGCTCTCCATGGACGTAGACCGTCCTAGCGTTCTTGGTGACGCGTTTCAGTCGCTCGAACAACCAAGAGTATGGGACATCTCCGGCGTCCCATTTTAGCCCATGTCTCTGCGTCCCGAACCGCTCGTTTCTCTCCTGGGTCCTTCTTCTCAAACTATGCAGGTGGAACGGAGCGTCCAAGATCCAATGATCCGAGCTTTCGTCAAAGAGTGAGACTATAGCGATTTCCTTTGGGAGGAGGCTGCCGTCATCATTGCGGAATCCTTCTATGTCGATGACAAAAACGTCCTTACCGGCGGGACTGTCCTCCATGGTTGAACTATAGGAAAGTTATTTACCTATGAATTTCCTTGTACATGTAACTTGTATATATAATTTCTCCTTTAATTTATGTGTACATATTTTTTTTTTTTTTTTTTCAATGTAATAATCCTCTTTATATATTTTTTTTTATATTGTTAGAAAAATTTTTTTTATATATATATATGTCTGGATATATTTGTTTTAATCCTCGTCGCTACTGTTCTCTGGGTTTATGTGAGAATAGCGTAGTCGATTTGGGTGCACAACCCGAGTTTCTCGACCGATTTTAATTTTTATATTTCCATCTCTCATAACTTCTTTTACTTCGTGAGGACCAGTGTAATGGTCTCCGAACTTTCCTAGCTTTTTTCCTCGTTGCAAGTATACACAGTCGCCCAGATGGAAGTCGTGTGCGTGCACTTTGCGGTCGTAATATTTTTTTGACCGTTCTTTGGAAGCTACTAAGTGGTCCTTAGCTATCCCTTGTATATCGTGGAGCTTGGTCGCTAGCTCGACGAGATAGTCAGCATATGTTCGTCCCTCTTCGTCACTGGCTGGTGCTTCGTAGGACGGCTGGCGCGCGAGTCTTCCAAACACGAGTTCAAAGGGCGTATGTTTTGTACCCTCGTGTACACTTGTGTTATAGGAAAAGGTGGCGAGTTCTAGCCACTCATCCCATTCCTCATCACTACTCACATATTGCTTCAAGTATTCTACTAGAGAGTGGTGAGATCTCTCCAGTGATCCATTAGACTGCGGGTGAAATGCTGTGGTGCGGCATTGCTTGATTTTAAATTTCTTGGCAACGCTTTTCATTAGTGAACTTAAAAAGTTTGCTCCTTGATCTGTGAGGATAATTTTGGGAGCTCCGAAGATACATATGCAATGCTTAATGAGAGCGTCAGCGATGTTGGCTGAAGTGGCTCTAGGGAGTGCTACTGCGAGTGAATACTTCGTGAGAAGATCCTGCATGGTGAGGATATATTCGTTGCCTTTTTCTGTGCGCGGCAGGGGTCCCACTATGTCCATCGAGATCTTGTCGAACGCTGAATCTGGTGTGTCCGTGATGATCATAGGCTGCCGAGTTTTTACACGCACCAATTTTTTTAAATGGCAAGGGAGGCAGTGTTGGATATACTCTCGGATATCCTCCTTCATATTTTCCCAGTAATACCGTTGGCGAATTCGGTTGTAGGTTTTCGTTACACCCTTGTGTCCACCTAGTGCCGAGGCGTGTGCCTCGCCCATGATTTCTTTTCGCTCCTCGGGTGCTGGATATTTTATTATCCCCAGACAGACTATTAATTTCGTTGATATACCCATAAATGCCCTTTTTAATGTTGCGAATACGTGTTCCCACGGTATCCCATTGATCTCCTTCGTCTTTGCTACGCTAATTGAGCGCAAATTGAGTCCTACGAGAGTCTTTTTTAACTCTTTTTGCATTAAATGAAGCGTGTTACGGTCGGCAAGTGCTCCATTTTTCCCTTTCATGACCATAGCGATGTGGTGTTTTGAATTATGTTTGATCATGCTAACGCTACCGAGTTTGAGACCGCGAAACTTCGGTACGGCGCGTCGATCGGATAGCATTTTGGAGCCTTCATCACATGGCTCCCCAGTTTCTGAGAGAAAATACAGATAATTATCCTTTCGCATAAACAATTGTTCGTTGTTTGTTATTTGGAGGCTGCTCCTGGTTCCTGTTGGCCTCTCTACAGCTTCGTGTTGCTGATAATTATCGATTGAATCCGCGTCTGATCGGTCGAATATATATTCCTCCGATTCTCCGGATATGCTAAAAGTTTCGTCCTCGTCGAAATTCGCGAAGGTTGAGACTTGATTTCGCGTATCTCTTGGCATAAGGGGTTCACCTTCTACTCCAGGTAGGACCGGTGATTCTTGCCGTTTGGCTTTTCGTCGAGTCGCTCTGGCGATCGGTTTTTCCTGAGTCATACTTGAAACTTGTTTTTTCTCTCGACTACGTAGCCGCGATGCCACGGGTGCATCGTCTGTCATTTGTTCCTCGGGTTTTTCCTTGTTACGGGATCCCGATGCAACCTCTTGAGATTGCTTAACTGCTTGTTTAGAGGCTGGCTTAGCGGGTGGCTTCGGAGCCGTCCCTTGGGGCCTTTTCCGAAGTCGTCGAGCTATAGGCTCGTCTTCTTCGTCCAATTCCTCTCCCTCTGTAGATGCCTTTGCACGCTTCGCTATCGGGTAAGCGTGCTGCACAGGCGGCTCGAGCTTGTTCTCACTCGAGGCGTCCTCGCAAGGGTTGCGAGATAGTGCGTCAGCGTTCACATTCATCTTACCTGCTTTGTGGATGACTTCGTACTCATATTCTTCGAGTCGCAGACGCCAACGTGTCAAGCGCGATGTAGGGTCCTTCGAAGTATGTATCCAAACCAAAGGCTTATGGTCAGTTACTAGCTTGAAAGGTCTACCGTAAAGATAGGGCCTGAATTGGGAGACCGAGTGTAATATTGCAACGGCCTCTTTTTCGTAAGTACTATATTTTTGTTCTGTATCGTTTAGTACTCTGGAAGTATATGCGATGGGACGATCCTTTCCTAAGGTTCCCTGGCTTAATATGCCTCCGACTGCTGTCCCTGAAGCATCCGTTGTAACAATAAACGGTTTAGTAAAGTCAGGGTATTGCAGCACTGGCTCCTCGCATAACTTGTCTCGCAGCGTCTCGAACGCGGCTTGCTGCGGCTGGGACCACTTGAAGGCGGCTTCCTTTTTTAACAGGACCGTCAAGGGTCTGGCTATTTGAGAAAAATTATCTATGAAGCGCCTGTAGTAGCCTGCTAGTCCGAGGAATTGCCGAATATTTTTCACGTTTTTCGGTCTTGGAAAATTTTTGACTGCGGATAGCTTGGCTGGATCGGGTCTGACCCCGTCTCTTCCTATTATGTGGCCTAGATAAGCGACTTCGTGTCGCAAAAATTCGCATTTATCAGGCTGTAATTTTAGATGTGCGTCTCTTAAACGCTTCATGAGTCTCTCAATTTTTAACTCATGTTCTTCTAGTGTAGAAGCGTATATGACTATGTCATCTAGGTACACAAATGCATCGGAGCCTTGAACTCCGGTAAGTACCTGATTCATGAGTCTTTGGAACGTCGCTGGGGCGTTCTTTAATCCGAACGGCATTCGGGCGAACTCGTAATGACCGTACGGTGTGGAAAAGGCTGTTTTATGCCTGTCTTCCGCGTGCATCTCGATCTGATGAAAACCAGATGCGAGATCGAATGTAGAGAAATACACAGCTCCTCCTAGCTGGTCCAGTATTTCGTTTATAAGCGGTAGCGGATATGCGTCGCTAATAGTTTTTTCGTTTAGAGCGCGGTAATCAAGTACCATACGCCATCTTTTATTACCTTGGGAGTCGGCCTTCTTGGGGACGATCCATACAGGTGAATTATACGGAGAGTTGGATGGCTGTATTATGCCTCCATTTAGCAGATCGTTCACTTGACGATTTATTTCTTCTTTTAGAGTCGGCGGGTATCTGTACTGCCGAAAATTAATTGGAATTTCATCCGTCGTAATTATGCGATGCTGTAGGACATTTGTGGACATTAATTTTTCTCCAGGTAGATAATACCTGTCGTGAAATTCTTCGAGATGCATTTGTATGCTCTCTTGTTCTTCTGGATTCAGGTGATCCAGGCGTAGTAGGCTTTTAATTTTTGAGACTCTATCGTCTTTTTGTACGGCGCTTGCCGTTTTTACTTTGCCTTCAATTAATTCGTCCGCGTTGCGGGATTCATTTTGTGCTTCTTGTGAGCTTGCATCGTTTTCGTCTGGAATTGCATATAATTCCGACACTTTGTATGATTTGTATGTGGGCACGTCGTGCTCTCCGCACGGTGCATTTATTTTGTCCTTTTCTTGGGGCGTCTCTGTCCCGTTGCCTTCAGGCAATAGCTGGTTGGACCCGGCTGCTGCGTGAAGTAGGGCTGGCGTGGCCTCCGTTTCGTTTTTTATAGCATCTGTTTCTTCTTGAAGATTATCATCGATGAATTCTTCGTATGGTTCTATGCTGAGAACCGGCACGGCTACTTCAATTTCTTCTTCCGTGCTGTTAATGAGATATAGATGAGCTTTGCCATCATTATTTGCGACGAGTGCGTCGCCGAGATAGACTCCTTCTGAGATAAATTGGCGAGGTAAATAGCCAAACTTGACTTCTGGATTGGCTACTCGCACGTAGAAATGACCCTTGGTTCGGGCTGGAACTATTATTGTTTCAAGTTTCATGAATGGAATAGAGTTCATGCCCCATCTCAGGCATCGATCTGAGTACGATACGTCGGCGTGGTACGTGCGGAAGAAATCCGTGCCGATCAATCCATCGTCCTCGATTGGAAAATCGTCCTTTACCAGGTGGAAAGTGACTCTGGAGTCGAGTATGCATATTTCCGTTCTTCCCAGTGTGCTGACGTAATCCTTTGTTATACCGCTGATCTGAACAATATCTGTAGCATCGACTTGCACGTGATGTGCTATTTGCTTACTTTTGATTAAGTTCAAGGAAGATCCAGTGTCAATCATTAACATCGTTGGTTGTAGAAAGTCCTCGGATATTACCTTAACGACTGGTACATTACTCGTGCGATTTAGTAGAGCTGTAGCTACCCTTGTCGCTGGGTTGTTTGCTTCCTCTGGACGTGTGTATCTTACAGGACGTTGCTGGGAATTTTCCTGCGATTCATTCGTTCGATTATATGGTGGTGAGTGGGAGGCGTTCTGTCGGGTTTTCTGGTTATTCCAGTATTGCAATTTGCGGCAATTATCGATTGTGTGACCGGCAAATTTGCAAAAGCGACAGGTTTGCCGTTGGTTCGAGTTTGAAGAGGATCCTGGACCTTGATTCCTTCTCGTATCCTGATAACGTCGATTATTATTATTGTATTGCTGTTGCCTTGGGTTGTTACTACGCTCAGTGCGTGGTTCACCATTATTGGCTGTTTCCTGTGGATTTTTCGGACGAGATCGACATTCATCGGTCGTGTGTCCTTGTCTATTGCAGTATGTGCAGTATTTATTTTCCTTAATGTGGTGAATTTTGTCTTTACGTGTATAACGGTCTGTAGAAGGCTGGTTCCAAGTGTTGGTTTTGGGGGAACGTGTATTTCGCAAAACATTCTTTGCTTGTTCCTTCCTCTCAATCTCGATTGCCTCCTTCATGGTATTGCTGAACGATTGGTTCTTTGTTACCTTATTTTCAATTTCCGGTCTAAGTCCTCTGTTAAAACATTCAACAAGATCGGTGTCGAGGCCATTTTTGAAGGTGTCGTCTAATGCACCGTTGTGGCTCTGCTTATATGCGTCACTGATCCGATTTCCGATGTCCTTTACCCGATTGGAATATGTGAGAACTGCTTCGTCGTCGTATTGGTATATTCTTCCCAATTCTCCTTGAAGTTGATACACCGATTTTGCGGGGAGGTAGAGTGTCTTCAGAAACTCCATAAAAGCGGAGACTGTGTTAAGCGTTACTCCATGTACCGCTCGGCGTGCTTCTCCTCTTAGCTTATTCCTTAGTATTAGTGCGAGGCTCGCCTGTGCCTCTGCAGGCAACATCTGTTGGGCCTCCTCGCAGCCTTCGATAAAGTGTGACAGCGGAATGTTGTGTCCGTCGAAGATAGGTACTGCTTCGAGTGCGAATTTGACGGAGACTGGTGGTGCAGCCATATTAGCAATTAAGTTGTTGATACCTACTTGCAATGCTTGTATTTCCTGTAATGCTTGTTGACCAAGATTTCCTTGATTGTTCTGATCGTTTGGGATGATTGGATCGTTTAATAATGAATTGTCTAGATCCAATAATGGTGGATCGTTTGCCTGATCCTGATTTGAGTTATTCCCTTCGTTACTTGTATTTGCTGTACCTCTTGGAGTATCTCCTGTTCGTGTCACGTGAGCTGTGCTCATGCGTGGATTATTCGCATCTGGTGTCTCTTCTCCAGTGGCTTTATGTGGCGTTCTATCAAGCGTCATACTTCATTATCATGGCAGTGAGGGCGTTCATATCCCACTTCTGACACCAAAATTTTTATTTGTGTTACGTCCGGACGAGCTCTTGACGAGTCCGCGCTGAATGAACGTAACGGCGGTCTCTCTTTCGAGTCAAGGCGTTGGCCCTTTACGTCGGGGACGGAGACCTCGCCTTCCACTGCCTAAGATTTACGATGCGCTGACAGGGTGCCTGAGACTGTGAGTCTTGTAGCACGTGGTGAAGAGCATGCAGAGATATACGAAGAGTTGTAGAACTGTTTTAAATACTCACAAAATATATCTTTATTAAACGTCGATGCGTCGATACAGTAATTGCGGTACTTTTGACTAGATCGTACTCCGCAAGAGCGTTGAACTCAGCCGCGCAGGGCTGCTCCGAGAGAGCGTCGAGACTTAGCCGCGCAGGGCTATCGGAAACTTCCGTCGAACAGGGCTTTGCGCGCTCCGTACAGTACAAACGAAGTGTTGCAGCTTACGAGGCTGGTGGAATAACTGACTCTAGCCGAAAAAGGCTTAGCTTTTATACTAATTCGCTTCCTATACTTCCTATGGTTAGTCGTGTAGCATGGTGGGGTTAATGCATTTTCCAAATAAAGTATAAATGCGTTTGCTCTGAAAGAATTAGTAGGAGAATTTGGTAGCGCGGCTTCTTTGGTCTCGGCGGGCCTAGAGGTTTTGGTCTAGTGCAGAGGCGACAAGTGTCACATATAGTCTACTAGTTATGACCACCAAAATATTATTTCGGAGAAAAACTAAGTGAGTGTGCATAGATGCACTCGGGCGGCACGCTTTGGTCAAAAAGAATTAGGGTGCCGTTGACCTTTTAACAGCTGCGCAGTGGCGAGATAAAAGCATTCCGACTTATGCTGCAGCGGCAAGTGTCGCGTGCAGCCGATTAGTTATGGAGGCTGCTAAGTGGTAGGCGCGTGGCTAGAAGAAAATGTGTCTCCGAGTTTGGGGCTAGCGTACGCTGCGCTGTATGAATGGTTGCTGCCCGGGAGGGCCTACGAGCTTCATTGAGACGTGTAGTATTCGGGCGCGTGAAGGCGCATACTAGAGTCATTCAAGACACACGATTTCGGTGAGTGGGGGTACTGCTCGGGAGAGCCTATAACGTTCATAAAAACATGCTACGTGGTTACGTAGGATGTAACAAAAATTTTTATTTGTGTTACGTCCGGACGAGCTCTTGACGAGTCCGCGCTGAATGAACGTAACGGCGGTCTCTCTTTCGAGTCAAGGCGTTGGCCCTTTACGTCGGGGACGGAGACCTCGCCTTCCACTGCCTAAGATTTACGATGCGCTGACAGGGTGCCTGAGACTGTGAGTCTTGTAGCACGTGGTGAAGAGCATGCAGAGATATACGAAGAGTTGTAGAACTGTTTTAAATACTCACAAAATATATCTTTATTAAACGTCGATACGTCGATACAGTAATTGCGGTACTTTTGACTAGATCGTACTCCGCAAGAGCGTTGAACTCAGCCGCGCAGGGCTGCTCCGAGAGAGCGTCGAGACTTAGCCGCGCAGGGCTATCGGAAACTTCCGTCGAACAGGGCTTTGCGCGCTCCGTACAGTACAAACGAAGTGTTGCAGCTTACGAGGCTGGTGGAATAACTGACTCTAGCCGAAAAAGGCTTAGCTTTTATACTAATTCGCTTCCTATACTTCCTATGGTTAGTCGTGTAGCATGGTGGGGTTAATGCATTTTCCAAATAAAGTATAAATGCGTTTGCTCTGAAAGAATTAGTAGGAGAATTTGGTAGCGCGGCTTCTTTGGTCTCGGCGGGCCTAGAGGTTTTGGTCTAGTGCAGAGGCGACAAGTGTCACATATAGTCTACTAGTTATGACCACCAAAATATTATTTCGGAGAAAAACTAAGTGAGTGTGCATAGATGCACTCGGGCGGCACGCTTTGGTCAAAAAGAATTAGGGTGCCGTTGACCTTTTAACAGCTGCGCAGTGGCGAGATAAAAGCATTCCGACTTATGCTGCAGCGGCAAGTGTCGCGTGCAGCCGATTAGTTATGGAGGCTGCTAAGTGGTAGGCGCGTGGCTAGAAGAAAATGTGTCTCCGAGTTTGGGGCTAGCGTACGCTGCGCTGTATGAATGGTTGCTGCCCGGGAGGGCCTACGAGCTTCATTGAGACGTGTAGTATTCGGGCGCGTGAAGGCGCATACTAGAGTCATTCAAGACACACGATTTCGGTGAGTGGGGGTACTGCTCGGGAGAGCCTATAACGTTCATAAAAACATGCTACGTGGTTACGTAGGATGTAACACCTCCCTCCTTAGGACGAGTGTTAGGGAGTGTGAGTGACATAACACGAGGATAGATGTGTATTCGGTGTATTGTTAATAAAGCACAAGTACATAAATGGTTGTATATATGATTATACGTGTGGTATATGATTATATATGTGTTTATTGTATATGATTATATATGTGGTTATTGTATATGATTATATATGTCATTATTGTATATGATTATACATGATTATATATGATTATGTATGTTGATATAAGCTTAAGCGTCTTATCATATGTTATTTTGATTGTTGCACTTAGTGTTCTAGTAGTTATTGTCTTTGGTCTAAAAATTTTCGCTGAGTACCGTTATATCGAATCGATGAATTTTACTAGCGGGTTTATATATTCCGCTAGGAATTCGCTATCGTCGACTTGGTCCAGGACCGTGGTGAGCCATGATGTCGCGTTGACGATTGCAGACGGGTCGCTGTTGCCGTTGTCGAGTCCCTTGAAGAAGTTGGCGACCATTTCGCCGGATCGAGTAGCTCTCACGGCTCTGTCCGTTAGGTTGTTGTCCAAGAGTGTCCAGTCTTGGGGACACGTGAAAATTTCCCGACCTTCGTTGGTGGCCGGCTGCTGCATGGCTGTTGACCGGGCGTAGCTGACATCCATGCCCTGGTAACCCGGGGTCCTTGGGCGTTGCTCGTTGCGGGTGACTGGTGTCAGATCCCAAGGCACACAACTCGGCGTGGGAGGCAGGTTGGCTGCGTTGGGCAGGTGGCTGTTTATTTTGGCCACCTCCTCGTCACATGAAGTGACCGACGAGCTGTCCGACATCTCGTCGCTGGATTCCAATAGATTCCTGACGAGACCCTGGTATTCCAATTCGACAATTATGCCGAGTTGTTGTCGCCAAATTTCACCGATATCTCCTCCGAAGATCTCGTGCTCTAACTGGGTTATACCTCGACACCTTTTCACGGTATTTAGGAAGTCCACGATTTGTTGAAGATTTTCCATGGCCCATTCCAGGGTGAAAGGCGGGTTCCGTATTTCAGTCATTGTTGTTGTTGTGTATTTTCCCTTGTATGGTTTTATATATATTTTTTTTTTAATGTTGTCGTTGACGGTGCAGATCAACATGCACTATTGCGCCGGCGGCGAGGCGATCTTTAGCGTCCAAATATACCTCGATACACTTTAGGCACAGGTAAGCCTTCCTGATCTTGTGGCGGCTTTCGCCGCAGCGTTGGCAAGGTAGTCTCAGGTGTCCTCGATGGTGAATAATTGTGTGATGAGTGATTGCCCGATACTCTGGGTCCCTATTTAGCGATCCGTTGAAGCAGACTTCGCAGACGAGTTGATTGTTGGCGTCGTTGATGTACGATACTCCGATGATGCAATGGCAATCGTTTAAAACGTCGTAGTACTCCGTAATTGGTATTATGCCGTCGATTTCCCTTACTGGTTCTGTTGGTGGCTTCATCTAAAGCAGAACTGTTGAGTTTTAGCTGAGTTGTTGTCGCTTCTGAAGATTTTTGGAAAATGAGATGCAGCGTGGGCGTTTTCTCTCAAGGCGTTGGCCCTTTACGTCGGGGACGGAGACCTCGCCTTCCACTGCCTAAGATTTACGATGCGCTGACAGGGTGCCTGAGACTGTGAGTCTTGTAGCACGTGGTGAAGAGCATGCAGAGATATACGAAGAGTTGTAGAACTGTTTTAAATACTCACAAAATATATCTTTATTAAACGTCGATGCGTCGATACAGTAATTGCGGTACTTTTGACTAGATCGTACTCCGCAAGAGCGTTGAACTCAGCCGCGCAGGGCTGCTCCGAGAGAGCGTCGAGACTTAGCCGCGCAGGGCTATCGGAAACTTCCGTCGAACAGGGCTTTGCGCGCTCCGTACAGTACAAACGAAGTGTTGCAGCTTACGAGGCTGGTGGAATAACTGACTCTAGCCGAAAAAGGCTTAGCTTTTATACTAATTCGCTTCCTATACTTCCTATGGTTAGTCGTGTAGCATGGTGGGGTTAATGCATTTTCCAAATAAAGTATAAATGCGTTTGCTCTGAAAGAATTAGTAGGAGAATTTGGTAGCGCGGCTTCTTTGGTCTCGGCGGGCCTAGAGGTTTTGGTCTAGTGCAGAGGCGACAAGTGTCACATATAGTCTACTAGTTATGACCACCAAAATATTATTTCGGAGAAAAACTAAGTGAGTGTGCATAGATGCACTCGGGCGGCACGCTTTGGTCAAAAAGAATTAGGGTGCCGTTGACCTTTTAACAGCTGCGCAGTGGCGAGATAAAAGCATTCCGACTTATGCTGCAGCGGCAAGTGTCGCGTGCAGCCGATTAGTTATGGAGGCTGCTAAGTGGTAGGCGCGTGGCTAGAAGAAAATGTGTCTCCGAGTTTGGGGCTAGCGTACGCTGCGCTGTATGAATGGTTGCTGCCCGGGAGGGCCTACGAGCTTCATTGAGACGTGTAGTATTCGGGCGCGTGAAGGCGCATACTAGAGTCATTCAAGACACACGATTTCGGTGAGTGGGGGTACTGCTCGGGAGAGCCTATAACGTTCATAAAAACATGCTACGTGGTTACGTAGGATGTAACAACGGTGGCTCCCGAAAACCCGATATCAATTTCTTCTAAAGCGCTACCGACCTTGGACGACTTCCCGGATTTCCCAAAATTGCTGACCGAATACTTCTGCAGCCCGCTTCGCAGTTCGCGTAATAAAATGGTCCTGCTCGTCGTGGTAAAATTAGGCGAACACCTCGTACCGGCTATCGTGGACAGCGGGTCTACGAGTACCTACCTCGGCAGGGGGGGTCTCGCGATTGCTACCGAGCTCGGATATCTCGCTCGGAGCGTACCTCCAGCATCCGCGACGATCGCCGACGGAGGCCAGATTACGTGCGACGAGGAAATCGACTTAACCGTCACGCTCGAGGACCGCAAACGGGCCATAGTCGCGCGCGTATTTCCCTCGTTACCGGTGCCGCTGTTGCTCGGCCTAGACGCCCTTAGTACGTTCGAGATCGTCGTCGACCACGCCCGCCGCGTGTGGAGTTTTAGTGGGGATAGCTCTCGCGAATTTAAATTCATGGGAAGCGACTCTGCCGCGCACGCGAGTATTCTCCTCGGTATTTCCGATCTCGAGCGTAGTGAGAGCGAGCGGCTCTCGACCTTTCTGAGCCACGAGCTCCCGAAGCTTCGCGCTGCGCCGGGACGCACCGATTTAATCGTCCATCACATCGACGTCGGGGATAGCGCGCCGATTAAACAACGGTATTATCCTGTCACCCCGATAATACGTGAAGCAATGAATGCCGAAGTAGACCGGATGGTCGAAGCGGGGGTGATCGAGCCTTCGAGTAGCAATTGGTCTACGCCGATCGTCATGGTGAAGAAACCGAATCTCACCTATCGGTTCTGCCTCGATTTCCGCAAGGTCAACGGGGTCACGAAGAAGGACGCGTACCCGCTCCCGTACATGAACCAGATTCTCGATCGCCTACGTTCAGCGAAATATATCTCGACTCTCGATCTCAGCCAAGCTTACCATCCGATCCCGTTAAGCTTAGAGTCACGGGAAATTACCGCGTTTACCGTGCCGCAGCGAGGACTCTTCCAATTCACTCGTATGCCGTACGGTCTAACAAACGCTCCCGCGACTTTCCAACGTCTTCTCGAGCGGCTGATCGGCCCGGACATGGAACCTCACGCGTTCGCGTATATCGACGATATTATTATCGTTACCGAGACATTTGAGGAGCATCTGATCTGGCTCCGACGCGTTTTCGATAGAATTACAGGGGCCGGTCTCCTAATCAACCCTGACAAATGCGAATTTTGCTGTCCGGAGGTACGCTACCTCGGCTTTCGCGTAAATCGACACGGTCTACAAGTAGATCCCGAGAAGACCGCGCCAATTCGGAACTTTCTGGTGCCCACGAGTATTAAGCCATTGCGACGATTTCTCGGCATGGCCTCGTGGTACCGTCGCTTCGTTCCCCACTTCGCGGAAATCGCCGCTCCACTCACAAAGCTCACGAAGAAGAGCCAGCGGTGGACGTGGGGACCGGAGCAACAATCGGCCTTCGAAAAATTACGCGAAGCTCTCGTTAACCCTCCGACACTCTCGTGCCCCGACTTTACCGCAAAATTCACGCTCCAAACCGATGCCAGCATGAGCGGGTTAGGCGCCGTGCTAACCCAATCGGTCGACGGGGTCGAACACCCGATCGCGTACGCGAGCCGAGCCCTTTCCGCTGCCGAACGCAACTACTCGACCACCGAGCAAGAATGTTTAGCCATTCTTTGGTCGATCCGAAAATTCCGTGCCTATCTCGAGGGCTACCGCTTCACGGTAATTACTGACCATCACAGTCTTCGGTGGCTACAAACGCTAAAGGATCCCGCCGGAAGACTAGCGCGTTGGGCCTTACAACTCGCCCAGTACGACTTCGAGGTGGTACATCGAAAGGGTGCGCTAAACCACGTACCCGATGCCCTCTCTCGAATGTTCGAAGGACAGCCGCCGTCGCCCGAAAACGTTCCGGATACCGTCGATCTCGCGGCACTCGCTCTCGTATCAGCCATTACGGGGGGGGGGGGAACTCGTAGAGCGCGAACCGATCGACGCTCTTGCCGATCGATGGCATACCCGGAAAATGCACGCCGTCGCGAACGCGCCTGGGAGATTTCCACAGTGGAAAATCATCGAGAATCGGCTATACGTACACCGTCGCACGAAACGTCGAGTGCTGCCGAAAGGAGACCACTCGGAGTGGAAACTCGTCGTCCCGAGAAGCGCGCGCGCCGAAGTACTGCGCGAAAATCGTGACGCCCCTCAGGCGGGACACCTCGGCGTCGACAAGACGTACGCAAGGCTTTTCAACTCGTACTTCTGGCCCGGAATGATTCGTGACGTAATCCGGCACGTACGTCACTGCGGGATCTGTCAGCGTATCAAAGCGGAACAGCTACCACCAATCGGACTCATGGGTCGACGAATCGTCGACGAACCATGGACGGTCGTCGCCGCCGACATTATGGGCCCGTTACCGAAAAGTCACTCCGGTTACGCATACGTTCTCGTGCTTCAAGATCTGTTCACGAAGTGGGTCGAATGCTGTCCGTTAAAAAAGGCCAACGGCAAGAAAATCGGCGAAGCTCTCGAGGAGTTAATCTTTTCACGCTGGGGAACCCCTCAAGTGTTATTGACCGACAACGGTACCGAATTCGCGAATAACCACCTGAACTCGCTAGCCGCCGAGCGAGGAATTCATCTCTCGCGGACGCCTCCGTACCATCCACAGGCGAACCCAGTGGAACGCGTAAACCGCGTGTTAAAAACTATGATCGTCTCCTTCGTCGAGAACGACCATCGCACGTGGGACGAACACCTGTCCGAGTTCCGATTCGCGTTTAATACCGCGTTCCACTCGTCGATTAATAATACTCCCGCATACCTCAACTTCGGCCGGGAACCAAAGCCGCACAACTTCTATCGTCGTCGCGAAGAAGGGGACGTCGAGGTCCTCCCGTTACCGCCGGAAGAATGGTCCGAACGGATGCGCGATCTCGAAAACGTTCGTGTAAAGGTCTCGCACGACCTCGAGGAAGCCTACCAGCGGCAGGCAGCTCAATACAATAAACACCACCGAGAGCTGACCTTCGACGTGGGGGATTTCGTATTGAGGCGACAGCGAATTTTATCCTCGGCCGCCCAAAACCAAGCCGCTAAGCTGTTCAAACGATTCGAAGGACCGTTTCGAATCCGCACCGTTCTCTCACCAGGGGTCTACGAAGTCGAAGACCCCCAATCTCGAAAAATCCATATCGTGGCCATTAAAGACTTACGCCCGTATTTTCCACCCTTACAGGAGATACCGGACGACCATGCCACTGACCGGACGAGGATCCTGGAGGGGACGCCGGTGGATCGGTCCGGGACCCCGACCGACGAGTCCACCCCCAGCCGACGGAGCACCCGCTCCCGCCGCCAAGCCCATCGACCTGTGGGACGTTTGGCAGGAGATCGAGGCATATTCGGCCCCGAGAATAGCTCCCGCAAGTGACCCGGGGCCCGTTGCAACACCAGCGGACCACCCGAGGGAAGAGGGAACCACCGGATCGCACTCGACCGTCACGACCGCACCGATCCCGGTCGCGTCCTCCAGCCGAGGGCCATTGGCCCGCACGACCCCGACGGCTGACCAACCGATGCGCGCGGTGACGGTGTATCCGGAGGGTGGAGCCCCCCCCCCCCCCCGAGTTGTCTGGGAACCGATCCCGGCCACCGGGGCAACCGGAGCGGGCCTCAAGCCGCAGAACGTCCCGACCGGAAAAAAGTGGACGCCAGCCCCATCAGCCAGGCCACCCCCACCAGTGCTACCGCGTCCACGTCCAGCCCGACCAAGCCGGAACTGCTGGAACTGCGGGGAGGAAGGCCACGAGCGAGGCCAGTGCGGCCTCCCGAAGCGTCCCGACGTCGACCTCTGCTATGTCTGCGGAAGGGTCGGCGTCCGGGTGAACACCTGCCCTCGATGCGCGGCGCACTGGAAGAGCTTGGGGTGCCTCACGGTGCAGCAACAAAGGGCCGCTGAAGGCCTCCGCCAGGTCCTAGCGGACCGACCACCAGCTCCCGCGGAGGTTCACCGCCACTGAACCTCGATACCGCCAACTCACTCTTCTTTCGTACCTACCTCGCTTTCTCGACACCCCGATTACTCTCCTTTTTCTTTTCCCCCTTTCCTTTTTTTTTAAGATACCAAAAAACCTTTTTTTTTAACCTTCTTTTGTTGTGAGAGAACTCGGCCCAGAGGCCATGTATCGCGGCATCCGACCGACCTCGCTCCCGAGAAGCGAGAAATAAAAGGACATGTTCTAACGATTAAACTACCGAATCAATAGCCACCCTTCCCTTTCCCACTCCCGGAATCGTTACCCGTAGCGGGCTAGAGGAAGGGCAAGAGTAGCAGGTAATTGTGTTCATACCGTACTGTCCATGCATGCCGCGCTTCGATCCGATCCCGGATCGTCATTCGCTACTTTTATAAGGTACACCATTTCTTTCTTGCTACGCAAAGACCATGTCTGACCGCCAGTCCGAAGGTTTGCCGTCTCCCGAACATTGTTAAATCATTGCCTCCCGAGCTGTACCACGGTCTCATACGGCCGAGGACGGCCTTGCTATAGGGGGGGAGGAGTTGTGACGGGGCTTTTCTGCTCCCGTCACAAAGAGAGCTCGATCTCCAGCTCTCGCCCGTATCGGCACGGAGCACGGCATCCTTTCTCCCGGGAGGAGTCCCTTCCAGGCGATCAGACAGGGCCAAACGCGAATAAACCGTTCCCACGACTAATTTTAACATTCTTTTATTTCCGAAATCCTCCCGAGCGTACGGCGGTTGCAACCGCCGCAAGAACATCTCGACGCACCAGCAACAGTCAGCAGGCTGGAGCCTCGCTACCGACCTCGTCGCCGTCGCCCACGCAATCAGCAGGCTGGAGCCTCGCTAGGCCTCTCGCCGTCCAGTCGCCTCGCTACCGATGTAGCGCACGACGTTACCGACAACGGGGCCTCCACCCGTCAGCCTGTCACCCGGACTCGACGAGCCATCAGCTACCGAAATCTACAGCGTCCGGCTCGTCGTTGCTTCCACACCCGTCTGCCTGGACGAAGCTCCCAGGACTGCGCTACCACCGCTCCCGTGGATTTACCTCCCGCCACGGGCGCACTCGGCATCGCACGTTCACAAGATCTCGAACGCGCCGATTCAAAGACCCGCCCCGGGGATCCCTAATTCGAGGGAATCCGACAAATAGAGCAGAGGGCGAAAGACGGATAGGCACAGGGTGGGGGGAAAGAGGACCCGCGATCGCGAGAGCGTCACCTCCCTCGGGGACTCCGTCGTAGGCCCCCGAGAAGGAAGGACGTGGTGACTGCTGCCGATACGTGCATATCGTCTCGCGAGAATACCGACATCTTGCCAATCGCGAAGTGGGACTTCTGGCCGAGGACAACTCGAGAAGCTCCCGCAACAGCTACGAAACCGGTGAGATCGTCGGGGTTCGGTTTGAGGCTAGAGACAGAATAGATCCAACTCGATTCGTTATCGTGGGGACGGCACGCTTTCGCGCGCGGCCGCGGAATTAGTTCTCGGGAGAATCTTCTAAATTCACGTTTGCTTTACTTTTTCTATAGTTTCCGTTTAATATTTTGCCTGGAAGGTTCTTGCCTATTTTAATACTTCATTCCATAGTTTGCGCCTCGCGCGAGTCCACTTTTTTTTCACCTAATTTATTACCAGTTTCTTTCGAGTCATTTATACCAGTCTCTTTCCGCCGAATTATTTTAATCTATTGTAAATTTATTTCTTTCTTCGGATTTCCTTGTAAGATTCCGCGTAACCCCGCTGCGATCGGGCGATTCTAGATTGGTTGCGAAAGGTACCGTGGCTGCGATCCACGCGTGTAGGACGAATGCGATAGTGTAGATCTCGAACATTACCTGTTACCGCTCTAGTATTACCGACTTTGTGTTACCGAATTATTGTGTTCTCGAATTGTTTTGTCAAGCGTGTGGAGATAACCCAAGGGAACGAGCGTGCACGCTAGTCGCTTCTCGACCACGCTCCCGATATTCGCCACAATAAAATATCTTTGTGAGTTCCCATAATTTCGTCTCGATCTCTGTTTCCTCCTCGCGGAGGTGACCGAACCACCCCCTCTACCAGTTCCCAAGGCTGAGCGACGCCGGGTCGCTCCCGTCTCTCGTTCGGCTCTCAAAATTAAAATTTTGTCGCGAGAGCTCTCGCTCCCGCGGCTGGCGCCCTTAAGGCCGAGTGAGACGGGTTTTGTAGCCGTCTCGATTGGGGAAACCTCAGGTGTTGGGAAAAGCGGTTACAATACATACATTTTTTGATAATAATTTATTGCCAGCAATATAGTTTATTTATCTTAATAACAATATTAGCCAAATTTGGTATTTATTGATTAATATTTAAAGAATTAATGTTTAAACAATATTTTTTAAACAATTTCTCACCAGTAATATTAGTTATTCATCTAAATAATAATATTAACCAAATTTAGTATTAATTGGTTAATACTTAACGATTAAATGTTTAAACAATGTTTTGTGACGTGACATTTTCGCGTCCCGCCACTTCGCACGGTTTTGGTCGGGCAGTGGGCCGGATTTACGGCCCTACCGACGTCGCTCGCCGAATCGTCTCGATCGCTGGTTCACCCAGCCCCGGTTTTGTTTTTCTTTCATTATTATTATAATTAATTGTTCCTCTCGCTCATTTATTTTTTTTTCTTCTTTCGGAGTTCGTAGGTCCGCCTACGCTCTGTCTTTTGTTCTTTCTTTTTTTTTTGAGTTGCTCTAGGCCGAGAGCGGAGTTTCGCGATACACCAACCCAAACGTCGGACAGTGTTTCATCGGCCGTGCTCGCATTGGAAATTGGCCTAGGAGGGCCGAAGGAGATTTCGTTCGACAGGCAGGCGGTAGCCGAACACCAGCTTCCGCGGACGAGGAGGCCAGAGGGACGCGGGTAGTGACCAATATACCGAGTTTCCCGTCCCTCTCGACTACACGGCCTGGAGCCGTTCCTGTCCCATCGAGATTCTCGGACGACGCGGCCCGCTAATCACGGCGCCTCCACTGGCATGGATTACGAGGGCAGGATGATCACCGAGGTGCAGTTATGTGGCGTATCGAGTGGGCCCACCGCGGAAGAAGAGGGACGCCTTAATTTCGCGAGGGAGGCCTCCCTTCGTTGTTCATCTTGCCCCACCAGATCCTGGGAGGAAGGAGTCCGGGGACATCGGAAATATTCGCTGCGAGCGGAAGATTCTCGCGGGTAGCGGGGCACGGCCGGAGGAGAAACCGGTTTTCGGCGTCTTAGCCGGCTAGCGTGGGCTAGGATTCGGGAGTCGCGAGAGAGGGGGTAGCGCTAGTGCGGACTACCGGGAGACCGTTAGTCTATTCGGCAGTCAGCGATCGGGTGCGGAAGCGAGTGGCCGTGTGGCAAGTTTTCGAGTTTAGTGTTCTTTTGTTCCTCAAGCGGTCTTCCGGGCTGTCCACGCACCGGTAAGCCCCGTCTCTCTCTGTACTTTGTGCCTAGCCGGGGATGCCGAACCCGAGCCCGATTACCGTAAAATTAGTAATAAAGATTTCGTATGGCGTTTTAATTCTCTCTTTTCTTTTTTTTCTTTTGCTGTTCGTCGTCTTAAGCGACATTCTGGGTTCGGTAAGGCATGCCCGGCTAAAGTTCCTCTCTGGTCAAGTCCGCCTATCTCATTTAATTTCGGCTATATTTACTCTTCACTCTCGCTTTTTCTGTTTCTATTTTCCTTTATCCTTTTCGAAATAAGTCGCGGTAATGGTTTGTCTCGTTGTTAATTTTTATCTGCCTGGCTACATTCCGCGAATTATCATTCATCGAATTATTGAGTCAAATTCGCCGGCTACATGGGCTATATATAACATCTAGGGAGACAAAGGGATCTCTTACGCGCTGGATCGCGTTCGTTAGGTCGGCCGTTGGTTCGTTGCCTATAGCGCGCGCTAAAGGTCACGGCTGCGCCGTGTTTACAACTGGCGACTGGCGGTTGAGAGCGTCTCTCGCATAGGCTATCTGGCGTTCGGTTACAGTTTACTAACGCGTATCCCTTTCGGCTATCTCACGTCAAGTGTACCGGTGAATTGGCTATATTCGGCATTTAGTTCCTTGTGTTTATTTTCCTCTGGCAATCGTAACCCCTTTCAGTTCCTTCTTTAGTTCTTCGTAAGCATTATTATTCCCGACAGCTTACGTTTTCCCCATATCTCGAGTTTTGTTAACGTTTCGTTTCCGATTCCGTGTTCACCGGTAATTTCGTCAACTGGCTACATCTCATTTCGGCAATAATAAATTTTATCCTGGCTACGTCTCATATCCACAATAGACAATTTATGCTCGGCTACATCTCAAGTTAACAATCGATAATTTATGGTCCGCTACATTTCTTTCTCGGCAATAGTTAACGCTCCCGCGGATTTCCCCTAAATTTTGCAGCAAGTAGTAGTTACGGTATTTCGGTCTCGGCTACATTTTCGTCTTCTCTCCCGGTCGTAGTTATTCGGTCACTTCTCCGTCGGCTACATTTACCCCCTCGCAATAGTGATTTTATCCTTGGCTACATATACCACCTGACAATAGTTTAATCTCCCTCTGGCTACATTGTTCCTTCGTAATAGTTCCGCCCCGGCTACATTCCCCGTTCAACTTCCGTTTCATCCGCGTACCGCTAGGCTAAATTACCGATATCGGCTGCGCCCACTTATGTTTGATTATTATATCTGCGATTTTGTTATTTCGATTTGGCCGTCACATGACGAATAAAAATAAATCAATTGTTGTTACGGCATTTGTTCACTCGCCCGTCCACCCCCCTCTACCATTATCTCCCAGGTGGGCTGAGCTAGTCGGAGTCTCGCCGGCTTCGCCTTGCCCGTCTCCCTCGCTCGCCCCGTAGCTCGCCGCGAGTTTCAAATAAATATGCTGCTTTCGAGCGGTGGTACCTTGGTACCTGGCGCCCAATCGCGTGCGACCTAGTGGCGTCCACCTTGCCACGCGGGGACGACTTTGTTCGATCAGCATTAGAGAACTCTTAATCTCGTCGTGGGTTCGAGCCCCGAGATTCGGCATCGAGCAAAGTCGCGTTCTCGAGCAGGGAGGGCGGACTTCGGAGAGTTGGGGCCGAAGTGTCCGGAAAGGTAAGATTTTCCGTGACAGTTTATAAACAATTTTTTTTACTTGCAATAATGTTTAAACAATGTTTGATAACAATTTATTGTAAGTAATATTGTTTATTTACCTAAATAACAATAGTAACCAAATTTGGTATTAATTGGTTAATATATTTAAAGATCGATTGTTTAAACCATGGTTATAAACAATTTCTCATCGGCAATATTGTTTATTTCCCTAAATAACAGTATTAAACAAATTTAGTATTAATTGGTCAGCATTTAACGATTAAATGTTTAGAAAATTTTTTTAAACTATTTTTTACTTGCAATAATGTTTAAACAATGTTTTATAACAATTTATTGTGAGTATTATTGTTCATTTACTTAAATAACAATAGTAACCAAATTTAGTATACATTGGTCGATTTTTCAAGATCTAATGTTTAAACAGTGTTTATAAACAATTTTTATACTTGCAATAATGTTTCAACAATGTTTGACAACATTTTATTGTCAGTATTATTGGTTATTTACCTAAATAACAATATTAACAAAATTTGGTATTAATTGGTTAATATTTTTAATGATCGATTGTTTAAACAATGTTTGATAACAATTTATTGTAAGTAATATTGTTTATTTACTTAAATAACAATATTAACCAAATAAAAAAATACTAAATGTAATTTTAATACAATGAAATTCCATTACAATTACTAAATGTAATTGTAATTTATTGCAGTCGAATTAAAATTACTCTCAGTAATTTTAATTCATCTGACTTCCATTACAAATTGCACTCGATAATTTATAATTTATAATTTATAATTTATAATTTATAATTTATAATTTATAATTTATAATTTATAATTTATAATTTATAATTTATAATTTATAATTTATAATTTATAATTTATAATTTATAATTTATAATTTATAATTTATAATTTATAATTTATAATTTATAATTTATAATTTATAATTTATAATTTATAATTTATAATTTATAATTTATAATTTATAATTTATAATTTTGCCCAACACTGATAGGGAGAGCTCTCATAGGAAAATAAAGTAGGTTTTCTAACCGACAGCGTTAGGTGCGCGGTCGGTGTGTGGCTTCGGCGGTCATCCGAGTCAAGCAGCTTTGCTTGCGTTCAGTACATGGATGGGTGACCGCTTAGCCGCGCACTGGCTTGCACATCGTAGCGGGAGGTCAGTTTTTCTGAGTCCTTGATGTTGAACATCGAGGAATCAGAAAAATAAATGGCCGTCTGTACCGACACGCGTTTTCCGCAGTTTCCCCGTGTCCTAGGCAAATGCGGTACAGTGTAGCTAAGTCGGCTGCGGACGCACTGGAAGTTAGGTAGCTTAGCGAAGTGCGGGTAGGGAGTGATGGGGGGGGGGCGTAAAAACCCAAGTGGTTATACGATGGAACATACAAAAATAAAAAAAATAATAAAAAAAAGTAGGTTTTCTTCGAACAGAATTATTCTGTCCCGTGAATCGACGAAAAACGAACCTTATCGAGTGAAACGTTTCATTCGAAAAATCAGGTTTCGCCGAACAGTCTCTCTGTCCCGTGAATCGGCGAAGCATTTCTTTTTCTTTTCATTAACGTAGAATCAATCAAATCACATATACTAAAGACCTTTATTCTTTTGGCCAGTGATGAGCGCCCTATTACCCACACAGCAAACAAAATTAAGCCATCGAAATGCTACTCGAAAGATTTCTCAGTCTTCCTATGCGTCGTTTTGAGAGCAGTTTCCGAGGAAGACTTCATTTAGCGGTCTTTAAGACATGGTCGTCGGAAAAAGCTAAAAAAGCGACGCATACGAAAACTTTGAGAAGTCTTCAAGTAACCATTTCGATGGCTTAATTTTTTGCTGACTGCATACACTCTAAAACGTAGCAAACGTGAGCGAAATAAGATTAGCTGAGGCCATATAAAAACAAATAATAAAATTCGGTAGTCTTCTTTGAAAGGCAGTTTTTGAGCCGGGTCTCGAATCTATTCTCTTACCGGAAAATGAGCTTTGATTTTTGCAACGAGAGAAAAATAAAATTTATCCGAGACTAAAACATCATCTCTTTAACATAAACAGGTAAAATAAACAAAAATAAAATCGGCGATAATTCTCGGGAAGTTACAATATATTGTTATGAAATGCTGTATTCAAAGATAATTAATTGTTTATTTATTGTTTACACGTTTCTCGAATACGTTTATTATAGCTTAATCACACAGATTTATCGAAAAATCATCGTATTTGAGAGTCTTTCTACACGCGACACGCGCGCCACAATTGTGACATTTGAAATCACCATGACCATATCATTTTGTGACCGATGTGGTAATTTTGGAAGCGGTCACGTACCGTATTTTTACGGTAAAAATACCGTAAAATTACCGCTCACACCTCTAATTCTGAGTTTCTCGGATTTTAAGGAATCCTTTCAATTGACCTCCATAATTTGAAAACAACTTATATATCAAGCTGAAATTTATAACAAATGTTTTCATACACTGGCAGCATAGCGCGCATAGCGCTGATGATATGTTTACGTAAAAACTAAAATTTAGAAGTAACTAATCACAAAACAAAGCTTCTTGAGGAAGCCAAATGCGATAAACGTACTGTCCCACAAACTGAGCAGGCTAGGCTGTGATCAAAGAAAGAGAGGAAGCGTTGTAACAATCTAATTATCAGGTTTTTTAAAATAATTATAATCTAATCAATCTTTCTTATCGGATCAAAAATTCATAAAAAATCACGATTATCTCATCGTAAATCAATAAAAACAATGATAAGTATTCCCAAATTTTTGTATCTTATTGAATTTTTTCTTGCAGATAAATTTCATCCGGAAGGCTCGTAACGCGTCAAAATTTCCACGAGCGATCGGTGTTTGAACTGCAAAACGTCGTCGCCATCGGAAGGCTTCATGTCGACTCGTCGGGTTCACGGCGACAAGTCCGACATTTCCCGAACGAAAGATCGAACGGGCGAGATTGTTTTGTGCCACAAATGCTCCGGCCAAGCTGTGGTTCGATGCATGCAATGCAACGATCTCTACTGTCACAGCCGTAACAAAAAGGTACTATTTTTTGCACACACTTTTGGCGATTTTTTGCATTGTAAAAAACCCTGACAATTGAAATTCTAACAAGCTTCCTCATAAAAGTCGCTTTTTGTGCCACTCCTGTTTAAGTTTTTGGCTTCCTCATAAAGAAAGCTTTGTTGCGTGGTCAGTTACTACCTACAAATGATATGGTGTCAATTCGTTACACAAAATTTAATCCGAAACCTTGTCTGATAATAATCTACTTGTAAACGGAATTTTAGCCCGATATCTAAAAAATTGTTGAAGTTGGAACAAAAATAACAATTTTCAAAAAAACTCAAAATGCCATAAAATTTGAACCCCTTAACGGAGTCATGTCAGATTCCCCAAGCAATTTTCAATGATAATCTATGTTTGGTCCAAATTTCAGCTCGACCGGTCAAAATTTGCAGATGTCAGAGTGTCTACAAAAAAAGTGTGTGTGTGTGTGTGTGCACGCGCACGCGCACGCGCACGCGCACGCGCACGCGCACGCGCACGCGCACGCGCACGCGCACGCACACGCGCACGCGCACGCGCACGCACACGCACACGCACACGCACACGCACACGCACACGCACACGCACACGCACACGCACACGCACACGCACACGCACACGCACACGCACACGCACACGCACACGCACACGCACACGCACACGCACACGCACACGCACACGCACACGCACACGCACACGCACACGCACACGCACACGCACACGCACACGCACACGCACACGCACACGCACACGCACACGCACACGCACACGCACACGCACACGCACACGCACACGCACACGCACACGCACACGCACACGCACACGCACACGCACACGCACACGCACACGCACACGCACACGCACACGCACACGCACACGCACACGCACACGCACACGCACACGCACACGCACACGCACACGCACACGCACACGCACACGCACACGCACACGCACACGCACACGCACACGCACACGCACACGCACACGCACACGCACACGCACACGCACACGCACACGCACACGCACACGCACACGCACACGCACACGCACACGCACACGCACACGCACACGCACACGCACACGCACACGCACACGCACACGCACACGCACACGCACACGCACACGCACACGCACACGCACACGCACACGCACACGCACACGCACACGCACACGCACACGCACACGCACACGCACACGCACACGCACACGCACACGCACACGCACACGCACACGCACACGCACACGCACACGCACACGCACACGCACACGCACACGCACACGCACACGCACACGCACACGCACACGCACACGCACACGCACACGCACACGCACACGCACACGCACACGCACACGCACACGCACACGCACACGCACACGCACACGCACACGCACACGCACACGCACACGCACACGCACACGCACACGCACACGCACACGCACACGCACACGCACACGCACACGCACACGCACACGCACACGCACACGCACACGCACACGCACACGCACACGCACACGCACACGCACACGCACACGCACACGCACACGCACACGCACACGCACACGCACACGCACACGCACACGCACATAATTCACGTTTTTTTGTTGCAGCATCTGTTGTACATCGTTGTCAGTCGCGTGCCGATAAAATTCATAAAGCGGTGGTTAGCCGTTAAGGACGACTCTCTGACCCGGCGGCGATTTTTTGGTGAAATTTTCGACAATAGAAATGTACCACTTGTTGACGTAATCGGGCGCGCTAATACAATCGAAGAATTGTTCGGCGCTCTGCCGCAAGCGCATACGAAGTAGCGGATAGATGGCCCTGGTCGGTCGCCGCCGCTGAATCAGCCCGAAATCCCTTTGCCGCCGCCGCCGCCGAAACAGCTCGAAATCCGTTTGCCGCCGCCGCCGACACAGCCCGAAAACGGTGGGCCGTCGCCGCCGCCGACACAGCCCGAAAACTCTGTGCCGTCGCTCGGGGATCGCAGTGCTGGATCGCTGCCGTCAAGCAATACAGAGGGAATACAGAGGAACAATACAAATCCTATACCGAGTCCGGAGCAGACACTGTGTTCCTCTGGTAGCTACCGCAGAGGGACGGCGCGGTTAAGGTCTCGCTGCTCTCAGCCGACAGACGATTCGACCGATAGTGAAGATTACTCGCCCGATGAGTCTAATCTTAATGATGGCCAGTAGACTACAGTACCTATAGGTATTTTTTCAAGATGGCCGCCGTCGCCTGTGGTGGGAAGGAAAACTGTCAGTACCTATAAGTATTTTTTCAAGATGGCGGCTGTGTGGAGGGGGGGTAATGTCTAGCGTGCTCCGACGGCGTCGGTGACGTTGGGTCAGGTGGCGGGGGAGGTGGGGGTGGTGGGGGTTGAGCTGGTTGGAGCGCCTGAGGGGACCAGCTGGTGACGGCGTTGCGACGATTCGCGCCATGTTGGATTTTTGGGGTACGTTAGCGGCCGAGCGGCGGCGGGCCCATCGCCCTTGGGTGCGTAAGAGGGAGTGCCGAGCGGTACAGCGCATAGACGGTATAGCGGTGGATGGCTGAAATATAAGGAGTGCACGGGGGAGAGCTCGTGTCGGCGTGGCAGCGAGTCGCGCCATCTTGAATTTTCCAACCGCTGGCTTGTTGCGGGGGCGCAGGACTCTCGCTGTTGCGGGGTAGCGCATTTCTCGAGGGTAGCTGAATGCTTTGCGTAAGCTAGCTTGGCCGAGCGGCGTAAGGCGTTAAACTCAAGCTCCGTTTTCGCTGGGAGCGCGGGTTCGATTACGGCGTAGAAAAATGTTCTTATTATTTTTTTTCAGCTTATTTAGAAAATATATGAAAGGGATGAGGGAAGGTAAGTAAAAATAATAGTGTTTACAATCTTTACAATAAAGTTTGCATTTTTATTCTTAAATCTAGTTGTACAATTTTAATGTGTACAAATTTTTATTCTTAAATCGACGTGTAAATTTATTTTGGGTCTATACAATTTTTACGCCTATGTGAATCTTCGGTACTTGTTGTCTAAGGCAGTTCGTTCATATGAGCCACCACCGCACGGAAAATGTATTCATGATGAATACATAATAATTCTTTGGCGATCAACCGTCGTTTGTCACTCGCTTCTTCATCCTCTCCGTAGATAACCCGTACATCTTTACGGGCTAAAGTCGCGCGGCCATCCGTGATATATTCGAACGCTATTGACGAGACTTTTTCTCTTGTAGCATTATTCCAGTCCTGTACTGCACCCTCAAAACTGACTTTCTCAACAATAATATCTCTGATCTCTTTCACGAGATCGAGTTCGATTTCAAGTAAACGAATTCTATGAAATATGCATTGACTCAGTCTCACAAGTCCATCGTACGTTGTCTTTTGGAAGAGAATACCAACGGGGTACGTAGGCTTAGGTCTTTTGTTTCTCTGATGCTGTTTTTCTTCGACACCAAAGTTTTTCTTCGTGGATTCTTTCATTTCCAATAAAATAGCTTCTTCTTTGTAAGCTGTCGTAAAACTTATTTTCTGTCGACCAAGCGGGTTCATATTCGGGGTTCGATCATTGTCTGAGCCCTTTTCTGCTTTGAACCACGGGGTGATAATTGTCATTCGCTCGCAAAGCTGATGCCACTCGACGGCGTTGAGGGAAATGTCTGCCGCGTGACGCCCGGAGAATTTTATTGCCACCTCGAAGTCGTGTCCGTTTACTAGCTCAAGTCCCACAGCGACCGTCTTACTACCCGAGGCATTCAGGCTGTATGTTGTGGATAATAACATTGCCTTGCTTAACGCTTGCCAGCGTTATAGGGTCAAGCGTATTGTCTTCTTGGCGAGCTCGCTTCGCCTCGGACGTCGATGTAGTTTTGACGACGGGTGACGGAAAAAATTCGCCCGGCACCAATAATTTTTTCCTGGCTTCCTTTACAGCGTCGGTAAAATTTGCCATTTTTTTCACTATGATTTTGGAGGATATTTGAGAGAGAGCGAAAGAGTGCACTGTCCAAGGCGTGGAGACGTAATGACTCCGGGGGTGAAGGCACACGCGGGGGCCTAGAGCCGGAGAAAGTGATGTAATTTTCCGGGGAGAAGGGGTGAAGCCACGCCTCAAGGATGCTGTTGTCCGAGGTGGGGGTGCGCGCACTGCATTGGGTCGTGGCGGCTGTGTAGACCACCTGCGACGAATCACTGTTTGGCTAGCCTTTTCTGAAGTGACTCTTTCAAAATAACTCTTCCCAAGATTGATGCATCCCAATACAGGCGTGTCATACACAAACTCTTGCGGAAAAAAACCTGACAATTTACAGCTACTCGCGACACTCGATGGTCAAGCGTTGAAAGACGAGGATAAACTTTCACCGTGAGGAAAATTATATGAAAAGAAAGTAAAATACTAGACACAGGATACAATGAGACGCTCTAACCTTTACAACGCAGGAGGGTTCTGTTAAGACGCCGCGTAGCTGCAATAAAACAATTAATCAGGGTTACTCGCTAGCTCGCACCGCTCGAGGACTTTTTTTTATAGTACGTAGTCTGAAGGGTTTTTTTTACCTAGTATTTCGGAATGCCCCGAAAAATTAGAAAAGGATAGTTCTTAACTAAGCAGTGACAGTTCCGCGAGCATTGTAGATGGGTGGGGAAGAAAACTATAAGTTTGCGAGTTTTACAGAAATATACATTATTTTCGTGTAGACGCTCGAGCCGACAGCTTCGTAGCATTTGTAGTTAGTGAATTTGTGAATAATATAACGAAAAATGGTCGACGCAGTGGTCCGCGGTAATGTTCGTGAGGTGCGGATAGTATTGGAGGAATACTCTCTCCCGTTCGTGATAAATGTGTTGAAACGCTCTAGCGACAGAGCTTTAAAGTATATGCGCCATGATGCGCTTATTGGTCGTTTTAAGTGACTGGTGAATTACCTTCCGGTGAAAACGACTATTAGATTATACAACGCCGGAAAATTCAGCGCGAGTCTAGAAGCGCTGAAGATCGTTTGTGCTGCGATCGAGAGGACACCGCGGTGCTCATCGAGTGATGCTGCAGCTCTTCGTGATGAGATCGCAGGTTACGGTGAGTTATGCACGTGTTACTTTTATTAAAACGCGCGTTAACAGTGAGATTTAGAGCAAATTTTGATAATTTTCATCGGGTAAAATTTTTAACAAATATAATAATAATAATGATAAATATAAATAAATATAATAATAATAATTTCAGAAGCTCGGAGGGGTAACGACATAGCCGCAAGGGAGGCTTGCGCTACTCAACAAGAAGAGGAGCTTGCCCAGAGAGAGGTTGAGGGTGTGACGTTCGAAGACGTCATCTGAAACACTTCGGACTGTGTAGATGAATTCACCAGGATAGAACCTGTGGAGAGTCTTTCTCCTCCTCCTCCTCCGCCTCCTACAGAAGGCATGAATAAATATATATATATATATACATATATATATATATTATCAGCAATTAAATTTTTTAATTAATTAAAATGTGCATATAGTTTTTCCAGACTCCATGATTTTCGAGGACTGGAGTGGGGATCTCGATCTGGTCAACGCGACATCGAATTTATCGATTGTTGAAGAGGTTATGGAGACCGAAACAGGCGAAGCGCCTGAGACAGCGGGTGGTGAAGACCGCGGCGACGAGTCGATGTCGAGATTGTCAATGCCGAGATCGACGGTTCCAGTGACGAGTTCGTGCCGCCCTCACAGCCTTTAGCGACGTCATCGCAGATTGGACAGGGTTTGATCGAGGAACCGATCGCTGGTCCCTCGCGACAGGGTTTCGTCAACGAGCCGATCGCGGGCCCCTCGCGACAGGCAGCAGCATCACCACTACTGGAAGAGCTGGGTCCACAGGGGGAGGTTTCGCCAACGTTCTCGGCCTTTCTTCGTGATTCGGCAACGCAGCAGTCCGGTGAGTCGAAGATTACGCACCGCGTCGAAACCCGTCGAAGGTTCGATAAATTTAAGAGCCAGGGTACCGTTATGAGTATTAAGATCCGCGAACCTCCCGCAGGGGTTAATTTAGTGTTGTGGCTAGAGGACGCGATTCGCGAAATACATACCCTGTGACGTGGTACGTCACAGGTCCCTCGCCAAACTCGGCTCGAGTCCGCCGCTCACCGAACGTTAGACAAGCATATTTTTTACGTTTTTTTCTGGTTTATATTTTGTGTAAGTTAGTGTTTAAATTCCCTTTTTTTTCTTCCCTCCCGTTACCCCCTGTGTGAGTGTGCGCGGCTCGAAGGCAACGTCAAGATTTCCCCCCGACAGCCCCAAGGAACAGCCCAACGACCCAGCAAGCCCAAGGACCTGCAAAGAAACGAGAGCCGACGTGCTGACGCCGAGGAAGGTAGGAGGATCGTGGACGAGGGGAAAAAGCCCTGTGAAAGACCGTCCGCAAGCCTCGAAAAGCCCGCCGAAAAATCGCCACTGCCCGCCCTGCCTGTCCGCCGCCGCTGTGATCATCGACGCACGACATCGATTGACGATCCAGGGACACCTCTGTCGCCACCCCCCGTCGTCCGGAGGAAACGCCCGTCCATGACTCCGATTACCGACCAAAGCTGACGCACAGGTGCTCTCGTTCCCCACCATAATCAGCAGCGCCAGACCCATCGAAGAAGAAGACATCGCCCTGCCCCCTCATTCTCCGAGCCGAGCCGCGTGGTGTGTAGACGTGTGTGAGATCGGGTGTCATTAATTTTAAGAGAAATTGTATTGTTCGACAGCCGAAAGCGAGTGAATATTCTTCCCAAATTTATAAGACGACTCGGCTGTCCATTGTAAATTCCAGACTCCGATTAGGAGAGTATACCCAGCCCGTTAAGACGAATCGGCGACAGCCCAGGAATACGAATTGGACCATTGTACGGATTTTATAACGACTGAGGCTGTCCCCTGATTCGAGGAAAAGTATTATAATCGAGATCCGAGTGGATTGAGTGAGTGAAACCCGACGACCCGTAAGTTTTTGCCCACATTTTTCCCGACCCTGTTTGACCCTTTTTCCTCCCCCGAAACCCCTTATTTTTGGTAGAAATTATTCAGAAAAGACTTTGCCTCGTGGTCGACACGTGGTCGACGTCCTTTGTTACACGAGCAAAGAGAGATATCGCGCGCGTGGTGAGCGGCGTAAAATTCATTATAAGTGATAGTTTTATTTAGTCAAAGTTTTTCCCTTCCCTCCCGTTGAGCCCTTAAGACAATTTTTCGTGTAATTTAGCCGTGACCGAGGTAATATTGTAAGAAGCCATCGGATTCGTGTACCCTCCCCCTGAGCCCTCTCCCCTCTCCCGAGCTAGCTGGACTGTCCGTCGAGACAGAGATATTTTTCAAGTACAGAGTTTTTTGAGTTGTGTTTTTTTTTTTGAGACGAGATCCGTGCCGTCTGCACGGACTGCTCCGGTGCTACACCGTTAAAGTAGCTGGCGCCCGTTTGAGTCAGTTTTTGATTTAGTTCTCGATTTCGTGCAACCTTTGTCTGACCAGCTGTCCCTTACGAGCCCCCTCGAAGTCCCATTGACTGTCCCACAAAGCCCCCTTAAGATCCCCATAACTTCCCCAAATTTATCCCGAATATTTCCCCCTTTTGCAGCCCCCTTTATTAGCGCTTTTTGATAATTTTGAGCGAATTGCATTTTTATTTTTCCCCGAGATTATTGTTAAAAACCGAGTATTATTGCCCCGACTATTTCCCCCCCCTTTTCCCCCGGATTATTATTTGCGACTGTCCAGTATTTTTCAGAGATTATTTAGATTATTATTTCCGTTTTCCTGCGAATATTTTAGAGTGATTATTTACCATTTTTCCTTTTTATTTCGTTACCGATTCATTGTTTTGGGATTCTGTCTTCGACGTACCCGTAACGGCGTCGAAGCAGAAATTATTATTTCGGTTTCTCTTGCGAACTTCGGCGTACCCGTAACGGCGCCGAAGCGATATTTTCGGTTTTATTTCTTTATTTTCGGTTTCGGTCTTCGACGTACCCGTAACGGCGTCGAAGCCGTCAGTATTATTATTTTCTTTTGTTAGTCCTTCGGCGTACCTGTAACGGCGCCGAAGTGATATAATTTCCTTTTTGGTTTCATCTTCAACGTACCAGTACCGGCGTTGAAGAGAAAGTTATTATTATCATTTTTTTGTTAATCTTCGACGTACCAGTACCGGCGTCGAAGCGGTCACTTCTGTAATTATTTCTCAACCCATCAAGTTTCTATTTTCGTTATTCTTTTGCATTATTAAAATTATTGTTATTATTCCCCGCGAGTATTATTTTTATCTTGTTTGACCCCCCCCCCCCCTTTTTCCCGCCCGTTGCACGAATTTGGCCCAATTTTTAGTTTTCACAATTTATCGATGATTTCGCCCGTCCCACGGGGAATATAACATCACAACCCTTATTGTCAGCGGTAGCGAACCGACTGACATGATCGGTGTAGAGTTTCGATCGAACGCATTCACGAGGGGTCCCGCGGGTATTTCGTTTAGACCAGTAGCGGATTTTAGTTTGATCAGCTATTTAAAGCTATAAATAGTGTCTCGCAGAGTGCTACCGGTTTTGGCATAGATGACTCGTTCGTGATTACTTGCAATATCGTGTCAATGCCTGTAGGATCGGGAAGACCAAAAAAAGTATCGGGCGAAGAATTTTGGCAGAAAAGATCGGTGATAGGCTTTAATAACAACGACAAGCTCTGTCTTCCACGAGCTATTGTAGTTGGTAGAGTCTATGCCGAGCGAGGGCAGATACGCGAGGGAGCTCTTAATAAGCTCTGGAATAACGTGCGGCGTGACAAATCTGCGCTTCAAAAAAACTTGGCGGAAGAGTTGGTGCGTGCCGCTGGAATAAACGTGCCGGATGCTGGTTGTGGTATACCAGAGATGCAAGCATTTCAGCAAGTGCTTGCATCTGATGGTATAGCATTAACTATATTCGACCGCGATTCATTCGGCAGTAACGAAGCACCATTTTTTGATGGTGCAGATATTGTCCGACGCAGGGTGCCGAAAGTTCTGCACAATATATATTTAGTTCACGACAGCAGGGCCCACCACTACGGTCTTATTTTAAAGCTCCCCGCAGCTGCCGGCCGTTCGTTCTTCTGCACACCGTGTGGTGTAGCATATAATCGAGCTACAGGTCATCAGTGTGGACAAAAGTGTCCTTGCTGTATGATGAGTCCACCGTGCGAATCAGACGCACCGAAAATTCGTGGCGAAGAATGCTTTCGCTTCTTCCGGGGAAACGAATGTTTTACACGGCATAAAGCGGTCAGATCGCATGGAGCACAGTCACGACTGTGTAACATGTTGCAGACGTGTCGAACGTGCTTGAGACAAGTCTACAAGAAAGACAGCTCGAAACACGAGCGCGGTGTATTTTACTGTAAAACATGCAAAGCGAAGCGACTTGAAATTCACGAGTGTTTTATGCGGCCGCTGCGTCCTGCTAACAGAGTCGAGCAACCGGATTTATTTATTTTCTATGATTTCGAAACGCGACAGGAGCGAGCACTTGAAGGAGCACCGGACACGTATATACACGAAGTTAATTTGTGTGTCAGTCAGCAGCGTTGCACACAGTGCATCGACAAGGCTGATGATGTGTGGGATTGTGCACTCTGTAGGGAGGACGGTAAAAAAATCTTTCGCGAAAATCCTTGGCTGCTTTTGTAGAGTACGTTTTAAAAAAGAGAGCCTCAGTCAATCGAGTCATCTGCATCGCGCACAATTCGAAAGCTTTCGATGCGCAATTTATTTTGAAGTATATCGTAGAAGAGAAGCATCAAACGCCAAAATTTATCACCAACGGGACTAGCATAATGGAGATGCGGCTCGATTCAGTAAAGTTTATTGACAGTTTAAATTATTTTCACATGCCGCTTAGCAGACTTCCGAAAGCCTTCGGCTTAGGAGAAACTCTTTTTAAGGGTACGTTCCCGCACATATTCAACACCTTAGCTAATCAAGAGTACAAAGGACCGCTTCCTCCCCTCAGTGCTTACTCTCCCGACACAATGTCAGTGTCAGATCGAAAAACTCTGATTGACTGGCATAGGAAAACTGCTAGTTCTGGATACGTGTTTCATTTCCAGAAAGAGATCGTGAGCTATTGCCAAACAGACGTGGCAATTCTTAGGAAAGCCTGCGCAGCGTTTCGTAGAATCTTTATCGCGAAAGGCGATGTATATCCGTTCAGCGAGGCCGTTACAATTGCCTCAGCGTGTAACAAAGTTTTCAGACGAAACTTCTTGGAAAAAAATAAAATCTCGGTTTTGCCTCTGAATGGATATCGACGATCCGATAAACAATCCGAGGTCGCTATAGAGTGGCTGCTATGGCAAGAGCATGTCTACGGTCGACACATCGAACACGCAGGGCGCGGACGGGAGCGTAAATTATTCGATGGCACGCGCGTAGACGGCTACATCAAAACGGATGATGGCGTCGAGCACGTTCTACAATTCTATGGCTGCTTTTTCCATGGCTGCAACAAGTGCTATACTGATCCTCGTAAACGGGAAGAGGAGTGGCACGGATGCACGTTTAACGATCGGTACATGCGCACATTAAACACCTCGGATCGTATAAGGTCGCTCGGATACACGCTTCACGAGATCTGGGAGTGTGAATATATTCAGCTCAAGAGTAGAAATCCTGAGATTAACGCCGTTGTAAATGGACATCCGGTTCTAACGGATCAGTCCTTGAACCCTCGCGATGCGTTCTTCGGTGGTCGTACGGGAAACACTCGAATTTATTATGAAGTTAGTGGTTCCGAAAAAATTCACTACGCAGACGTTTGCTCTCTTTATCCGTACATCTGTAAGTACGGGCGCTTTCCAATCGGTCACCCCACCGTATACACGGCTGATACATGCCACGAGATCGTTGGTCTGAATAACAATTTGGACAGCGTCGAAAGACTCGTACGATGCACCGTTTTACCACCTCGTAATCTCTACCATTCTGTGCTACCAGTGTGCATGCATAATCGGCTAATGTTCGCGTTATGCCGAAAATGTTGCGAAGAGATGTACCAGGGATCGTGCCCTCACGAAAACAAGTTTGACCGAGCTTTCGAGGGTACCTGGGTATCGTGCGAGCTCCAGAAGGCTGTCTCAAAGGGTTATAAAGTCCTGGCTATAAGCGAAATCTGGCAGTATGAGATTGCACAATATGATCGGGACAATGCTCGTAACGGTCTTTTCGAGGATTACATAAATCTGTGGCTTAAGGTAAAGCAAGAGGCCAGTGACTGGCCCGTAGAATGTACAACCGAAGAGAGCAAACTCGCGTATTTTAATAGTTTCCACGCGGCCGAGGGCATACAATTAGATCGTGAGTGAATCGAGTCGAATCCGGGGTTAAGATCGGTAGCAAAACTCTGCTTGAATTCGTTCTGGGGCAAATTTGGTCAACGCGAAAATCTCCCAAAGACCGAGGTAATAACCACTCGTCAAAGACTGCTGGAACTTTTATCCGACCGAAGTTGCGAGGTCAATAAAATTATCCACGTCAATGACGACGTGATGTACGTCTGTTGGGAGAAAAACGTTGAAAGTAGTGAGATAAACCCGAACGTGAACGTTGTGATTGCTGCATACACAACGGCACAGGCGCGGCTGAAGCACCTATCTCGAGCAATTAGATAATCGCGTCCTGTACTATGATACAGACTCGTGCATATACGTAAGCACTGGTTCAGCCGTAGAGTATAATCCACCTCTGGGAAATCTCCTCGGCGACATGACGAACGAGTTGAAAGAATACGGATGCGATAGTTATATCAAGCGTTTCGTCTCTGGTGGCCCTAAATTTTATGGATATCAGGTGCAAAAGGCCGATGGTACTCAAGTCACGAATTGTAAGGTGAAAGGAATTGCTCTGAATTTTAAAAACGAAGAAAAGATTAACTTTGAATCTATTTGTAAATTAATCAAAGAGTCGGGTACGAGCATATCCATACAGTTTAGCGCCATCCGACGAAACGCTTTTCATCAGGTAGTCACACGGCAAGAATCGAAAACGTGTAAGCCTGTCCTCGTGAAGAGAAGGCATTGGGATGCGCACGATTCTTTGCCGTATGGCTACATCGGCTAAGGGCAATATAAGTAGTTATAAATTGTAAATATTGTAAATATAAAAAAAAATGCCTATATTCTAATTTTAGGAGCGGGTTATTTATGGGATTTATACCCCGATCAAACGATGGAACAATACCGTAGGCTGGTGTCTATTTCTAAGATTTATATCTAATGTTTTATATGATTGTATTATCAGCCATAAAAATAAAAATAAAAATATGAATATATTGTAAAAATAAAAAAAATGGATTTATTCAAAAGAAAAAAATGGTTGAAACCCTCTATCCTATCATATGCCTTAACAAACCTCTGAGGTATATGTATAACCGCGACAATACGCTGATTTGTACCGGTACTATATGTATACCGGATAAGCTTATTGTAGCTCTGTACGCGTATGTACATGTATGTAACTCTGTGCACGGCGACGGTTGGTGGCGGGTGCAGCGGCGGCGGCGGGTAGAGCAGCGGTGGGGGTGCGTTTCTCACTAATTATGTTAAATTATTATGTGTTTCAGAATCCACTGTATCGAATCTTCTAAATCATAGCGGTGGCCGAATCTTTATACGACGACCTGACAGACTCCGGTTACATGACTGAAGCTAATACAATAAGAGATATGTTTTTTTTTGGATTAATAAATAAAATAATATTTTTACTAAATCTGTTTATATATATATATACATATATATATATATATATATATATATATATATATATATATATATACCATCATACCTCTCAAACCTCTCACTATTCAATATGGACCTGCGCTGGAAACACCCCTGGACATCAATTATCGCTGGTCCTACGGGGTGTGGTAAAACATGCTTTGTGAAAAATTTCTAAAATATATTTCATGCATTGCCGACACTGAATTTGCGAGAGTGTTATTTTATTATTCCGAATGGCAAGCTGGTTACAGCGAGTACGGGAAGCATATCGAGTTTTGAGAAGGTCTACCCCAAAATTCAGACATTGCTGGCGATAGGAGGCCAAAACTTATAATCATCGACGATTTGATGCGGGAATCTTCAAACGGTGAAATAGTAGATTTATTTACAAAGGGAAGTCACCACAAAAATATTAGTGTCATTTTTATTACACAAAATATTTTTCACCAAGGTCGTGGACAGCGTGATAGTTCCCTTAATACTAATTATATCGTAGCATTTAAAAATCCTCGCGATAGAGCACAGATATCCTGAAGATCCGAAATTTTTACAAGAAGCTTATCACGACGCAACCGCAAAGCCCCACGGTTATCTTCTTCTAGATCTTAAACAGTCTACTCCGGATAATTGTCGATTTCGCACATGCATTTTCCCGGACGATCCATACAATTTTGTGTATGTACCGAAACGTAGCACCGGCGCTCGCTAGTTAACAACCATAAATAGATGTCACCGACTGCGTAGTCCTCATTCGTCTCTTTGCTATGGCTCCATTAACAACGGCTAAAGCTTCTATTGGGAAGAAGAACACAATTGTATTGCATGCCCTATGCCATTTAGATAAACAGCAACGTGCATCATTACCGCGTACAATAGATAGAAAGGGTGTTCGGTGTTTTGGCGAGTGTGCGTTAAATACATTAAGGGAGCTTTCCAGTGTGACAGCCCCAAAAATCGCTGTTTTTCGCGATTTTTTTTTTTAAAGAAAAAATAATCTAATCGATCTGGTTTTTTTTTGTATATTAATTGGGTATTGAAGAATACAAAACAATTTTTTAAAGATCGATTTATTTATTAATTAATATCTATAAAAATGATGAAACAATTGTTGCAGAAAATGCACTTGGATGTGGTGTCCACGTTGGGGGTCACAATTTTGATCTAAAACAAAAAACACAAAAAGATTATTGATCGGTATATAATTGGCTTTCGTGCTATGGAGGCTTTTTTTTTTTGCAAAAATGGCGCCAGTTTGAACAAAAAGTATCGATTTTAGCATTTTTTTTGGCAGTTTTTTTCACAAAAAAAATAGGAAGATGTCAAAAAAAAAGCTTCCATAGCACGATAAACAATGACGTTAAGAATATTGTGTAAAAAATTCAACTCGATAGCTTTAAAACTCTGCCCTCCAAGTTGGACACCGTTTTGAAAAATGCTGTTTCGAGAAAAACGCGTTCAAAGTTTCAAGTGAGGAAATTTTAGGTAAATCCTTTACTTACGGTCAATCAGCGATGCCAGGTCCATACAATATCCCTTCTGGTTCTTCGAAAAGATCGTGCTCAATGGATTGTTCAGTCTGACGAGCTGTCCTCGCCTCTTTGCTATCCAGGGACGCCCGGCGGTTTGCTTGGGTGATGCGCACATTCTTGTACTTAGCGGCGAAATCTGCAGCGCTCGGCCCTATCGTGCATCCCATCGTCTCCAAAATTTTAAAAATTGGGTCGTAACCTTCATTGAAGGTGCACACAGCACACTGCGTAGCGATTTCTACTTTCTGCTTGTCGCAGAATACGTGCTTTGGGGCTAGTTGCCACACACAGTGATTAAAGCTCTCGTTATTGTTTTGAGTGTTCGCGCCCGTAACGCATTCCTTTTTTTTACCGTCAAATCGTCACCGTACGGCTTGGCTTCTAATAACATCTTGAATGTTTTTGTATCGCCGTCTCCTATATAAAAACCGTATTTCGCGTTGTGCAATTCTTCTGATCTCTTGAATATTTCGATTATACCGTCGACCATTTTTCCCGCGCTGCCTTCGTGATTGACGTTGCATTCGGATTCATGCGTCTCAAACCACGCCTCGTACTCGGGTGTTCCCGCTTGTCCTTTCCAGAATGCACAAGTCTTGCAGAAGCTTGATTTGACAGCAACGTCCAAAACTTTGTTGGTATATTTTCCAATCACGGACACGATACCCATGCGCGACGTGAAACCGCGTTTCGACCACGATCCATCACCGGACACCGTCAGAATATCGCCCCGATTTTCTGCTTCCAAAGTTTTTTCCTTCTCTTCGGTACCTGCTTTTTTCACGACGGCCTCGTATATTGATTTCGCTGCAATCTGCAGGATTTTCACGATTCCATAATAGGTGTTATTATTGAAGTTTGCAGTTAAATCCATCAAGGCGATAAAATTTCTAATGCCATTTATGCCGATGCCGACCAATCGCATGGCAAAGCAGAAACGACGATTGATTTCATAAGCATTTTATCAAAGGACAAGAATCTATCTCGGCCGGATCTGGACACGAACACTGAACACAAATTTTAAAGCCCAATCCGCGAATCGATTTTTTTTTAAACTTCACGTCGCTATTATACTTTTTGCACTTCAACAGTTCCTGAAGAGCGCCGAAAACCAAAAAGAACTCCAAAATCACATAGCTAAACGTTTGATCGATTCGGACTTCAAACTCTGGACTCTTTTTCAAGATTTTTGCTGCCGAAGTGCTCGCAAACGTTAGATCCGTTTCGATATCGTGTCGATTTGTTCCCTTGAAACCCGCGGATCTTTTTCGTTCATTTCGCGGATGTCCGCTTCTCGAGCCTTTTCTATCCTGCCACGCACATTTCTCTTTCGTAGATCTATCCATTTTGAATGTCGAAACCGAACTGAAAGACGAACCGGACTCACGTTGGAAGGTACACGAGCAGGTAGGAATGAGACAATAGAAATAACGGTCGCACGGGCAGACGGCCGACGCGGCAGCTGTAGCGCTCCTTCTTCCAAGAAATGCTGTACAGTAACCGAAATAATCCGAATTTCGGCATGAAAATTTCAGGGAATATTCGGAAGAGTGTATACTATTCGATAAAGCAAAAAAAAATCGATTTTTTGAAAATTTTACACTGGAAAGCTCCCTTAAACGGCGCAGTTCCGCTGAAAAAGAGTGAGCGCATAAAACTGTCTAAGCATAAAAAAATTTTGCGCCGTCTCGTAAACAAAGCTGGTGGTTGGAAGAAGAAAAAACGAGTAATTGTGCAAAAGGGAAGCGGATTCTTACTACCCCTTCTTCTCCCTATCATAGGCACTGTATTGTCTAATATTTTTGCAAGTAATTGACGGGATGCAGCACGCAAAGAAAATGGTTTTAGTGCCTCAAGATGCTTTCATGCCATCGCGCGAGCAGATAGAACAAACATGCTCCGTTCAAACACCAGGCACGACACTCAGTAGACTCGACGCTGAAATGGACGATATACTTCGCTCAGTGACTCCTTCTAACCGAAGAGAGAAATGGAAACTTTACCAGCAAGTTTTACAACGCCACCAATTTTTTGTCGGCGAGGAGAGACAACCTAAAATTATCACAACCTCTTCGGTAAGCGATAAACCTACCGAGCAAATACCTGAGGAAGCTGTACAGGCAATTACTGTAGCTGAGAAAATATCTGACGAAGTTATTGTGGCTAGTGTACCAAAAACATATAGAAGACAAGCGGAGCATTTATTGAATCATTTGCATGCAAGCTCCAACACCAGTCTAACGTGGGATAAATCAGGAGTGGTCCATATCAATGGTGAACCGATAAAAGAATCAAATATTATAGATCTTGTAAATGATACTATGCATCATAGAAAAACTGGGCGTGCCATTGGTCGCGAACAATTTGGAAATGAACTCCGGCGTTTAGGGATCCCTCGTGAATTAATCGGTAATACAAGCCTATTGTACGAGAGTTTGTCACTTGACACACCTGTAAACTCTAGACGAAACCTGGCAAAGTCAAATCCCAATACACCGGATACAAGTAAGAATAGCTTAAATTTATCAGGCAACGAACGCCGAACACCTACTAGCGACTCAATACGATCGTGGAGAACATTGAAACTGTAATAAAAATATCATGGATTTATTAAAAAAGTTTTATTATGATCCTACGCATCCCGCTGGATACGCCGGCGCCCCAAATCTAATTCGTGCAGCTGATAAAGAAAAAATTCCTCGTGAGGATGTCACTAGCTGGCTAAGGACACAGGATGCTTACACACTACACAGACCTATACGGCGACGATTTCCACGTCGTCACTATGCTGTCGATAATATCCATGACGTCTGGGAAGCTGATCTCGTTGATCTACGCTCTCTCAAAGATGACAATGACGGTTCTGTTTATCTTTTAGTGGTTATTGATGTCCTCAGCAAATATGCATGGGTTGAGACGCTGCGTGATAAAACTTGTACAGAAACTACAGGTGGCTTCAAACGAATACTATCTCGAAGCAGGGGTCGAAGTCCTGTATGGTTACAGACAGATCGCGGCAGAGAATTTGTCGGTAGCGTTTTGCACCGATTTTTGAAGAGTCGAGGAATAAATTTTCGAGTGGCCCGAAACCCCGATATCAAAGCAGCTATTGTAGAACGTTTTAACAGAACATTAAAGGAGCGGATGTGGCGATATTTTACACACAAAAATACACGGCGCTATATCGATGTATTACAATCTACAGTTCAAGCTTATAATTATACAAAACACTCTATTATCAAGATGCAACCAGCGGCCGTGACTCTGTACAATGCGGCGACCGCACGCGCAAATATGGTCAAACGATACAAGCAGTGTCATAAAGTGCCTAAATACAAGGTCGGTGAGCTTGTACGCATCAGTAAAGCAAAGTCTGCCTTCGAGAAAGGTTACGAAGCTCGCTGGAGTGAAGAAATATTCAGGATTTACAAGATTCTTACAAATAGACAACCGCCTATATATGAACTGGTTAATTTGAACAACAAAGAAATTGACGGCTTTTTCTATGAAGAAGAATTAAGTATTGTAGAGAAGGAGATTGAAGAGGAAGAATTTTTAATTGAAAAAATTCTCAAGACTAAAGGGAAAGATCGCAATAAACAATACTTTATTAGCTGGCGAGGATACCCCGAAAAATTTAATTCTTGGATTCCCGCAACAAATATAGTGAATAAACAGTAGGGAAACTAAAAAAAAAAATGAGAGATCAATTTTACCTCGTGCTACCGAGCAACAGTAGTATAAAGTACTACCCCGATAATACCGTGGCACACTATATAACACAGCTTCCAAAGCAATTGAAGATGCCTGGAGAGTGGGCCGTAGCCTTAACAGAAATTCAATTTCCCCGCACGTTTCTGCATGTAGATGAGATAAACAAACCTAACGGTACGCAGCCTCCGATAACCGCCAGTAGTACTCAATATCAGTGGGTTAACATTAGCGGTAACCTCAAAAAGACTATCATATCGCTGAACCCTTCCATACTTCCGCTAGGCGAAAGTGCTATAGAATCTAAATTAGATTCTATATCACAATACGCCGTAGAGAAGCTAAACACCACACAGCCCACCACCCCTCAAGATGGTGTTAGCAAGACCGTTACGCGAAAATATACCAAGCATCTGAAAACACACGACGTTATAATTCCTGCTGGGCTCTACACCAGTGTAAAGGCACTAATCGACACCATTAATAAAACGGATATATTCAAAGATCATATCTACCTTGAATATAATGAAGATATTGGCGGGATTGTAAGCTTGAAACGAGTACGTGATAGCTGCGTTATAGATAAGTGTGTTCTTCCACATCTTATATGTCTTGATGGTAAACTTTCTAAAGCTTTGGGTTTCGTACCCGGAAAAATTATGGATATTCATAAACAATCGATATTTATCGCAAATTATCCTGCTAATTTATCGCTATCGCTTCCTGATAAACTATTCGTATATACAGATATATGTGAAAATTATATAACTGGCGATATTCAGACACCTCTGTTACGCATCGTGCCTGTAGATAATACAAATTATATTTATGGATCTACGCAAACTAAATCATTCTCCCTGCCAATCTACATACCTTTATTACGAACTGAATTCGGCACGATCGAGATAGATATAAAGACCGACACTGGTAAACCTGTACCATTCCAGAGCGGAACGTTGACCGCTACATTACATTTTAAGCGCATACGATAGAATATATCTCTATGGATCGGTATATTGATCATTATGAGAGCCAGGTTAGCGGAGGCGTTGATCGTGTTTTCATCGGTGCTCCATATCAAAGAGGACACCGTCTAGGAAGCTTCCTCAGTGGTTTATTTCGACGAGCGTTGCCACTGCTAACTCGCGGCGCTCGCGCAGTCGGAAAAGAAGCGCTCCATGCTGGTATGAAGATATTGGGTGATGTTGCTCACAACACTCCATTCAAAGATTCATTTAGAAGTCTCATGCAGGGTTCAGGATATAAAATACAGGATCGTTCTCCACAGCATCATTCGTTGTTTGGTCACGCCAGCCCGCACATCGGTACTCCTGCGCTTGGAGCTCTAAAATATACTAAAGCTCGTAAGCCTAAAAAAGCTACGAAGAAGAAGAAGAAGAAAAAAGTTTCAACCGTTAAATATACTAAGAAAAAGGGGCGTAAATCAACAAAGTCTAAGAAAAAGGCAAATAGAAAAACTAAGAAGACTAAAATTGTTAAGCGTAAAAAACGCACTGTTGCAGATATATTTGGATAATTAGCTACATAATGTCTTTCTTACACGCGCACTCTTGTGAGTGCTTGAAATCAGAGCTGGATTTATTTACGCTTCCGCCAACGCAGACAAGTATAGAAGGTTCTCAAGGAATTCATTATAAACCCATCTCTTCACTGACAGATGAGGCCCCCATTGAATTTGTTGTCCCCGGCCATGGTGATGAATACATTGATCTAGCCCATACAATGTTAAACTTACGTGTCAAGCTACAACCTAGGAACGGTGCAGTTGATGCTCATGATAGAGCTGCACCTGTTAACAATCTACTACATTCATTATTCAATCAGCTCGACGTGTCATTCAAGGAGAAACTTGTATCACCCTCGAATAATGCCTATGCATATCGTGCATACATTGAATCACTACTGACTTATAAAGCTTCAACAAAAACATGTCAGCTTGGTGCCAGTATGTGGGTGGATGATACACCGCGACATTTCAACTCTCAACCAGTTTCGATGGCCCCTGTGGCTGAGGGTAGACCAGCCCCCGTGCAAGCGAACGAAGGTCTAGCTGCGCGGCAGGCTGTGATGGCGAATGGTAAAACGGTGGATCTAACCGGATATCTATATTCTGATATCTTCAATCAGGAAAAGGAACTACGCATTCGCCTTATACGCTCAAGAGATGCTTTTTGTCTTATGGACGCGTCTGGGAAAGATTATACGGTGCATATAGTCGATGCCAGTCTCATTGTTCGACGTGTTAAAATTAGTCCGGGTGTTTTACTAGCCCATGCTAAGGCCTTGAGTAGAGGAACAGCTAAATATCCATTTACTCGAGTAGAAGTGAAACCATTTACTATTCATGCAGGTGTTCATGGCGAGACACTCGATAATGTTGTCCTTGGTCAACTTCCAAGACGGATAGTACTGGGCCTGGTCGATAATCGAGCCTTCAATGGAGATAGAACTATGAACGCATTTAATTTTCACCACTACTCATTAAGTTTCTTATCCCTGTACGTAGACGGAGTACAGGTGCCTAGCAAGCCTTTGCAACCTGATTATCACGAAGGCCTTTACACCGAGTCATATCATACTCTAGTTTCTGGTACGGGAATACTCTGGGATGATGATAGGTGCGGTGTAACAAAAGACGAGTATCCGTACGGTAACTGTCTATACTGCTTCGATTTAACGCCCGATCTTTCTGCCGGATGAGCTGGTCACTGGAATCTTATGAAACACGGTAGTGTGCGTGTGGAAATACGTTTCAAGACTGCTTTGACGAATACTGTACATTGTATTGTATATTCCGAGTTCGATAACGTCGTCGAGATCGACGCGTCCCCACAGGTCATGGTTGACTTTTCGGGGTAAGCCTACATGCTTCAATAATTATCTAAGTTTAATAATTATTATATTATAAGGTTGTAAGGTTTTATAAATAAATAATACGTTAACGCAGAACTAAGCGGATTGATGTTTTTATTCGATTTTTAATCTCTCGAAAGCCTCCACCAATTCCCGCATTTCATCATCATCATCATTTTTAATAATAATATATTTTTCAGTCGTTTTCGACTCTTCTTCTTCTTCTTTATTCTTCGTCTTCTTCTTTAACTCCTCTGCTTCCTCAGGCCTTTTTCGCTTCTCAGTTCCGGCCTTTTCGTTGCGTCGTGGATGGGCCTCACGGACGCATTCACAGCGCTGTTGCTGCTGCTGCTGTAATAAACGAATGTATATATTATATTTAAAGAATCGGTTTTACTACTCCACATTTTAATTACTAAGCTGAGTGCTTCTTACCGATGCGCGCAATTGTCGCCGCCTCTCACGAGCGAAATATTGGCGTCTCCGGATAAACCATATTTTTGGTGGTTGGCTTGGATGCTGTCCTGAATGCTGTTTCCGTTTATTCCGCCGGTCTGTAGGATTTGTCCTCGAATGCTGCTGTATCCAACCGTACTTACAAGGAAACATTCCCAAGTGTCCGACCCCGATTTCGATAATTTTGATATATGTTGTAGAACTCGGAAATTTAAGGGACACGTATTTTTTTTATCATCCCTCGTTGATATATAAGGGGTGAAACAGCCCCTCAAACTTTGGCAGAAAAACAATAATTTTTTTTTTTTTCTTAGAAGCACCTGACGATTATCAATGAAATTTGGTATACATATATCTCGAGCCAACAGGACTCAGAAATGGTAGTGTGCATCACGGACGCACCCCTTTAAGGGGGTAAACTACCCCTATCTAAATGTTTTTTTCTTTTTTTTTCGGCGAAAAATAATCGAACTGGAATACAAATAGCATCGTTTTGAAGCTAAAATGATATTACAGTTTACGTGTTTTTGGTTTTTTCTGAAAAACCACTGTTTGATCAGGTATATATATTTCAAGGCTTTCAATATTTCCCATAGAAGCACCCGACGGATTTCAATAAAATTTGGCAAGCATATATTTCAGAGCAACAGAATTGAAAAATGATACCGTCCGACACCCGCCCACCCCTTTGTGGGGGTGAACCACGCTGATCATTTATTTTTTTCAGGATAAAAGAACCGAAAAAAATATAAATCGTATACAGCGGATGCTTGCATAAAAAAAACTCCCGTTTTCGCTTGGAGGGCAGTCAGAACTTCAATGAGAGTTTACAGGATTTTATTTTCATATCAAGAACCATAATTTAGCACACGGCATATATTCGAAATATAGGTAATATGTGGATTTGATAATATAACATGAAACTACAGATGAAACTATTTGTATCGCAATTTTATTCATTTCATTAGAAACGAATAAAATTACAATAAAATAAAAAATATATATTAAAATAAATGCATTAGCATTTATTTTTATTCAGTTCACACATGTAAAGCTTATTTTACCGAATCTGCCTCACGGTAGATTCTACGATGCGGTAATCGTTTCATTATGAGTCTACTCATATTTCTGGAAAAATAAAGATAAGATTAGTTCTTCGACTTCATAAAATCAAAATAACCGATCACATATTTTTTTCATGCGTATTTTCGTGACGCCAAAAATATAAATAGATCTCGAAGTTTCCGGAAAACTTCGGGCGGCAGGCCTGTAAACAATTTGGAACGAAAATAGACAAATGTTATCCCAAGTAGTCGTGCGGCTCTTTATAAAGTCTGAGCGTGCATTACTCCTCATCATTCGGTGTTGAAAATTTCGCGTTCGGAGCCTGCCGTGTTATCAGTGCGTTACGATATTTTAAACATGTTTGTGAATCCAATGAACGTGCTTATTTATTACTTGCAACATTTCAAACAATGTATCTACCAACGACTGAAGTCAATCGGCAAGAAATCATTCTGAAAGAATCGATTCAAAAGATTCTTCTGGACAGTATATGGGACTTCAACACTTTAGAAGTATCTGAAGAATCTACATTGGGTTTCGTAGACGACTTTCCCGGAACAGACGCAGAATACGTCGAAGACGCCGAAGATTGGAGTGAGGAAGGAGTGGCTGGACCTTCTTCATCTGTGTGCCCTAGTCCTGTAAACGATGAAATCCCATTTGATTACAAAAAAAGGGCAGTAGAGTACTGGCGGAGTGGAAAAAAAAGCTATCTCAAGTTTTCTACTGTACAAAAGTCATTTGCCAGACTTACTAATCCTCGTCAATTAACGAGATGGGCAAAGCAAGTGGACGAAGGAGGAACGCGGAAAGTAAAATTGATGATTATCGCCGAATTTACATTAAACAAATTACGAAACGCTATAGAAGCTGGATTAATAGTCCATGACTCGGACATCAAAAAATGGGCTCTGGAAGCATGGGGAGAGCAGGGGAGTGGCGATAGGCCTTTCGTGGCCTCTTCGAAATGGATATACAATTTCAAAAAAGCCCATCGGATCGTTTCAAGAAAAATCACAAAGTTTGTCTCAAGAAAGACGATAGAAGACAGTGCTAATTTGAAAAAATCAGCTGATGAGTTTGTTGCTTCTGTCAAGCCTTTTATAGCAGAATACGGGCCTGAAAACGTATATAATTCTGATCAAAGTGGATTCCAGCTTGAAATACATTCAGGACGTACGTTGACGTATGCAGGAACGGAAAAAGTCGAGTGTTCTGCTCAATCCATATCATCTACAACTCATAGTTATACTATTCAGCCAATTGTCTCCTGTGATGGGCGACTACTATCTCCTCTATTGATAGTATTAAAAGAAGCAGGCGGTCGCTTTGGTCCTCTAGTAGAAAAAACATTAATCCGTCCCCCGAATGTATACCTCCTCCCTTCGTCATCTGGCAAAATGACAAAAGGTAATGATGTACTGCAATGATAATTTTCTTTTTATTACTGCAATGTGCATGAATATTACTGGTAGCAATGTTTTGCAATTACAGACCACTGCAAAACATGGCTAAAAGAGGTGTTCTTTCCTAACGTTGGACGAAGAAGCCTACTTTTACTGGACTCCTGGAGCGGTCACTGCAGCAATATTATCGCAGAAACGAAGCCTGTAGATAAAGATGTTGTGTTGATGACTATACCAAAAGGAACTACCGGAAGAATTCAACCTTTAGACGTTTATGGTTTTAGGGTGTGGAAAAACTTTGTGAAGCGTTTCTCTGACAATGCGATCCTACACAATTACGATGTTAATCTTCATTTACGGAACAATATTATAAAACTACAATCACTTGTACATAATCAACTATCTTCGCCTAGGTATCGATCCCTTTTTCAATATGCTTGGTATAAAAGTGGCTATGTAGACGACAGATTAGAAAGTTTTCCAAATCCTGTCGAATTTGCTTTCGAAAAATTTTCCGTTATTAAATTGTGCTGTTTGCGGTGCACTACCTATAATACGATGCTCATGGTGTAAGAAAGCATTCTGCTTCGAACACTTTTTCCACGATCATCACTACTGTCATGAATATGAGCCATAATTTTTTGTTACAAATATTTTTGGTTAACATTATTTTTATCATATAGAATTTTCTGAAATTTTCAGTCCCAAGATTTTTTTGCTTTCCAGAATTAATATTCTTGGAGTATTCCCATATATCCCATATTCCATACATGTATTGGAACGAATAAATTTGGAATGAAAATAGTATCATGTGTAGAAATGTTATATTATCAAATTCACATATTACCTATGTTTCGAATATATATCCCGTGTGCTAAATTATGGTTTTTGATAGTAGAATAAAATAGTAGAATTAGGAATTCGCCCTCCAAGCGAAAACGGGAGTTTTTTTTATGCAAGCATCGGCTGTATACGATTTATATTTTTTTCGGTTCTTTTATCCTGAAAAAAAAAATTATCAGGGTGGTTTACCCCCACAAAGGGGTGGGCGCGTGTCGGACGGTATCATTTTTTAATTCTGTTGCTCTGAAATATATGCTTGCCAAATTTTATTGAAATCCGTCCGGTGCTTCTATGGGAAATATTGAAAGCTTTGAAATATATATATCTGGTCAAACAGTGGTTTTTGGGAAAAAACCAAAAACACGTAAATTGTAATATCATTTTAGTTTCAAAACGATGCTATTTGTATTCCAGTTCGATTATTTTTCGCCGAAAAAAAAGAAATAAAGATTTAGATAGGGGTAGTTTACCCCCTTAAAGGGGTGCGTCCGTGATGCACACTACCATTTCTGAGTCCTGTTGGCTCGAGATATATGTATACCAAATTTCATTGATAATCGTCAGGTGCTTCTAAGAAAAAAAAAAAAATTATTGTTTTTCTGCCAAAGTTTGAGGGGCTGTTTCACCCCTTATATATCAACGAAGGATGATCAAAAAAAATACGTGTCCCTTAAATTTCCGAGTTCTACAACATATATCAAAATTATCGAAATCGGGGTCGGACACTTGGGAATGTTTCCTTGTTAGTTCGTTGTTCCACACGCATTCCTCTCTGCTGGGTCGCGTGGTTACGTCTCGTGAAAACCTCCACAGAATTTGCTCTTTGGTGGATCATTTTTAGAAGTATACCGTAGGAGAATTATTTTGTAAGTGAACTTCCACTGCGTTACGCTACCCAACAGGACTCGTGCAAGGTGTAGTAAAATAGTGGGGGTGCTAGAAGGGACTGTTTATGTCGCTTTTCTTCTCCGCTATTTGTAAGTAGGCGTTTCAAGGGGTTGAACCCTTATGGGGGTAAGAAAAACCAGTCGAAACTAACGAATTGGCGACACACCACCTGTTCACCCCCTCCATCGCCAAAATCTCGTAAATGCATCTGCACCACTCATCGGTAGTATACAGCGATCCTTCGACAGCAGCGGTTGTACTTACTAGACCAAACATTTTTTCACGAAAATGGACTATATCATCGATATTCAAGGGTTTTACGACAAAGATGACTGCTTCAATGCTAAAGAAGTAGCTGTCGTCACTCTTGATAAAGAGTATTTCGGGCATTGGATCACTTCATCGACATATGTCTTCACGGATCTCCCAAGAGCCGTGCGCGCCAAGAATAATTGGACGACTCGCCATCACCACGGCCTGGAGTAGTTCGAAGGAGACGTAGGACTCAGAACACTACACGCAAATCTTCGACAAATCACACGAGCTGCTGGAACCATTTATACACGCGGACATGAAAAAGCGAAATATTTGCAAAATGTGACAGCTCGGGAGATAAAAAACCTTGAAGAAACGGACTGTCCATCATTCAACGATCTACCTTCCTCAGCGCAAGTCTGTCTGCATCACGGACTATTAAATCGACCAGAGCTGTCTTATGCTTTAAACAACGCTGTAAAATTAAAGGAGTGGATACTTCGTGACGTACCTCCTACAGCTACGAGGGTACCACAGTTCGACTTCTTACCAGAACCATTGAATCTAAAGAAGCCACGCGACTGTTACTCTCCAGTCGTAACAAGTGATGAATACGATCCAGATTGGCCAGGCATTGCAGGGCTTACACTCTAAAGTCTCGCGAAGTGTTCATGCAGCCGATCAGATTTCAACTCTGTTAACGAGACCGACAGCCCTTGTTGTGAACACTGATGACCACACTCGCCCTGGAACACACTGGGTCGCAATCTACATCGATGGCCGAGGACGTGGATCGTACTTCGACAGCTACGGCCTTCCGCCGCTTATTCCAAACCATATCTACCGCCTACGCAAGAACTGCACCCTCTATCGATGGAATACAAACCAGATTCAAAGCTTCTCTTCAAATGTGTGTGGCCAGTTTTGTATTATGTTCCTTTATCATATGTGTGGTGGGGGATCTCTACTACAATTCCGGAATCTTTTTACCGCCGATCTCAAACAAAACGATCGAATCGCCGCAAGATTTCATAAGCGTATAATGAGTAAGCTGTCGACTGCTACGAAAAACATGAATAAACACTCTGGAAACTCGCTAACAGGTCGCGGAGTCTATGTTAAAAAATTTGTCCAACATTGCTGCACTAGGCTGAATAATTTCTAAATTTGTATAGACTCAAAATGAATTTACACGCCGATTTAAGAATAAAAATTTGTATACATTAACATTGTACAACTAGATTTAAGAATAAAAATGCAAACTTTATTGTAAAGATTTTAAACACTATTATTTTTACTTACCTTCTCTCATCCCTTTCATATATTTTCTAAATAAGCTGAAAAAAAATAATAAGAACATTTTTCCACGCCGTAATCGAATCCGCGCTCCCAGCGAAAACGGAGCTTGAGTTTAACGCCTTACGCCGCTCGGCCAAGCTAGCTTACACAAAGCATTCAGCTACCCTCGAGAAATACGCTACCCCGCAACAACGAGAGTCCTGCGCCCCCGCAAAAAGCCAGCGGTTGGAAAATCCAAGATGGCGCGACTCGCTGCCACGCCATCACGAGCTCTCCCCCGTGCACTCCTTATATTTCAGCCATCCACCGCTATACCGTCTATGCGCTGTACCGCTCGGCACCCCCTCTTACGCACCCAAGGGCGATGGGCCCGCCGCCGCTCGGCCGCTAACGTACCCCAAAAATCCAACATGGCGCGACTCGTCGCAACGCCGTCACCAGCTGGTCCCCTCAGGCGCTCCAACCAGCTCAACCCCCACCACCCCCACCTCCCCCGCCACCTGACCCAACGTCACCGACGCCGCCGGAGCACGCTAGACAGTACCCCCCATTCCACACAGCCGCCATCTTGAAAAAATACCTATAGGTACAGACAGTTTTCCTCTCCACCACAGGCGACGGCGGCCATCTTGAAAAAATACCTATAGGTACTGTAGTCTACTATGGCCAATTCTGTCAGTGGAGGCGACAGACGCTTCTATGCTTCGGGTTGGTCGTGCTCCAGGCCTTGTCGCGGTGCACGATCTTCGTTCGCACGATAAAAGCCGCAAATGGAAACAACACTGCGATTGCCGACCTGATGCTCGCCGTGGTGGCGGCCACGGAAGATAAGCCAATATACATCGAAAATGCGATCATGCAGTGGAGTAGAAGCCTGACGGAAAACCTATACGATGGCACCGAACCCAGAAATGCCCTAGATTTCATCGCTGATTTGGTGAAAGAACTGAACAGGGACTGGTCCGGCGTATACCAGTCGGTGATTAGCTCAATCACTTACCACGCGTTGTGCCCAAACGATCACGAGGTTGTGGTGTCGGTGACCGAGGCGTTATACTTCTACGCCACGCCGGATGACCTGTGCGTCCGGGACGTAGCGGCAACAATTTCAAGATCGGGCCCCCCACAGTGCAGTCATAATGTGCCGCTGGACAATATAAGAAGCGAAGTCCCGTTCGGCGCGATCATGCTGATCGCGTCAACCCAAGCCGACAGCGCGTTTGACACGGAGTTCCCTGACTATGGGCTGGCTGCCGTCGTATGATGTATCCCCGGAAACCAGGGCGCTAAAGAAAACAACATAGTGGACCACTACGTTGTTGCAATGCGGGACGATCGGTGAGTAACAAAAGGACGATCGGTCTAAACAGCGTATCTTTCTTTTTTATAAGGGCCGCTCCCCAATCGCGCTGTGTGAGTATTGTTTCTTTCGCAATGATCATAGAAGCTCTACTTTACTATTACATTTTCGCGTTCGTTTTTTCGTTGCAGCCAGCTCGTCGCCAGCGGTGATTGCGGGAAACAGTGCACGACCTCGTTCGGTGTCGCCGATCTCCCGGGATGAAGTAAGAAAGCGTGCGGGTCGGACAGGCAATACGCAGTATTACGCTATTCGGAACGGCAAAATCAAGTGCCGCGTTTGCGACCGCGACTTCACGTACACACACAACGTGAAGCCTCACACTCGCACCGTCCACCCGGGGCGGTATAAACAATTAGAGGCAGCCAAAGAGCAGCCGCGAAGAAAAAAATAAAAAATGATCCCGCACACACACGCACAAACGCGCGGTTCAAAGTTCTCGGCGTTTACGAAAAAAAGCAAATTAGATTCCACTTCATCTATTAGTCCCGCAGTGGAATCTAATTTGCTTTTTTTCGTGTGATCAACCGTGTTGAAGTAAGCACAGATCTAAATGTGTTACCATAAGAGCAGCTCCGTCGGTGTGGCACTTCACCTTGAGAGATCTTATTCCAGAGCTGGGCAGTACTTCAAGTACTAGGTACTTTCATATTACTTCAAGTACAGTACTTCAAGTACAAAGTACTTAATAAATACTTCGAGTATTGTACTTAAATTTTCAAGTACTTTTCCGGTAGTTCAAGCAGTTTTTCGTTATTCAAGTACAAAGTTCCAAGTACTTTTGATAATGATCACAACATTCGCATCATGAGCCGAAGTTTTGTAAAAAAAAAAAAACTTAAAAAGTGGACTTCTATTACTCTAAAAACCAATCCCGAAAAAATATCCGAAGTCATTTGGAATTAGCTTCAAAAAATTACCAATTACCGAAATAATTTGTAATTCGTTACGAAAAATTACAAACTACCAAAGTAATTTGTGATTCGCTCCGAAAAATTACGGATTACCGAAGTAACTACCAATTCACTTCGAAAAATTACTAACTACCGAAGTAATTTGTAATTCGCTTCGAAAAAGTACAAATTGCCGAAGTAATTTGTAATTCGTTCCGAAAAATTACAAATTACCGAAGTAATTTGTAATTCTATTCCATTTCTAACCACGTCTGGCTCCTCATTGCTTCAGTGACAATTTGTTAATCAGATAAATAAAAGTACTGCAGTCTCAAAGAATTATTCTAAGATAAATTTTTAAAGAAATAAAAAAAATAGAATTGCACATCGTTTATCACACCAAAAAGAAAAATTGAAATTAATTGTCGGACCATTGATACCGCTGATACTTCTCTTCGTAAAGTGATCCTGAAGCGTGTATGGAAATGGGTGTGGATGTGAATAAAAGGAATGATTGAAAAACCTAAACAGTAAGGCGTAATGTAAGCACCGGCAAGACCAAAGTGTACAGTGTATGTAAAACATTTGTTATATTCTAAAGCCATAAAAGGCAAGAATGGCTAAAAATAAATAAAAAAATACTTCTCTTCGCTGATGGAATCATGATACCAGAAGAAAAAATAAATTAGTAAACAATTACTGTACCCGACTTACCTTCTGGAAATTTAATTAAATTGTTTTTCGTAAACGTAGTACCCCGCCCCACGCGACCGGAGTTTCCAGACCTGTGTATATGACGCCGGATAAGATGACGGTCATGTTTACATAGAAGATTTTTGGAAACGAAAATGACGTCACATGACGGTCACGTAACGGTCACGTGACGGCCACGTGACGGGTTACTGGCGCTATTTTACATCACTGTACCCGGGTCACAAACTACCGCCAATTTACCGTCGTCTTACCGTGCTACAACAACGAATGAGGGTCTCTCATCCGTTGGGACGCTCCGTAGTTCTTCGGAATATTCGAACGAAAAAACAAAAGAAATAGAAAGTGAGAAAATAGAACGGAAGAAAAATAAGAAACGAAAAAATGGGCGAGGTTAGTTTTATTATATATATTATTATTTTATTTCAATTTTTCGATGAATTTATCGAATAATTTATCTCATAACCACAACAAAATATCTATGTTTCTGATAGGATTTTTTTGTATTATTTAAGTTTGCATTTTTTTTGAGGTTATTTATTTTTGTTCTAGTAGGAGTAGTAAACGTATTCATTTCACTCGGTGCGTAAAATGCAGTTTTACGCACGATTCGCGCGCGTAAAACTCCGCTTTCGCACCCTGTGAAATAAAATTTCGTACGATACTCGTGCGAAAAACGTTTTCTTAACTCGTATGATTGCAACACTCGCCTTCGGCTCGTGCTGCAAACTCACACTCGTCAGAAAAAGTTTTGTCGCACTAGTATCATAATGTACTATTATTGAAAAAATACATGACGTAACGGGTATTTTAACATTTATTATAAATATTTAAATCTTTCGACTGTTGCCAACAGGCCATCGACCGTAGTCCTTCAGCCCTGTGTTTTATTGATTCGATTTATTTAATTAATTATTTGAAAAATTATTCGATGAATTTATCAATTTATCAAATAACCTAAAAAAAAGATGGAAACGAACAGGAAAAGAATAAAAAAGCTTTCGCACTTGAGTGTCTAGCTCGTGCCTCGCCTGTTGCCTCATCTAAAGTGTGGCGAGGCACAGGCAAGGCTAAACACATGAGTGTTTAGCCTCGGTGAGGCTAAACACAATACGATCGGATCAAATTTTTCCTTTTTTTTCATTTATTAAAATTTTATTTCAGAGCGAGGAACATATTGTGAAAGCACAGATACGTCGTCGCGACGGGAATGGACCAATGGAATTAGTCTCGAGTAAGTGGTCAATCGTATTAGTATATTGTGCAACAAGGGTCGAAAGTTGGCGATTGCGACAAGTGTGAGGTTTGCTGCCCGAGCGAAGCGAGGGCTGCTATCGCACGAGTCGCAATCGCCAATTCGACCCTTGTTGCACATAATATTTTATGTAACAAGTGCATGAATCTGCGGCACTTGGAATGGCAGTCGCGCGAGACGATCACTGAATAGTGAGGTCATGTCTCTAGGGGCGAAAACGTCGAAAGTAAAATCCCAAGGGCCGAAAGTGAACGAAATGCGAACTGGGCATGCGCGACTCTGTCATTTCGCCACGGGTTCACGACTGGCATGCTATGGGCCACTTTCGGCTCGCAAGACTGCCATGGAAAGTGCCGCGATTCATGCGCGAGTGACGTAAAAAATATTGTTGTGACCGAGCAGACAGAATAAAGTGAAATCTTTGAGGTGATGAAGGGACGGAATATTTTATTGAAGTTTTACATTACGGAACACACGTCGGTTCTCGATCTCAACCCAAATCAATCTGTAAAACTTGTTTTACGATCGTTGTCAAGTCGTCTAGTCTCTGTTCTTTCGTTATCAATTGTTCATCTTGGTGTTAACTAAGACTAATTTATTTCTTATGGAAAAAATGTGTAGAAAAAGACAAAATTCAAACCAAAGATAAAAATCTGAAAAAAATCATACGTATTCAGAAAAACGAACGAATAATTTTCATTAAAAAAAAAAGTTGAGTTACCATAAATTTGTTGAACAATTTTTTATTTCATCAATTTGTTAATAACATTTCGCAATTAATATTATGCAAAATTAATCTTTTCATCGCCTTTAATATGCATGAATTTTTTCAGATTTTTATACTAGCAAGCAGAGCTGGGCAGTACTTCAAGTACTAGGTACTGTCATATTACTTCAAGTACAGTACTTCAAGTACAAAGTACCAAGTACTTTTGATAATGATCACAAAATTCGCATCATGAGCCGAAGTTTTGTTAAAAAAAACTTAAAAAGTGGACTTCTATTGCTCTAAAAGCCAATCCCGAAAAAATATCCGAAGTCATTTGGAATTAGCTTCAAAAAATTACCAATTACCGAAATAATTTGTAATTCGTTACGAAAAATTACAAACTACCAAAGTAATTTGTGATTCGCTCCGAAAAATTACGGATTACCGAAGTAACTACCAATTCACTTCGGAAAATTACTAACTACCGAAGTAATTTGTAATTCGCTTCGAAAAATTACAAATTGCCGAAGTAATTTGTAATTCGTTCCGAAAAATTACAAATTACCAAAGTAATTTGTAATTCGCTCCGAAAAGTTACTAATTACCTAAGTAGTTTGTAATACGCTCCAAAAAATTACAAATTGCCGAAGTTAATTTGTGATTCACTCCGGAAAATTACAAATTACCGAAGTAATTTGTAATTCGCTTTAAAAAATTACAAATTGCCGAAGTAAATTTTAATTTGCTTCGAAAAATTACAAATTACCTTAGTAATTTAGAATTCGCTTCAAAAAATTACAAATTGCCGAAGTAAATTGTAATTTGCTTCGAGAAATTACAAATTACCTTAGTATTTTGTAATTCGCTTAAAAAAATTACCAATTACCTTAGTTATTTGTAATTCGCTTCGAAAAATTACAAATTACCGAAGTTTAAGTACTTGTACTTGCAACATTCAAGTACAAGTACTTAAAGTACCGAAAAGTACTTGGTACTTGAAGTACTTCCATACTTCAAGTACTCCGAGTACTTTGTACTTTATACTTGGTACTTGGAATAGTACTTTGCCCAACTCTGGTTTTTCGGATTTTTTTTTTTTTCATTATAACATCCACAATTCTTTATCCGTTCCTGTTCAGGAACAGAGATCATGGATAATGCGTGGCAGCAGTCATTCCTCGCGACACGTTCACGAGCAGTGCTGATCATCGACCTTCAAGTCAGTTGGGACGTTGCCATGTTGCAGGAATTGCCCATTCACCAGTATGTATTTGAAACGTTGAGAACGGCTCCAAACGATGCATACAGTTGTACTGTAGGTAATCCGTTTTGTTTTAGCATCCGAGTTGCAGCGGAGCAAAACTTTTTTGAGTATATCGCGGACGGAGAACGGAGAACTCTCAGAGTCTCGCCAAATGTGTCGAACAGATCCATGAACAACTCGTCGGACGAAGAGATGGTCACCGTCATCAATCGCGAGCTGACGAATAAGCAGACATGGGCGGTGTCGTTGGTCAACACAGACGCACGCACGCACGCACGCACGCACGCACGCACGCACGCACGCACGCACGCACGCACGCACGCACGCACGCACGCACGCACGCACGCACGCACGCACGCACGCACGCACGCACGCACGCACGCACGCACGCACGCACGCACGCACGCACGCACGCACGCACGCACGCACGCACGCACGCACGCACGCACGCACGCACGCACGCACGCACGCACGCACGCACGCACGCACGCACGCACGCACGCACGCACGCACGCACGCACGCACGCACGCACGCACGCACGCACGCACGCACGCACGCACGCACGCACGCACGCACGCACGCACGCACGCACGCACGCACGCACGCACGCACGCACGCACGCACGCACGCACGCACGCACGCACGCACGCACGCACGCACGCACGCACGCACGCACGCACGCACGCACGCACGCACGCACGCACGCACGCACGCACGCACGCACGCACGCACGCACGCACGCACGCACGCACGCACGCACGCACGCACGCACGCACGCACGCACGCACGCACGCACGCACGCACGCACGCACGCACGCACGCACGCACGCACGCACGCACGCACGCACGCACGCACGCACGCACGCACGCACGCACGCACGCACGCACGCACGCACGCACGCACGCACGCACGCACGCACGCACGCACGCACGCACGCACGCACGCACGCACGCACGCACGCACGCACGCACGCACGCACGCACGCACGCACGCACGCACGCACGCACGCACGCACGCACGCACGCACGCACGCACGCACGCACGCACGCACGCACGCACGCACGCACGCACGCACGCACGCACGCACGCACGCACGCACGCACGCACGCACGCACGCACGCACGCACGCACGCACGCACGCACGCACGCACGCACGCACGCACGCACGCACGCACGCACGCACGCACGCACGCACGCACGCACGCACGCACGCACGCACGCACGCACGCACGCACGCACGCACGCACGCACGCACGCACGCACGCACGCACGCACGCACGCACGCACGCACGCACGCACGCACGCACGCACGCACGCACGCACGCACGCACGCACGCACGCACGCACGCACGCACGCACGCACGCACGCACGCACGCACGCACGCACGCACGCACGCACGCACGCACGCACGCACGCACGCACGCACGCACGCACGCACGCACGCACGCACGCACGCACGCACGCACGCACGCACGCACGCACGCACGCACGCACGCACGCACGCACGCACGCACGCACGCACGCACGCACGCACGCACGCACGCACGCACGCACGCACGCACGCACGCACGCACGCACGCACGCACGCACGCACGCACGCACGCACGCACGCACGCACGCACGCACCCACGCACGCACGCACGCACGCACGCACGCACGCACGCACGCACGCACGCACGCACGCACGCACGCACGCACGCACGCACGCACGCACGCACGCACGCACGCACGCACGCACGCACGCGCGTGTACGTAATTCGCATTTTTTTGTTGCAGCATCTGTTGTACATCGTTGTCAGTCGCGTGCCGATAAAATTCATAAAGCAATGGTTAGCCGTTAAGAACGACTCTCTGACCTGGCGGCGATTTTTTCGTGAAATTTTCGACAATAGAGATGTACCACTTTATTCGGTTATACAATCGAAGAATTGTTCGGCGCTCTGCCGCAAGCGCATACGAAGTCGCGGATAGATGGCCCTGGTCGGTCGCCGCCGCTGAATCAGCCCGAAATCCCTTTGTCGCCGCCGCCGACACAGCCCGAAATCCCTTTGCCGTCGCCGTCGACACAACCCGAAAACGGTGGGCCGTCGCCGCCGCCGACACAGCCCGAAAACGGTGGGCTGTCGCCGCCGCTGACAGAGCCCGGAAACTCTGTGCCGTCGCTCGGAGATCGCAGTGCTGGATCGCTGCCGTCAAGCAATTGTTACGGGCCGATCCGATTGGATGGCTGGTAACTTTTATACTCCGGACTACAAATGATCATTCGTTGCTGCCTAGCAAATTAAAATCCGACTCTTAACGCGGGAAATTTGTTAAAGGTTTACATATATGTTAGATCAATAAAGACACGTTATTCCGATTTGAGACGAAGCAATTCAATTATTAATCCGTTGAATGAATAAAACACAATATCACCAACATAAATTCATAAAATAACCAACTAAAATATAGTTTGACATAACTTGTATTATTTTACGACGTAGTATCGCAACTACAACAATTTGTTAAGTCTGTACAAGCTCTTAGTAAGCGAAGTGAACCGTGCAAGATTTTCCGAGTGACTCTAGAAGAACGTTCCGACTCGAAGATCTCAGATCAACTGTACTCTTCCAAAAATTAAGAGTTTTTCGTGAGAAGGTAGTTGGGGGTAAAAACTCGACCGTTGATTGGCTGTATGAGGTACCGCCCGCGCGATAGCTCCGTTTTTCCATAGAGGCTGAGCCCACCGAGCAGCTCGCCGAGTCAAGGGGTTTTTCTCTGTACCGCGTAGAAAGCCCTCGGCTTTGTCTCCGAGTACGTCTGTTTTCCGAAGAGGTCGTAAAACATTTGGCGACCGGCTGATCTCGGCCACCCAAGCCCGCGTGAGAAAAACAAGACTCTGTTAATTTTCACTTGAAGTATCTCTCAAGGGTTTCGAGCTCTGAATGCGACTCTTTTGAACAAAAAGGTATATGAGGGTTTTTCTCTTCGAAAAATGTAAAAGGTTAATCTTTTGCTTCGCTACAGAGTCACGTTCGTTCTTAAAGGCCCTCATTTAACGTATTTCGAAAGTTCTTTTATTCGCGGTTTTTTGTAGTTAAGGGGGTTGACATCTGATGTAGGATCCATCCGAGATACATCTCATATTTATCCTTAACATCGCATTGGAATTACAAAATACACCCAGATTTCCCGAAAAATTATCCGTGCTGAGCAGAGTCGATCAGAGTCGAACGATCCAACGCTCTCTGACGATTTTCACGCAGTGATATTTGTTTGCACAATCAAGTGCAATACCGTAGCAGTTTGCGGCTCTTGTCACGTTTCTCTTAAAAACTCATATGCATTTCTGTCCTGCAGATCGAAGCGACTGGTAAGAATTGGCAAAATGACCATAGGTCTGTGGATCAGACACGTGCGCAGAGCATTCCTGTGGCTCGGATGCAATAAGATACAGCTGAAGTCTGAAGAGAACAATTTAATCAAGAAGACGCCAGAACAGTCTGCAGCATCGAGCCAGTAATTATTTCATGTAACTCTGTTCTCCGGAGAGAGGATACTCGATTTATAGTTATTTACATTTTTCCTTCCCGTACAGACGACTCGAGTGGCAGGAATTTTGCAAAAGCCTTCCGGAAATGGCACAGCCTCTTCTATTGCAGGTACACAGCACCGTGGGACTGTTTTGTGGTGAGGACATTTCCTGGTACATTGCAATGAACTCTCAACTTCTGATCACAATGTAAAAAAAAAGATTAATAATAATAATAACAATAATTTTATTGAGCATTTTCACAGAAATACATTCATCTGAAATATATATTTGCTGTTTAATATTGTACATTGAAAACATTTTTTTTAATGCTAAATTAATTATTTATTTAATTATGTATTTATAAGTAAATTTTGTAATTTAAATAAAATTACAATTACTATTTTATAATTTTTTAAATAACATTATATTATAATTTTGTAATTTTTTTAAATAACGAAATGATCTTGGAATCTATTGCTTGGCTACAATTCGTGCCTGCAATTAGCTGGCGATTGCACTGTCGCAAATCCGTTTCTATTCACAGAAGAAGAATCTTCGATGATCGTGGATGAGAGATCGATATCGATCGATCGTCGGTTGATAAGCGAGAAACACTTGAGCGAAAGAAATTTTAAGTTTCTCGAGGACAGTATGAAAGGAATGACCGAATGTTTTGCCACTAAAATTCTGCAGGTTTGCAATTAAATGAGCGCCGAGCTGTGTTTTACTTGCTAACCTTCAAAGACTAAAATCTAATTCTTATTCCTGCAGATTGTAGACAAGATAAAGGAATTTCTGACGGAGGAGAACTTGTCGTTTATCGCGGAATTCGGCTGCGAATCTTCGTCAAGCACCGGCGAGGAATCGAAGCTATTCGCGGCGAAAATAAAGTACAAGCCGGCGACTGTTGTGCGGCTGAAAAGTAAATCGCGAAAAGTAAATAAACGATATTGTGGAGGCGAACGCGTCGAAGCCCGCCGAGAATTTTATGATATCTCACAACGAAGTGTTAGTCGAGGCCAACAACGAGACCGGAGTAACTACTTCGATAAAAGAAAAAGAAGCACTTTCTGTTAAAGTTACGGGAATGAAAACATTTTTCCGTACAAGACAGAAAAGTTCCGACAATAATTCAACCGAAAATCGACCGTCGAGTTATAAGGCCTTCCCGAAGATACACGAAGATGTTCATGGCAGTCATAATCAGATGACAATCAATGTTGTTGTCCATCGCGATAGCAATGACTCTTCTGAGTGGTGAGTTTGGGCAATTTCAGATTGCAAATGCTTAGTTTAGTTTAAAAACTTTTTCCAATGCATAACCAGAATTAGAAGCTAGTTTTCAGAATTAAAATTCTTGAAATATCGCTAATCGTAGCGACGACCGAGAGACGGCACTGCTTTATTTTGTTGCACACATCCCCTAGCAGGTTGGGATACCGACGAAACACCGGAAAACTACCGCAAAACCTCTGCGAAAACACTCGGTTCTTTTGTACTATTTGAAGCACCGAAAGAGAAGGCGAAGAACTGCAAAACCTCCGAAATTGTCACCTTTCAGCCTGAAATGATCGTAGTTCCTATTGATCTACGTATCTATTAATTAACCGTAATGGTAAAAAAATGTTACATTCATTACATGTACAGGAAGGAAACAGTGTTGACTACAACTGAACTGCCGAGCGCCGGAGTAGACCATGGATATTTGAAAAAGATTCCGATTGTTGTTGATGAGCCGAAGAAGGACGAGTCAAGAGACAAAGTTAGACAACTTTTCAGGTTCGCCTCTCCACGTCAAAGACGCAAGATTAAGTGTCTGAGGCCTCTTCTGTCTAATCACTGCATAGTCACACTCCGATTGGAACAAACTAAACTATTAGGATTATCATTCGTGACGATGAGGTCATACCGTAGAGAATTGATTGTAAGCAAAGTAAAGCGCAATTCGGAAATCGGTAAAGCGGGAAGTCTCCGTGCCGGTGACGAGATTGTAAAATTGAACAATCGGTTCACCGAGGAATTTAATTCCCTTGAAATCGCACAATTACTCGATCCCCTCGAATAGGCCGTTCTCGTGTTAGTCGTTCGAAGACTCTTTACCACGATCAATGGAGTAACAAACGTTTAATCCATAATCGTTTGTTGACTTAGGTCTAGCACTTTATTCGATGAAATCGTATGATTAATGGTTTTATGTTTCTTCTTTATGTCACGAGATGTCCAAATTCGCACGCGAATTGCCTTTTTTATATTTATTTCGTACGAATTCATCATTCGTAACAGACTATGATGAGCTCCGAACTGTTTAACAGTCTTCGAGATCTAAGCGCCGGACAGACGCAATTTGTCTTCACTTAGACGTAGTTTTACCACCGCATTCGAAAAAATCGTATGATTAATGATTTTTTTTTTTTTTTTTCTTTAACGAGAAGTCGTAATTCGCACGAGAATCGCGTTTTTTATATTTAGTACGTACGAATCCATCGTTTGTAATATACTGTGATGAGCTCAAAACTGTTTTAACAGTCTTCGAGCGCTAAGCGCCCGACAGACGCAATTTTAGCACATCATTCGAAAAAATCGTATGATTAATGATTTTATTTTTGTTCTTTAACGAGAAGTCGCATTTCGCACGAGAATCGCGTTTTTTATATTTATTACGTACGAATCTATCGTTTGTAATAGACTGTGATGAGCTCCGAACGAATGTTTGATTATCGCGTGATGCTCGAGACCAAAAGTCAGATAGGGAATGCGGAGAAGCACTACGAAAGAAAAATCCGATTACAAAGACTGCGCGAGACAAGACCCTCGAAGTCCCGAGTAAGGGTATTAATGTTGATAGCTATGTGTATTTATTTTGACAAATTTGTATAATAAAAGTATGCGAGCTGAAAATCGAAAAATTATTTCGAGAGTAGACATCAGCATAAGGAATAATTGATGCGCGTTAACGAAAAATAACGCGTCGTTGTGAGAACAGCGTGATGAATATGGCGTGATTTACCAGGTAAAAAACGTGACACTAGCACTCTTCCTCGCGTCTGTACATTCTCATGTCGCCGTCCTCGGCTTGCCGTCACTCGTTAAGGGGAAGTGAAAGTGAAGTGAAACGGCTGTGAGTGCGAGAGAGATAGCTGCAATTTTCAAATGAACATTTTTCGATGGAGCTAATTTTTTTGAAAAAAAATGAAAATTCGGGCCGGCTGCGAAATTACCGTCCGCATCCGGTTCGAATTTGCGTTTTTCTCGAAAAAAATCACACCATTAAAAAAAAGTTCATCACAGTTTTTGATACCGACTGCGATATTTCACTTCCCCTTAACGGCATGTGAAACACTCTCTCATGTTTTCTCTCGCGCTCCACTGCAAGGGCCAATAACGACATCTCTCTCGCTCTCGTGGCGTGACCACGTGACTTTCATCTGCCCTTAAGGCGATGGGAAATACCGCCGCCGGTTACAAAAACTATACCGCATGCCGTTTGAAGACCGCGGTCCGCTGGCGAAAAAGCAAATTGTCTTTCTCTGGAGACGAACTTGTCACGTACTCGAATTTCGAGTCCTGGACACCGAGAATTATGGAGTAAATGACCAGGTACCCGAACTGGATGTCGCAGTCAAACTGATAATACCTAAGAATTCGGTTGTTGTGGCAGAGGTATTATTTTGCTGAAATTGTGAGGATGGGAGACAGTCAGGAAAAGAAAATAGTATGACACGATTAATAAATGAATAATAATTTTTTTCTTTTGTTTTGTACTGCGTAAACTCGAAAAGACTTTGCTCGTACGACGCTCGAAGGCAACTGACTCGGTCTTCTTCTTCTTCTACTTAATTTGGTTATACCCTCTAGAACCACTAGAGGGCGCTAACCTGGCCACCGGGTATATACCAAACCACAAAATACTTTTCTTCAATGAAGTAAAAATGGTACGCCAAGTACTTAAAACGTTCAGAAAATATGTTTATGAAAAAAAACCTCTTAAAAATTAAAAAATCTACCAAAACAGATGGTTATCCGAACAATAAAAAATATATATATTGTAATTTTATTCGCCTTTTCCGAGATGTGCGTTATGTGATTACAAACCGGAAAAGCGAGTTGCACGTCGGGATCGTGCACAGGACTATCGGACTGCAAGTGACGGAGAAATTGGTTTAGGAGTTTAGGAGGAAACTTCAGAAGTATCCCACAACACTGTCCGAAGACCGGGCGATTTTCATCACGAGTTTCCGGATAAGGAGGTGGATAGGGAACTTTGAATTATAATCTGTGTAGTTCGAATTTTAATATCTATTGCTCGGTATGATTGGTTCTATTGCCTGTCTATATAAATATCGCCGGAATTAATCTTATGACACCCGCCACTGTATCCGAGACACACGTACTGTGCTCGGCAGTCACCCGGGTGCCCTTTACGCCTACCGCAAGTATCTTGTCGACTCGCCTCGATTAAACAGAATCTCTTCTGATTTCTACGCTGCTGCTGTTTCGCTATTCGTTCCTCTCACACGATGTTTAAGGAACGGGGCTGTCCGGTCCCAAGGATTCTATTATTCCAACAAAATTATGAGTCTTTGTTTGCGGCTGAAGTGCTCGGGAACAAGACTGATAATTTTGCTGGAACACTGTTCCCTCGTCGACGCTCGCATCGGCGGCTGAAGTGCACGGGGAGCGAGACGTCGGCCAGCGAGGTGCGCGTTCGGTATTTTGCGTGCGTGCTCGGAAAATTGTTCACCTCTTATTCACTCTGACTTTATCGAAGCGTGAGCTGGGCTAGCTCAAGAAACACGATTCGGATTGCGCGAGCAAATAGATGACGAGTTGGGCTATCCCGAGATCCTTTCTGCTGACGCCAGGCTAATCGCGGGGAATGGGCTATTCCCAAGTCCCGAAACTGCTCCCGATTTTCTATGTCCGCGAGTTGAGCTCTCTCGAATTTAATAGAACGTCGGTAGTTAAATTTCAGGTCGGTGATTCTTTCTCACGGAGCCTTCACAAATGCCGGAGAAGTCCGGGGTTTGCTACAGCAAGGAGTGTAGGTAGGTGCTTAGTGGATAGAATATGAGTATGAGTGTTGTTGTCTCGGCCGCGCGCGCTTATATACCGTCGCTGAGTCCCGTGCTCTACGTCACTACTCGCGTGATCTGTGACGTAGCTGCAACGGTAATTATCCCTTAGGTCTTTGAAACTTCAAGCGTCGCAACGGCGTCCTTGCCTTATCTCGCGCGGGGATACGTGGTTGAGATTCGGGTGGGCGGAGCTTACTGCGCATCGCTCGCTCGAATCGGTGCTTTTCGCAGCGGATCTCGAGAGCGAGCGCCTTTGCCGACTATGACAATTTTGCAACGATACAGGGCAGGGTCCTGTTTCGTTATAATATATATATGTATCAAAATGTAAAAAAAAAAAATCGAAAAAATCAAACCAAACCAGCCAAGTAGTATTACAAATTCTAAAAAAAAAATACAAGATGTAAAAAATCTTGAACAAAAAAACTTGGCGTGCCAGTTTTTTTTACAATTTTTGAATGAACTACGTACGACAGCGATTGGAAAAAAACTGGCACGCCAGGTTTTTTTGTTTAAGATTTTTTATATCTGGTATTTTTTTTTTTAGAATTTGTAATACTACTTGGCTGGTTTGATTTGATTTTTTCGATTTTTTTTTACATTTTGATACACATATATATATTTTTTTTATTGTTTGGATAACCATCTGTTTTGGTAGATTTTTTTAATTTTTAAGAGGTTTTTTTTTCATAAACATATTTTCTGAACGTTTTAAGTACTTGGCGTACCATTTTTACTTTTTTGAAAAAAAGTATTTTGTGTTTGATTTCACCTATTTTTGAAATCCTGTAAATACGAGCGATATAAAAACTTCAATTTCTAACTGGTAAAGGTACTGAAAAGACTGATTTTGCATAATAATAAGTTCAACATGTTATTAACAAATCAATCTAAAAATTAATTGTTGAACAAATTACCTGGCGACCTAATTTTTTAAATTTATATACACCGTGACACGCAAAGAATCACAAAGAGTGATCGATGTAACGCGCCTTGCTCATGGTACGGGCTTTGGTAAAAATGCGACAAGCAATATAATGCTAAACTGTCACGGTGACGGACAGAGTTTTGTTGTCACTAACTGTGCTCGCACTGTCACTACACTCCATTGCAATACTGAATCCTCAACATTACATGCCGAGCTATTCGCATGACAGCTGACGTTCAACTCCTCGTCCCCGATGTCACACGCATCGAAATGCAACTTCTGTGCAACATCCATGGATTCAGAGCGTCACCATGCGAACAGCTAGATGTTCTTGCGACAATCTTTGCAGTCTTAGTAGCTGTCGGTTTGTCCGAGATCTATCTCCGTGCAGGGATTTGATGCGAGTCCAACGCAAGTGCGTCCTGCTCATCTCCCACACATCCATGTCCGCAGTCCACAAACACCCTGCCATAGCACCCCTGCGTCCTGCTCATCTTCCACATCTCCCACGCATCCACGTCCGCAGTCCACAAACACTCTGCCGTAGCACCCTGGCGTCCTGCTCATCCCATGCCGCAGCACCTCGTTAGTTCCTGAAAGTGATAAAAAAATTGAGGTTACGGACAAACAGATTTAAAGATTTGAAATTGCTTCAATGAAACAAATGGAAAACAAATTGAGGTTAGAGAAAACAAGAATTGATAACAAAAAATATACGAAAAAACAAAATTTAGGTTAGGTTGTCCCTACCTATCCAGGATCAAGAGACGCGGCTCTTGTCGATAAGGGTAAAAAAATAAAAAGAATATACAAAAATAAGGGTAAAAAATAATATAAAATTACTCACCAGGTCTCGTGAAAATTCCCGAAGATTTTCCGTAGCACGTAAAGATGCGGAAATTTCGTGCGAACTCACCTCACACCCGTACCTCCTCACACCCGTATTTCAGGTTTGCCTCATCATATCTCGCGAACCGCTGGACGATTATGATCGTAATTAGGCCCATTGGAAAGCTTGGGTCCGAATTATATCATAAAAGTGTCCTTGAAAATTCGATCCAATGCTTCGTTGCCGAGATCGAGCCGTTCGAAAATTATCGCGTTAACTCACGCACAATCGAAAAATTTTGGATCGACTGCTGATCGCGATTATCGTACACAAGAATCCACCGAACGAATGTGTTCGGAATTAAGCAAACTGTCAAGCTTGGATAGACATTCTATAGCAAAAATCTTATTATCATTTCGATCCGATGATTTATTTGTGAGATAACGTAGAGCAAAGAAATACTTCCGGCATTTTGGAGTATAACTACTTGGTAGCATCCTTCACCCGCTTAATTTTTTTTTTTTTTTTAAAGTACTTGGCGTCGAGACGCTACCGCGTCTCTTGATTCACGCGCCCGTTTAGGTTATATTCTAATACCGTATTCGATTCTTCTACCTATCATAACCGTAACATTGACATACTCATTAAATAAAGCGGCTTCCACGGTATTTCTTTATCTACATTGATGTAATACCTATTTATATAGGTAAAGACCTAGTTTTCTACCTTGCGAGTTATTATTCATTCTAATTATTATGGGGAAACAGGAAAATAAAGGTTTTTCAAGAAATAACAATTTACACAGACATTTTTGTATTCAAAATATTATTTTTATATCCACCATCGTTGAATCCGTTCGGCTCAGTCATATTATCAGTTCACAATAAATTCATAATAAATTATAAACACTACACAGTGTCGCCTTTTAACATGCAAAATGTAAACTGTATTGCATTAAAAAAGGCCTACGGCTGTTCAAAGACGGAACTTCACAGGATTGCTCGAATAATTGCGACGCGGTACGATAACATAACCACAGCTTCATTTGTTAGTTATAAACAAAAATATGGAAAAGTTATAATTTCATTAATAATTTCACGACACTTTCTTCTTTAACACAATTTTGTCCGAACGTTCGCTTTCATGACACTTCACTCTGAATGACGCTTCCTGAGATACCTCTCCGGGGAACTGAGCGAAATATTGGAGGAGCGAGGAGTACGTGCGGTCGCGACAGTATAGGGAATCTCGCCATACCGTTTCTCTATAACTTTAATTGATATTGGACTCGTTCATCGCATGCATATCTAAGAGTACTAAACGCGTAGACTCGCTTATATAAACACGGATGATTGTATACATCGCCATCTATATATATTCCTAATTTCAATACATACTGGAAAACGCTGCCAAAATGATAAGTACTGTTAAACTACTCTCAATGCGTTTCTTCCTTAAATATCAAATAGTGAAGGAGACTCATGATTCGGCGTACGATCACTCATTTTTCCGGTTGTTGTCACGGCACCGGCTAGTATAATTCTTAACATGTATTGAGAGAGTTACGAAAACGTAGAGAGACCAGAGCATCGGTATAATTCCTATCTTTCGTCCACTACATAATACCATACGTAGAATAAAAACATAACCACGTATAGCGTAAATCGCCGGAAAACCGGAATATTACTCGATTGCTATGTGAAGTCGAGAGATTATCCCCATATTCTTCTCTCCGTGTAATATACAGTCCGGTCCCGGCGCTTTACCACTTTTTAGTTTCTGGATCGTCTTCACAATTTCAACAGGATAGACCTCAGTGTGTAAGCAGTCAGTGATAGACCTCATGTTCGCTTTGATCAGCAAGAGAGACCGTCGAGACACACCGTCACGCTCACCGTTCCCCGAGAGAATCCCCGACAACTTCCCGCCGTTCGTCGATCGCGATCCCGCTTCCCCGCTGTCGCCCCCCCCCCCTCCCGCCGCTCCGGTTCTCACGGCCTAGCTTACTGCTAAGTCATGCCTCGCAGTGCAGCCTCGCAATTATTCCCTTTTCGCGCGGCTCGTGCGTAAATATTTGAATTCACGGTCGCCGGCCGACGCAAGATCGCGAACACGGCGACAAGTTTGCACGCTAACAGCTGACCGCCAGCCAAATAGAACGTCCTGGAGAGATGATGGGCAAATGGTCTTCCTTCGGTGGACAGGAACAGCGAATAATCATCCTTATCGCGTCCAGGAGAAGTCGGTGGTTCTTTCTTCCGGTACATCGGTAATGCTGACTACCGGTATGAAATAGCCGGGAATCCGGCGCGACTCTCGAACCTCGCCAACGCCGGAGATTACATGTAAAATATTCGGAGAAATTAGCCACCAATTTTCTTAATGTTACCGAGCCCTGGCGGATTTGCCGGCGAAATGTGGAACGCGCTCCGTGAGGGCGCGCGGCGACTATGTCCCGCAACTTTTTATAACGCGGAAAAAATACCGCGTTACAATACAACATTTTTTTGGGATGTACACTTTTTTAAAACCATTTTAAACAGCAATTCACAGTCAGGTCAATGTGTTGGATTGTTTTCTTTTTAAAGTTTGTATTGTAACGGGACGACCCAGGGTCGCCTCGTTGGACCTAGAGGGGTCCCCACCGCTCCTAATCTGGACTCTCGCTACCGAATTTCGTCCTGCGTGCTGTGTGGAATTCCCACTACCACGCGTCAAACGGCATCGAAACAATAAAATCGCGCGCAGCGCACAAATCATTCTCATTTGCAACGTACGGATCGATCGACTAACATCTTCTTCGCGTTCGAGCAGGAGCGAAGTTCCTAGTGTAGTAAGGCGTCCTGGATACTGCGTAACTTCAGTCAGGGAACTCGTGCCATGTTAAACCCCAGCACTGTGCTTGGAAGTTGAAGCATGGTACAGGGTTAAAAAAGTTAAAACCTAGAGTGTGACCCTCGCCGCGAAAACTATGAGCGGGCGTTGCGAGGCTAAACAAAGAACACGGCTCGAGTTAATTCGTTAACACTCCGGGATAAATAGCAAACTGATCTGAACAGATAGATAAGATCACAGACTCACGGGCCCTCGGGTAGATTTCAAACGAAGAATTCGAGGCTACATACGATTCTTCTTTGCACGCCTAAATAACATCTTGCGAAAAGGCAATTGTAGGCTTAACTCGGAGTAACATTTTCACAAAAGAAGAAGAACATTTCCCCGCTACCCATCAGCGGGTATGCATTTCAAACGTATTAAGTTGGGTGTTGAGCTCCATGCGGTACAGCACCAGGCAGGCCGTATGAATGCTTTGCTAAAAAGAATATTTTTCGCTAATCATCAGCGATCACGCGTTTAACTTAGGAGTTAGGACAGTTGTCGAGCGTAAACGCTTATCGCTTATGACCTCGACGACCATTTTACTTTCATTGTAAAATCCGTAGAGTCCGACTTCCTTCAGAATTCAACTCCTTTTCAATTTCAATTTTCCATCCATTAAAATCCTTCAATAAAAGAATCCACAGTAAAATCTTTTCCAATTTCCTTTTGGCCCCTCGCTTCTCGAGAGGCAGCTTTATAATTCTCGACTCACTAATGTGCCTAGGATGAAAGGTCAAGCACTCGTCCATGTGGACTCGAGTGATCCCTCCTGAGGCCAGGTAAATTAAAACTAACTAAACAAATTAACTTTTCGAAATTTTTAAACCACGCTTCAAGCACTAAATCCGTTCAATATTCCTTTCCTAGCTGTCCAAAGTCGCGCCCAGTGTACGAACCTACAGCGGTCAGCACTTTCTTTTGTTTTTGTTTACCTGTACAATAAAAGGTAAACACGTAGAATTTCGGAATTCGTTCTATTATTAACCTCAAGGCCTCCGATAATACCCACGGAGCGCTCTTTCAGAAAAGCTCAAAAATTCGAAATCTCACAGTATATATCGTATAATCGTTGGATGATTTATGAAAATTTGGGGTCTGTCATTGAATAACGCAATTGTACGAGATATAACTCAGATCAGATCGAAAATTCGAGAAAGTCTCGTGGTGTAGGACTCGCGGTGTAACGCAAATTGGACGATTCGTTGCCTTTTTAATGGAATTTTTTCTTTTTTTCATTCGTACGTATAGACTCGAGGCATTTCACAATAATAACTACACTCAAGCGATACACATTTTGTACGACAAGCATAGCAATCCAAAAATTAGCTTACTTCACTAAAATGGGGACTCACACAGCTTTCACGAAGAGATCGAAAGTGTTCGGAGGTACCTTTTTTCATTTTCTCGTTTTACTTTATCAAAACGATATATATAGCACATACGCTGACAATTCGTATTATGTATCGACAACAAACAATTATATTCATATTATGTGTCAAATAAATAGAAAAAGAAAATCTCCAGTGTAACTTAAGGCGACGTGAAACAGACTCTGTCGGTAACAAAAACTGTAATGAATGGCATTCCACGATGGCAGACATTTCGCGAAAAAGCAAATTATTTGCTGATGTGAAATTCAACACCAGGTCCGATGATACTTCGCTTTTACCGGAAATGTCAATAATTTTTACATGGTATTAATTTGAAAATGCAAGACCTTCTCTTTTGTACTTATGTATCGCTCGGTACATAGTTCACCTTGCCTTAAAAGATTTTCTTTTCGAAGATAACTCAACCGGTGCACACTTAGCTGCATGAAATTTTGCAAGTGGTTTTTTTTTGTTAATGACATATTTTACAATTAAATGTACGTTTTACACTTGGTGAAGGAACGGGGATGTATAGCAATGTAGTTTTTACTATCTATATAATAATGTTATTTTTTTAACGTTTCCCTTCGTATGTCTACGTATAACATTTGGAGATACGAAAATACCGGTATATATATATTTCGTAAAATTACCATATTTTTATCGCATTATGTCGCAATTTTTTCTCAACATATTGTGTTGTCAAAATACGGTTATACAACTTTTTCGTAATTCATCGTAAAAAGTCGTGAAAATCATCTACGTAGATGTGAAATTACCAATAACTTTTTTTGTTAACATTACTATAATTTTTTTTTCAAAATTCACCACGTGTTAGTGGCATTTTAAATCACGATGAAACCACGATGATACGATTACGATTAAATCACGATTAAATCATGATGATACGATTTTATTACTTATGCGGACATGTTCAAATCTTGGAAAGATCTTTTGGATAGATTTCATACGGATTCCCGGGATTTTTTTTTTGAGAATATCGGAATGAATTTTAGATAGATTCCGTACAGATTCCCGGGATTTTTTTTTTTCAACAATCTCGGAAAGAAACTTGGATGGAGTCTAACAAAGAATCTTGGAACAGTGCTCATGCTTGATTCTCAGTGAGATTCGCGGTGAGACTTTTGCCGAGACTCTTGCCGAGAATCTCGGCAATACTAATCTTTTCTACGAGGCGATCTCGGATCACCGATCGACCCTGACGTGATCACAGATGAAGTCACGGGATCGATCAACGAGATCAACGGACGCGTCGCCCCGGCGCCACCGTCAGACCGAGGATCTCTGTGGATTCCAGTACATCCGTACGTTGGAGTCCTGTGGAGAGTGGAGAACCGCCATTCAGGACTGGTCGTGGCTCTCGAACGGGTCATACGACACATGGTCCGTGCCCACATGGAGACCGGTGGCCCTCGCGTCCCGCCGTTCCCGGAACACCTCGACGTTGACAGCAACCCCGGCAGTCCTCGATGCTACCGCACTTCAAGCTCCAGCTGCAGTTCCAGTTCCAGCTCTTGGTCCAGCGCCTCGAGCTCGGACAGTTCGGGAGAGCAGTCCGTTATCGAACGCACCGAAGGGACGACCCCACCGAGAGCTAACCCAGTCATCGTGTCCATCGAGACTCCCGTCCCCCCCACGAGCGCATCCGAGGGAATGGCCAGATGATTACCTGATGATCGAAGATCGTGAGGATTAGATATCCCTGAGGTCGAGCGGGAATGTTCCCTTACCAGAGATGGCTTTCGAGAATGAAGCAGTCCATCCTCTGGACTTGAGCTACCAGGTGGACGAGCCACCATCGACTGCCGAGGTGGAGGCCCCAACACCTCCTATAGAAGGACTCCACCAGATCTACGAGACAACACCGCGTGAGAAGGCACCTTGTCAGATATATGGGCCACACCCGGATACCCCGCCGGCTACTCCGACTCTATCCAGTATACCGGCCCTACGACCAATTACCGCGACGGTCTTGGGTCCGAGTCTGGGCAGGATCATCATCTGTCACGACTGTGGCCAGGAAGGGCACTCGCGGAGGAGATGCGAGAACCCTACCGATCATCTGATCTGCTATGGGTGCGGGCGTCATCACTACACGATGCGTACCTGTCTAAACTGCGACCAAGGATGGATGCGACGTGGCCCTTACGTCGCCAGTTTGGGTCGCAACGTAGCCCGGGAGCAGATCCCGCATGCCCTACGACAACTGAGGACGCACCGACACAGAAGGGCACCAAAAGCCACCCGAGGATACCCGGCGAAAGTTCACCCCGTTCCTCCGAGAACGCATGATACTCTGCCGACGTACGACGTCCCCCGAATTTATAGAAATCCCCGTCAGCCGCATCCTCCGATAGACCGCTACCGACGAGAGGGGTCTCCACTAGCTCCAAGGAACCACGACGATCGTGATCCACACGGCCCAGGTTGTTTGTGGCATTAAGGACTCTCCATGCAAGTAGACAGCATGACCGGATCTATCGTCTACGTGTTATCGTTCTCTCGGACTTAACAATCCATCGGGTTGCGAATTGACGCAGCTACCTAATGCGAATTGACGATTTGCTCTGATCGTTATCATAGCCTAGAATTTCGTTTAATGATTTAAGCGTCATTGCCGAGCCGTGATTCCGATCATTGTTTTTTTTTCGATGATTCGTATCTTGTTATCGTTTTCATTTAGCAATGATTTTGACGATTTGCCTCAGCCGTCCGCTGTTGTATCGATGAAGGAAGTATAAATTTGACGACAGCCCGTTTTTTCCGCACAATTCTTTTCACCACAGCACCGGTCCAACACATTAGTTTCTCCACAAACTCTATAGCACATACGGCTTTTCGTTCACAATTTTAATGTTCACATGCTTTATCCAAGACATTTCGATTGTACACATTTCCATTATACACATGACTTGGCGCACAAACCGTTTGAATGATCGAATTTTATTTCAACACAAATCATTTGCACACATTCTTCTCTACACTTACCCATGACTACACATACTCTTTACAACACTACTCGATAATGCACAATGGCGTTACAGTGCATTTCGATCCATCATGTTCGGTCCACCACAAAGTTTTTCAAAACATTTCGTTACTACACATTACGCGTAGGTACGGCAGAGCTCGGAGCGGTTCGGCTTGGAGGCAGAGGTTCTCACGCGAGTCTATCAGTATGCGGCTAGAGTGAAATTGAAACCGAGGAGCCCATACTGAAGGAGGGGGGAGTTGTGACGTTATTTTTAAGAAACAACTCCCGAAGGATTCATCCGACTGTTATCTGATTATGTTTTAGCTCAAATTACCGACTTATCGTTACCGGACAATTATGATTTCGCGATGTTATCGATATCGGTTATTGTATGGATTTAAGTTACGAAATATTAGTTATATTTTTGATTGCGATTATATTGGTGGCGGGCGTATGCGCTCGAAAATTGATATTCCGGTTAGGGTGTTATCGCGGTACAGGGCAGATTTTAATGGCCATCTGTTAAGCGGTAATATTCCCCTTAAGGCGAATTGCATAGGTCAGAAGCTCGGTTTTGATACCGACGCTCCGTTTAGTGACATAGGGACGGGAGGTCATCTTCGGTTGGTTTAAGTTTTCGTGTGGAAGAAAGCCAGGTGGTCTGAGATTTGCGATCATCCTCACGATGTTGATTGCCGATCGCTGGTTGGTTTTGGTTTTCGTTCGGACCCATTGGCCATCGTTATCGTTTCGTTATCGAGTAACGTTTCATTTCCCTCGATCCTCTCTATACCCGTAGAAGTACCCTGTAACGGCTCTAGCCTCTTCCCACCGATCTTATTTTTCTTTTTCGCCGCGGGTTCATTTTTCCGCCGCGTCTGAATTCATAGAAGCCCGGCAGCTTATCTGCACCTTTGTCTCACGGCTTAGAGCCGTGAGAAGGGCCTTATCAGCAAGCGTCGAGACTTTGTTGCAGGGTCCGAGGCCGTCAGCCTCGTACCTCCGAGCGACAGTCCAACTCGAGCTTTCAACCGGTACACTCTCCGTTCGCTCTTGACAATTAATTGCTACGACTAATAAAAGACCATATATATATATATATATATATATATATATATATATATATATATATATATATATATTTATATTCAATCCGACTTAGGAATCATTTGACTATCCTAAGACCCAAGCGGCCGTCCGTCACAATCCCCACGCGATAGCCACCACGAATAGGTTGTTACGTCCGGTGAATTTTACCAAAAATTCACCGATGCAACTGACCAACGATCCACAACATTTGGAAATAAAATAATAGTTAGAAAAATCATAGAAATAAGTAGAAAATAATTATTCGCTGAGAAACCATTATTTGCGCAATAATTAATTATTTTACGCGTCAGCTAATACTGAATGACTCGATTCAGTGATTGGCATAGCAACAGATTGGCATAGTCATGTAACCAAAAGATGAAACGGTAATAAAATATCGAGGGATATTCGGGTTGCTAGAAGGGTATCATCGGCAGTGAGGATGCCTTCGGCTACTTGAAGACCCATTGCTTTAATTAAGACCCGAAAGGCTACGCGAATCTTTAGCTATATGCGTCGGGAGACGGTGCCTTATCTCTCTAGCACGTAGAGCGCAGCGAAGCACGTATACACACAGCGGTGCAGCCAGAGAATCGGTGTGACTGTCTCGGGGCAACTGATTGGAAAAATCACCGTCGGCGCTCACGAGTGCAGCACCTCTCGGGGCATAATTATGCGTAACATTCATTTAAAATTATGGAATTATTGTTAATGAAAACAACATTAGAATGGAACAGATGTGGGAATTTGGTCAGAGAATAATAAATTCATTAACTATTCAGTAGAATCACGCATGGAAAGTATTTTGGGTCGAATCGTTCATATAAAGTTATTATAAAAATGTATGAAATATTATCATCTATTATTGTAATCATCAGGGAAATTAACTAACATGATAGAATCACGACTTTGCTATCAGTAGGATAGTCAAATAAAATAGTCAATAACAGGAAATTAGTTATTATCGTTTAGAAAAATATTCAGGGACATTATTATTAATTTAAGTGAAATTAGAAGAATTATCCGTTGAAAATCAGGAATTTATAAGAAATATTTAAAATAATATGTTAGATCAAGGCTATAACTTTTGATAGGAGCGTCGTAGGAACTTCGTTCAAATTTGTAAATCATTATTATTTAAATCGAAAATCAACAGATTAATTTGTTTATCCGGGAATTTGTTGTGAAAACCAAAATTATGAAATTATTAAAATAAGCTACGCAAGACGCCAAAACCGATCGATAATTACCACGGAGAGGGCAGCTGATGCAACGCATTGCTTGGAGGCGCGGGCGCCCCCCGATCAAAACAATAAAAGAAGCTCCTCAAAGGGCGCATCACCTTTTTGCCGGGACAGTACCGCACACGTCAGTTCGACAGCCAACTTATCAGTCGTCACTCTGGGACAGCTTCGTGTCAAGTCTTCGACACCTCTTCGAGACATTACCTGTCCAGAACTCTCTTGTCGCAAAGCGTATTATACACAGTCGAAAAATATTTCAATCATTAAATTGTGGCGTTTGAATTTTGAAGTCGGAAGTTAAATAAAATTTTGAATATTACGACGGATAAATAAACCGGAGTTTCAACGGATCATTATTTCATCACCTACATTCTTCGCTATCAACATCCATTATATTCAACATTCATCGCTATTGAATCGACTTTCACCGAAAAGAGAACGAAGGAAGGAAGGACGAAGGAATTTGGAATTTTGAACTTGACATCTTTATCAATTGATCATGTCGATTCATTCGAACATTTCATTAATTTCCAATCACCGTAAGTCATCGAATCATTTTATTTTAAATCATTTATTTTATTTCACCAATCGTCTCTGAAAATTTTATTCTTTTTTTGATTTTACCGATCAATAATTAAATTCTTTTGAATATCTGGGGATAATTAATAATCTATTGGGATCTGAATAAGATAATAAACTGAAGAGATTTAATATTTGGAAGTCGAGGTTTTTCAATCTTTCCAAGTGAGAACCGAAGTACAGAGCAACGAACTTGACGGCCAGTGATAACGTTAGCCTCGACTCAGCGCAGCGCGGTGCGAGCCATCGGGGGTCGTATTTCACTTAAGCCTTCGTACGGTGTGTCAGGGTCACGCGGAGATTCGTAATCATTCAAGTGTGGTAGAGACTGCACACTGATAATCGAGCTACACATATTATTTTGGCACACAAACTTAGCTCATCCCTGAATAAGTTTCCGAAAGGTTAGATTCAAAAGGGGCATTGTTCGGAAAGAGCGTCACATGCGATAAACGCGTAATAGGGAGAAAAATCTCCTTGACCGTAGGTGCAGAAAAAAGCTGATCAGGACGTAACAAGGTAAATTCACAGGGCGACCATCTCTTTGGTCACACGCATTGACGTCTTGTGATCTCATTGGTTCCGGTTATGCCCCCGATTTTCGCACGCTTAAGATTTAGGGAGTCCAGGTTACGCAGTTAGAGTTAAGTTCACGCGCTGCTGTCGATCCGAAAACTTCTCGCTCCTTAGCTATCGACCCGAGCGGTGCTCTCTTCCCGCAATGCTCGCGTTACGCTATGGACTCGCTCTCTATCCCCTCTCCGCTTCCGCGATATCGGCGTGCCGCGGTAGATCCGTGCGCCGAATACGCGTTATCTCGCTACCTGGTGACCACGTACTATCGAATAGCCGTGTGTAGCTCGCTATTGTCAAGTGTGTAATTTTGGAGTACATAAGGATTGCTATATTATATTTAGGGCCAGGAAGTTTGCACGGATACGATGCCCCCTTTTATTTCGACACTAGAAATGAGGTAGAGCGTGAAGCGAGTCGCGCTGCGACTCGCTTCACATAGCCACTTGGCTTGAAGAGTGCGAAATATGGTTGTCAGTCTCGACGGACTTTGACAGCTAGTCTAAGTTCGAAATTCGTAATTTCGAGCATAGGCCAAAAGCCAAAAGTGCATGAAATAATTTTTTCACCCTAGTTTTACACCGTAGTGCTAATCTTGAGCGGCAAGGTAAGTAAAAATATAATTTTCTTCTTCCACTTAAATGTAAATAAGAAAAAATTAAAATATCCCCCGAATTGTTAGGTTTAATTTGGGTTTTTGAAATTAAGTTTTTTAAAAATCAAGTTCGACGAAGCCCCCGTGGGTTCAAGTATTTTAAATATATAATTTTAAGCAATGGACGGTAAGGGTGAACGGAATGGACGAACGGAATGGACGAAAGGGATGCGCGAAAGGGATAAGCGAAACGGATGGGTGAAGGGGTGTATCAGGAGCAAAGCTTCTTTACAATAATTTTTCCGAATTTGCGCGCCTCCTTAAGAGGAATGGGTGCTCAAACGGAAGGATTTGTGGACTCGAGCGTCTAGGAATTATTGATGGTGTGTCAGAGCCGATAATCTGGTTAATAACATTTAATTTCTTTGCAATATTACAAACTCTGGTTTAATCTCGCTTTTTGGTTTGTATTCTCTCTCCTCTATTTGCTTCGTTTATTTAATGAATAATAAAAATATAAATTTAATCGCGCCAGTTGCGTGACAAATATTATGAATATGTTCGGTTTACAGATCTGGTCTCAATTCTTATATCTCTTTTACTCGGATTTATTTATTTTCTTGATGCTCGGAGTAAATTAGTCGAGAATATTTATTCGTGTAGAGATCGAACTACGCACAGCTCGTTCACCTCGCAATTTGCAATTGGTGTTTATTCGCTAAATCGAGGGTTTTACCTTATTTTGATGGTAGGTACCCCTTCAGGGGACGTGAACTTAGACCTGAGCGTGCCTTATTAGTGCCGTCGGTATCGTAATATTGTTCATTCGGGCACTTGCAGCTTTTCTGACCGGTCACTTCGGTTACTTTACCGAACTGCACGGAGTGTTAACTTTTCACAATTTAATAGTTTCTTGTTGATTGAGATTGCTTATATCAGTCTCACTTGACACTTTACAAAGTTTTCTAAGTCAGTTATCGCCTTTTTTGCCAAGATCTAAGTGCTTTTTGACACACAATTTATAAGTTAATTTCCACTATTTTATAAGTTCCACTTGGTACGAAAATTTATAAGTTCACTTGCAGGACAATTTTCTAAGTCCGAATTGACACAATTTTTCTAAGTCCACTCGGTCCGACAATTTATAAGTTCTTACTTTTGCACAAACTTTATAAGTTCCAACTGGCACAAATTTTATAAGTCCAAATTCGCACAAAATTTATAAGCCCTTTTCGAACAAAATTCACTTTTTCACTTTCACTTTTCACTGGTATGCTTGGAGAGCTGGCTGATGGTAAAGTAGATCGTTGAACTGATGATCGACTGCTGTAATCGCCGTCTTTTTACCCCGATTTTGGACTCCCACTCCGTCAGTTTGGTAGATTTCTGGCGGACTCGCGTCTGCGTGCAGTCGCCTGACTATTCATTTTGCTATTGGTTAACAGCATCTTCGTCTTCTACCCTCCAACCCCGGGTCGGTATTGTAGTGCCGATATACTATTCGCTCGGCGTTACCTGCCGAGCGAATAGTATGCTCGGTCGGTGCTGTGTGCAAATATCATGTCGTCATTCTCATCCAATTATCGGTGCCGAGTTTCCCTTGCTTTCGCTTTACTTCGGCCTTGAGCAGGCTTTCGGCGTAATTCCGCCGGGCAGCGTTGCTGTGCTTCCGAATTCTCGTTGTTATTGACATTTGCGCGTGCGCGCCACTTGGCATCGATCGGGCTGTCGCTCGATCCCGTCGGATGGCGCCACTTATACCTCAGCGGGCCTGTCTGACGGGCTCTTGCCGGCTGTTCAGCATCTCCCGGCTGTCAGTGTCTCTCGGGCTCTCGGGAGATGTAGTTTATGAATGTAGGGGAGTCACAAGGGATGGGTGAAAGGGATGGGTGAAAGGGATGGGTGAAAGGGATGGGTGAAAGGGATGGGTGAAAGGGATGGGTGAAAGGGATGGGTGAAAGGGATGGGTGAAAGGGATGGGTGAAAGGGATGGGTGAAAGGGATGGGTGAAAGGGATGGGTGAAAGGGATGGGTGAAAGGGATGGGTGAAAGGGATGGGTGAAAGGGATGGGTGAAAGGGATGGGTGAAAGGGATGGGTGAAAGGGATGGGTGAAAGGGATGGGTGAAAGGGATGGGTGAAAGGGATGGGTGAAAGGGATGTGTGAAAGGGATGGGTGAAAGGGATGGGTGAAAGGGATGGGTGAAAGGGATGGGTGAAAGGGATTGGTGAAAGGGATGGTGAAAGGGATTGGTGAAAGGGATTGGTGAAAGGGATGGGTGAAAGGGATGGGTGACAGGGATGGGTGAAAGGGATGAGTGAAAGGGATGCGTGAAAGGGATGCGTGAACGGGAAGGATGAAAGGGATGGGCGAGCCATCCCGTTCATTCGTATTGATTTTTAGGAGCTACTGTAAAAAAGTACTAAGTTATAAATGTATTTAAAGTAGAAAAAGTGTTTTGTATTTTAAATATATATTGTAACGGGCAGAAAATATATATCGTTACCCGCAGAAAGAAGAGAGGAGGAAGATAGGCGACCCCCCCCCCCCTTACACGAAGAGGGGTCCCCACCGCTCCTAATCTGGACTCCCGCTACCGAATTTCGTCCTGCGTGCCGTGTGGAATTCCCACTATCACAAAATAATTGAAAAAAATATTTGAAATTTTTGTTGTCTTCAAACTTGAAGTACAAGTCCATGATATCGATTGGAGCATCCAAATTTGATCCTAGCCCCGAGTAGATCTCAAATTCCCTCTTATAAGGGCATCCCAAAGACGTGGCGGATCGGCAAAAAAGTTTGAATCGGGACAGCGAAGGCCGCTCAATCGGGACAACGAAGATCGTTGTTTCGGAAGAGCGATGGCCGCTGGATCGGGACAGTAAAGTCCGCTGTTTCGGGACAACGAAGGCCGCTGAATCGGGACGGCGAAAATCGCTATTTCGGGACAGCGAAGGCCGCTGAATCGGAACAGCGAAGTCCGCTGTTTCGAGACACCGAAGTCCGCTGTTTCGAGATAGCGAAAAACACTGAATCGAGACAGCGAAGAGTGCTGCTTCGCGGCACTGAAGACCGCTGCTTTGCGATAGTGCAGACTGCTGAATCTCGATAGCGAAGACCACTATTTCAGGACAGCGAAGTCGACTGTTTCGGGACAGCGAAAACCGCTGATTTGGAACAGTGACGGAAAATGAAATCTACACAGCGCATGCGCTGCGAAAAGCATTTAATATTCATCGTTACTTTAACCATAACAATGGTCCCTGAAAGCTTTTCGAAGATTTTCAAATTTGAAGCTTCATCGATTGTCTCTAAGCACAGCTTTTACATAGAAAAACTGCGTTCTACCTTACATGACATGATGGGAGCGTACCGAACTGCAGCTGTATTGTCATTGTCCCAATTTGGAAGGTTTCGAAGAGATTTCGGTGTCAAAAGTGAATATCGTTCAATCTCATGAAGCCTTCGTTGTCAAAAATGTTGTCCAATTTTTCCTGTATTGGTGGCAACACGGTCTCAGAGTCATTGATTTTACCGAAAACGATCATGATTATGTCGATTGACTGCTCGAGACTCAGTTCGCGACTTTCCAGTTTCTTAATGGCAACCGACGAACACGAAAAGTTATTTTCGATGGTTTGAACATTTTCGTGTATCGTCGGGATTTCGAGCAGTTCTTTTGATTTCGTTACGGCCGTCGCGTCTTGAGGTAGGGCCTCGATAACCCTCTTCACGACAGCGAAGTCCGTACCATGTACTACTACACTGCTGTGTCAATCTACGTACCCCGCCGTGTTAGTATTGGTTCCAGTGGCTGTCGCAGTCCAGGAGCTAGTCCTTTAAAAACTACAAGCCTCACTGGAGCATTAAGGAACACTTTAGTAATTTCATTTATAGCAGAGTTGGCCTCTTTATACGCGCCTTGGACAGCCTCGGCCACTCTGTGCAATCCGTGAGCAAGACAAGTTATATCCATCAGCTTTGGATATCTTTCAACTAATGTTTTAGCTGACTACTTCATATAGCTTGCTGCATCGATTACGTACAACAGGACTTTGTCGCGTTAGATACCATCGGGCCACAAAGCTCGAAGTGAATCTTCGAACAATTGTACGACGTTCTCGCTATTTTTGCATCCAACACACCTGTATTTATAACTCGCGGTTTTCCGGCGCGATCGGGGAATAGCGGACCGACAACAGCATTTGCAACGTGACGCACTTCAGCATCCGTTCTCTCGTCGATCGAGATCCAAATTCTATTATCAGCGATCTCCTCCCGAATTGCTGCGATTGTCTCCTTGTAACATTCTTCTACGTGCGTTTTGCGGAGAGTCGACGCATCCGGAACCGTATGCTGCGTCCATTTCTCTAGCAAGCCGATCACTGCGGAATGTCCAACTTTCTCCAACGGAAAGTCAGCTTGCAGGAAGGCTTCGCATAACTCCTTCGAAAACTCGGATAGTCCTGATGGTGATGAAGGTGCCGCTGGAAGAGTTGTGGTCGCACGTCGGCCTGGGGTTTCGACATGTTTGGTGGTGTCCTCCTGACGTTGCACATCTCTTGGTTTGAAGGACTTGAGGTTTGACGTGCACCACTTACAGTATAGAAGTATTTCACCATCTTCATCGGGTCTCAATTCGTAAGGCCGCATGTCGGGGGCCTGCGATAACTGCACATAGCGCAGTTGGGGCGTTAACGCTCTTCCCGGCACGTTTTGCGTGACATTTCACAAGCCCGGAAGATGTCGATTGAACGAACATCAAGGAGAATATTGGAAACATACGAGCTTCGTTGTGCATGCTCTGGTCGGCACGAATAAAAAACAAAAGACAATGTCTGCTGTGTCTGGAGAATCCATCTATTTTGGATCGACAATAGGCTTTTATCGCGATATATACATTCGTAAATGCTTTGTAGCGCGATTTCCTTCGAGCGGAGAATCGCCTACCGAACACCCGGATTTCTCTCCCCTTTATTTTCCCTGAAAGGGATGGGCGCCAGGTGCATCGGAATGCACCGAGAGGGAGATCCACCCAGTCCCGGCTGAACTGCGGCTGTCTCGAGGGCAGAGCGGCTGGATAAGCGACGGTGGTCCGGAAACACGCACAACAAAGAATTAGATAAATAAATAAACGCGAACACAAAAGTACGGGAACCAAAGACTCGAATATTTTATTAAATCAAACAAAAAACTTTACTGAGGGAAAAAACTGGAGGACCCCGAGTAAAACCCTCGTCCCGTAATTCCCAAATATCAATCACAATTCTCTTATACGCAGAATATTCGCCCGGTACACGGGACTCGCTCGCTTCGACACACACACTCTCATGCACGCACACGGACGGTCACGCTCTCCCGGATTTCCCTATTATTCTCACGCGGGATCTTTTCACCTAAGAATCGCACACACGCTCAGCGCGGAACAAGCTCCAGCACTCTCGTCCACCCCCGCCCGATTTAACGCAGCGACAAAAAAACCATTCACCCGGCCGGTTAAACACGGCAATAAAACGCTCACTCACACCCTTTATCCTGCGCTCGGAAACCCGCAAACGACAACTCGACCAATTTACGCACTCCCCCGTGAAATACTTCTCAAGGCGACGCTTTCGAATCCCTCCCTAAATTTAATAAATTTACTGTGGACTTTACAACGAATATTCTCGGAAACCGCTTGACGGCTTCGAGTAAAACCGTATACGGCTTCCCGGCCCGACCGCGTGGCATACAACAATACCAAAGACCGTAGCACACACACACTCGCCGAATGACGGCGGCGCCGATCTCTCCGGCACGGCCGAACTAGGCACGCCGTCGTTATACAAAATTACAACTTTCCCGCGTACGGGAATTACGCACAACGCTTACAATAATCTCGCCGTTTTATACAAAATAAAGTTCCTTGGACAAGAGCTCACCGTATCGGTCGAAGCGCGGGTACACAAAAGGAAACCGGCTGGATAATATGCCGTGGAACGCCCGCTTCCTTCCTTCCTTCCTTTCTTAGGGGAATAATCCCGGAATCACACGGTCTGTCGCTCGATCAGCGGTCTCTCTCAGATTCTCAACGGAGAAGTGCCCTGAGTATCGATGCGCGATCGCTCTCGTTAACGCGCCCGCCTACCCCCCTGCCTAATCGCAACGACAATTCGGATGCTTCCGGGCCGCGGTCGGCCCTTTCCGGCACCTCGCAGCGCTTCGCCTATCGCCCCGAAAACCAATTTTCCAACGCAGCGGATGAGTTCCTCGCATACCGGTAACGCAGAGCTCTATAGGGGTACTCAGGCCTCCCTGCCTAGAGACTCCCGGCAAATCCTTTCCCGTGCACAGCCCGAGACTCCGGACGGCTATGCAATAACGGGGAGGCTGCTCTCGTGCGATGCACCAACGATCTTATGGCGACATTCCTCATCTCACGGCCTGCGACTCTGACAGCAGGAGGGTAAGGCTTCTCCAGCACATATCTTCTCTCGAAGTTTCCCGGCGACCTCGACGTCCGACGCATTTCTCGAAAAACGGCGCTCTCGTCCCGGCGTACATGAAATTTGTATACAACTAGATTACTAAATATTCTTCCTTAACCATTAGGCGCTTCGGTGTCACCTCGTGTGAGCCCGAGCGAGCCAAAAAATTACGGCACCTTATTCAGCCGCGCTACAGCTTTTAAGACCAGAGCTAGACAAAATACTCGAAAATACTTCAAATGCAAAATACAAAATATTATATGTATTTGAAAGACAATATATTTTTGTACTTAAAATACATGTATAAGTACTCCGTTTAAGTATTTCTTAAAAATGAATATGGACGGGATTGATGGATCGAGTTAGCATCCATTGGCATGAATGAACGGATGGGATTAGCCTCCATCCCGTCGCACGCACGCACGCACGCACTCACCCACCCACCCGTCCCGCTCGCCCATCTCGTTCACCCAGACCGTCCATTGCTTAAAATTATATATTTTGTAACGTGGCAAAAATGGGCAACGTTACTTAAGAAAGTGAATCGCTCATTTTTGAGAATTTTATTAGCTAACAGCCGTCCGTCGTACGTTGCTGCTCAAGGGTGGCTCTGCCGGTGCAATTTTATATTCGACTGATTCCTCATTTACAGCAAAATAATATTAATTTCATGTAACTCTGGGCGACCGAGCGAGCCCGCACTAAATAACGTCGAGGATATCGTCAGCGAGATTAGCACGGAGTCGCCGAGTCGTCGAGAGGCGAGCTGGAATCGCCGCCGAGAGTATTTATACCGAGTTTCGTCGTCGTTCGTACCGAATTTCCCTATCCGGCTGTCCGAGTCGCGGGAAAAATCCGATCTGGGTAGAATATCCGCCCAAATCGTCGAGCCGGTCCCGAGGAGTACATCTGGGCCTTGGGAGAAGATACACCGTTGCAGTCATCTCGGGAAGAGTCGTCGCGATCGTCAAAGAGAGAAATCATCCGGCCATTCGGCAAGAATCGGCGAGCGAAGTTGCCGCCGCCGCGCTAAGGACCTGTGCACCCGGCACGACAGTGAGCAGCGATACGCTACGCGCGCGGGTGCCGAAAATCAGCGACGATCAGCGAAATTTACCGAGGATGCGAAAGTGTGAGCGATTAGGCCGGGTAAGGATAGGGCAAGGAGAGTGAGAGCGTTCGGCTACTCGGGGCAATCTTCGTTGAGGTGTGACGATGAACGAACGAGCGTGTGCATCATATTTTCCCGTGTACCGAGGGGAACGAGACGGGAGGACGGATTCATCATCCAGCGTTTTCTGAGGCCTGGATCTTCTACCGCGGTATCGAACGGGTGAGTTTGTCCGTCCCAGGGACTGTATTTATTTATTTATTGTGTTTCGAGCCATTGCTGTTTTGTAAAGAGTGGTCAATTGTAAATGCACGTCGGCGTGCGCGGAATCGGTCTTTCCGAGAGAGCGCGGGCCTCGACGTCACCGTGAGAGACAACGGGTCGGCTTCTCCGATACCCGCCGAAATCGAGATCGGACCGTATTTGGCTTTGTAATTAAATTCGCGTATTGAGTCACCTCGGGATCGTGCCCATGGGGATTGCCGTTTTGTGTCGTTTACCGCGGGCGGTCAACCGGCGATTTGTGTACGCTAAGTTCAATTGTTTATGGTCTCGTTGTCAGTTTCGCATTCTGGGTTATTGTTGCTTGAGCGTCTCAAGCCGGCAGTACCGAGGACCGTCCTGCGCCGCGATAATTATTGGGGTGTGTGTGTGCGTGTGTGTGAAAGAGAAGCGTGGAGCGAGATCGCGGTTGTAAAGAGCGAGAGCATTCCCGAGGTATCGGGGTTTGGTAACGCGTGAGCCGACGAGAGTGTGTCGGCCACGTCCGAATTAGTTTTGCGAGAGGTTTTCCTCCGGGCTTGCCCGGAGGAAAACCGGGCAAGTCCCTCTCAGTCGAGTCATCTTCTGTTATTTTAAAGAATAATAAATAGGTTTTTTTGTACGGGTTATAAATTCATTTGTACAGAAGTCCGAACCAGTCCGCTCTACCCTCGAGAAAGGCAGCAGCAAGTCGGGCATCTATCTGTCCTTTCCCCGGCGCGTGGAAACGCGCCTGGCGCCCTTAATTAATAAATTACGGGGAAAGGTGTTTAAGGTTCACGGCCGTTGGGAATCCTTGCCACAATTAAAAATGCTTGAACCCTCGGGGGCTCCGTCGAACTTGATTTCAAAAAAGCTTAATTTAAAACACATAATTTCAAAAACACAAATTAAAACTAATGATCGTCGAATATTTTGATTTCTTCTTAATTCACATTTAAGTAGAAGAAAAAAATTATGTTTTTACTTAACTTGCCGTTAAAGATTAGCACTACGGTGTAAAACTAGGCTAAAAAAATTATTTCTTCCACTTTAGTCACTTCATTCATGTTCGAAATTACGAATTTCGAACATAGGCTAGCTGTCAACGTCGATCGAGACTGACAATATTTCGCGCGTATCTAACCGCCTGGCTGAAGCGTGAAGCGAGTCGCAGCGCGACTCGCTTCACGCTCTACCTCATGCCAGTGCCGAAATAAAAGGGGGCACCGTATCCGCGTGAACGTCCTGGCCTTAATTATTTTACACGACATCGGGCTAAGGCCGAGTTATCGCTCTTTAACGGTATCGAGTGTTACCGTCCGTGTCGTCCAAATTGGGTATTGCTATCTATGATTTGCATCCTTTCGGTAATTGTTTAATTGGTGTTTGCGCGTATGTCTATCGATTACGCGTAAAAATAGTATTTATTTGGGCGACTAGTGCTTCGAAAATGTGTCTCCGTTTAAACGCTTGCGCTCGTTCGATAGCTTGCTCTCGCCACCCTGCTAATGTTCTCTGCTTAGTGTTTCTCTGCGACTTAGCCTATCTCGAATTACGTTGCATTTGTTCCGGCTATCAATGGTTACCAGGTATGCGTGTTTCCGATTTAAGTAGCGATATTTACGAATGGTTGAATTATTAGTCAATAGTAAATTAGTATTAATGATCTAGAAAATAACGCATCGAAGTTACCGATTACCCTCTCTTTTACTTCGGCGTATGCTCGCTTGCTCCCGTTGTGCTATCTCGCTCTGTCGCGCGGCTACGCGTCATTCTATTTTCATTAGAGAGTTTGACCGATGTTATCTCGCTTCTGCAATTGACGCAATTAACGTTACCGGTCGGGCTCTTGCATCAATTTCGTACCTTTTTGCTTAACCTTGCCCTCGCATAATAAGTTATGTATTTGATTGTATTTTGTTGAGAAAATGTCAATAGTGGAACACGTAAGCAGAACCTCGGCGTTTATTTATCGTTACCTTTCCGCGATCCTCTCTTTGGCTGGGGACTATCGTCCCACACTGAGCGACTCGGGTATAGCGCGATCTGTTCCGTCCGCCTCCGAAGCCGTTTTGTTCTCGGTTCGAGTTTCGGTTTCGATTTGAAAATTTAGTTACGTTTCGGTTTTGGTTGCGTTTTGCGGTTTGTCCATTCCGCCGATAATAAAAGATGGACTGGCGCTCAACGGCTCTCCCGGCGATAGAGCGCGGACAGATACAGGGCCAAGTTTAGCGGGCGTAAAAACCCCATTATAAATTGGTGCCCAACGTGGGGCCCCAGCCGATGAGTTAGGCAATTGATTAATTAGTTTTGCGTTTAGTTCCCATTACGATTCGGTTCTGCCGCGTGCCCGCGCAAAAAAGAAAGTATTAAAAGAGTATTAAATTGAAAGTATTCGGAGTATGTCGTATTGGACTGAATAATTCTTCTCGAATGAGTACAAAGTTTGAAACTGGTATATGAAAAGATATTAGGTATCAAGTATTAAGATAATATACCACGAAATATTCGAGTATTAAGTCTGGACTATGGACCATGGACCATTGACCACGAACCCATGAACCCATGGACTCTTTCATATACTAGTTTCATACTTCGTACTCATTCGCGAAGTATAATTTTAGTATTATTCAGTCCAATACGACATACGCCTAATACTTTCTATTTAATACTCTTTTAATACTCTTTTAATACTTTTTTAATACTTTTTTTTTGCGCGGGTGTCCACTGACAGGGTTTATTTAGAATGACGAGAGATAAGGGTTAAGGTTTAGATATTTATGTTTGGATGATAACAAATTATTAGTTATCACGAAAAGAGCATTAAGAAAAAGAAGCGTGAAGGTACGGTATAAGTTTAGGCAAAATTAAAAAGGAAAAAAAGAGTTACGTTATCGTCTAAGTTCAGTTAGGATAAGTTGATTCTCTAGACCAGTATCGCAGGAATTTCCTTCCTCACGTTATCGAAAAATAGTCGCGACAATTTTAGTTTTGGATATTATCGGGTACATTGTTATCGTGAACGTATTGTGAGCCCGCGTTACCGCGTATTTACGTTTCCGAAAATTTCGTTACCGGCTACAAACAAAAAAAATATAGGAATTATCATTAGTAATATCTAGGTAAACTCTCGTCAGGTTATCTGAAAAAAGAAACGCTATTGCGTGATTAGAATTGTCGAGGGATTACTGGGAAGTAAAAAAAAGGGGGAATAAATGTAACAATACTTTTCGACTGCTGCTCATGGTCACGTTCGACCAGTGTGTTGATATCTTGAGCTTACGAGAACGAAAATATCCTTTGTTCTCGAGTCCGAAAGTGAAAGCCATATGGAAGAAGAGTGGCTTAATCCTGACCTTTTAAGTGACGGCAAATGCTAATAGGACGAACGTTTCTACATTTACGGACGTTTCGATGAAAAAGTATTTTAAAGTTTGGAGGCCATATTATAAATGTTATAGCTCACAAACTCGTAAGTCACGGTTAAGGATACTCACCGCATCAATGCTTTTTCTCATTTTTCGTGATATCGATCGTGATATTTTTATTTTGTAATGAGTCGATATCGTTTCTAATCTTGTAAAAGTATATTCGGCGTTGACAATATACTTTCAGATCTCTGATCTGATGAGTACTAAGTGACAAAAGAGTTAAAATGCCGTTTTCTTAGTGTGCATCCATATCGTATGTGATTTTTTAGTTTGTAATGAGCGTTCCTAATTATCTTAAGGTATATTTGACATCTCATGAAAAAATCAGCGACGAAAGAGTGACTCCATGTAGTTTTAAACATTTTAGTCACATACATATGTGGGATTCCATCCGACTTCGGACAGACCCCTTCCCATTCAAGCTAAACTTTTTTCCTGTTTGTAGATACGTTTACAATGAAACATATTTTTTTAAGATTTTTTTGAAAATCCGTGACAAAGCAATCGATAATAGAAAATTGGTAATCTTAAAAAAAAATAATAATTTGATATGAGATATCTCTGAATTGGATAGATAGATAGATAGAATTTTATTGGATCCTGGGATAACTCCCCTAAGGACCGATGCGATACAGACAATGAATAAGCGGATCAGTGCAGAGTACAACAGAGAAACGTAAGCAGAAAAATATAAGCAGAAACACATGAGCAGAAAAACATAAGAAGAAACATAAGCAGGGTATAGTCAAGATACAGTTAAATAAGAATGAATATGTACTTAGGCTAACGTATACCTAGTATTAACAGAACTGAGATCAGTCCTCCGCCGCCTCGCGCTCACGGTTGAGTAGGTGCGTAAGGAAATGTGCCTTAAACGACTCTAACGAAGGGGCCTCGGTGACATTAAGAGGTAACCCGTTCCACAGGTAGGCACTGCTAACTGTGAAGGATTTTCTAAATTTGGACGTCCTTACCGCTGGCGTAAGAAGGGTGTCTGTACGAGCCACTCCGTGTCGCAGGCCCACTCTGTCCCGAAACACGAGCAAGTCCGCGAGGTAAGAGGGGGTCCCAGTGTGCACCATCAAATAGAACAGGCAGCCAATAAAAAATAATTTACGGTCTCCAACTGTGAGCCAACCCAGGGAGCACCTACCTGCGAAAACGTGTTCGCCCCGCCTAATATTAAGCACAAATCGTACTGCCGCATATAAAGCTCGCTGAAGCTTACGTTAAAATCCTCGGGGAGATCGCTCAAAACGGCTGGGCAATATTCTAGATATGGTAGAACGAGCGTCCGTACGAGCCACTTCCTTGTAGCCGCGTCGAACAGTTGGGCTGATCGGTACAGTTGGCTGAGGCAGCCGAACACCCTTCGCCGAATCAAAGAAACCTCGTCTTCCCACCCTAGTGTGTTGGTAATAATAACGCCGAGATAGCGAGTGGATACAACGTATTCCACTGGCTCGTTAAGAACTCTTAAGGCGCGAAGACGAGCGAGATCGATTAAATTAACAACCCGCGCTGTACCAAAGATCATAGCTTTTGTTTTCAAGCTGTTGAGGGATAATGAGTTTCTCGTTGCCCAGCCGTAAATTGATGGAATCTCTTCGTTGATCATGCCCAAGGATGCTACAAGGTCCACCTGGGGACACTGCCTATAAATAACGAGATCGTCCGCGTACAAAAGATACCGGCAGTGACGGAGGGCACCGGGCAGGTCGCGCAGATGGAGACTGAAAAACAGCGGGCCAAGAACACTTCCCTGCGGCACACCGGACTCAGCAGCTGCCCACTGAGACATAGTCCCATCCGCGAAACGAACCGCCTGCTACCGTCCGCATAGGTAGGATGTGAACCACCGAAGGGCGGTAGATGAGAGCCCGACATCGGCAAGCTTGCGAATCAAAGTGAGGTGGCAGACCATATCAAAAGCTTTGCTGAAATCGAAAAAGACCGCGACGGTGAGCAACTGCTTATCGATCCCGAGTCGCACATCATCAGTAAATTTGAGCAGAGCCATCAGCGTGCTATGACCTTTACGGAAACCCGTCTACAAGGGGTCAATCGCGTTGTTTTCAGTGAGCCAGTCGACCAGTTGCCTAAAAACGACCGTTTCAACAACTTTAGAGAACGCGCGCAGGATCGAGATAGGACGATAGTCTGAGGGACGAATGGGTGCCGGAATTTTCTTGATCGGGGTGATTAGGGCGTAGCGCCAAACAGCAGGGAAAGTCGACGACAAAAGCGAGCAGTTGATCACCTGCGTGATTTGGTGGAGGAGATGGCCGGAGACGAGTCTGAGATAGGTGCCGGGGAGCCGATCAACGCCGACGGAGTTTGAGGAGCACTGTGCGAGCAATTTCACAACAAAGTTGGCCGTTACCGGGTGAAAAGCGAAGCGAGTGCGGTCGCGGGCAGGCAGCGTAGATACGGGTATCGGAAAATATTAGGTGTGCGATGGCTTCTTCTTGATTGATACTTCAACAAAAAGAAATAGTCCCTAATTTTTCGAAAACATTTGGCATGTTAAAAATCGATTTAAAGTAGAAAAATTAATTTCGATCCGTTGGACATTTTGTATTCTTTTGTAAATTTGTTTGAAAAATCTTTGGAAAATACCAGAAATTATGAGACCTCAGTGACTATGGTATCTCCTACTGTTGCAGAGCGGAATGGTTGAGAACGATAGCGCAGCGTAGAGAAATAAGGTGTGTAACCACTTTTCCCAAAAATCACGTTAACCCAAACGAGACGGCTACAAAACCTGTCTCACTCGGCCTTAAGGGCGCCAGCCACGCTACCTCGGTAGCGGCGCGACTAGACGGCGGGTAGCTTAGCGAGGCTCCGGCCTGCTGATAGTACGTGACTGTGGTGGCGAGATCGATAGCGAGGCTCGAGTCTGCTGTGTATGCTGCTGCGATGAGATCGGCAGAGAGGCTCCAGCCTGCTGTACGTGGCCGTTGGTGGAGTGTAGAAGACGAGCTGGGGGTGTTTTGATGACGGCTGCGACCGTCGTACGCTCGAGAGTTTCTGATCAGCAATAAAACATAAAAATGCGGAAATTAATCGTGAGAACGGTTTGCTCGCGTTTGATCCTATCTGTCCGCCTGGAAGGGACTCCTCCCGGGAGAAGGGATGCCGTGCGCGCTGCTGATACGAGCGAGAGCTGGAGATCGAGCTCTCTTTGTGACGGGAGCAGAAAAGCCCCGTCACAGGTGTTACACGAAAAAAAACAGTAAATTAGGCGATTTATTGCCAACAATTGCAGCAAAAAGGAACAGTACAACGAGTAAATGAGAATAACCATAAATTGTTTATAAGCGTCCCGAAATGGACAGTCCCGCTGACTATCAAACGAATATTATTGATCCAATGGTCACTGGTGAGAAACGCGACGGCGAACCGACGAGTGTCACTTGTTGAGCGCGCGAGCATCTCCGGGTGAAACATACGAAAGACCACTCACGTCCCCGAAATGTGTATGCAAGATCGATTAAACTGCACTTGAGCGAAACCCGAATACTGAGCAGACTAATTAACCGAATTGAGTTGCACCGTGAAAGTTCTAAGGTGAGTGAAAACCGAAAATACTAAGCGCACTACCCGAACACAACGCACGTTGTCGCGGCCATTAGCGAGAAGAAGCCGGGAAGCCGGCTGCACACGGCACGACGGCGAGAGCCTCCACGTGCGCGTGCGCGAGCGTTGGACGTGAGTTGAGTCGAACGCGACCGAGAGGTGCTGCCGCGCGGCAGCCAGACGGCGATGCCATTGGGAAGCAAAGAAATCGTTGTTTAAAAATACTCAAAATCACTCATTTTTCAATTTTGGCTATCCGAATTCCCGATAAAGTTTTTTCGTTAGCCATCGCTCCGGCACTATTTTTAAGGTATTTTTCTACGCTGATCACGAAACTACAACTTATTTTATTCGTAGATGAATAATTTATACAGAACATTGCGTCTAAAAGAAAATACATATTTTTCATGATAATCAAAAAATTCAAAATGACATGCAATTATTAACCACAACACATGCCGTGTATGAAATTTCAGCTTAATCGGTCGAGGCATTCCCGAGTTATAGCGGTTGGAATTTTTGACGTCTGATTAACACGCATGGATGCACGCACGTGCGGCGCACGCACACATCCGGAAATTGTTTCTAAATATGATTTTTCGATGTATGGGATCATTCAGAAAACGTTTACATTAGAATGCTGCTTCCTCCATGGGGAAGCAGCATTAGAATTTAACGACCTTATTTCATAAAGCAAATAAAAATCACAATTAATTGCAATATTATTTTTTGTTATCAACCCAGATCCTGTAACAGGAGCTAAGCTTCTTTACAATAATTTTCCGATTTATGTGCCTCCTTTAAAGGAACGGGTCCTCAAACGAGGGATTTCGGGGACTCGAGCTTCAAGGAATTAATGATGGTGTGTCAGAGATAAATTTAGGGTGAAATAATGTTCTTTATTTTCAAAATGGCAGGCTTCAACGTGATTACACCCTTTTTCGGTTCTTTCTAATCTACTCGTTATATTTCTGAATGTTGAATTTGTTTAATCAAATCAGTTGTGTCAGCAACAAAATAGATGAAATAAGATTATAAATATATTCAGAGCATAGGTCTCACCGTCGGTTACGCCTTTATTTCTCTTTTTATCGATATATATTAATTTCTTGCTATTCAATTCATTAGCCGTGAGTTTTATTCGTGTGAAAATCTACTGGTCATGCGCGTTCGACCTCTTGGCAGTCGCGAAATCCAACTGGTTGCCGCGCTCGGCTGTTCCCATGGTGACGTCACTACACGATGATCGATGGTGACGGCGGGTGATAGACAGGTTTCCGAATAGAAATGAACTCCTATTACTAACACAGCCCTGCACAAAGTTCCCCAGCGCAGTTCAACTTCCCATGCATTAGGTTTCAACCGGTTTAATGTCCGCCGAACTTAATTTTTAGTCTTTGAAATCCGCAAACCGACATATACCCTCGCGATTAAATAAAAACATAGTCCACTTTCTTGACGATAAGAAATAATTCCGTCGAAGAAACATTCCAATCCTTACTCCCAGTGTCGCGTCCTAGCTGAATACTGTACAAATCGTTTAAAATCTCTGCTGCAACCCGATTTAAAAAAAAGGACTTTTTTTCACTTCACATCCGAACGGAATGAAACAAACTACCGACCCTGGGAAATAAGAACCGTCGACCATGCAGGAACCGACTTTTCCAAAGGTCCAATCTAGGGTGTTTCGAAAACAAAAAAAATTATTTTTTTTTTCAAGATGTTTGATAAGAACTCCGCCTATTATAGCTAGATAGGCATAGCTTTTAAATTTGAGCTTAATCGGTTAATATTTAGAGGTCGCTCATAGGCCATTTGTGTTTTCCATTTAAATAACATGTGAGAACACTATACCTTTTCTTCAATTCTGAATAACTTCGTCAATCTTGAAGCTACAGAGCTTTCAAAAAACGCATTTTAAAGGTCATGAAACGAACTTCAAAAGCATACGCATTACTTTGCACACTTGAAAATTGGTTATTCCAATATTCGATGTTGTATGGAAATTTTTTTTTTTTTATGAATTGGTTTATGTTTTTTGGAATCATATGAATTTTTAAATAATTCCCTTACGATTTTTTTCATGAATTATGGATATGTTTTCGTAGCAAGATTTCAGATTACACTCACAAAAGTTTCCGGGTGATTAAACGAATAGTTCCATAGTTCCTTAAGGTAGTTCTAGCGCATGGTGTTTCGGATAACTTCGACAAAAATGAGAGAGAATTTCAAACACTTCTCGATGGTATAAAAATCTGAAAATATTCATGATTATTAAAGGTACTGGGAAGATTAATTTTACATAATTATAATTCCAAAATGATAATAACAAATTGATGACAAAAACAATTGTTAAAAAAATTTCCCGGTAACCAAACTTTCTCTTCAATGAAAATGATTCGTTCATTTTTCTTTATATACATTTTTACGGATTTTTCTAAAGACTTTGAATTTTTATGTTTTTCCACATATTATTTTTCCCATATACAAAAAAAATTCAAAATTTTCAGAAAAATCTGAAAAAATTCATACGTATTCAGAAAAATAAATCAGTTTCATAAAAAAAAGTTGGGATACCGGGAAATTTGTTGAACTATCTTTTTTTTATCAATTTGTTATTAATATTTTGGAATTGTTATTATATAAAATTAATATTTCCAGTACCTTTAATATGCATGAATTTTTTCAGAATTTTTTACCATCGAGAATAGTTTGCAATGCCCTCTCATTTTCGTCAAACTTATGCGAAATGAACACCATGCACTCGGATTACGTTAAAAAAGAAATTGCAAACGAGATTTTCAAAAAAGTTATAAAATTGTAAAAAAGTTCCAATGGATTAAAATAAATCAATGAATTCATTTAAGGAGGCCGAGTTAGCCGAAAAAGGGAATTTTTGGCATGCCATATTTTTTATTCCAGTCAACTTATAAATATCATAAAAATCTAATATTTAAGGATTGGACCGAAGAATATTTCTAGCTATGTTAAAACCTTTTTGGTTGACCAGTTTCTGCAGAAACCACTTTTGGGCTTTTTCAACTCTGCGCATGATTCAGAACAAACCCCTCCATGATTTTTACTCTACGAGGACTTATTTCCTTCGCAGTGACATTCTACACCGGTTAAGCGAAAGAATTTTTTTTTTTAATGGCCCCAGGTTGAAGCTATCGACAGATTTATAGATAATTTTCATGAATTCATTAAAAATGATTTTTAAATCCGTCGATAGCTTCGACCTGGGGACTTAAAAAAAATTTCCTTCGCTTAACCAGTGTAGAATGTCACTGCGAAGAAAATGAGTCCTCGTAGAGTAAAACTCATAGAGGGGTTTGTTCTGAATCATGCGCAGAGTTGAAAAAACCCCAAACTGGTGTATGAGGAAACTGTTCAGCCAAAAAGATTTTAACACAGCTAGAAATATACTTTGTTCCAATCCTCAAATGATAGATTTTTATAATATTTATGAGTTGATTAGAATAAAAAATATGGCATGCCAAAAATTCCCTTTTTGGGCTGACTCCCTTAAATTAAAAAAAGGTTCACTGATAATTTTTTGAACAATACTTTCTTAGTTAATAAATGGTTTGTAACTTTTAGGCAGTATCATTAGTAACTTTTTGGTATTATTATTACGCCAAATCAATGTTCTTAACAGATATAATATTGTTTATTAAATTGTTAATTTTGTTTCAAATTTTTATCCCATTGGGAAGTATTCGTAATTCTCACTCAATGGAAATTTTGGCTGAGAATGTACGCGTGTAAAGTATTCTTAAGGCGGTTTGAAATCCGTTTCCCTCGTGCATAATCAAGCCCGGTAGGACACAAAAACTGTAATCCACTTTTTTCAACCATTTCGGAGAAACGCAAATTCTTATTGTCTGTGCAACTTACAGATAAAGAAGCTAATATTTTGTGTTTTCGCGAAAATTTACAGCATCTTTGAAAAAGATGGATTACAGTTTTTGTTACCGACCGAACTACTGAACTACGACTTCATCAATTATCATTCGAGTTGATTACAAAATAAAGCCTCAAAGGCGCTGCAGTTGCGTGCGTTGGTTGACTTTATGATTAGTCCTAACCGACTCGACTAATGTAGAGATTCAAGTTATTAAAAGTTAAAAGATTTTTATAAAAAAAAGAATCATGTCCGGAAATAAAAAGACTGCCAGAGAATTGTATTTAGTCGGGTGGGAAACCCAGAAGATAGTCGGACGTAAATTGCCAACTAATCGACAAGTTTTGGAAGTTTTTTTTTATAAACATCGATCGTTGAAGCAAGTAATAAAAAAATCTGCATTAGAGGTTTTCAATGAAGTGAAGGAGTTTTGGACAAGATCTGGCATTCCGGTGTGTCCCGCCGCAACAGCTATTTGCAAAATTCAAAAACTCCATTCTGAGTGGACGAAACTACACAAAAACAAAAATCGAAAAGCTACACAACAAATAAAAGAAAAATTGTTTAAAACAAAACTGGGTCAACTTTACGATGTTGCTGTCCATAATGCCATGGATGTATTATCGCCAAGCCGGTACAATTTTTTGGAAGCACAACGGAAAAAAGAACGACGTGGCATTATTCCTGCAAATTCTGAACAAACAACGACGAGTCAATCGGACCATGAACAGATACAGTCAAAAAAATGTAAACAAAACAACTTTGATGACGCCGGTAAGATTAAATTATAATTTTTCTTTAACACGCAGGTTTCAATCCACAGGTGCGAAATCGCAATGAGACGCATGGTACCAACTCTTTTAACTAAATCAATTTGTTGTTTTTGAATTGATATTACGCTTGAATCGTGTGCAAAGCTTCCAACTTTCAGAACTTTAAGAAAGCTCAAACAAAAAAAATTACTTCATTTTCCGCAGAGTAGTCTAGTTTATGTATCTCAGAATAACGCCTCGAAATGAAAATAAAAAACAGTGCACGATTGAACTCGTAAACCGCACAATGATACGCAAAATTTCAATTCTCAACGATTAAATTAAATAAAAATTTCAAATCAACGATATATCTATCCAACTTTTTTTCAATTGTACAAAAAAAATTGTAATTATTTCAGAAATCCTCACTAGGGCTTTGGTCGATGAAAACTCAAGTATGATGATTCAGACTGCTGATAATACCGCGGGTAACACGATTATGCAATGTGCCTTAATAGTTTCACTCTTCTGCAAACAATCTGTCATGAATATAATTTTATTAGGTCCAAGTCAAATTCCCGATAATTGTTTGGAGAATATAAAAAGTGGACATTTCGGTCACATTGAAAGTAATTTAATTTTTAATTCATTATTATTTTTGCTACATCGTACTATCTTATCGTCGAAATTATTGGTAAATATTTTATTTTTCGAAGGGATTAGTCAAGTTTCAACATCTAGTGGAATTTCGAGGCAAACTAGCGACGAGCATGCGAGCCAAATTTCGAACTTCGAAGATGAAATGAAATCGCATCGCAAACCTTCAAAAATAAATGTTATTACACCTGAACTCGCTGCCGCTCTGGATCGTACGCGAACAACGAACAGAGCTGCGTCCTTCATTTTAACTGCCGCTTTCCGAGCCGTCGGGGTAGATCTTGACTCTGTCAATATCAGTGCCTCTGCAATAAATATAAATCGAATCAAGCGCCGAGAAGAATTTGCAGCTGAATTGAAGAAGAATCTAAAAGTTGCCGATTGTTTAGTGGTACATTGGGATGGAAAAATGCTTGGTGAAATCGCGGCGTTGAAAAAAGTCGAAAGAGTAGCAATACTCCTAACTGGTCTAGGAACTGAGCAGTTACTCGCATTTCCAAAATTGGAATCATCGACTGGTATAAATCATGCTCTAGCCGTCGTGGAAGCTTTGAATGAGTGGGGCCTTTCAGATCGCGTAAAAGCAATGTGCTTTGATACAACTGCTACGAATACCGGTAAATCGATGCAGTTCAAATCTTTTTAAGAAGACAGCTGAAGATTTCTTCTTCTCACTTATACGAAGTTGTACGAGTAACGTCTATTTAACTATATAACTATTTTTCTGTACAGGAGTTATATTGGAGAAATATTTGGACCGAAAATTTCTCTATTTAGCGTGTCACCGCCATACCCGTGAGCTCATACTTCGGAGCGTGTTTGAAACTTGTTGGCCTAAGTCTGTTGAGCCGAAAGTAGCAATTTTCGAGAGTTTTCAACGAGCATGGATCGACATTGATAAGAAGGATTATGAAATAGGGTTGAATGATAAACAAGTTGCCGAAAGAATAGGAGAAAAGAAGGAGGAAATTTTACAATTCATACGAAACCAGTTTGAGGTAAAGGTTTGATGCCACTACAAGATTTAATTTTTTTCTATACTTAATCCGTTTATATTGTAGGTGATTCACCCAAGAGATGATTATCAAGAGTTTTTGGAAGTATCCAATATATTTTTGGGAGGTGTTCCCCCAGGTGGAATTAAATTCAAAAGGCCTGGAGCTGACAGTCATGCACGGTGGCTATCGAAAGCGATTTACAGTTTAAAAACGTTTATGTTTAGAAAATCATTCAAACTTCACGATCAGGAAATCGATGGCCGACGTGAAATTTGTATTTTCATTATTCTCTTCTACGTGAAGCCCTGGTTTACTGCGCCAAGTGCAATTCAGGCACCTTATACCGATCTGAGGTTGTTGCAGGACTTAATAGACTATCGCAAAAGCAATTGGAATGTCGCAACAGCTGGTCTTTCCAAAGTCACAAACCACTTATGGTATTTATCGGAGGATCTAGTGGCTTTGGCATTTTTCGATAAAAATGTTTCATCCGAAATTAAGCAAAAAATGGTTGAGGCAATAAATTCCAGAGATGGCTCTCGTAATAGAAACATAAATCTTAAGGTAAAAGAGGTTGATTATGAGTCGTTGTTATCTAAAGACGTAAGCCACTTTGTCACAAGAAAATCGTTGAATCTCTTTAAACATTTCAATCTCGATCATGATTTTCTTCGAAAACATCCAGACTACTGGGAAGAAGATGAAAGTTTTCAAAGTTGCCGATCAATATTAAAAGGTCCTAAAGTAGTGAATGACGTTGCCGAGAGAGGAGTAGCACTCATGCAAGATTTTAATAATTGTCTGACAAAAGATGAAGAACAGAAGCAATACGTTCTGAAACTTATCAGCTATCATCGGAAAGAATATCGGAACGCCCACAAAAAAACTTTCCTGGCTAAACAGATATCATAGTATAAATAAAGTAATATTGTTTCTACAGCTATAGTTTTATTTATTTTATGACTTTCCACATATTTTTTCATATAAAAAAAATTCAAAGTGAATATAAAAATCTGAAAAAATTCATTGGTATTCAGAACAATGAACGAATAATTTTCATTTAAAAAACGTTAGGTCTCCGGGAGATTTGTTGAACAATTTTTTTTTCGTCATTTCGTTAACAACATGTTGGAATTATTATTATGCAAAATTAATCTTTTCAGCAGCTTTAGTAAGCTTGATTTTTTTCAGATTTTTATACCATCGAGAAGTGTTCTCACATGTTATTTAAATGGAAAACACAAATGGCCTATGAGCGACCTCTAAATATTAACCGATCAGGCTCAAATTTAAAAGCTATGCCTATCTAGCTATAATAGGTCCGATTCTTATCAAACATCTTAAAAAAAAGACATTTTTTTTCGAAACACCCTAGTACAATCATTCGTCGCACGATGTCGCTGGATGCTAACTCGGTCACGAAATTGATGCCGTAACTACTGCTAATGAGTCGCGGGACGCTATAGATTAAGTTTCAAAACTCGATGCGTATACCATTCGAAGCGTTATTATCTTTTCATCCGAATTTGCACCCTGAAATGAATAATGCTATTGATTTTAAGCGATTATTAATGTTGTTAATATTAATGATGTCATTAATGAGTAAAAATATATTAATACATTAATACATTAATAATCGCTTAAAATCAATAGTATTCATAAATTCGTATGAAAGGACAATAACGCTTCGAATGGGTTACGCATCGCGTTTTGAAACATACTGTATAGCGCCCAGCGGCTCGTTCACAGTAGTTACGGCATCAATTTCTTTTTTTTTTTTTTATTGACCCCTGTATATTATTTTTTCCGTAATTCGTTCACAGTAGTTGAGGCGTCAATTTCTTTTTTTTTTTTTTTAATTGACCCCCGTATATTCTTTTTATGGCTCTGACATCTATTCGGTCATCAAGCCGCCCTTTCCTCAATTTTTTGCTATTCCTGCAATTCACGATGTAGATGCGCGTCCGCAGCCGCTTTTTACCCCCCTACTATATCACATTCGCACGAGGACCCAGGTAAACTGCGGAAAACGTGCGCCGATACAGCCGGTCATTCCAACTGAGTCTTAATGTTCGTATTCGATACTTCGAGTACGAACACCAATCCCCAGAATTCTGCCTCCCGCTCAACGGTTCCAATACGCCAGTCAGTGCACGGCTAGGCGGTCACCCATCCAAGTACTGACCGCAAACGATTCGCTTGACTCTGGGGACCACCGAAGCCGCACACCAACCGCGCATCCACCGCTGTCGGTACGGCATCAATTTCGTGACCGAGTTAGCATCCAGCGACATCGTGCGACGAATGATTGTACCTTTGGAAAAGTCGGTACCTGCATGGCCGACGGTTCTCATTTCCCAGGGTCGGTAGTTTGTTTCATTCCGTTCGGATGTGAAATGAAAAAAAGTCCTTTTTCTTTAAATCGGGTTGGGGCGGAGATTTTAAATGATTTGTACAGTATTCAGCTGGGACGCGACACTGGGAGTGAGGATTGGAATGTTTCTTCGACGGAATTATTTCTTATCGTCAAGAAAGTGGACTATGTTTTTATTTAATTGCGAGGGTATATGTCGGTTTGCGGATTTCAAAGACTAAAAATTAAGTTCGGCGGACATTAAACCGGCTGAAAGCTAATGCATAGGAAGTTGAACTGTGCTGGGGAACTTTGTGCAGGGCTGTGTTGGTAATAGGAGTTCATTTCTATTCGGGAACCTGTCTATCACCCGTGACAGCGCGTTCACCTCGCGATTTGCAATTGCTGTTTAGTCCAGAATTTGACGGTTTTACCTTATGCCGAGTGCATACAATCCTTCAGGGGAAGCGAATTTAGACCTAGGTGTGCCCTTTGAGTGCCCTTGGTGTCGAAATATTAATATTGTTCCTTCTGGCACTTGCAGCTTTTTTGACCGGTCACTTTGGTCACTTTACCGAACTGCATCGAGTGTTAATTCATATTACACTTTTATCGTCTCACATCACTTGAGATCGTCTATAAGTCTATGGCCGGGGATTTTCATACCTCATCACCTTCGCCCCAGTTTTCCCGTTTCGGACAGTGAGAGCCTTGGGCGCCAGTCAATTTTTAATCCAATGCGGTAATTGACAAACCGCGAAAAGGAAACTCAAACGGAGATCTTAATATTTTTCGGAAAACGGAGATCTAAAGCACGACTTCGGAACGGCGGAGCTTGTTCGCGATACACCTCGGGTCGCTCAGTGTGTCGGTTTTTTTTTTGTGGAGAGGTTGTGGAGAGAGGGCGTGGACGGCGGTCGACAATGGAGTGAATGACATACGGTACACCAGATTAAATGTGAAGGTCGGATAATTTATTCGAACTCTTTTGACACGGAATGAGGGGCTCCCCGAGTATAAATTTATTCAGGGTGAAATCCGGCCCAGATTAGGCTTGCCTGTTCGCCTGACCTGGCCCATATCCGGCGTGAAAACAGGCTCGGATCTAGCATGTAACGCGATTTTACATCCGGGCCTGATGTAACGCCGGATTTGGGCCGGATCAGGCGAACAGGCAAGCCTAATCAGGACCGGATGTCACCCTGATAAAGTGTCGGATAAATCAGCCTTTCGGACTGGATCCGGAGATTGATGATTGAGGTGCACGCAATAATATGAGGAGTACACAAGGTATAAGGTACATTTTATCGGCGAAAGAACGTCAAATCTAATGAAAACTTTTATTAATGGATACTTGTAATCACAGTTAGTTTTATAAAACAATCATGTTTGTTTCTTCGGAACACGGATGTGCCTATCTCCTTCCCAATCTTTGGAACTATTGATTACCGATCCAACGGCGTCCTGTACTTCCTTTTCTTTGATCAGAGCTACGATTTGGATTTGTTGGAATTCCGATAAGACCGCATCTGAAATGTTGAATTGCAGAAAAAAAAGTATAAATTATAGTACGGTAAATTCTAAAAACTCTCTAAATTCTATAAAATTGGAACGATTATATCGATATTAACTAAATTCAATCTCAAGAATCCGTGATCGATAGTATCCATCGTCGGTCTAATATCAGAAGGGCATATAGGTTATGCGAATGCACGGCTGATATGGCATTAAGATATCGGCATTTGTATACAGTTTTCGGACGATAGCTTGAAGCTTGCAGGAGTTAGAGCACCGACAAACGATTTTGTAGAAATTTAGTCTGGTACAATCTCAGATCGGATATGCATTATCAAACAAATCGCAACAAGCAAAGGGAAATTGCGTGCTTTATTGTCTACTAGTCTGCTGAAATACCTCGTAAGCAAAAGTAGAACGTTGTACTATCCTTCAATAGTTTCTTGTCGCCGAATTGTTTTACTGCTGTGAAGTTCTGAAGTACATCCCGTGTCATAAATTTATTCATGATATTATGTACCAACGTTACCAACAGTTCCGGATTGGGTCTGATCAGAAGCACCATACCGTTCATCTGTAAATAAAATTGGGAAAAATAATTTAGTTTCAAGGATTATATTATCAAATAAAATAATATATACTGATATTGACTATACCAGAACTCACAATTTCATTTCTAAGAGATTTATTGGATTTAAGTTTCGCGTCAAAGTCGATGAACTGCTCCAATGTTTTGAAGGGAAGCTTTCCCAGATCATATTTCTCAACTGTGCTGCTAATTGCAGTTGCTGTCACTACAGTTCTGTGATCTAAGCCTGAAATGGTTGAACTTATTTCGGTTTGCCGAATTTTTAAATCCGAAAGTTGTCCCGGAAGTTGCCGAAGTTGAGCAGATAGACTTCGGTAGCATTTTAAGAACACCAACTTCAAATCGTCAGAATCAATCAAATAAAATTACTGCAATTATTGACAGCAACTTTTTTTTGTGCACAAGTCAGCGAAAAGATATGCGTTAAATAGTCAGAGTTTATGAGGCACTAAGAAAATGGTAAAGGAAGTGTGCTATCCCCCACCAACGGGTAACCGATATCCAAACTATTCGGACGTCGAGTCGCCGAGGCAGTCTCGTGTGAGCCCGGCTCGACAACACACAGAATAATAAACGGTCTGTTTCCCCGCACGTGTGATTTCTACCTCGGCCGATCCATTAATTAATGGGCTCTCGACAGTGGCGACGAGGATGGGATATCTATATAAATAAAATACGTCTGTTACGTCCCGATCAGGAATTTTCACTCCATCTCGGTCAAGGAGAATTGTCACCCTCCCTTTACACGTTATACGGAGATGACGCTTTATCGTGGTTTTGGCCCTGTTTTGAACCTAACCTTTCGGAAAATAATTCGGGATAGGGCCTAGAGTGTATATATTTAATATTGAAAGAATTTATTCGCGGTTAAAATTCGGAATTATTAGATTTTAAGTGATGATTCTAAACTGGACAAGAAAATTCTGGATGCTAACTCTTTCTATCGAATGGAACGCGATACACGGCTATCTCACGCTCTCGGGCGTCACCCTCGACGCACGACTCGCAACACTTCGCTACCACACTCACCCACTGTTTTCTCCCGACCTATCCTAATACTTTAACGCGCACGGATATAGCTGAAATGAAATTGACCAGCACGAATATATATTGACCAAGAGAATTTTAACCCTTCAGAATGGCAAATAAATGTTAAATAAATTATTGACAAGTAAATGTTGATGAATGAATGAATGTTGAAGATGATAATGTTTTAAGCTTACGATTCAAGTTAAATGGTTTCACCTCAGAGTGAATGATCGAATGAATCGATTGATGAATGATGAATATCGATATCGAAATAGAACATCCTTCCCAAATTCCAAATGTATGTTCGAGTCAGAATCGAATGATGACTTTCCAAAATATCGTCCTTCCAAAATATCGAATATCCGAATCAGAATCGGATGATGAAGATGATCGACTCCAGAAATAAACGTCCGTCCCAGATGTTATAGATGGAAATAAGTTATTTCGACGACAAAGTGATTTCGAGGAAGAAAATACTCAATTCAATGAAGTGATTCGGAAGTATATGGATGATTTATTGAACCGAATTAAAATGAAGACTGATATTTGAAGATATTTTCAAGTTGATTTTACAAGTTCTTTGTTAATGGCTCTAAATACAATGCAAGTTCGAGGTCTGTACCCCGATCGCGAAGAAGTTTGGAAGATCCAGCAAAAGTGCCGAGTAGGCAGTGGGCGCGCAAATAAATAACCTCGGTGCCGGATACCCCCGCGTCACCGCTGTCACACCTGCGCCTCGTCTCCCCACTCTCGTCACCTGATTCCTTTCTTTGATTGACTAATTACATATTCCGAATTTCTTAACTTTACATTACATTTAACATTTTAATTTGTTGACAATTAAATTCTACCGCAAATTTTATGAACATACAAATTTCAACGAAAGCTGCATGAGCTTTCGTTGCAAAGTTAACAATTGCTGACATAAATTTTTATCTTAACATCTATATGATTTTTCTCCTGAATTTTTGTAGTAATTATTTCACATCTCTTTCGTATTTTCGATAATTTTCTGTAATTGCAACCCATTATTTCTATCTTTATCCTGATGATTTGACTTAATAATTATTCCACATTCTTGACTTTACTGTATTTATCTGAATATTGTTAATAATTTCCCAAAATATCTCGCCATTTTCCATATTCATTACTTGTCATTGCGTTCTCTATTTATTCCGGCATTAATAACGTCATCTATGATCCTCCTGGACTATAACAATGATCTATCGTTCATTGATATTCTCTGTCCAGGAGGTGCTGCACTCATTACGCTCAACGGCCGCTCTAAGCATTATGCCCATCGTGACACGCATCGTACATGCAAGCCCTATGTTCGACAACCGTGAGGAGCGTTCCGCCGATATCCTTATCTGCGTTTTTGCGGATCAGATTACCGAGCCTCGCCCGGTTGACTTGTGCTGTACAGTCGCCTCTGTACATCAACCCATTTTACCTGAAGGCTAATTATTATTACCAGTGGATAATTTTTCAATCTGATATTTTATTTATGTATCATCCCTTTCGGGGTTGATGATTATATATTGTCAATGATTATTTTCAGCGTTTTAGTACATTTTAAATTTTCGTTAATTAACCGGTCATTTGACCTAAATGTATTTGAAATATTTTGGAAAATTTTGGAGGACGTAACACGTCTAAACAAAGTAAGGGAATGGCAGATGGAGTTGCAGAACCTGGAGACGATATAAAGGCTGTTAAGGATTCAGTGAAGTGGGGAGAAGCTGAAAATAAATTTAAATCGGGGCAAGTGCCGACCGGAGCGGGGCAATAAAGTTAAATCGGGGCGAAGTGCCGACCGGAGCAAAATTAGAAGTGGTGCGAAAACTTCTAATAGAAGCAGTGCGTATTCGCGGGGGTAAAAACACCGGCGGACGAGAACCAGCAGACACGGTGCCGGAAAAACCGAAGATGGCGCAATTCAACGCCAACACTATAGAACTATTTAAAAAAGGGGAACAATGGAAAACGTTCGAAGACCAACAGGAGGTTTTCATCATACTGAACGATATCGCCGAAGAGAAAAAGTCGGTATTGTTAATTACCCGTTTAAATGCGGAGGTTTACGGAGAACTAAAGCCAGCAATCACTCCAGCGAATCCGTTAACAACGCCCTACGCGACACTGAAAGAAAAATTGGAAGACCTGCACGCACCGAAAGAAAACAACCATTTAGCAAGATTCACGTTCCGCGAGAGGAAGCAGAAAGAGGGGGAGTCAATAGATGAATTCGTGAAAGCGTTACGAATGTTAAGCCAGAAATGTAATTTCTCAGCGACGGCGCTGAAATACCAGTTAAAATATCAGCTGATCTCGGGAACGAGGTTGAGAACGGTACGCTACGAGCTACTAAAATCGTCGGATTTGGATTGGGAACAGTCGGTCCAGTTGGCAAAAATCGTCGAAATGGCGGAATCGAAGGCCGACTCATTGTTCTCATCGCAAACTCCAAAACAAGAGGCGACCGAGACACCAAGCGTAAACGCTATATGTCACGCAAACAAGGAACCGATCGGCAGCCCACAACAGAGATTCTCCAACACACCGTGACAGCGGGGACGACGCACGACGAGATGAAGAGGACATTGTAAACACCGAGCATCGAGCAACGCGTTGGCAGCGTCGAGCCAAGCAAGTGACGAGTGTTACTGTTGTGGGGGCACCGAAGTTACCAGTCTTGCATAAGAAATAAATATTGTAGCGAGTGTGGTAAACAAGGGCATATATATAAGACGTGTGCGAATAGAAGCCGAATGCCAGCAGCAAATCAAAACTTTATAGACGATGACCAGGGGACCTGAAATGCATTGGCATTTATTGGCATACATATATATTCCCATACCAGCGTCAGTATTGACTGACGCTGGTATGGGAATATATATGTATATGATGGAAGAAGACACAGCAACGAATGAAATTGGGCCGGGTAGTAGCACCGCATATAGAGACGATTAAGGTAAACGGAGTATTATTGCAGATGGAGGTGGATTCGGGCGCGCCGATTTCCGCGATCTCAGTTGAGATGTACAAAAAAAAAAAAATTCAAATGTAGCATTAAATACCCCTACAAGAGAACTTCGCGGATACGATAAGAAACCGATAGCGGCGGTAGGGTATATCGATGTAAAAATCGAGCGAATGAGCGTGAAATCGAACCAAATATTATATATCGTGAGAAACGGAGTGCCGCCAATTATTGGGAGAAACTGGCTATCAGATTTTAAAATGTGGCCGTTGATGTTTAACCACGCAACAGAAAATCGGGAAGAGGGAAAAAAAACCGAATAAGATAGCCGCGATGACTGCAATAAAGCGCGAATTTCCCAAGATTCCCCAAGATTTCCCAAGAGAATTTCGCCAGGCCTCGGGCTATTCGCAAAAGGGGAGCTGTCATTAAAATGAAAAGCGTGGGCAACCCCGAAATGTATTCAACCGCGTCGCGTCCCGATAGCGATGTGAGCGGGCGTAGAGACAGAAATCAGACGTTTAAAAGCATGTGGCATTATTTCGCCAGTCGAGTTCAGCCATTGGGGAACACCGGTAGTGCCGGTTGTGAAAAAGGGGGGTGCGATACGTCTATGCGGGGACTACAAAGTCACGTTGAATAAATCTGGAGGTTGACCATTATCCTCTACCGCACATGGAGGAAATACTTGATGTAGTCCGCGCAGATATTTAGCAAGATGGATTTGTTTGAAGCTTACCAACAACTGCCGCTGTCAAAAAGGAGCCAAGAATTAGTTGTCATTAGTACACACCTGGGACTTTTTAAATACCACCGTCTGCCTTACGGTGTGTCTACCGGCCCCGGCTCATTTCAGCGCGTGATGAGTACCCTATTGTTGGGAACCGCAGGAGTAATTGTGTTCCTAGATGACATATTGGTAGCCACTCCAAATTTTGAGACGTATGTGGAGCGTTTGCGCGAGCTGCTGGCACGCTTAGATGAGAGCGGATTACATATCAACATCGATAAAGGCGAATTTTTTCAAGGCGAAGTAATATACGTAGGATATAGGATAACAGCGGAGAGAATTTACCCCTAAAAAAAAAATTGATGCGGTAAAAGAAACACCGATACCAAAGGACGAATCGCAATTACGGAGCTTTCTGGGATCGATAAATTATTATAGTCGTTTTATCGATAACATGGCTCAAAAAGTCAGACCACTGTTTGCGTGTTTGGAAAAAGGAAAATTCGAATGGACGGCGGAGTGCACGAAAAGTTTTAAAAATAAATAAAAGGCGAGCTGTCGTCCGAGAAATTACTGATCCATTTCGACCCCAGAAAGCCAATCGTACTGACTTGCGACGCGTCGCCGTACGGTGTGGGCACAGTGTTATCACACAGAGAAGTCGAAGGGTGGAACAGACCGATTTGTTTCGCAAGCAGAACACTAACGGCAGCGGAAAAAACTACGGCCATATTGAGAAGGAAGGCTTGGCAGTTGTTTTTGGAGTACGGAAGTTTTTCGAGTACCTATAGGGTTACAAATTCTTGTTGCAAACTGATAACGCGGCACTAACGAGATTAGGCTGTTCCGGAAATAGGCGCGGCAAGACTGCAGAGATGGTCGATTTTCTTGATGCCGTTCAGATACGAAGTCAAACACATTAAGGGCAATTTCAATTACGCAGATTGGCTGAGTAGAATGCCCAGATCCGGAGAGGGAGACGGGGGAAAAGAGTTTGCAATTTTGAACGATATTAACTATACGTTCCTGAACCACGTCAAGGAACTCGATTTTGCGACGCTCGACTGGAGAGCAGTGCGAAAAGCGTCGCAAGAAGACAAACTAATTACCAAAATTATACGTTATTGCACTGATGGTTGATCCGAGTGTGAACCAAAAGAGGAAAACATGCGAAGTTTTTGGCAAAAACGAGACGCGCTAACCGCTGACAGAGGTTTTCTTATGTGGGGGCATAGAGTCGTGATGCCAGAAAGTGCTAAAAAAATAATCCTACAAAAACTACACGCAAGGCATTTCGGCGTCACACAAATGAAGGAGTGGGCTAGGTCATTCGTCTGGTGACCCCAAATCGACGACGATATAGAACTAATAACAAAAAAATGTGCAATCTGCCTCGAAAGACGAAAAAATCCTCCCAAGATACCCTTAACGCCCTGGCGGTGGCCAGCAACCCCCTGGAATCGTATTCACGCCGATTTTCTGGGGCCACTAGGAGGAAAAACAATTCTGATTATAATAGACAGTCACTCGAAGTGGCCGGAAGCCTATATAATGTCGAGTATGGGAGAGGAAGTCACGATTGCGACATTCAACGATCTCTTCAGCCGTTTTGGATTTCCCGTGCATCTAGTGACGGATAATTATTCTACGTTTGTCGGACAAAAGTTCCAAGAATTTCTATCGCGATGAGGAATCCGGCACAGCACAATGGCTCCATATTTTCCGGCCACTAGCGGTGCAGCAGAGAATTTTGTCGACACAATTAAACGAAAAACAAAATGTCTAATTAATGACGGGTTCACACTACACGTAGCAATGCAAAAATTCTTTTTTGATTACCGGAGCACTCCTCATGCTGCCACGGGTAGAACGCCGGCAAGCTTATTTCTCGGCAGAGAACTACGTACGCGCATGTCGCGATTGCGTTGCCCTGCAGTTGAAGAACGTGTGATCGAGCACCAAGAACGCATATTGCGAAATAAGGGAGGGGTACGCGTAGTAAAGTTTGCGACAGGGAATACCGTAATGGCCCGAAAATATCGGTGGGGGGAAGAAGGATGGACGCCCGGGACAATCACAAAAGAATTGGCACCAGGGTGTATGTACGAGGTCAAAGTAAACGGAGGTCGGATATGGAAACGCCACGCTAACCAGCTGATCGAACAATCACAAACAAGTAGCGAGACATCGGCGAGCGTAGTCCAATCAAGACCTAGCGACGAAATATCGGAGTTGCAAGTACGACGGTCGGAACGACTGAAAGAGCGATCCGAAGTAGGTCCTAAGGCTTAAGAATTAGTCGTAATTAGAATAGTGAGATTAGTATAAGATATATTATTATGGAATCAGCATTTTTGACTTTATAAAGAGGGGAGACTGTGGTATCCCCCACCAACGGGTAACCGATATCCAAACTATTCGGACGTCGAGTCGCCGAGGCAGTCTCGTGTGAGCCCGGCTCGACAACACACAGAATAATAAACGGTTTGTTTCCCCGCACGTGCGATTTCTACCTCGGCCGATCCCTTAATTAATGGGCTCTCGACAGAAAGAAACCTTAAAATGTTCACATGACTTCCATTATCATTTTTTTTTTACTCGGAAAGCTTTTATTAGAAAGCAGTTTCCGCAATTTGTTTGCTTCGTTGTAAAAAAAAGTGAATAAAAGAAATTAAAGTGAATACAAGAAATGTTGAATTGAAGGAATCAATGCGAAACAATCTATAAATTGTAATTTGCGGATTATTAAAATTGGAGAAATGTCAAGAAAACGGCGAGAAAATATTATTTTATCGACAGGCTAGAAATCGAGAAAAAGCGAACTTACCACCGATATGAAGGACTGGGACAGGAAAGCGTTTAAGGGCAGTTTCATACTGCGTAGCGCTATCGGTCTGGAGCTGATCAATTTTTTCAGTTTCATGTATATCACTGAGTATCGGTGACGGATTTCCACGAATAGAATGAAGACCAGGGTCCAAGGGTAGCGCGGTGCCGTCTTGACGGTTTTTTATGCTGTTCCGTAGAGTATTTGAAGCTACATCGAATCAATGAAAAATGCATGAATATAATTTCCTGAAATAATATTACTTAAATTATTCGGACTTACGAACGTTCTTCTCCTGTTTCGCCGAATCTCCCTCTTTTGGCGCGTCCAATCGTTTTTTTCTTTGATCATCGTCAGATCTTTGATCGTCTGAATCATCACCAGATGGTTCATAATCAGAGTCAAGAGATTGTCCACTCTCTGAATTTCCATCGTCCAATGGATCCACCTGATCTGATGAAAATCTATTTTGTAGGCCTTTGGATAGCCCGCGTTTACGATTAGCTCCATGAACGTTTATCGTCATATTTCCTCGCACATCCTTTTTAGCTTTTGTGCGTACTTTGCCAGTTTTTTTCACGGGCCTCTCCGCTGTTGACAATAAAAAGACAAATAATGTTAAAAAAAAGTTTTCACCAAGAATGCGAAAAGGAATCTTCACATCGAAAGGTCAAAATTGAAAAAAGCTTAAAATAAAAATTGTGGCAATGTAGCATGGGAAATTTAATGGCGCAGGATAAAATACAATTAAAAGGATGAAGAAATATAAACGCATCAGAATAAAAAAAATAAACAGATGTAACTAAAGACAGCAAGTAATTTTTTTCGTGGTACTTACAACCGCTTTTAGATTGGCCTTTCTTATTCCCAGTCAATGGTTTGTCTATCAATGTATCAAACTCAGATTCCTCGAACAAAATACTGATTCGTGCTATTCGTTGCAGCTTGTATGTCTTTGTTATATCACGTTCTTTAGCTGCTGCGTGTTCATCATCATCTGTCGAGAATATATGACTCTGCGCTTCGAGTGCTTTTATTTTGATCTCAGCCTCAGCAAACGTTTCTATATAAGAAATATCATCATAATTAGTATAGACATAATAATTTTTTGAAAATCGATATATGCATCTATACCGATAACTTAGTACATACTTGCGGAACCTTTAATCGCCACACGGTGTTGGGGCCCTGAGTCGAGCGGTTCACTATCAGACCTGCCGAGAGTATCCAATAAACGTATATTCGTTTTAGTAAGCTTCGAAGCGAACGGTGTCACCAAGTGCTTCAATTTTTCATCGAAGACAATTCAGCTCGCTGGCACAAAATCTGTTTTTTTTTGGTCTCCATTGTCATCCATGAATACGATCAGCGGGAATTTTTCCTCCGCAGCCATCTCTGACAACTGAAACAATATTATTAAATAATAAAGGAGAGCCTCTTTTTCAACTCGAAATATCTGAACAGTGGTATGAAAATCCATAAAAAAAAGATTAAAAATTGACGCAAACAACTATTAGTGTGACCATTGGTGCACACTTAACTACGGGAATCCCACGACTATATGTGTATATCGCCGAGTTCATAAATCGAAATGCATGTGATAAAGACTAAATGCGTAAAGACTGATTTTTTTACCACGTCTTACTTAATACACAGTTAACTGGTGCATGCAATATTAAACACGGAAAAGGAAATCTAATCGTCGTGATTCAGGTATCTGGTCTCCGAAAGCCGCAGAAAAAAAATATGAAACGAAGCGTATTTGTTAGCATAAACTACAAATTAACACTACAATATATTCTATGGAATATATTGTAGTGTTTCGATCGGTCTGTAGTGATTTCGCAATAAATACGAATTTTTGTAATAACAAAGCCCTTTGTTTTCGGCTACAGCAGTCTATGCCGGAACAAACGAGAACACACGTGTATTACGTTAGAGGTCAGGGTCGCCAACTGCTAAGGCTACCGTCGCCGTAAAGACTCTATCACACTGCCGGTGCGTTCACACTGCCGGCGACTTCACGCGGCGCCTCGATCGCAAATCGGTTCACAGACCAACGTGACTTGCAGCAATTTATTGGTGTGTTTATTTGTGCATATCTTAAAATTTATAAATGTGATCGAAAAGACGCATCGACGACATCGTGATCTTCTTGAACTGCCTTCGTACGATTTCGAAGTCGATCCTGGGTTAATCACCATGACACTAGTGTAAAGCTATAAAAACTGTGAATATATATATATATTGTGACGTATTTTCCCGGTATCCCAACGGAAACCTCGAACAAAAAAACAAAACCGAGTATCGAAAATAAAGCTCAAACCAAACGGGAGCGAAACGTGAAAAAAACGTCACCTTCGGCCGTCCACCCTCGCGAATGCATTGGAGTCCCGGTGGGCGCCAGTTAATTTTTGTTCCACCGGTATTAACAACCGGACTAACCTGGAGGTCGATGGAACCGACCTCCGCAGGGCTGATTTTTGTTTCGCCGGAATCGCCAAACCGGACTAAACTGGAGGTCGATGGAACCGACCTCCGCAAGGACAAACACAAAACGATAAAAACGGGAACGGAACGGTAACGAGCTAACACCAATACCCCCGCGAGAGCAACGGTTGCGGAAATGCACGGTTTGCTCAGGGTGTAGATTGTGGTAAAAGGGTCGCGATCCTTCGCCAATAAAGTAACGCGAAATATATGTTATCGAGAGCTCAAAATTTCCAAACGAAAGTAATTAATTTTTGTCGGCTATAAGCCGCGGGAGCTCGCACACACGCGCATCGGGAGAGCTCAGCTGACCGAAGGATCGAGCGAGCGTAACGAGAGCGAGAACGTATCCTATACGCGATCGAAAATTCACACAAACGATAAACTTACCGAACGGCAGGAATAAATCCCAATAGTTTGGCGCGAGATCCGCATCCTGCGATGCCCCGGAACTTAACCACACTCACTGTACCTCAAGAACGTTAACCGAGCTGCATCCTGAACACAGGAAATCGGTAAAGAACTCGCACGAAACGGCACACGAGTCGAACCGCGAACGCGCGGTGACAGGTAGCGCGAGCGAGACACACGAACCGGAGCGAGACGGTAGCCGGAGTCCACGGCAGCGCGAGCGAGACACGCGTCGCGGGCGCGAGACAGTACCCGAAAAACCGTAAACACACGGGAGCGCGAGCGAAGTCCGAGTTGCCTCGAGGACGACTCTCGGTAGACTGATTTGTCTACGATAACACCTGTAGCGGATCATTATCATTATTTCGGGAACTCTGACCGATAGCTACTGCCCTCTCAAACTATTTCGAAACGGGATTTCAACGGGAGCCTGCAACCGAACTGTACGAAGCGGTAAATTTCGAGGATTGTTACGATCGCTTCTCCTCGTGCAATGCGTGAAAACAAGGCTCTTCCCTACCTCAAAACACGGCACAAGGGTTCCATCCTTGTCCGGACTAAACCGTAACTCCGCCTGTTCTCCAACGCATTGCACTTTACCGTACCACACTGGAGCGCCGGGTTTGCACCGGACTTTGGCGTATTCGTAACGAAGCCTCGTCGAGTCTCTCCTCCAGTTGGGCTTGTAATAATTTCTGGATCCGCACCACCAACTGGATTCGAAAACCCCGACTAACTGGATCTTTACTGTAACCGTAACCGTACAAAAAAAATAAACGTTAGCGGAACGGTATTCCCGTACGCTAAATCGTACCGCGATTAGCGAGAGAGGCAGCAAAACGGGATCTATACCATAAAATTCGGTATTTTCGCGAGAAAAGTACTAGATGCTTTTTTTTTTCTTAAGTTTGTGACGGTGATTCTAAAAAATCACGTCACAATATATATATATACATAGTGACGTGGTACATCACAAGTCCCTCGCCAAACTCGGTTCGATTCCGCCGCTCACCAAACGTTAGACCCCGATATTTTTTACGTATTTTTTCCCATATATTTTGTGTAAGTTAGTATTTAAATTCCCCTTTTTTTCTTTCCTCCCGTTAACCCTTGTGTGAGTGTGCGCGGCTCGAAGGCAACGTCAAGATTTCCCCCCGACAGCCCCAAGGAACAGCCCAACGACCCAGGAAGCCCCAGAACCTGCAAAGGAACGAGAGCCGACGTGCTGACGCCGAGGAAGGTAGGAGGATCGTGGACGAGGGGAAAAAGCCCTGTGGAAGACCTCCGAACCAGCCTCGAAAAGCCCGCCGAAATGTCGCCACTGCCCGCCCCGCCTGTCCGCCGCCGCTGTGATGTGATCATCGACGCACGATATCGATTGACGAGCCAGCGACACCTCTGTCGCCACCCCTCGCCGTCCGGAGGAAACACCCGACCATAACTCCGATTACCGACCTAAGCCGACGCACAGGGGCTCTCGTTCCCCACCATAATCACCAGCGCCAGACCCAACGAAGAAAAAGACATCGCCCTGCCCCCTTACTCGCCGAGCCGAGCCGCGTGGTATGGACATGTGTGAGATCGGGTGTCGATAGTTTTAAGAATTTTGTATTGTGTGACAGCCGAGTGCGAGTGCGATATTTTTCCCAGATTTATAAGACGACTCGGCTGTACCCCGTTAAATTCCGACTCCGTTTAGGAGAGTATAAACCGCCCATTAAGACGAATCAGCGACAGCCCAAGGATACGAATTGGACCATTGTAAGGATTTTATAACGATTGAGGCTGTCCACTGATTCGAGCCAAGTATTATAACCGAGATTCGAGTGGATTAAATGAGCTACTGAACCCCGACAATTTCGTAAGTTTTTGCCCATATTTTTCCGGCCCCGTTTAACCCTTTTTCCTCCCCCGAGCACCCCTTATTTTAGTAGAAATTATTCGTAAAAGACTTTGCCACGTGGTCGACACGTGGTCGACGTCCTTTGTTACATGAGCAAAGAGGAGTCGCGCGCGTGGTGAGCGGCGTAAAATACGGTATAGGTGATAGCTTAATTACTCAAAGTTTTTCCCTTCCCTCCCCTCGAGTCCTTAAGACATTTTTTGTATAATTTATTGAGTAACCGAGGTAATATTGTAAGAAGCCATCGGATTCGTGTACCCTCCCCCTGAGCCCACTTTCCTCTCCCGAGCTAGCTGGACTGTCCGTCGAGACAGAGATATTTTTCAAGTGCAGAGTTTTTTGAGTTTGTTTTTTTTTTTTGAGACGAGATCCGTGCCGTCTGCACGATCTGTTACGGTGCTACATCGTTAAAGTAGCTGGTGCCCATTTGAGTCATTTGAGTCATATTTGATTTAGTTTTTGATTTTCGTGCAACCTTTGTCTGACCAGCTTTCGCCTACGAACCCTTCGAAGTCCCATTGACTGTCCCACAAAGCCCCCTTAAAATCCCCATAACTTCCCCAAATCTATTCCGAATATTTCCCCCTTTTGCATCCCCCTTTATTAGCATTTTTTGATCATTTTGAACCAATTACATTTTGATTTTTCCCCAATACTATTGTTACAAAATTTGCGTGTTAGTGCCCCGACTATTTCCCCCCTTTCCTCCGAATTATTATTTGCGACTGCCCCGTATTTTTTCTGAGATTATTTAGATTATTATTTCCGTTTTTTCTGCGATTATTTTCAAGTGATTATTTACCATTTTCATTATTATTTCGTTACCGATTTATTGTTTTTGGATTCTGTCTTCGACGTACCCGTAACGGCGTCGAAGCAGAGAATATTATCGTTATTTTTTGTTCGACCTTCGGCGTACCAGTAACAGCGCCGAAGCGGTATTTTTGGTTCATTTCTATATTTTGGTTAGACGCTTCAACGTACCCGTAACGGCGTTGAAGCGAGAATTATTATTGCTTTTGGTTTCGCCTTCAGCGTATCAGTCCTGGCGTTGAGGCGAAAGTTATTATTATCATTTTTTGCTCATCTTCGACGTACCAGTACCGGCGTCGAAGCTGTCATTATTATTATTCTCTCTCAACCTTTAAAGTTCTATTTTTTTGTTATTCTTTTGCCTTATTAAAGCCATTGTTATTATTGTTCCCGACGAGTATTATTTTTATTCTGTTTGACCCGCCCCCCCCCCTTTTTCCGCCCGTTGCACGATTTTGGCCCACGATGATTTCGCCCGTCCTACGGGGAATATATCATCACAATATATATATATATATATATATATATATATATATATATTGTGACGTGACAATTTAGCGTCCCGCCACTTCGCATGGTTTTGGTCGGGCAGTGGGCCGGATTTACGGCCCTACCGACGTCGCTCGCCGAATCGGCTCGATCGCTGGCTCATCCGGTTTGGTTTTTTTTTTGTTTTGTTACTCTTAATGGTTAATTAATGTTCATTTGGGACCTTGGTAGTCCCGTCTACGCTTTGCCTTTTGTTTGCTTTTGGTGGTCTAGATCAAGAGCGGAGATTTGCGCGATCCACCGACACAAGCGTCGGAAAGTGTCGATCATCGGCCGTGCTCGCGTTGGAAATTGGCCTAGGAGGGCTGAAGGAGATTCCGTTCGTCAGACAGGCGGTAGCCGAACACCAGCTCCCGCGGACGAGGAGGCCGGAGGGACGCGGGTAGTGACCAATATACTGAGTTTCCCGTCCCTCTCGACTACACGGCCTGGAGCCGTTCCTGTCCCATCGAGATTCCCGGACGACGCGGTCCGCTAATCACGGCGCCTCCACCGGTATGGATTACGAGGAAAGGATGATCACCGAGGTGCAGTTATGTGGCGTATCGAGTGGGCCCACCGCGGAAGAAGAGGGACGCCTTAATTTCGCGAGGGAGGCCTCCCTTCGTTGTTCATCTTGCCCCACCGGATCCTGGGAGGAAGGAGTCCGGGGACATCGAAAATATTCGCTGCGAGCGGAAGATTCTCGCGGGTAGCGGGGCACGGCCGGAGGAGAAACCGGTTTTCGTCGCCTTAGCCCGGCTAGCGTGGGCTAGGATTCGGGAGTCGCGAGAGAGGGGATAGCGCTAGTGCGGACTACCGGGAGACCGTTAGTCTATTCGGCAGTCAGCGATCGGATGCGGAAGCGAGTGGCCGTGTGGCAAGTTTTCGAGTTCAGTGTCCTTTTGTTCTTCAAGCGGTCTCCCGGGTTGTCCACGCACCGGTAAGCCCCGTCTCTCTCGGTACTCTGCGCCTAGCCGGGAATGCCGAACCCGAACCCGATTACCGTAAAATTAGTAATAGAGATTTCGTATGGCGTTTTAATTCTCTCTTTCCTGTTTTTTTTCTTTTGCTGTTCGTCGCCTTAAGCGACATTCTGGGTTCGGTAAGGCATGCCCGGCTAGAGTTCCTCTCTGGTCAAGTCCGCCTATCTCATTTAATTTCGGCTATATTCGCTCTTCACTTTCGCTTTTTCTGTTTCTGTTTTCCCTCACCCATTTCGAAGTAAGTCGCGGTGATGGTTTGTCTCGTTATTAATTTTACCTGCCTGGCTACATCCCGCGAATTATTGTTCATCGGATTATTGAGTCAAATTTGCCGGCTACATGGGCTATATACGATATCTAGCGAGACAAAGGGATCTCGTGCGCGCTGAGTCGCGTTCGTTAGGCCGGTCGGTGGCTATAGCGCGCGCCAACAGCCACGGCCGCGCCGTGTTTACATCCAGCGTCTGGCGGTCGAGAGCGACTTCTTTGCCTAAGCTATCTAGCGTCCGGTTACAGTTTACTAACGCGTATCCCTTTCGGCTATCTCACGTTAAGCGTACCGGTGAATTGGCTATATTCGGCATTTAGTTTTTTTTTGTGTGCTTATTTTCCTCTGGCAATCGTGCCCCTTTTCGGTTCCTTCTTCAGTTCTTCGTAAGCATTATTATTCCCGGCAGCTTACGTTTTTCCCCATATCTCGAGTTTTGTTAACGTCTCTTTTTCCGATTCCGTGTTCGCCGTTAATTTCGTCAACTGGCTACTTCTCATTTCGGCAATAATAAATTTTTCCTGGCTACATCTCATATTAACCATAGACAATTTATGCCTGGCTACATCTCATATTAACAATAGATAATTTATGGTCGGCTACATTTCTTTTTCGGCAATAGTTAACGCTTCCGCGGATTTCCCCTAGACTTTGCAGCAAGTAGTAATTTCGGTATTTCGGTCTCGGCTACATTTTCGTCTTCTCTCCCGGTCGTAGTTATTCGGTCCCTTCTCTGTCGGCTACATTTCCCCCTTCGCAATAATGATTTTATCTTTGGCTACATACACCACCTGACAATAGTTTCATCCCCCTCTGGCTACATTGTTCCGTCGTAATAGTTTCGCCCCGGCTACATTCCCCGTTCAACTTCCGTTTCATCCGCGTACCGCTAGGCTAAATTACCGGTATCGGCTGCGCCCATTTATGTTTGATTATTATATCTGCGATTTGTGTTATTTCGATTTGGCCGTCACATGACGAATAAAAATAAATCAATTGTTGTTACGGCACTTGTTCACTCGCCCGTCCACCCCCCTCTACCATTATCTCCCAGGTGGGCTGAGCTAGTCGGAGTCTCGCCGGCTTCACCTTGCCCGTCTCCCTCGCTCGCCCCGTAACTCGCCGCGAGTTCTAAATAAATATGCTGCTTTCGAGCGGTGGTACCTTGGTACCTGGCGCCCAATCGCGTGCGAACTAGTGGCGTCCACCTTGCCACGCGGGGACGACTTTGTTCGATCAGCATTAGAGAACGCTTAATCTCGTCGTGGGTTCGAGCCCCGAGATTCGGCATCGAGCAAAGTCGCGTTCTCGAGCAGGGAGGGCGGACTTCGGAGAGTTGGGGCCGAAGTGTCCGGAAAGGTAAGATTTTCCGTGATAATATATATATATATATATAATTAAATAAACAGAAAGAGAAAAGGAAAAGAATATAAGTATATAATAGGAAAAGGCGATGCAATGAACGGAAGGAAAAGTTTTAAATATAAGAAATTAAAGACTAAAGATCATTATATTAACTTAGGTGATTGAATAGAGTGTATAAGCGGTTATTATATTTGTTCATTATTCATCAGAGCGTGTGACCGTCATGAGAGACGGTTCTGACAAAATTATTTTGGCCTAATCATGAGCAATAACGTGGTGGCTTTACAGTGATCCTTCGAGCCGCATCTGTTAGGATTCACTGGCGACACAAATATAAGTGGATGTACACAGGATTGACGTAGTTGGGGCTGTTAGAAGCCGCTAACACAATTGAACGATTCCAACATGTACACTAGGAGTGGTAAACTCGTCTCAAATGTGGAAAGGAACAAAGTTGTGTCACAGTCACGAAGAGAACCAGTAAGTGCAGGAAATGACGGTGTGACAGGAACACATAATCAAATAGTCAACGATCCGAGAGTTGATAACTCCAATGATCCCGAAAATAATGAGCGAATCCATCGCGAAAGAGACACGAATAGGCGGAGTCATCAAATAACCACGACATATCCGGATGTACATGTTGATGGAATAAATTCACGGGGAGTTGATGAAGAAATCGTTCACGAAATAGATGCACATTCAGCGGTACCCTCGGCGCCGAATGTAGCCGGTTCACAAATGTCAAGAATATGTACAAGATTATATTAATAATAGGATTAATAACCCCATAGAACCAATTGACCAACCAATAATAATCGGGATCGTAAGATCGACCCGACGTTCAAGACCGAATACTATCCTTGCTCACTGGATAGGAATCTCAAAAATGGGTGCTTCACTCCCTCATTCTTTTCTCCGAGCGGACGGGTCGAGTGAAGAGAGGTCTACGTCTGGCTAACGCACTGTCCATAAGGAGGCTCGACTCGCAATGAGACGATAGCGTTAGCTAACGCACTCCCCATCAAGGAGGATCGACTCGCAATGAGACGATAGCGTGTCAAATGAGACGCCTCCCCACCGAAGAAGCAATCTAACTCTCCCTTCGCAATAAAGCGAGAGCTAGTGCTCAGAGGAATGCTTCTGAATTAATTCAGAAGCATTTATCAAAATAAAATTGCGCTGGCTCTGCAACCGCACAGCGACTTTGGAATGGTTCAATACCGGGAGATTTGGTAGGAATGGTAGGGGACCTAGAGGACGGGATCTGTCGCGCCTTTATCGGAGACGAGGCACTGTTTCGCTTGCGAGAAACTCGTCTCCAGTCGCCCTCTAGCAGTTAGTTGCGGAAATCTCCCGGGGCGGGGGGGGACGTCTTGTTACAATATATACATACATAAAATGCGTCTATTGCGACGTTTGCACTCACAATCCTATTATAAAGGAAAAAAGCCTGGATGCAGCAAAAGTGTTTCATACTTTTTTTAATTAGTTAAATATTCCATTTATGAAATACGAATTGTGTCTAATCAAGAAGATACTTGTGACTGCTATCGGTAGAAACCTATCCATGTGTAAACGAAGTGTTCGTAGCGATTGAAAGAGACGTGTCAGGCCAGCGAACTGGTTTTTTAAATGAACGATTAAGTGCGAATTAATACAATTTTATGAACGATTAAGTGCGAATTAAAACGATTTTATGAACGATTAAGTGCGAATATACTGTAAATCGGCAAAACCAACCGAGGACGGAAACTACACTCAAAGAGTCTGTTACAGATTAAATCGATTACTCATGACATAACCATTTACACTATTTTTACTATGTATTATCTTATTCTAATCAGAGCTTATTTGTTTGCATACCGAATAATATTGTGGTCTCTGGCTTACACAGTCTTTTATTACCTGTTCGTCGTGGTTTGTAAATATGAGTGACCCGCGAGTTGTAAAAATACGTGAACTTACGCGTTTACGTGTTCAAAGATTTCTGCAAAATAAAAAAGAACTGGAAAGAAGCAGTCGAAGGCAGATGCATTAAGGCTATTCATCGAGCACATCCGATGATAATTCAACAATAAACAGCGAAATTAACGAAAGCGACGAAAATCATGATAATTCTGATGAAAGAGAAGAACGATATCAAATCAATGACGAAAAAAGTGAGACTGAGATAGACGCGAATCGATTGTCCGATCGACATGACGAAAATGATCAGGATTGTAAGGGAGACGAAGATATCGAATTAAGACTTGACTTAGAAGAAGAGCAAAGCTTTGAAGAAGACAGTAACGAAGAAGACAATAATGAAGAAGGAAGAAACGAAGAAGGCAGCAGCAACAAAGAAGGCAGCAGCAATGAAGAAGACAGCGATGAAGAAGGTTGACGAGAATTACGAACACAACGGCAGAGGAAATCAGAAGGATGTAGACGAGCACGATGAAGTAACAGCGCTTCGACTATGGGCTCAAAATGGGAAGATTCCACATACACAACTCGATGCTTTGCTTCAGATATTGCGGAGGCGGTTGCTTACGGAACTACCTAAGACAGCAAAAACATTCCTCAATACAACATGTGTCGAATATGTGATTCGTAATCTTGATGGAGAGGACGTTAGGGATGGTTGTGAATTTGTATACTTCGGCATTGCCAAGTATCTACAAATGACTATAAATGTTGACTTACATAACGAACTTGTGATTGAGTTACGTATAAACCCTGATGATATTTCCCCGTGGGGAGAGCGAAATCATCGAAAATCTGGAAGCTAAAAATTGGGCCAAAATCGCGCAACGGGATGGGGAGGGGAGGTCAAACAATATAATAGTACTCGTCGGGAACAATAATGACAGTCGTTTTAATAAGGTGAAAGAATAACAGAAATAGAATCTTGAAGGGCTGAGAAATAATGAGAATAATGACCGCTTCGACGCCGGTACTGGTACGTCAAGACAAAACCAAAAATGATAATGACAATAATTCTCGCTTCAACGCTGGTACTGGTACGTTGAAGACTTTAACCAAAAATACCGCCTCGGCGCCGTTGCGGGTACGCCGAAGGATGAACGAAAAATAACAATAATAATTACTGCTTCGACGCCGTTACGGGTACGTCGAAGACAGAACTCAAAAATAATAAATCGGTAACGAAATAATAATGAAAAATGGTAAATAATCAATCGAATGTAATTGCAAAAAAAAAGGGGAATAATAACCTAACTAATCGCGGAAAAATAAAAGGGAAACTCGCAAATAATAACTCGGGGGAGGGAGAAAGATAGTTGGGTCACTAATACTAAATTTTTAACAATAATATCGGGGAAAAATGAAAATGCAATTGTTTCGAAATGATAAAAAAATGCTAATAAAGGAGGATGCAAAAGGGGAAAATATTCGGAATAAATTTGGCGGAGTTATGGGGATTTTACGGGGGGTTAACGGGAGAGCTGGTCAGACAAATGTTGCACGAGAGTCGAAAAATAATCAAGATGGGGCTAGGGTGGGCGTCAGCTACTTTAACGGGGTAGCACCGTAACAGTCCGTGTAGACGGCACGGATACTTTCAAAAATGGGAAAAGAAAACAAACTCAAAAAAACTCGGAAAATTCCTCTGTCGCAACGGACAGTCTTGCTAGCTCGGGAGAGGGGAGAGGGCTGAGGGGGAGGGTATACGAATCCAATGGCTTTTTACACTATTACCTCGGTTAACTCAATAAATTACACGAAAAATCATTTAAGGTCGCGACCTTAAGTGATCTTTCGTGTAATTTTTCGTATAATGAGGGGGGTGGGGGCAATGGGGAAAACGTTCACTAATTAAATTATCACTTATAGAAAATGTTACGCCGCTCACCGTGCGCGATATCTCTTTGCTCATGTAACAAAAAAATGTCGACCACGTGTCGACCACGAGGCAAAGTCTTTCACTACTAATTTATCCAACAGTAAGGGGGGGAAGGGTCGAAGGAGCTCGGGGGGCGGGGGAAGGGTCAAAGGAGTCGGGAAAAATTCGGGCAAGAACTTACGAAAATGTTGGGGCTCAATCACTTAACACACTAGGATCTTGGTTACAAACTTTCCTCTAATCAGTGCCTCGGTCGTTATAAAATCCGTGTATCGGTCCAAATCGTATCCCGGGGCTATTGCTGATTAGTCTTAAGGGCGGATTACGCTCTCCTCAACGGAGTCTGGATTTAACAGTGTACTGCCGAGTCGTCTTATAAATTCGTGGAGGTTTTCACACTCGCACTCGTCTGTCACACAATACAATTTTCCTTAAAATTAGCAACACCCGATCTCACACACGTCCACACGCCACGTGGCTCGGCTCGGAGAGTAAGGGGTATGGCCATGTCTCCTTCTTCGTCGGCGTTGGCGCTGCGGGTGGTGGGGAATGAGAGCACCTGTGCGTCGGCTTTGGTAGGAGTCATAGACGGGCGTTTCCTCCGGACGGCGAGAGGTGGTAGCAGAGGTCCCGCTGGATCGTCAATCGATGCCGTGAGTCGACGATCCCAGCGGCGGCGGACAGACAGTGCGGGTAGTGACGACTTTTCGGCAGGCTTTTCGAGGCTTGTTCGGGCGGTCTTTCAGAGGGCTTTCCCCCTCGTCCACGATACTCCTACCTTCCTCGGCGTCAGCACGTCGGATCTCATTCCTTTGCTGGTCGTGGGGCCTGCTGGGTCGTTGGATTATTCCTGGGGCTGTCGGGGAAATCGTGTCGTTGTTTTCGCGCCGCGCACACTCACACAAACGGTAACGGGCGGAAAGAAAAAAGGGGGATTTAAACGCTAACTTACCCAAAATATATAAGAAAAAAACGTAAAAAATATCCGGGTCTAACGTTGCTGTGAGCGGCGGACTCGAGCCGAGTTTGGCGAGGTACTTGTGACGTGCCACGTCACAAAACATCGATGGATTGCCGCTTTTTAAATCAAGCTCGATTTAGTTTTGGTCAATTCTGTGCAAGACTTACTGCGAAACCGATGTATACGAACCATTTACGGTAGCTATATACGCGGGTAGTGAGAAACCAACGAATTTGCAACAGTATGTCGAAGACTTTATACTGACAGATAAATCAGATTATGCGAGATGGTTCGACATCGAAGGAAGGTTATTTACTGTCCGCATTAAAAGTTTCATTTGTGATCGGCTAGTTCGATCGTTCCTGAAATGCATAATTGGACATAGCGGATACTACGCGTGCGAACGTTGCACAGACCGAGGAAAACGCCTCAAAAATCGAACCGTCTACCCCGCTGTAATCGCGAACATCACGACATATCACCTCTGCTTTCCATTGAACCTGGAATTAACATGGTGACGCAGTTTTCACTGGACTTCATGCATCTGTGCTGTTTGGGGGTGATGAAGAAGATGTTAGTTGATTTTTAGTTGAATAAGAAAGAAACCACACACCACGGTCCAAATAAAAAACGTCAGCTCTCAAATTACTTGATACTGTTGCAGTTTCAAGTACCAGAAGAGTTCCAACGAACGACGAGATCTTTAAATGACATAACAAAATGGAAAGCTACCGAATACCGTTGTTTTTTTTACTGTACTCTGGACGTGTTGTTTTAAAAAAAATCCTGCCCGATAAGTTGTATCGACATTTTCTTCTTCATCACAGTGCTTGCCGTATTTTATACAGTGCGGACTTGGCATTGGTATATAACGAACGAGCAAAGTTGTGCCTAAAAAATGTCTTCATACTGGCACCTCAGTTATATGGAAAGCAGTGCCAGATTATGAATATGCATAGTTTGATTCATCTAGCAGATGACATAAAATATGTATATGAACTGCTCCCCCACGCATTTAACAGCTTTTCCGTTCGAAAATGCTTTAGGCAAGTTGAAGAAAATTATTCGCAGTGGAAACCGACCCCTAGCTCAAGTGTGCCGGAGATTAGGTGAAACTTTTCATTCTGATCTTAAAACAGCAACAATTCATCCCGATCTTACTATTATAAAAGAAGCACGTTCTCGTGCTGATAGATCAGTCCTGACTAAGAAATTGAAATATATAACAATTTCATAATCTCAAAGAGTTTGCCAAACAATACCCTTTTATTACGGAATGGAACGATACTGCAACTCGATAATATACATAGAAATATAGGCGAAGACGCGATTAACATAAGAGGAAAGGTTTTGCGCATCGACCAATCAGTCTTCACCTATCTATGCGATTCGATAACGTTTAAGATGTGGCGAGTAAAGAGGACTGAAATGATTAAAACTTGCTTGCTGCGTTCTGTTAATCGCAAAATGGTGTGTTTGGATATGAGCAACGAAATTGACGAAGAAGTGTGTGCGATATATCCGCTTCATGCTTAAAGCATCATGCTGTCCACATGTTCATGCGTATTTTTTGTTTCTGTGAATTTACAACATTCTAACAAATTCTAAAAAATTCTAATAATGTGAAAATTCTAATAAAGTGAAAATTCTAATAAAATGAAATAAAAAGATTATTATATTTTTAATCCGACTCGGATCTCCCTCACATCCGGCTAGTCTGATCTGGTTCGCCTTATTCATGTCTGAGCTGGCCCGGATGAGCGTAATACGGTACCGACCTGATCAGGCATGCCCTATCCTTAACATATTCACGGATAATGTTATCAATTCATCAGGCTATCTGGATCGGAGAAGCGATAGGGTTTTCTGATCCGGCCCGGATCTTGGTAGTGTTCGACTAGCCTGACCCGGCCAGCCTTACTATTACCTGACCTAGACCCAGTCCGTATAATGCAACCGAGACGTTATCGCGGCATGCCTTACGATAACTCATTGTTGCACTGATCCTAGTTACGTCAAGCTGTCCTGATAAGACGATCCTCGGTGATATTTGATATGCCTGGATCCGGCGGATATTCGGCCAGCTTGATCAGTCATGCCTTAACAATACCTGAGCCAGCCCTGATGAGATATCAGACAGCCTGACAAAATTTCTACTCGGAGCAATCCTCTATTGAACATTTTACATTCCAGAACGCCATAAAATCGGGAGCGTTAGAACATTATCGGAACATTAGCGAGAGCGAAGATACGAAGAAATCAAGGGAACGGTAACAACCGAAAAACAAATATCGAGAACGCGACAGAGCGGGAGAAAGCGCGCGGGGCGGCACGCGAACAAGAGAGAGAGAGCTATATCGATAGCGCAGCGGCGGCCAGCCGTTCGATAACGCTGCGAGTCTGTTCGCGATAACTGGCCCAGGACTGAACGAAAGGGGTATCACCCCGAGTAGTTAACATTGGATATTTCCCTTAGGGTTAATACCTGAACTCCGAGGCATGTACCTTAGATAAACGGGTCCGGGGTCCGTAACTTATGCCGGAAACTATAGACAAAAATTCGGTAAGTGATAACCGGAAACAAATATCCAAATCGAATCGATAACGCGGCTCTCGCATAAGGTGATCGGTAGCATAATCGGTAACAGAGTCCCAAACCTTTCGTCGGCGCACGGATCTGCGGCGGCACATCGATAGCTTACGTAGTGAGAACGGAGCATAGAACGGTAGCGGAGTGAGAGCTCGAGAGAGAGCTCCGCTCTCGACGGTAGCCGGACGAGACCTGTTCTCTAAACGACAAATAACGAAAAATATACTTTACACAGGAAAATATACTTTACTTTACACAGAAAAATATACTTTACTCTTACTTCTCTTACTTCTCTTACTTCTCTTACTTCTCTTACTTCTCTTACTTCTCTTACTTCTCTTACTTCTCTTACTTCTCTTACTTCTCTTACTTCTCTTACTTCTCTTACTTCTCTTACTTCTCTTACTTCTCTTACTTCTCTTACTTCTCTTACTTCTCTTACTTCTCTTACTTCTCTTACTTCTCTTACTTCTCTTACTTCTCTTACTTCTCTTACTTCTCTTACTTCTCTTACGTCTCTTACGTCTCTCGCCTCTCTCGCCTCTCTCGCATCTCTCGCCTCTCTCGCCTCTCTCGCCTCTCTCGCGTCTCTCGCCTCTCTCGCGTCTCTCGCGTCTCTCGCGTCTCTCGCCTCTCTTGCCTCTCTTGCCTCTCTTACTTCTCTTTTTTTCACTTTTTACTTTAGTCCTGGAGAGTTAGCCGGTGGTAACGTAGATCGTTGAACTGGTGATCGACTCGCAAAATCGCCGTCTTTTATGCGCCGATTTTGGACTCCCACTCCGTCGGTTTGGCAGATTTGTAGCGGACTCGCATCTGCGTGCGATATTCCGGCTCTAAATTTTTCTATTGGCTGACAGCATTGTTCTTCCTTTATCCTCCAACCCCGGAGCGGTATTGCAGTGACGATCATCCGGCATTACCCGCCGAGCTAATAATATGCTCGGTTGGTTTCGTCAGTGTTCTCGCGTGGTGTCATTTTCGCCCAATCGGCTTTGCCGATTTTCCCTCGCTTTTAGTCTATCTTGACTGTGCTTTCGACTTAATTCCGCTGGACAGTGCCTCTGTGTTTCCGATCTTTCATTGTTATGTGCTTCTCCGCATGTGCCCGTTTAGATATCGATCGAGCCGCCGCTCGATCCTGGGAGATGGCACCACTTATACCTCGCGATCTCTTACTCGGTGCCGATAGCTGCAGGTTTGACTCGGCATCGGGTGATCGCCGATAGTCAAACCGTTGCAATCCTAAGAATGAAAGGAACATTCATAGCCGTAAAGTTATTGAGCGTTATAACATTTTCAAAAAATTATATGTTTTAAAACGTAAGAGATACCATAATCTCTGAGGTCTCACAATTTCTGGTGTTTTTCAAAGATTTTTTGAAAAAATGTCCAAAAAAATAAAAAATGTCCCGGATCGAAATAGTATATTATGCCACAAGGGAGGAAAGTGCGTTTTTTCACCGAGGGTGAAGTTTGATGCCCAAGCGAAGCGAGGGCAGAAATTCACACAAGTTGAAAATGCACTTCCTCCCGAGTGGCATACGCTATTTTTTGGCCGACTATGCTAAAAAGTGGATACATTTCTATGCCTGCAATGGGGATGGAAAGTGACCCGCTCCAGTAATTTGCGGCCCGCTACGATACTTTTCAGCCCGCTGGTCAAGAATCGCCCACTTTCCGCCCCCGTTGCAGGCATGGAATGTAGACTTTTTAGCGTAGGCGGGCAAAGAATTATTTCTTAAACTTTGAATCGATTTTTAACATGCCAAATGTTTTCGAAACATAAGGGACCATTTTTTTTTTATTAAAGTATCATTCAAGACGAATCCATCGCACATCTAATATTTCCCGATACCTCTATCCAATACAGAAATACCTCACATCGATTGTTTTATTTTTATTATTACCAATTTTCAATTATCGGCTGCTTTGTCACGGATGCTTACAAAAATCTAAAAAAATATGTTTTATTCTAAGCATATCTAAAAACAGGAAAAAAAAGTTTCGCTCCAATTGGAAGCGGTCTGGTCTGAGGATGGCTGAAGTCGGATGGAATCCTCTATATATGTCGATCGTGGGTATGTTTTAATTGCTATCGTATTCATTTAAATAAAATCGTGTTTGTAATTTCTAATAGCACAATTTTGTGATTTGTCTATAACCCTATAAATGTATCTCAATTTAATCCGTTGGTTCCCCTTAATTGTTATTGGTGAATAACAAAGCAATACTTAATAGCTTTCAAGGCGTAAGAATTGTTTAAGGTTGGACATACACGACCTTAAGAGTATTCCTCACACTGGCCGGAGCAAATGGTTCCATCGTACAACATTTTGACGCGAAGACTGCGTTTCTCAATAAGACATTGCAACGAGAAATTTACATGAAGCAACCGGACGGGTACGTTTCAGAAAATTTCAATATTGTGTTCAGATTAAAGAGGAGCGTGTAGGGATTAAAGCAGGCAGCAGTGATGCGGCTTGAGACGAGATTCGTGCGATTCTCGCCCGATTTTTGTTACGGTTGCTTTTGTTTGAAATCGCGCGTGTCGATCGTTCGGTGCGAAGATTAATAATTTCATGACGTGCAATATCTTGACAAACAACTGTTACGTCCTGATCAGCTTTTTCCTGCATCTACGGTCAAGGAGATTTCTCTCCCTTTTACGCGTTTATCGCATGTGACGCTCTTTCAGAACAATGCCCCTTTTGAATCTAACCTTTCGGAAATTTATTCAGAGATGGGCTAAGTCTGTGTGCCAAAATAATATGCGTGGCTCGATTATTAGCGCGCAGTCTCTACCACACTTGGACGATTACGAATCTCCGCGTGACCCTGACACACCGTACGAAGGCCTAGGTGTAATACGACCCCCGATGGCTCGCACCGCGCTGCACCGAGTCGGGCTAACGTTATCACTGGCCGTCGAGTTCGTTGCTCTATACTTCGGTTCTCACTTGGAAAGATTGAAAAACCTCGACTTCCGGATATTAAATCTCTTCAATTTATTAACTTATTCAGATTCCCATAGATTATTAATTATTCCCAGATATTCGAAAGTATTTAATTATTGATCGGTAAAATCAACAAAAGAATAAAATTTCCAAAGACGATTGATGAAATAAAATAAATGATTTTAAAATAAAAGGATTTGATAACTTACGGTGATTAGGAATGAATGAAATGTTCGATTAAGTCGAGATGATCGATTGATGAGGATGTAAAGTTCGTAATCCCGAATTCCTTCTTCCTTCCTTCCTTCCTTCGTTCTTTCTTTCAGTGAAAGTCGATTGGGTCAACGAGGAATGTTGAAGACAATGAATGTCGATAATGAAGAATATAGGTGATGAAATAATGTTCCGTTGAAACTCCGATTTATTTATCCGTTGAAATATTTGAAGACTTTATTTAACTTTCCGACTTCAAAGTTCAGATTTTAATGATGGAAATAAATTTTTGACTGTGTATAATACTCTCTGCGACAAGTGAATCGTGAACAGGTAATGTCTTGAAGAGGTGTCGAAGACTGACACGTAGCTTCCCAGACAGTGTGGTGATGCGCCCTTTGGGGAGCTTCTTTTATTGTTTTGATCGGGGGGCGCCCGCGCCTCCAAGCAGTGCGTTGCATCAGCTGCCCCCTCCGTGGTAATTATCGATCGGTTTCGGCGTCTTCCGTAACTTATTTTAATAATTTCGCAATTTCGGTTTTTACAACAAATTCCCGGATAAACAAATTATTCCATTAATTTTTGATTTAAATAATAATAGTTTACAAATTTGAACGAAGATCCTACGATGCTTCTATCAAAAGTTATAACCCTGATCTAACGAATTATTTTAAATATTGCTCATACATTCCTGTTTTTCAACGGATAATTTTTCTAATTTTTCTCAAATTAATAATAATGTCCCTGAATATTTTTCTGAACGATAATAACTAATTCCCTGTTATTGACTAATTTATTTAACTATTTTATTGATAGCAAAATCGTGATTCTATCGGGTTAATTAACTTCCCTAATGATTATAATAATAGATGATAATATTTCATAAATTTTTATAATAATTTTATACCAACGATTTGACCCAAAATACCTTTCATGCGTGATTCTACTGGATAATTAACGAATTTATTACTTTCCGACCAAATTCCCACGTCCGCTTCATTCTAACATTGTTTTCATTAACATCAATTCCACAATTTTAAATGAACGTTGCGCATAATTATGCCCCGAGAGGTGCTGCACTCGTAAGAGCCGACGGTGATTTTCCCAATCAGTCGCCCCGAGGCAGTCACACCAATTCTCTGGCTGCACCGCTGTGTGCGTAAGTGCGTCGCTACGCGCTACGTGTTACAGAGATAAGGCACCGTCTCCCGACGCATACAGCTAAAGATTCGGATAGCCTTTCTCGTCTCAATTAAAACAATGGGTCTTCAAGTAGCCGAAGGCATCCTCGCTGCCGATGATACCCCTCTAGCAACCCGAATATCCCTTTGATATTTTATTTCCGTTTCGTCTTTTGGTTACATGACCGTACCAATCTGTTGCTATGCCAATCACTGAATCGAGTCATTCAGTATTAGCTGATACATTACTGCACATATAATTGTTTCTCAGCGGCTAATTATTTTCCACGAATACTTCCCAATTTTGTGGATTTTCGGTCAGTTGCGTCGGTGAATTTGGCCGAAAATTCACAGGACGTAACACCTCCCCCCAAGACGAGAGTTGTTTCGAAGAACAACGCTCGGTCTCAGTAGAGACAAATAAAAAAAAATTTGGATCAACTCGCTACATACATTTGCGCGTATACATATATATGAACGCGCGCACATACGCCTTTCCGATTCTCAGAGTGTCCTCCTTGTCCGCGTATCTGTTATGTTTTACCTTCGCGAAGATGTTTACACAAGACCCTCTCCAAGTGACTTCCCGAGGGTCTGGACAGACGCGGGCTCAAGCGAGCACTCATTCGCTCGCCGAAACTTTACAGAGAACAACGAGAACTCTTCCTTTCTTCAAACTAAAATATTCGTAAGTATTCTATTATTTCTTTATTGTATTTCTTGTTTTTATTATTCTTACTAATTTTGCTCTCTTTTTTTTTTTTTTTTTTTTTTCAAGAACAAGATGTGTCAAATGATTCGGACCATCATGCAGCACGTATTCGAGCGGCTTCTGGGCCCATGGATTTCCTGGGACGATTCGGTGGAGAGGCTCCCATGGGAGGACACTCTCTTTGCCAGGTATTTACTATCATTTTTATTATTTCCATTACCATTATTATTATTATTATTATTATTCTCTCTTGTTTTTCCTTTTTCTTATTAATATTATTCATTCCCTTTCTCTCTTTTTCTTTTCAGGATCATTCGTCAACATGAATGGACCCCTCCACCCTCGTGTGAGGAATGTTGGGAGTTCTTGGAGGACTGTACCTGCGACCCGTAGGGCAGGAAAATTCCTAAGCTAGATTAGTTTTCTAGAAAAAATATATATAAAAATTAACAACAATGGGTACTTAATGTACCCATAATAAACAAAATTTCTAGAAAAAAAATTCTGTTTCCCTCATTGGACTATTCCTAATGCGAAGAGCCAATAGCTTCCTTCCAATTCCTATGCATGTAGGTTACAGTGAGCAGGGCGTGACGCCCGTCGCCAGCCGCTCTCGGCTCCTCCGTTTTGTGCGGCTATTCGCCGTTCTCTATCCCTCTCTCTCTTTCACTATACCTTTCTCTTTCTACCTCCTTATTCCTTATGCCGATAATCTCGCACCCTTTTCTAATGTCGATAATTAAGTACACTACGGTTTCTTTTCTCTTACTGTTCCGGAGTGGGTAATGTCAATCCCACTTTAATTGATCGACGGGTACACTTCCCATATCCGGAAATCCGTCTACTATTGATTCTAACTTAAATAATAATAATTCCGGGTCTTGACCCTGGGGTAAAACTATTTGTCCCCATTTCTGGTATTTATGTCCCCCTAATTCTACATACCCTTTACTGAGGTAAATTGCCATCAACCAAAATGCAAGCATCTCTTCTCTTAATTCTTTCCATTCCGGTGGTATCCACAATCCTCCTTTACTCCAATACTCCCGATCTTCTCCTGCACTCTCTATTAAAGTGTTGGGCCACTGTTCGTTCAACGTGAGCTCCAATCTGTACCCATTGTTTCTGGTTGACTGCATGATCTCTTTAAAATAAAATACAAGTAATTTAGTAATGTTATTATTAAATCTTTTTGCCCTAAACTAATTTCCTCTATTTACTTACTTATTGTTTGCTTATTTATTTATTTATTTATTTTTATTTATTTGTTTATTATTATTATTATTATTATTATTATTATTACTATTTTTTTTTTTTAATTTTATTTATTTATTTATTTATTTTTTTTATATATTTGATTTATGGAAGTTCCGGATATAACTCTTTTATATTCTTTTCAACTACTTGAATTGCTATGTCACTTGTCCTTTTCTTGCTTCGATTTTCTATTTCCTCTACGTTTTTTTCCTCATCCAATTCTTCTGGTTCCTGCGCTTCTACTTGACCCAATTCAACATCTACATTCTTTGCTTTTCTATTCTTCCCTGATTTTTCTGAGGACTTCATTGACCCATTTTTCAACTGCAACAATAATGCCATTACAGAATCCCAAACTGCACCTATCAAAAACAATGACCATCCGTAAACAGTATGTAAAGCATATCCATGTATAATTGTATCTATTATCAGTTTAATGGCTCGAATTATCATTATGATTCCAATAAGTCCAGCACTAATATGGCCAAATGCAATTAAATTTTCCCACATCCCTTTCCATGCTCCTTGCATCATTTTTTCTAATTCAGGCCCTTCAAGCAATTTTACGAAAGACTCTCCCTGTTTAACTGTAGATTTACCCATCATTCCCCTTACTACTGTGTTTATCATTGCAGGCCTTTCTGCCGGAAACATTATATACTCTCTTAATTGTTCTAATTCTGCGCTCGTATATATTCCACTAGTTGCTAATGACTTAATTTTACTATATTGCCATGTTGGCTTAGTGTTAGGCCTCATTGTTCCCGGTGGATAAATAAGCGTTGGTCCGGGCATCATTCCGTACCATTCCTCATCGATAAAATACATCGGCGGAACCATTCGATTACATGTAATTTGTAGACCCGTTTCCATCAATATGTGTGTTCTCGGAGCCAGAAAATAACTGTCATTTCCTTTGGACACTGGTAGATGTGTGTAACATTCTTCCAGATGTCTAACCTTCACTTCCATTGGAATGCATTTTACAATATGCACTACTTCCCCTGATATTACTGCCATGTATCCAGGTCCCTTCATTAAATGATAAGCAAACTCATCTGGTGCTTGCGTAGCTATGGCCAACCGGTTCTTTATCATTTCCCGTTCCAATTCGCACTTTTGTGTTAAGAGATCAGTGTAGACTTGTTGAATTTGAGTTTGTACATGTCTCTCAACATACACAAATTTTGAATTTACGTACGCGTATATGTCCATGTTAGCAGCGTCTATCTTCTTCTTTTGCAAAAACATTTGTCCATTCTTTATTTTATGGATAAGTAGTCTAGGATGCTCCGTTCGTATCAAAGTTTGTCCACACACGTTAATAGATGAACGAGCAACGAGAGCGAAAATAATGTCGGAAGTAGTCACGGTATATACAGTCTCGGCGTCCCTATCAACCAATTTCTCTGCCATTCCCATGTACAGTACTCCATATTTACTACCGTCACACTCATTCATTGGAACTGAATTCCAGAACGTATGTCCACCTTCCATATCCATACATTGTCCCTTATTCAATTCACACCTGACTCCGGACTTCAAATATACTTTGTTCGATTTCAATGCAACTGATGCGTAATAATCCCTCAGCGTGATTTTGATTGTGGACAGAACCACCACGTCATTCCAACTTCCGAAAGGATCTGAATAGGATGAACCTTTGCACCCTCCATCCACCTCCAATTGTCCTGCCAAAGTGACTGGATGACTCAAAGTCTGATTACTAATGAGTCCCATGATGACTGCATTGTCCATTCGAAAAGATCCAATCTCGTGCATTTTCATGCAGACATCTCGAGAGACTTCGAGAATGTATGAAGCCTTCCCGTTTACCACGTCACTTGTATGTGAGAACATACCACATTTCCGAACGTCTCGATCTATTTCGATTTTGCACTGATGAACGTGCACAGTTCCGTATTCATTGATCTGAATCAACTGAACATGGACTGAAGAAATGTTCAATGATGATGAGGATACGTCACACTCGTCCACGTCCAGCAGAGACAGAGTTGTGATATTTGAAGACGGCGACCCACACTCATATCCAATCATCCCTGAGGAAGGTGTGGGTAGAAGAAGTACCCATATCACCACTAATGACCACGTCCCTCGTCCTATCTGTTTAACAAAACAAAATTCTATTATTTGTATGAATGCTTATTTTATTGATAACAAACCATAATATTGATGATTACATAGGTGAGGTGTTCTTGATGCACTGAAACATAAGTATTACTTTGTGCCACCTTAACTATTACTACTGAATATAAATAAGAGTATACACGTATAAGTGCACGTTATGTATGATTAACATTTTTGAATATATATATATATATGTTCCGTTTATGTTTTGTTATATATTTTTTTGTTTATGCTAATTCTACCCCAATAGTGCAAATAAGATTATGAAGTGCGTTTTTCCCCGAAATGATTAAGTAAAAATATAATTCTTCTCTTTTTTTCCTCTTTCTTTTTTTTTTTTTTTTTTTTTTTTTTTATCCACGGCTCTTCTTCCATTGTCCCTGGCATTTCTGCCATTTTGGGACCCCCTTTCCTTTTTCTTTCTCTTCTTGATTTTTAATCAGCTCCTCTACCTGTACCATTTCTCTTATCTGGATTCCCAATCGACCCTGCGCCAAATACAAAACGCTCAGCAAAGCTGCTAATTCGGCTAATTTTTCGTCTACGTTAAACTCCAATATTGTTTCTGCGGTGTGACTCTCTGAATCGATCGTTATTGCCACTCCCACTTCTTTCTCTCTCTGAAACTTCCGTGTCTTCATTGACATGCCAAAAGTGGCTAGAACCTCGATTGTTTCAAACTCTAATTCTATTGTGTCAAATGGACTTAATTTCTCTTCATTTCCACGGATTTTATCCATGATTTTTGCAATTGTTATTACCCCCAATTCTTTTATAGTTAATTGCAATTTCCTAAGACGTCTAGTCAGCTGATCGTTGTATTTTCGAAGATCCAAATTCCTTCCACGACCTGGCGTTCGGCTTTCGCTTATTCTTTCTATCAGAGCCTCAGCAGCGGCTTCTCTCGCTTCCTCCTCGTTGTTGCCGACTCCAATATCTCTCCATCGTCCCAAAATCGCTTGAATTCTATGAGTATGGCTTGTCATGCTCCGGGTAAAAGGCACATTCAGATAAATGGCTCCATAACCATACATTCGCTCCAATCGAATAGTTGCTTTTTCTTGGTCTGACATTTTTATTCCTGCAACCGGAAACTTCAAATTTCACATCGCATCTCCCTCAAATATATATATATATTTTATTTATTTATTTATTTATTTATTTATTTATTTATTTATTTATTTATTTATTTATTTATTTATTTATTTATTTATTTATTTATTTATTTATTTATTTATTTATTTATTTATTTATTTATTTATTTATTTATTTATTTATTTATTTATTTATTTATTTATGTATTTATTTATATAGATAACTTTTGAAACAGATTGTTTCTAATTTTGTTGTTCCGTCTGTTCGATGGTTTCGCGAAGTTTTCGTGTCAAGTATCTTTGGATACTTTTCAATACGTAACCCAAGCATTTCAAATCAATTATTACTATCGGTTTTCCCACCTCAATACACATGAACGGTTCGATATCATTGTATAGAACAACGTAACACACCCCTTCTTCATTCTGTCCCTCGTTAGTCTCACGTTTTATTTCTATGTTGTATTCGCGCATTATATCCCGAAGTTGACCCCAATGTACAAAGAAATCATATTCACATATTCTCTCCTCATGTCCTATTATCATATCCAACATGTCCATTATCTGATTCCTTCCCAATCTAATTGCAGTTGCTCGCCATTCCAGCTCACGCCTTCGAGTGTTTTTTATAAACTCATCGCAAATATTTCTTATCTCTGTTCCTACTCTCCCTTCCGTTTGAATTTCTTCTCCATTACTAGCACTTGGACGATTATCGGTGAAGTTATCTGTTACAGTAGGCTCCGAATATAATTCTCGTGCTAATTGATATCTAATAACGCCATGTTCCGTTGGCCTGGTTGATGCCACCTCCGTTATTCGCCTTCGTCTCAATCTGGCTCCAGCTATAGATGCATTTCTTGACTGCATTTTGTCTGTAATTATTTATTAATAAAAAAAAATGGATTGGAATTTATTTGTTTTCTTTGTTTTATTTTTGAGGCTTAATGTGAGAATATCTCAGACGATTGGCATGAACAACCATAGGTTTCTTGTTGGTTTTTATTTTAATATTTTGATTACCTTTTAGTTCAATTATTTCAAACGGTCCAGCATGTTGATTTTCTAGTTTCTTTGGTTTCGGTCCGCTTTTCAAAAATGCATAATCCCCAACTTTAAATTGTCTGACATTGAGATTCTTATCATATCGTTCTTTAGATTTTAATTTCGCTCTTATCAAATTTTCTCGAGCTATTCTTTGAATTTCATGTAATTGCGTTACCAATTTTACCAGATAGTCATCATACGTGGGTAATTTATCTTCCATTTGTAAAGGTTCACTTGACGGTGTTCTTGCCAATTTTCCGAAAACTAATTCATACGGTGTATGTTTTGTGCCTTCATGAACACTAGTGTTATAATTGAAAATGGCTAATTCGACCCACTCATCCCACTCGAACTTTTTATCTACGTATTGTTTTAAGTATTCTTCAAGCGCATGATGTGATCGCTCTAAGGAACCATTTGACTGCGGATGAAATACAGTAGTGCGAATCCGTTTTATTTTAAATCTCTTAGCTACTCGTTTTATTAAATTACTGAGAAAATTTCGTCCTTGGTCGGTTAATATACTTCTGGGTGCCCCGAAAATACTGATATAATATTTAACCATCGTATCCGCTATCGTGATTGACGTTGCATTTGAAATAGGGAATGCAAGGCAAAATTTGGTTAACTGATCCTGTATAGTGAGAATATATTCATTGCCTCGTTTGATTCGTGGTAAAGGCCCGACTATATCCATAGCTACCTTATCGAAAGCTATTCCTGGAGTATCGGTAATAACCATTGGTTGTTTTGTTTTTATTCTGACGCATTTTTTTAACTGACAGGGTAAACACCGTTGTATAAATCGTTCAATGTCAGTTTTCGTCCTTTCCCAATAAAAACGATGTCTGATTCTATTAAATGTCTTCGTCACTCCTCTGTGTCCTCCCACAGCCGATCCATGCATTTCATGTATTATTCCTTCTCTTTCTGTTTTACTTGGATATCGAATAATTCCATGACAGACTATCACATTTACCGGACTATTAAGAAATTCTAATCGCAATTCACTTGCAATTTTATCCCATGGAACGTTTCCAACAACATCAGATTTGGAAATGCTTACACTTGGTATTTTTGTCTGTTCTGCAAAATTTCGTAAACTTCTTATAGCATCTATTATATGGTTCAATATTAAGGAAGCTCCTTCCCCAGAATCATTACTAACGGGTAAGGCTATATGATACCTATTTCCTCGTTTTATTGCACTAACTACTCCCAGTTCAAGGTTAGGAAAATAACGCAATTCGTTTCTGTCAGCTAATTTCTGTGATCCTGTATCAAATGCTTCACCGTTTAAATTTAGGAAATAAACAAGTGAATCCTTTCGAGTAAAGAAAATTTCCCTTGAAGGAATTATATTTCGCGATATGGAATATTCGAGTTCGAATTCTGATTGCTCATCATTGTCGCTATTTTCATCGTTATTTTCGTTTTTGTCATTGTCATTTTTGTCGGAGTCACTTTTGTCTGTTTGTTCAGAAAATTCCTCTTCATCTAAGTACTGTATTGGATTAACTTTCTTTTTTCTTTGAGGCTGTATTATTTCCTCCTCGTCTGATTTCATCACCTTCCTTTTTTTCTTTTTCTTTCGGGGTTTTCGTACTGGTTCATCTTCAATCTCCCTGTCTTCATCCTCTGTGGTATCTTCTTGCTCGGTATTCTGTGTTGGTTGATTTTTCCGTTTAATTTTCACCTTTTTTTTCTTGCTCAGCTTATCAAATTCCTGAATTTCTTTTTGTCCTTGCCTAGTCGCTTGAGAATTAGCCTTGATTTTCTCGAGTGCCCTTCGTTTCGCTCCTCGTTCCAATTTTCTTTCATTTGTTGCTTTGCCTATCAGTATCTCTTCTTCCGCTGAACCTTCCTCTGCACTGGTGTTGACTGACGAATGATTGAAATGGAAATGCTGAACGTGACCTTCAGACGATTCTGACGATGAATTTATTTTATTACATCCTTTTAATTGCATATTCCTTAAACTATTCTTCCATAATTTCTCTGGATCCTCTTCTTCCTCTTCATTTATTTCTTCGTCACTTATACCATCTTCTTCATCGTTGTCATCTCCAAAGAATCTCAGCATCTCATCATCGGTCGATTCTGTCTGTCCCCTAACTTCCGTTATAAATATTTCTTCCTCCACCCCATTTTCCTTACTCTCAATCGGATTTCGAGATAAAGCATCGGCATTCACGTTCGTTTTTCCTGTTTTATATACTACATCGTATTCATATTCAGCTAATTTCAATCTCCACCTAAGAACTCGTGTGTTACCATCCTTGCAGGTTCTGAACCATACTAAAGGCTTGTGATCAGTAACCAAAGTAAATGTTTTCCCGTATAAATATGGTCTAAAATGCAAAACGCTGTAGACAATTGCCAAGACTTCCTTTTCGTAGGTATCATATTTTGTTTCAGCTTCATTAAGTGTACGTGAGGCGTATGCTATTGGTCTATCTTTTCCTATAGGTCCTTGTGACAAAATTCCTCCGATTGCATAACCCGAAGCGTCGGTTGTTACAATAAAAGGTTTTGAAAAATCTGGAAATATTAAAACTGGTTCGGTACAAAGTTTCTCCTTAAGTTCCTCAAATGACTCTTCCTGGTTATTTGTCCACAAAAAGGGTGTATTATCTTTCAAAAGGTTAGTCAATGGTTTTGCTAATTTAGCGTAACCTTCAATAAATCGACGATAATATCCTGTTAATCCCAGAAATTGACGAATTTTCTTTACATTAGTCGGCCTTGGAAAATATCTTACTGCTTCGACTTTCTTTGGATCGAGTTTTAGACCATCCCGGCTAATCACATGCCCCAGATATCCAACTTCTATCTTTAGAAACTCACATTTATCAGGTTGCAAAGTTAAATTCGCTTTCCTCAGCCTGTCCATTAATCGTTTGCATTTTTCGTTATGTTCTTTCAATGTCTTTGCGTATACTACTATGTCATCTAAGTAAACAAACAATTCGTGACCTTGCAACCCCATCAAGACCATATCCATTGCTCTTTGAAATGTAGGAGGAGCGTTTTTCAATCCCATAGGCATTCTGACGTACTCGTAATGTCCATATGGCGTTGTGAAAGCTGTTGTATGACAATCATCCGGATGCATTTTTATCTGATAAAATCCTGAACCCAGATCGAACACCGAAAAATATCTAGCTCCTCCCAATTGGTCCAATATGTCAACAATGTTAGGTAAGGGGCAAGCATCCCCTATCGTTTTATCATTCAACTGCCGAAAGTCCAAAACTACCCTCCACTTTTTATTTCCTTGTGAATCTAATTTCTTTGGCACCACCCACACAGGTGTATTATAAGGAGATGTCGATTGTCTGATATATCCTGCCTCCAGAAACTCTGCTATCTGCCTTTTAATTTCTTCTTTGTGAATTTCAGGGAATCGATATTGCTTAGAATTGACAGGAAAATCATCGATTGTTTGTATTCGATGGGTTATTATATTTGTTGCTTCCAATTTTTCCCCCGGTATGTGGAATCGATCTGTTCCGTATTCAATAATTTCATATACAGCTTTTATTTCTTCTTTATCCAATCCAGTTAGTCGCAACAACTTTATTACTTTCGGTAATCGAGTCTCATCTTGGAGCTTAGCATTGACACAAAAACATTTTCCAGACTCATAAAATTGAATTCCTATCAAAGGATGACAAAAATCATGGGATTTAAAATTTCCTGTTACATTTTCCTTTCCATTTTCTATTTTCTTCAGCATTAACTCCGATTCTTTACATGATGCATTCAATTTTCTTGATTTTCCTTTTAATTTTTCCTTTTTATTTTTATTCTTTTTTATAACGATTGCCTTATTTATTTCTGTATTTTCTGGTATTTCACTTGATACACTTAATTCTTTTGATTTTCCTTTGATATTTTCCTCTTTATTCTGATCTTCTTCCATAACCTTTTGACTTACTTCCACATTTTCTGATATTTCCTCGATTGAACCTGAATTTTCCTTGTTTGAATCTTTCCTTAATTGTCTTTCCTTTTTAATTCTTTTTAAAGCTGCTTGAAACGTTTCATACGGTATTTTTACCCAATTTTTTTCGTCAGTATCTATATTTTCTCCGTTATTTTCCGTACAATGTATATCTTTGTTTTCACTTTTCAACCCTGAATTCCTTACGTCACTCCCAGAATTACTTTCAGCTGTATTTCCAAAATCTTCCCTAATTTGACCAATGGCATTTTTTTCTCTGTTCATTACCCTTTCTTCCCTTACACATATTACTTCTATAATCTCGGCAGGACTTTTCGCCAATTTCATAGTAGGAATTCCTATTTCAATTTCTTCATCTCGGTTATTAATGATATTAATAAAACATTTCCCATTAATATTCTGTACTAGACCCTGTTCGACAATAACTCCTTCACCAATGTTAATAGTAGGCAAATATCCTTCTCGAATTGTATCATCATTTATCCTGACATAGAAAAGTTTTTCTGTTTTTGGTGGAAACATCATACTTTCCCGAGTGAAAAATTGTATTTCTTTATTGCGAACATTGAGCATACTGTGTTCATAATCGATTTTAGCTAGATTTTCTCGGAAATATTCGTTGGACAAAATCCCATCTTGTTTAGTAGGAAAATTATTAGCCACAATATGATAAACTGCCTCCCGGCCGAAAGTTTCAAGCACCACATATCCTGACGTATAGACAAATTCATCCGTGATTCCACTGAGTCTCAAAATCTCGTCTCTATATATTATATTATTTTCGTTTAAACATTTTTCCTTTAGGACATTTTTACCAGCACCCGTATCCAACAACATGATGACACCATCCCGAAGGTCATTACTTTTTAATTGAATAGTAGGGGGAATAATTCCCTTTTCAGGTCTGACTAAAAATACATCTATTATTCGGCATTGCTCATTTGCGGCTGAGATGTACTCTGTATTAAATACGTTGGGTGTGAATTCGCATTGGCCTCCGCCGGCGCACCCTTCACTGGCTGGCCACTGGCATTTCCCTGCATTGAATCTCGCCTACTATTGTATTCTATGCGTTGCGGGCATTCGCGTATTATATGACCTTTTATTCCACAGTAATGACAGATTATACCGGAATTATCTGACTGACAAGGAAACATTCCCAAGTGTCCGACCCCGATTTCGATAATTTTGATATATGTTGTAGAACTCGGAAATTTAAGGGACACGTATTTTTTTTTATCATCCCTCGTTGATATATAAGGGGTGAAACAGCCCCTCAAACTTTGGCAGAAAAACAATAATTTTTTTTTTTTTCTTAGAAGCACCTGACGATTATCAATGAAATTTGGTATACATATATCTCGAGCCAACAGGACTCAGAAATGGTAGTGTGCATCACGGACGCACCCCTTTAAGGGGGTAAACTACCCCTATCTAAATGTTTTTTCTTTTTTTTTCGGCGAAAAATAATCGAACTGGAATACAAATAGCATCGTTTTGAAGCTAAAATGATATTACAGTTTACGTGTTTTTGGTTTTTTCTGAAAAACCACTGTTTGATCAGGTATATATATTTCAAGGCTTTCAATATTTCCCATAGAAGCACCCGACGGATTTCAATAAAATTTGGCAAGCATATATTTCAGAGCAACAGAATTGAAAAATGATACCGTCCGACACCCGCCCACCCCTTTGTGGGGGTGAACCACCCTGATCATTTATTTTTTTCAGGATAAAAGAACCGAAAAAAATATAAATCGTATACAGCGGATGCTTGCATAAAAAAAACTCCCGTTTTCGCTTGGAGGGCAGTCAGAACTTCAATGAGAGTTTACAGGATTTTATTTTCATATCAAGAACCATAATTTAGCACACGGCATATATTCGAAATATAGGTAATATGTGGATTTGATAATATAACATGAAACTACAGATGAAACTATTTGTATCGCAATTTTATTCATTTCATTAGAAACGAATAAAATTACAATAAAATAAAAAAAATATATTAAAATAAATGCATTAGCATTTATTTTTATTCAGTTCACACATGTAAAGCTTATTTTACCGAATCTGCCTCACGGTAGATTCTACGATGCGGTAATCGTTTCATTATGAGTCTACTCATATTTCTGGAAAAATAAAGATAAGATTAGTTCTTCGACTTCATAAAATCAAAATAACCGATCACATATTTTTTTCATGCGTATTTTCGTGACGCCAAAAATATAAATAGATCTCGAAGTTTCCGGAAAACTTCGGGCGGCAGGCCTGTAAACAATTTGGAACGAAAATAGACAAATGTTATCCCAAGTAGTCGTGCGGCTCTTTATAAAGTCTGAGCGTGCATTACTCCTCATCATTCGGTGTTGAAAATTTCGCGTTCGGAGCCTGCCGTGTTATCAGTGCGTTACGATATTTTAAACATGTTTGTGAATCCAATGAACGTGCTTAATTTATTACTTGCAACATTTCAAACAATGTATCTACCAACGACTGAAGTCAATCGGCAAGAAATCATTCTGAAAGAATCGATTCAAAAGATTCTTCTGGACAGTATATGGGACTTCAACACTTTAGAAGTATCTGAAGAATCTACATTGGGTTTCGTAGACGACTTTCCCGGAACAGACGCAGAATACGTCGAAGACGCCGAAGATTGGAGTGAGGAAGGAGTGGCTGGACCTTCTTCATCTGTGTGCCCTAGTCCTGTAAACGATGAAATCCCATTTGATTACAAAAAAAGGGCAGTAGAGTACTGGCGGAGTGGAAAAAAAAGCTATCTCAAGTTTCCTACTGTACAAAAGTCATTTGCCAGACTTACTAATCCTCGTCAATTAACGAGATGGGCAAAGCAAGTGGACGAAGGAGGAACGCGGAAAGTAAAATTGATGATTATCGCCGAATTTACATTAAACAAATTACGAAACGCTATAGAAGCTGGATTAATAGTCCATGACTCGGACATCAAAAAATGGGCTCTGGAAGCATGGGGAGAGCAGGGGAGTGGCGATAGGCCTTTCGTGGCCTCTTCAAAATGGATATACAATTTCAAAAAAGCCCATCGGATCGTTTCAAGAAAAATCACAAAGTTTGTCTCAAGAAAGACGATAGAAGACAGTGCTAATTTGAAAAAATCAGCTGATGAGTTTGTTGCTTCTGTCAAGCCTTTTATAGCAGAATACGGGCCTGAAAACGTATATAATTCTGATCAAAGTGGATTCCAGCTTGAAATACATTCAGGACGTACGTTGACGTATGCAGGAACGGAAAAAGTCGAGTGTTCTGCTCAATCCATATCATCTACAACTCATAGTTATACTATTCAGCCAATTGTCTCCTGTGATGGGCGACTACTATCTCCTCTATTGATAGTATTAAAAGAAGCAGGCGGTCGCTTTGGTCCTCTAATAGAAAAAACATTAATCCGTCCCCCGAATGTATACCTCCTCCCTTCGTCATCTGGCAAAATGACAAAAGGTAATGATGTACTGCAATGATAATTTTCTTTTTATTACTGCAATGTGCATGAATATTACTGGTAGCAATGTTTTGCAATTACAGACCACTTCAAAACATGGCTAAAAGAGGTGTTCTTTCCTAACGTTGGACGAAGAAGCCTACTTTTACTGGACTCCTGGAGCGGTCACTGCAGCAATATTATCGCAGAAACGAAGCCTGTAGATAAAGATGTTGTGTTGATGACTATACCAAAAGGAACTACCGGAAGAATTCAACCTTTAGACGTTTATGGTTTTAGGGTGTGGAAAAACTTTGTGAAGCGTTTCTCTGACAATGCGATCCTACACAATTACGATGTTAATCTTCATTTACGGAACAATATTATAAAACTACAATCACTTGTACATAATCAACTATCTTCGCCTAGGTATCGATCCCTTTTTCAATATGCTTGGTATAAAAGTGGCTATGTAGACGACAGATTAGAAAGTTTTCCAAATCCTGTCGAATTTGCTTTCGAAAAATCTTCCGTTATGAAATGTGCTGTTTGCGGTGCACTACCTATAATACGATGCTCATGGTGTAAGAAAGCATTCTGCTTCGAACACTTTTTCTACGATCATCACTACTGTCATGAATATGAGCCATAATTTTTTGTTACAAATATTTTTGGTTAACATTATTTTTATCATATAGAATTTTCTGAAATTTTCAGTCCCAAGATTTTTTTGCTTTCCAGAATTAATATTCTTGGAGTATTCCCATATATCCCATATTCCATACATGTATTGGAACGAATAAATTTGGAATGAAAATAGTATCATCTGTAGAAATGTTATATTATCAAATTCACATATTACCTATGTTTCGAATATATATCCCGTGTGCTAAATTATGGTTTTTGATAGTAGAATAAAATAGTAGAATTAGGAATTCGCCCTCCAAGCGAAAACGGGAGTTTTTTTTATGCAAGCATCGGCTGTATACGATTTATATTTTTTTCGGTTCTTTTATCCTGAAAAAAAAATTATCAGGGTGGTTTACCCCCACAAAGGGGTGGGCGCGTGTCGGACAGTATCATTTTTTAATTCTGTTGCTCTGAAATATATGCTTGCCAAATTTTATTGAAATCCGTCGGGTGCTTCTATGGGAAATATTGAAAGCTTTGAAATATATATATCTGGTCAAACAGTGGTTTTTGGGAAAAAACCAAAAACACGTAAACTGTAATATCATTTTAGTTTCAAAACGATGCTATTTGTATTCCAGTTCGATTATTTTTCGCCGAAAAAAAAGAAATAAAGATTTAGATAGGGGTAGTTTACCCCCTTAAAGGGGTGCGTCCGTGATGCACACTACCATTTCTGAGTCCTGTTGGCTCGAGATATATGTATACCAAATTTCATTGATAATCGTCAGGTGCTTCTAAGAAAAAAAAAAAAATTATTGTTTTTCTGCCAAAGTTTGAGGGGCTGTTTCACCCCTTATATATCAACGAGGGATGATAAAAAAAAAATACGTGTCCCTTAAATTTCCGAGTTCTACAACATATATCAAAATTATCGAAATCGGGGTCGGACACTTGGGAATGTTTCCTTGTGAGAAGGCTGATTAGCTGCTTGAGCATAGGACATGGCTCCTCTGTCATTTGATATCTGATTATTTCCGCGATTTAAATTCGTGTCGAAATTCCGATTTTGATTAAAATTTTGATTTTGATTATAATTCTGATTATAATTAGGATTATAGTTTCGATTTTGATTATAATTCGGATTATAATTGGGATTATAGTTTTGATTTTGTTTATAATTCGGATTATAGTTGGGATTATAGATTCGATTTTGATTAAAATTTGAGTTATAATTGGGATTATTGTTTCGATTCTGATTATAATTCGGATTAACGTTTTGATTTTGACCAATATTTTGATTGAAATTTCGACTTTGATTGAAATTTTGATTTTGATAGTTCTGATTGCGATTATAATTTTGATTGAAATTTTGATTTTGATTAAAATTTTGGTTTGAATTAAAGTTTCGATTTTGATTGAAATTTGGGTTTTGATTATAGCTGTATCGCGGATTTGAATTACAACCTTGATTGTTGTTATAATTTTGACGATTATTATTGTAATTATTGGAATGAAAAGTTCCTTGATCATGACCTTGTCCGTAATTTTGTTGAACGGGTTGTGGATTAGGACGTTCATTAGACGTTCGTTCACCCTCACCTTGCACTTTCTGTTTACAAATTTCGGCCCAATGGCCCTTCTGACCGCAAATTGAACATCCAATGCTTCTACATTTGTCTGCCAGATGCCCTCTTTTGTTGCAATACTGACAAACATCAATTATCTCTTTTTCGTGTATTTTAGGACATTGATTGGCAGTGTGTCCTTGATTTTTGCAATATTGACAGCTTATTATTTTCGGTGCCTCAGTATATGGTGCCATAGTAACATTCTCCGTAGGTTCAACAAATTTTATGCCAACTTTTTTCACACCTCTGTCTATATCCTTTGTCGGAGTGAATTTTGAATTTGCATTATCTCTCAATTCACTACGTTCGGATATGTCTAACTCAACAGCCAATGCCGTGCCCACCGCATCCTGAAGCGTTACTTTCTCCTCTTTTATTTGATCTGATATTTCGGGTCGCAATCCACGGTTAAAACAATTTATCGCCATTCTCTCGATCGCCTCTCTATCAGCCTCGTCTAAATATCCGTCAATATATCGTCGTGACTCTTCCAATTTTGTGACCAACTGTTGAGTTTTATACGCGTATTCGGCGACTGTTTCATGATTCAACTGCGCAATGCTACCCAATTCACCCTGTAATTGATATATGTCCCTCGGAGGATCATATATTTTTCGAAGATATTCCATATAATCAGCAATGTGGCTAAACCGATTGGTACTAATTCTATTCCATACTTCTCCGACTAATTTATTTTTAGCAACTCTCATCAAGTCCAACTCAAATTCTGGTCCTACCATAGCTGCAGCATCCTCTAAACATCCGAGATAACGACTCAAAGACTCTCGCTTTCCATCGAATTCTGGAATCATTCTCACTGCTTCTCGCCATTGTTCTGTACCCTGAAGTGACCTATGCGCTCCAATAAAAGGACTCGAACGGCGAGGGGGATTATTGCTTCCGCCGCCACGATCCCCGTCACCACGATCACCTCCTCCCCCAACTCCAGTATTTTCACCTTTCCCATCCATGTTTTCAAAAAGATTTTTCACTACCTCGTTTGATATTATTCTAGATGGTTGACGTGAAGCGCCGCAAACTGCAAAAATTTGTCGCAAATGTTCTAATGTTGGTAAAGTTTTACCACAAGTTTTAAAAGATACTAGGTTACCGGTGAACGGAGGCTCAGCTTTAGATTTTCCCAATCTATAATCACTAATTTTCCCAATGTCAATTACTTTTGAATCAACTATATCGTTTATTGGACTCAAAACCTGATTTTTGTTTTCAACTGATTTACTGTTTTTCTCAAATAGATCCTCAATACAAACACTCGGGGCACTTTTTGTTTTTATTGAACTTATTTTTATGCACGATTTTATAAATGCCTTTGGTTTAACTGAAGTGTCTACTGAACAAGATCTGACAAGTTGAGTCGATGTTGCATTTATTCCTGAATTAAACCGAACACCCGGTGTATTATGTTCACTAGCTAAATGTACTGACAGTGGAGAAGTATGAGGACTTAATAATGAGGACTCACTATGTGCTCTTATCAAACCACGGTTCAACACTTCAATTTGACTTTCGTTATTACTCTGATTTTCGTCAATATTCTGTTTTTCGTTAATATTCTGATTTTCGTTACTCTGGTTTCCGTCACTCTGATTTTCGTTCACATTTTTATTTTCGTTGACACTTTTCACTTCCGTCGTGGATGATTTAGAACTGTCACTTTCGTTCGCAATTTTTTCACCTGGCGCTTTCACGAGAGATAAAGATTTTCTTGTCGTTGCGATTTCATCTAGCCCTTCTGAATGGGTTTCGAACACTCTTTCCTCAAATTCTTTTGCTAGCTCTACTTCACTCTCACCTTCAACTACTTTGGCACTTTCGTTTATTTTTGTTCCGGATGAACACAGCTCAATATTATCCTGTTGACTGGTTATTACTAAATTGTCAATTTCTGTAAGATCTATTTCTTCTAATTCCGAAGTATCCGTAGATTTTGACTGTGTACTTTTAATTGCTGGCAATGGTTTGGAAGATTTTGGCTTTGAATTCCTTTTATCTCCTGGATATATGCTAAGGCATTTATCGGAAACTTTTCCCTGAGATCGAGTAAAAGGCATTTATATTTTATTTATTTGTTTATGTTTTATCATTATTGAATTCACCGATTTTATTTATTTATTTGAAATTATTTATTTATTTAATTTTAAATGATTTATTTATTTATGAGTTTATTTGAAATTGTTTAGTTATTTAATTATGACACACAAACTTTTAGTTATCCCGGACGAGCCCCCAATTATTATGTTACGTCCTGATCAGCTTTTTCCTGCATCTACGGTCAAGGAGATTTCTCTCCCTTTTACGCGTTTATCGCATGTGACGCTCTTTCAGAACAATGCCCCTTTTGAATCTAACCTTTCGGAAATTTATTCAGGGATGGGCTAAGTCTGTGTGCCAAAATAATATGCGTGGCTCGATTATTAGCGCGCAGTCTCTACCACACTTGGACGATTACGAATCTCCGCGTGACCCTGACACACCGTACGAAGGCCTAGGTGTAATACGACCCCCGATGGCTCGCACCGCGCTGCACCGAGTCGGGCTAACGTTATCACTGGCCGTCGAGTTCGTTGCTCTATACTTCGGTTCTCACTTGGAAAGATTGAAAAACCTCGACTTCCGGATATTAAATCTCTTCAATTTATTAACTTATTCAGATTCCCATAGATTATTAATTATTCCCAGATATTCGAAAGTATTTAATTATTGATCGGTAAAATCAACAAAAGAATAAAATTTCCAAAGACGATTGATGAAATAAAATAAATGATTTTAAAATAAAAGGATTTGATAACTTACGGTGATTAGGAATGAATGAAATGTTCGATTAAGTCGAGATGATCGATTGATGAGGATGTAAAGTTCTTAATCCCGAATTCCTTCTTCCTTCCTTCCTTCATTCGTTCTTTCTTTCAGTGAAAGTCGATTGGGTCAACGAGGAATGTTGAAGACAATGAATGTCGATAATGAAGAATATAGGTGATGAAATAATGTTCCGTTGAAACTCCGATTTATTTATCCGTTGAAATATTTGAAGACTTTATTTAACTTTCCGACTTCAAAGTTCAGATTTTAATGATGGAAATAAATTTTTGACTGTGTATAATACTCTCTGCGACAAGTGAGTCGTGAACAGGTAATGTCTTGAAGAGGTGTCGAAGACTGGCACGTAGCTGTCCAGACAGTGAGGAATAATGCGCCCTTTGGGGAGCTTCTTTTATTGTTTTGATCGGGGGGGCGCCCGCGCTTCCAAGCAGTGCGTTGCATCAGCTGCCCCCTCCGTGGTAATTATCGATCGGTTTCGGCGTCTTCCGTAACTTATTTTAATAATTTCGCAATTTCGGTTTTTACAACAAATTCCCGGATAAACAAATTATTCCATTAATTTTTGATTTAAATAATAATAGTTTACAAATTTGAACGAAGTTCCTACGATGCTTCTATCAAAAGTTATAACCCTGATCTAACGAATTATTTTAAATATTGCTCATACATTCCTGTTTTTCAACGGATAATTTTTCTAATTTTTCTTAAATTAATAATAATGTCCCTGAATATTTTTCTGAACGATAATAACTAATTCCCTGTTATTGACTAATTTATTTAACTATTTTATTGATAGCAAAATCGTGATTCTATCGGGTTAATTAACTTCCCTAATGATTATAATAATAGATGATAATATTTCATAAATTTTTATAATAATTTTATATTAACGATTTGACCCAAAATACCTTTCATGCGTGATTCTACTGGATAATTAACGAATTTATTACTTTCCGACCAAATTCCCACGTCCGCTTCATTCTAACATTGTTTTCATTAACATCAATTCCACAATTTTAAATGAACGTTGCGCATAATTATGCCCCGAGAGGTGCTGCACTCGTAAGAGCCGACGGTGATTTTCCCAATCAGTCGCCCCGAGGCAGTCACACCAATTCTCTGGCTGCACCGCTGTGTGCGTACGTGCGTCGCTACGCGCTACGTGTTAGAGAGATAAGGCACCGTCTCCCGACGCAAACAGCTAAAGATTCGGATAGCCTTTCTCGTCTCAATTAAAACAATGGGTCTTCAAGTAGCCGAAGGCATCCTCGCTGCCGATGATACCCCTCTAGCAACCCGAATATCCCTTTGATATTTTATTTCCGTTTCGTCTTTTGGTTACATGACCGTACCAATCTGTTGCTATGCCAATCACTGAATCGAGTCATTCAGTATTAACTGATACATTACTGCACACATAATTGTTTCTCAGCGGCTAATTATTTTCCACGAATACTTCCCAATTTTGTGGATTTTTGGTCAGTTGCGTCGGTGAATTTGGCCGAAAATTCACAGGACGTAACACAACCGAGATCAAGCGATATTCTCGAAAATTTAAAAGGTTAACTCCAAGCCATACAAATATATAGAATGCTGAAAGATATTCGACCGATATTGGATGAAAACCGTGCAATTATTCGTACGAGTGATGGTGGATTTCTGTTCTTCGACTTTACACGTAACTATTTGTTTCCAGTATAGTTTTCTTCGTTCCATACGGCTCCTTCGCAAATAGAATAACAATTTACTCACCGTTTGCCTGTAGGTAATCAACTTACGATTGAGCATGTTGTTATGACCCAACGAGAGGAAGGAATGCAATTAAGAAGTTCTATAAGAAAAGCACCCTCCGAAATCAGGGATGAAAGAATTTTCACTGAAAAATAATGCGAACTGTAGCTCGCAGCTTCAAGATTCGTCATAATGAAATAAAATTGGAAAAATTGAAGTTATGAAAGATTTATTTCCTCGAAGCTCGAATTATTAGATTTTAGCTCAATGCATAGAGTTTTTCTCAAATTTAAGGTATGACAGTAATTTTTTTTTAAATGAAAATAATCATGACATTTAAACGGCTTGATGAAGCCTTCCCAAACTCAGCACCAACCTAATAGATTGAAAATTTCGCAAGCAACTACAAGCACGAATAATAATAACAAAAATAAAAAGAGAATGCAAATATTCTTAACTTTTCAAATCCTTTGTTCATTCGAACTCAATTCAATACCAATTATCCTTGGTGGTAGATTGACTTGTCTGCAAACTTTCAGCTCGTTTGCTTAAAATTTATGCAAAAAGCTATCAGAGGAAGCAAACTGCAAAGATAGAAAATACAAATTGTCGCATGTATTTATTTCAATGTAAACGACAACAATATCGGATCAAATCAGCCGAAATTAAAAAAAGGTTAGGCTTAATTATGAACGAAAAATAACGAAGCTCTCCTTATTATAGCTTTGGCTTTATCGATTTTTGCTACTACCGAATCTTCTCTCAATTTCGTTGGATAAACTACATGCAACCCACGAAATCAGACATAATAGGCTCCTTGCAGATTTATTGTTAAGTCGGTTCCGGTGTTTTCGAAGTACCAAGGAAGTTTTCGAAAAGAAACGTTCGACCGATACTGACGTCGCCGGGATGCACAAAAAATCCTTTGCCATAGATGCAAGTATCGGAAATTTAGCCTCATGCAGCCTCCACCACATCAGAATATTTACGTCCTTATCGACGTAAGGAAGGCTGAGATGGTTATCTAAGTCTTTTCTCTAGTCTGAACCTCGAATTCCTTGGGACGAATTAGACTCAAAAAGCGAATTGAGATCGAGTATGTTACAGAGTTCGCTGCCGGCATCGGCCGCATTATTCGCACAAGATGTAGACGGTACGTGATCCATAACCGTTTTCGGGTCGTAATATTTCGTACGATACACGAACTCGAATTGCTTGATGCATTCAGCCGCCACTTCTCTCCCCAATGCGTACGCTGGAAAGTCTGTACTTTATGGCGTCAATCGAGAATTAATACAACGCCGTACATCCAATTTGACATTGTATAGTGTTTGGCTAACTTATCGCGGGCTGCAATAGCGGCTTCGTGTAAGATGTCTCGTACAGGAACACGAGTGTGAGATGCCTGGTTCGTCAGAAAAAAAGTTTCTAATTTGTCCAGCATCATGTTAATCCCAATCACCACGAGCGGTAACGTCGCGTAATTTTCTCCACTAAACGCGGCTGACAATCCTTTAAAATGACACAAGTATTCGATGAGCTCTTTCAAAAGGGTCCACTCAGTGTTTGATAAGAGATACACGGTGAGTACAGGGTTATTTTCGCATAAGAAATTGAGGGCTAGCTTCATTTGAAGCGCTGACACAATCATATCGCACGTGGAACTCCACCTCGTTGCAATGCCAAGAATCGGTGTTTGCATTTTGGTATTAGTTGTTTCAGAGCACAATTGTTCGGAATATTTGTCTTTCGCAAATATCTTCTTTAACTTTGTCGTTGTCATCGTCGTCGTCGTCGTCATCCTCGTCACTCTCGTCTACGGCATCGATGTTAGTTTCGACAATTCGTAGCATGTCATTCCCAATTAAATTGATGACATGTGCAAAGCAGCGAAAATGTTTATTTATGGGGTCAAAGCTCAAGTTATCACACGCCATGAGTATCGGTAGCTCTGACACAAAAACGGTGCTGGCCGATGCGTTATTAAGTGTAATGCCCTGCACTTTTTTCTCGAAGTTCATGCGTCTTCAGAGTGTCATAGAAGATTTTCACAATTTCTCGACCAGTATGACACTTATGCGACGGAACAAAATCGATAACTACTGCCTGCATGTTCCACTGATCGTCAAGGAAATGTCCTGTTATCCCGCAATACGACTTGTTTGCAACCAATGTCCAAGCGTCAACGGTGAACGAAATATTTCAGCTATTCTGTTGCAAAATGTTCATGACCGCTTTCTACATTTCCGAGAACCTCTCGAGTTTTAGATCGGAGTTGATCTCGTTTTGGAATGGTCGCATTGGCATTAACGTACAGCAAAAGTTCTTGAGTTTCCTCATCGTCGAAGAAACTGAACGGCAGATATTTTTTGCTGCCCAATCGATCACCATGTTCGCAAACACTTCCTGTACGAATACTTGACGAGTACCTCCGATCTGAAAATGTACCCAGCAAATTTTTACGGGGTCTCAATAAGCTTGAAATAAATAGAATCGATACTTGTATCGTGACTTGGATCGTAACTTTAATTGGCAACAAAGTTTTTGCAAAAAATTCCGAAAATTGATGGAGTTATGACAATTTTTGTGGCGGTTCAGATCGCTTATTGCGCTATGGCGAATGGCCTCGCTGCGAATTTTTCATTTTTTTTTGTGTTCAATGAGTATACCTTTTTGCGTCTATTGTGCCGCTGTACAATTCTATGTATGCTTTCGGATGGTCTCGCTGAAGATGTCTTTTGAGTCCGGTCGTATTCCCATTACTCATCTTAATAACTTTCGTACACGTGTCGATTTTGCATGTTGCATATTTTACGTTATCAGTATCGATGCTAATAACGAAGACTTTAGCTCGAAGATTTTTTACAGCCGCAGAAGACAGCTTTGTAGCCTTGGATACTTCGTTTGCCGCATTATCCACACTGCCTATGGATGATCCGCATATCGCTTCCGGTTCGCATTCATTGCAATTTTCTGTACATTGCACATTCGCGGTTTCATCTGCACGACGCCGTTTTTGGTTCTGTTGACTTAACTCTGTAAGTTTCGTTTCGGAACTTTGAACGTCGAGGATCGACGTAGAGTGAAGAGCGATATCGATAATCGATATCGCGTGAAAAGTGCGTACTCTCTTCGGCTGTCAACACGCATGCGTGCCGAGAGCAAACCGACAGGTGCGAAGATTCTACGATAAATCGCTCTCCTTCGCTCTGGGGATGTCGAGACGTCTACACGTTCCACGGTCCGGTCGTTGTCACGGGAATCAGCGAGCAGTCTCGTGTTGGACTTCCCCAAAAATCGGTACGGCCGTCCGATTTCTCTGCTTTTTCACATTTGAGCGGACCGAGATTATTTTAATTGTGCCGACCAGCGAGCCCCAGAGAGCCACGAAAGAGCCATCGAAGAAGCGTACCGAAACTCAGCTGAGTACTTTTTGTTTGTATAATATGCGTTGATAACTATTGTAATTTTGAATCTTATCGACGTTCGCGATTATTTATTGAAAGTTTAGATGTGTATTGTATGTGACGCATGTGAGCGTTTTCTAACCCATTATTTATATTGACATACTGGGAGTGACTCTTTTTCGGCTATTTTCTTTTTGAAGTAAGATACGTATTGTGATGTCGCGGATGGCAATTTTATATTATTTTAACTTTCGAGCAGCCAACTCGGCTACAGAAGGCGGTAGTAGGACGGAAGGACTCGGTATACACGGTGGCAAACTGCTTAAGACGTTTATTATGAAAAATAAGAGCTACAGAGGTACAGAGTGTACGCGTAGAAATTCGGTGACTTACTGACTGTTTAAGCTAGGCTACGGGTTGTATTTATAGATCTGTCCTGTGGGAAAGTCCAGATAGTGGGGAAGGAATTTGGGAGTCGGAAAAATACTAAAAAAGGCAGATGTTTCGGGTTCTGGGAAAGTGGTCAACGATCGGAAAAAGGAATGCAGTGGTCGAGCCTAGGATTGTGTATTTTAGGGGTAGATAAAGAGTAGGCGTTCGGGTTCTTCCAAGAAAGGACAGGACGCAGCACGGCGATGCGACGAGCGAAGGCGGCGGGTGGAGAGATATCGGTGGCAGCTGCAGTAGTGCGGTGGTCGCATGGAACGGGAAAAAGGAGGGTGTATAGAGGAGCGTTGTTACAGTATTGTTTGGGCAAGGAATTATTCCCGATTTTATTAAACATTGTTCTAGCCGACGGTTCGCATTTAATTATTTCTTGTGTTTGTTTGTGTCGCGTAATTTATTCTTTGACCCTGCTCGGCAGGTTTTCGTTTTTTTTGTTTCTCGTATGCTCTATTGAGAACTTACAACTCTAAGTTCCATTTCATTATACTCAGCGCTAAGTCGACATGTGGTATATTCTATGACTATGAGGAATTGAGTGAGAATCTCGAATATCGGTGTAAAAAACAAAAACAAAATCGAGACTTGATCAGCTTGTCTGTCAAATACAAGACGAGAAAAAATCTTGTCTCGTTGTTACTATCGAATCGAGATGACAGCTCGACTGTCAATTGCGTGAAACGAGTCTCGATCTTACCGTGATTTCGTGTCATCTCGCTTGTCGCATCACTAGGCGGCAGCCAGAATGTGGAAGAAAAAGTTAGACGGTATACACGGTGACAATTATAAGGTGGACACCTGTTTTTTTAGGGGATTTGCGCGAGTGCTTAGGCTCGGCTGAGGGGTGCTTCTTGAACCATTTTTCAAGCCCGCTTCAATGGCGTAAACAATTTCTTGCTAGGATTTATAGTTTTTAAGGTGGAAACATTTTTTATTCGGAATTTTTAGGAAAATACATTTTGATGATATATTTATAAATGCGATTAAAAACTGAATACGAAACACACGTGGGCCGATCGATTTGATTCTATTTTATGTAGATAAATAATTTTAAAGATGCTACTTTTAGCAGCCGATTCGGTGTTGGCACATGGAACGGCGGAGTCAGACTGGTGCGCCAAATGCGCAAGCTTCACGACGCTCGTGTGAGACTAGCTGACCGCCCAACTGTCACAAATCGAGACTGTGACAGCCAACTGTCAAATAAGAAGCTACGGACTATTGGTTAAGAGTTGATTTTTTGTTGTGGCTATCCAATCGACGAATTATGAAGAATAAATTAAAATTAAGGGCGGGGTAAGGTCAAATCATACGAAAAAAGCCATGTTTTCGTGATTTTTTTTCTGACGACGCAGTTAAAATTTCTTTACTCAACCAATGGTACATTGAAGTATGATATTCGAAGAATGTTTCATCAAATTTGTACAAAGAAATATTAAAAAATACGGCAATGGCAGCAATTGTTCGGACGTGTCTCGAAAAAAAGTTAAATTGCGGTGCCCCACATAACTTGGTGCCGGATCATCTGAAATAAAAAAATCAAAGTTCATTCGTTAGATAATAGTTTTTCCCAGGTAACGCTGTCGAGTTTTTTTTTTAATTCCAATTTTTTCATTTTTTCGAACACTTTGAAGTGAAAAACACAATTTTTTGGGAAAATATCGGCTAATTTATTATTGCGAAATCAAAATTATGAACAAAAAAAAAACTCGACAGCGTTACCCCGTAAATGAGGTTCAGAAATAGTGTTTAAAATTTCAAAAGGATCGGTGCAGTAGTTTTCAAGTTATCAGGGGCACCGACTTTAAAATCGTGAGTTGTGGGAAAAACGCTTAAAGTTTCAAACACAAAAAATTCAGTTAAAACGTTTGTAAGCGAATTTTATCAACATACTTCACACTGAGTCATCAATGCCGGGTCCATAGAGGATGTTGCTATCATCGATGATGTCTAATGCATCTTTTTGCTCCTGCCTACGACGAATTTTGCCTTCTTTGGTTTGTCGTTCAGCTTCCTGCTCTGCTCGGCTTATGCGTGTGGAGTCAGTGGATCGCGCCCAGTCATGAGCGCTTGATCCACTACTGATTTCCATGTCTTGCATGAAGGTGAGTAAAGCAAACGAACCTTCATTGAAGACACTGGCTGCCACATAAGCTGCAATTTCAACGACGACAGAGGTTCCACTCAAGTGCTTCGGTGAGATTTTCCAAATAAGTTGGTTCAAACTCTCATTGTTGTTCTGCGTGAAGCCTCCGACACATCGCTCCAGGAGGGCATCTTTGCTCAGATCTTCGTAGATAGGCTTGATTGCATCCAAAACATCCTTGGGAAGAGCACAATACGTGTGTTTGAACGAATCCAATGCATTAGCAGCTGCAGCTTTTTGCCATTTGCACCAGGAGTCCGCGCCGCTCGGGTATTTTTCGTGCTGTGGATTCTCGTCCGTCGAACAGTAGTGAAAGAACGTTGCCCAGATAGCGTTCTTCATATTTTTTACGGAATCAGAGTGACGTCTGATAGCCAATCCGTAGTTTACCGTCAATTTATCGATAATTTTGGCCGTAAGCTTCCCTTTACCAGACAGACTCTTTCTTTTGATTTTCTTTCCAGCCTTAGTTTCGGTATCTACAACGGTCTTTTTGACTATTTCACGTAGACGAGTGCCCATTCTTTTTTGAACATGTCCTACACACTCTTTTTTTGCTATTGAAAAATCATCACCATAAGTCCTTGCCTTGAAATTTCGATAGATGGAGAGCAAAACATCTGCCGGGTAAGAATAGCGCGCTCGGGTCGGGGCGCTCGAGTCGGGTCGGGTATAGGTACAAAAATACGGCAGGTATAAAAATACTCATAACTTCGTCAATTTTGCTCCAATTGACTTAAAATTTTGACACAATATTCTTCAGATATTACGGATTCAATTTCAAAAATAAAAAAAATGAAAAAAAAATTAAATACCTTACCCCCCCTTAAGTATTTTCTGGGAAAATTAATTATTTACTGGGAAAATTATGAGCCTTCAGAAAACCCCGAGAAATCAACATTTGTATGTTTCGAGATCAAAATTGTAATTTGTAATAACGCAAACTTTCATTCCTTCTGACGGGGTGTTTACTGAATTGAAGCGGCCTCGAGACATGGTTCACGTAAAACCTTATCGTCTTATGCAATCCGTTAAACCGGTGCAGACTTTGCTTCAACTCGGTTAAGGGTCCTGGTCAGAAATCTCCCGCCCTTACACTTACAGATTTAAAAGAACTATTATAAACTTTCATTCTTCCAGGCTCTTTGCCGAATTGAAGCAGCAGCCTTACGAGTTGCGTAAGACGATAAGATTTCACGTGAACCATGTCTCAAGGCCGCTTCAATTCGGCAATCAGCCTAACCGGCAAAGAGTCTGGAAGAATGAAAGTTTATAATAGTTCTTTTGAATCTGTACGTGCAAGGGGGGGATTTCTGACCAGGACCCTTAACCGAGTTGAAGCAATGTCCGCACCGGTCTTACGAGTTGCGTAAGATAATAAGGTTTCACGTGAACCACGTCGCGAGGCCGCTTCAATTCGACAAACAGCCCGACCGAAAAAATGAACGTTTATGGTAATTCTTTTGAATCTGTACGAGTAGGGGAGGGAGGTTTCTGACCAGGACCCTTAACCGAGTTGAAACAAAGTCTGCACCGGTCTTACGAGTTGCGTAAGCCAATAAGGTTTCACATGAACCATGTCTCGAGACCGCTTCAATTCGGTAAATAGCATAACCGGAAGAATGAAAGTTTATGGTAGTTCTTATGAATCTGTACGAGTAAGGGCTGAGTAGGGGAGATTTCTTACCAAGACCCTTAACCGCGTTGAAGCAAAGTCCGCACCGGTCTTACGAGTTGCGTAAGACAATAAGGCTTCACATAAACTATGTCTCGAGACCGCTTCAATTCGATAAATAGCATAACCGGAACAATGAAAGTTTATGGCAGTTCTTTTGAATCTGTACGAGTAAGGGCGGGAGATTTCTTACCAGGACCCTTAACCAAGTTGAAGCAAAGTTCTTACCGGTTTTAAGGGTTACGTAAGACGATTCCTTCACCTTAACAGTGAAGGAGTGTACCTATGGAGATTGCTCGGCGGCCTTGGAGATGCTCAATGTAGGCCAACGATCATCCACGAAGATAACCAAAGCTGCATCAAACTTATCGACAGCGAAAAATTCAATCCACGGACGAAACCCATTCATACGAGAGTTTATTTCGTAAAGAATATGAAGGAGACACGTAAGATGAACTTCGTATACTGCCCGAGCGAGCGTATGACAGCGAATATGATGACCAAGTCGTTTAATGCACAAAAGCTGAAGAGACACATCAGTGCCGTCGGACTCGCGATTTTGCAGAAACACAAGCACCATTGAACAGGTGTGTTGGACTTACAACAACGATACGTGTCTCAGCTAAATCGGGACTCTCGAGGCAATGCCTCGCTCGAGCCACCGACATGTATCGGTGAAAGTAGTGCGGGGGTAATGTGCGTGATTATCTGCACACCGAGGTGCTTTTGTAATACTCGTCAGTTTGGTATCTACCACGCAGCAAGTGTCCGCCCGAGATAATTACTGTAATAGAATTAATACTCACATTCATTTATTACTATCCACAGTCTCGTTTATTAACTCTTTTGGTTGTTCCTTCGGATTCCAAACAATTATAAGCTTGAAACGAACCCCTGATACCTGTATTGTAGATAAGTGTGTACTTTCACATCTTATATGTATGGTTGATAAACTCTGTAAAGCTTTAGGTTTTCAGCTCGGAACGACCATGTGTAACAGCCGCAGCCTAACTATTTAACTTTTTAACCTTTAATATTTATTCGAGCGTATTGATACAGAACATTTCCATTCGATGCGCTCTTCAAAGAAGCCCGTAAGGCTATCGCGCATCCGGACCGCCGCGAGCGACCACTTGTCACATAGACTAAACATCTTCGACTCTTTATTCCTTTATAACAGCGAGCGCGAAGTCTTCGGCTTCACGCCCGCAAATTTCAGTTCGGCTCCGACCGACACCAAGTGCGGTAAACCGCCGAATCTTAATTACACTCCGCTACGATCAATAAAATCCAAGTGCTTTACATCATTATCTTCGACTCGACTTATTTCCATCGCCTGACCCATTGACCGTCCGTTACAATGGATATCCATAAACAATGGAGATTTATCGCAAATTATCCCGCTAGTTTATCGCTGGCCCTTCCCGATAAACTATACGTATATACAGACATATGAGAAAATTATATGAACGGTGATACACAGACATCTCTCTTACGCATCATACCCGTTAACAACACTAATTACGTTTATGCAACCACGCAAACTAAAACAGTCTTCCCTCCAATTTATCCCCTTATTGCAGAATGAATTCAGTACGATCGAGATAGATATAAGGAACGACGCTGGTAAACCAGTACCATTCCAGAGTGGAACGCTGACCGTAACATTAAACTTCAAGCGCATACATTCAAATATATCTCTATGGAACGGTACATTGATCATTGTGAGGGCCAGGTTGGCGACGGGATTGACCATGTTTCATTAGTGCTCCCTATCAGCGTGGACATGGTCTCGGAAGCTTTCTCAGTGGCTTGTTTCGACGCGCGCTACCACTATCGGAAAAGAAGCGCTATATACCGGTATGAATATATTGGGGGATGTTGCGCACAGTACCCCCTCAAAGAGACGGTTAGGTCCCGGGTCACCGAAACTGGGACAAATTTGACACGTAAGGCTGAGGAAACATTTGAGAATCCCATGTAAGGTTCGGGCTATGAAATATAGAAACGCTCTCCACAGCATCAGTTGCTGTTTGGTCACGCTGGTCCTCACATTAGTACTCCAATCCTTAGAGCTCTGAAGTATACAATAATCCATGAGCCTAAAAGGGCTAGAAGAAAAATGAGAAAAGTTTCGACCAATATGCATAGTAAGAAAAAAGGACATAAATCAAGAAAGTCTAAGAAAAAGGCAAACAGGAAAATAAAAATTGTTGAGCGTAAAAAACGCGCCGTTGCAGATATATTTGGATAATTAGCTAAAAAAATGTTTTTCTTACACACGCACTCTTGTGAGTGCTTAAAATTAGAGTTAGATTTATTCACTCTTCCACCAATGCAGACATTGATCTAGCCCATTGACGAATACATTGATCTAGCCCATACTATGCTGAGCTTACGCATTGAACTACAACCCCGGAATGGTGCAGTTGACACTCATGATAAAGTAGCACCTGTTAAAAATCTGCTATATACATCATTCAATCAACTTCATGTGTCATTCAATCAGAAACTTGTATCGCCGACGATAATGCATATGTGTACCGAGCATACCTTGAATCTTTACTGGCCTACAAGGCGTTAACAAAAGTTAGTTAGCTCGGTGTCAATATGTGGGTAGATGATACACCGTTATATTTCGAGGACCCATCACCTTAACCCATTTCGACTGGTGCGCCGGCTGAGAGTACGCCAGCGCCCGTGCAGACGAACAAAGGTGTAGAGGCACGACAGAATGAATGTAGATATCTTATCGGATATCTACATTCGTATATCTTCAATCAGGAAAAGTTGTTATTCGACGGCGTTAAGCTACGCCTTCGTCTTATACATTCGAGATATGCTTTTTGCCTTATGAACGCGTGTGGGAAGTATTATGCAGTACATGTAACCGGTGCTAGCCTCATTGTTCGACGTGTTAAAGTTAATCCCGATATTTTACTAGCGCATCCCGCGTAGAAAAAAGTCATATAGGAAAGTGTATTAAATTGAGTAGGGGTGGAGTATAGGGAATAGTACGGGATCGAATATGGGTGGCATATAATCTGAATATGGGTTTGGGTCAGTTCCCAGATTCATCCCATACACTTCTCCAGACTCTTTGCCAGCCATCGGGTACGACCTCGAACAATCTCGTGTAATCAACCCCACACACTTTTCCAGACTGTTTCCCAGTCATCGCGTACAGACTCAAAAAATGATGTGTAATCAAGCCCATACTCTTTTCCAGACTTTTTCCCAAGCATCGCGTACAACCGTCAAAAAATTTGTATTGTACGCGGTTGGTGGGAAAGAGTATGGGATAGATACACCAGAAATTTTCGAAGCTGTACGCGATGACGGGGAACAAATCTGGAAAAGTGTGTGGGATTAATCGCACGAACATTTCTGGAGTCGTACGCGGTGGCTGGTAAATGGTCTGGATAAATGAATGGCATGAATCTGGGAACTGAACAAAGCCCATATTCAGATTATACTCCACCCACTATTCTTTCCCGCACTATTCCCCATGTTCCACCTATACTCAATGTGACGTCCTGCTGTCGGGAATTAATAATCGAATTCAAATAATTAACTCATTTTAATTATTCTTAATCATTTACATTAAGGCTTTCGATCGTTCCCACGATCGGACTCCGCAAAATATTCAATTCATTTAGCAACAATCACGCCACCGGACGTGCAGATCATATTTCGTCAACGAATATCCGCCCGCGATCATGCGAGGACATCCGTCTATTCGACCTCCCGGAATCACGGATTTTTCCAAGACCTCGATCGCACGTGGCGGGCTAACTCATCGATTTTGTGTTGCTTGGCGATAATTGCCGTCGAACGAACCAACCAGTCTTATACTAAATCTCGAACAGTACAATCGACGAGCTGGTCTTCTACCAGACTCGCTCTTACACGAAACACTTTAATATTAAATGACCCTGTATCCAACTCGTCTTCGTTTCTAAATCTTTGTATTATTAATTCCAAGCTGCCCGATTATATTCAATAAATCTGAGAACCTTCGCACACATATACCCGATACAGAATATTTATTCCTTTCGGAGGACGAACCCCACCAATTATTTATAGCGCGTACATGTCTATCTTAAAAGCCACCTCTGAGGTTCCCCGATCAAGGACCCACCTCTGAGTCGTCCGCGTTCAAGTGACTCTACCTCTGAAGCGCCGGCGGATAAGTAATTCGCAACCCCTTTAGATCGGCGGGACACAAGTCGCTACTACGACCCCTGCGACGCGACACTCAATTTAATACACTTTCCCATACGACTTATTTCTACCCGGGATGCTAAAGCTTTGAGTAGAGGAACGGCTAAATATCCATTTACCCGGGTAGAGGTGAAACCATTTTCTATTTACGCAGGTGTTCATGGCGGAACACTCGATAATGTTACACTCGGTCAGCTTCCGAGGGGGATGGTATTGGGTTTAGTCGATAATCGAGCCTTCAACAGAGATAGAAGTATAAATCCATTCAATTTTCACCACATTCATTCAATTTGTTATCGCTGTACGTAGACGGTATACAGGTGCCTGATAAACCATTGTAGCTTGATCATATCGAGCGTCATTACACCTATTCATATCATACTTTGGTTCGTGATACGGGAATACTTTGGGATGACGATAGTTGTGATAACTGTCTACACTGCTTTGACTTAACGCCCGATCTTTCCGCTCGGAGAACAGGCCACTGGAATCTTGTGACGCATGGTAGTTCGCATGTAGAATTGCGCTTCAAGACGGCTGTAATGACTAATGTAAATTGTATTGTATACTTAAAATTTGATAATGTCATCGAGATCAATGCTTCTCGAAAGATCATAGTAGACTATTCAGGGTGAACCTGCGTGCTCAAAATAATTCAATAATATTCGTAAATACTATACTATGAACGGTAAGGTTTTATAATAAAATAAAATACATCAACACAAAGTTAATCGGATTTATGTTTTTATTCAATTTCAAGTTTTCTCATTCCCTCTATCAATTCCAACAACTTATCGTTATAACCATCCTTCATGCAGTATTCACTCCTCACCGGCTTTAGCTCTTCTTGTTTCTTCTTCTTATCCCTCTCCTCCGTTTCTTCAGCCCTTTCTCGTTTTTGACCCCGACCCTTTCGTGATGCTGTGGACACTCGCGGTTGTACTTATAGTATTGCTGTAATAAAAGATTAAATATTAGACTCATGGATTCTAATCAAGAGACGCGGTAGCGTCTTGACGCCAAGTACTTAAAATTTTTTTTTTTAAGCGAGTTGAGTGAGACGCCACCAAGTATGTATACAGCCAAATGCCGGAAGTGGACGCCGGAAGTGATCTTCGTTCTCGATTTTCTCGAAAACGATACATCGGGTTAGAATTCCGACGACACTTTTCTGATATATATAGGACCGAAGCTTTCCAATGCGCCCAGTTACGACCATAACTGTTTGGTAGATGTTGAGATATCAAGATCGTGTAACTCACGAGGTCCGAAAATATTATAAAAGTGTGATGTGATGTAATGTGATGTGAGTCCTCGCGTCTATTGCGCATGCGTCCGCCAGCCGGCCATCTTCAATCTCTCTCGGATGTTCGCATCAGCACAGCAGTTTCTCTCTTTCTATTTTACGATCGACGCGCTGCCGCGTCTTTTGATAAGAAACCATCGTGCCTCGGTTAATTGCTCGGAAAACTATGTAAAAGGGAAATCTTTTCACCTTATGGCTGCTATGGTAAAAGCCTACACTGCCGTACCGACTGCTACACCGCTAGACTTTTGGTGGAGAAGAACGGTAGGTAGAGAGTCAGAGAGAAACGTGGGAGACGGAGAATCGCTTTCGATTCCTGTTTATAGGTTGGGAAAGAAATATTTTGTGTTATCATTTTAGTTTATAATTTCATTTATCGCAAATAAAACCTGTTTATAGGCATCAAACGACTCGATCTCACTGTACGCAATCCGATGTGAATTCCGTCTTACAAATCGAAAGCTTAAACTCGACGACGACTCAATTTCGCTTCTACGCGATCGTGGAAGAAGCATCAGATAAGAAAATGAACGTACATAAACGGAAATGGATTCAACCAGTTGGCACGGAACTTGTAACGAGAATTTTCAAGTTCTCGTACACTTCGGCCCCCAACTCTCCGCAAGCGGTTTTCCCTTGCTCGATACCGAATCTCGGGGCTCGAACCCACGACGAAAATACGCAACTTAAGGTACCGACCGAGCATAACCCTTCCCGCAGGATAAGGTGAAGATCCTTCCTCGCAGGCGGTTGGCCGCTAGGTATCTAGGTACCACCGCTCGACGAGCGGCATTTTATTGTACTCCGCGGCGAATTACGGGAAAAGACTAGGGGAAAACGGGGAAAAGGCGAGGCCGGCGAGACTCCGACTAGCTCAGCCCACCTGGGAGAAAATAGCAGAGGGGGGTGGACGGGCGAGTGACCAACGCAATAATAACCATTTAATTAATTTTATTCGTCGCTCGACAACCTAAATCTCAGTAAATAAAAATTCGTAGATAACACAATCGTATAATTTTGGCGCAGCAGAAATCGGTAATTTAGCCTGGCGAGGTACCTGAGAGAACTGAAGTCGAGCGGGGAATGTAGCCGGGGCGAAAGTATTGCGAAACGTTAGATGTAGCCAGACGGTAAAATAAACTATTGTTAAGGATTGAATGTAGCCAAGGTAAAATAACTATTGCAAAAGATCAAATGTAGCCGAGACCGAAATACCGAAATTACTGCTTTTGTAGAACTTACAAGGAAACATTCCCAAGTGTCCGAACCCGATTTCGATAATTTTGATATATGTTGTAGAACTCGGAAATTTAAGGAACACGTATTTTTTTTATCATCCCTCGTTGATATATAAGGGGTGAAACAGCCCCTCAAACTTTGGCAGAAAAACAATAATTTTTTTTTTTTCTTAGAAGCACCTGACGATTATCAATGAAATTTGGTATACATATATCTCGAGCGAACAGGACTCAGAAATGGTAGTGTGCATCACGGACGCACCCCTTTAAGGGGGTAAACTACCCCTATCTAAATGTTTTTTTCTTTTTTTTTCGGCGAAAAATAATCGAACTGGAATACAAATAGCATCGTTTTGAAGGTAAAATGATATTACAGTTTACGTGTTTTTGGTTTTTTCTGAAAAACCACTGTTTGATCGGGTATATATATTTCAAGGCTTTCAATATTTCCCATAGAAGCACCCGACGGATTTCAATAAAATTTGGCAAGCATATATTTCAGAGCAACAGAATTGAAAAATGATACCGTCCGACACCCGCCCACCCCTTTGTGGGGGTGAACCACCCTGATCATTTATTTTTTTTCGGGATAAAAGAACCGAAAAAAATATAAATCGTATACAGCGGATGCTTGCATAAAAAAAACTCCCGTTTTCGCTTGGAGGGCACTCAGAAGTTCAATGAGAGTTTACAGGATTTTATTTTCATATCAAGAACCATAATTTAGCACACGGCATATATTCGAAATATAGGTAATATGTGGATTTGATAATATAACATGAAACTACAGATGAAACTATTTGTATCGCAATTTTATTCATTTCATTAGAAACGAATAAAATTACAATAAAATAAAAAAAATATATTAAAATAAATGCATTAGCATTTATTTTTATTCAGTTCACACATGTAAAGCTTATTTTACCGAATCTGCCTCACGGTAGATTCTACGATGCGGTAATCGTTTCATTATGAGTCTACTCATATTTCTGGAAAAATAAAGATAAGATTAGTTCTTCGACTTCATAAAATCAAAATAACCGATCACATATTTTTTTCATGCGTATTTTCGTGACGCCAAAAATATAAATAGATCTCGAAGTTTCCGGAAAACTTCGGGCGGCAGGCCTGTAAACAATTTGGAACGAAAATAGACAAATGTTATCCCAAGTAGTCGTGCGGCTCTTTATAAAGTCTGAGCGTGCATTACTCCTCATCATTCGGTGTTGAAAATTTCGCGTTCGGAGCCTGCCGTGTTATCAGTGCGTTACGATATTTTAAACATGTTTGTGAATCCAATGAACGTGCTTAATTTATTACTTGCAACATTTCAAACAATGTATCTACCAACGACTGAAGTCAATCGGCAAGAAATCATTCTGAAAGAATCGATTCAAAAGATTCTTCTGGACAGTATATGGGACTTCAACACTTTAGAAGTATCTGAAGAATCTACATTGGGTTTCGTAGACGACTTTCCCGGAACAGACGCAGAATACGTCGAAGACGCCGAAGATTGGAGTGAGGAAGGAGTGGCTGGACCTTCTTCATCTGTGTGCCCTAGTCCTGTAAACGATGAAATCCCATTTGATTACAAAAAAAGGGCAGTAGAGTACTGGCGGAGTGGAAAAAAAAGCTATCTCAAGTTTCCTACTGTACAAAAGTCATTTGCCAGACTTACTAATCCTCGTCAATTAACGAGATGGGCAAAGCAAGTGGACGAAGGAGGAACGCGGAAAGTAAAATTGATGATTATCGCCGAATTTACATTAAACAAATTACGAAACGCTATAGAAGCTGGATTAATAGTCCATGACTCGGACATCAAAAAATGGGCTCTGGAAGCATGGGGAGAGCAGGGGAGTGGCGATAGGCCTTTCGTGGCCTCTTCAAAATGGATATACAATTTCAAAAAAGCCCATCGGATCGTTTCAAGAAAAATCACAAAGTTTGTCTCAAGAAAGACGATAGAAGACAGTGCTAATTTGAAAAAATCAGCTGATGAGTTTGTTGCTTCTGTCAAGCCTTTTATAGCAGAATACGGGCCTGAAAACGTATATAATTCTGATCAAAGTGGATTCCAGCTTGAAATACATTCAGGACGTACGTTGACGTATGCAGGAACGGAAAAAGTCGAGTGTTCTGCTCAATCCATATCATCTACAACTCATAGTTATACTATTCAGCCAATTGTCTCCTGTGATGGGCGACTACTATCTCCTCTATTGATAGTATTAAAAGAAGCAGGCGGTCGCTTTGGTCCTCTAATAGAAAAAACATTAATCCGTCCCCCGAATGTATACCTCCTCCCTTCGTCATCTGGCAAAATGACAAAAGGTAATGATGTACTGCAATGATAATTTTCTTTTTATTACTGCAATGTGCATGAATATTACTGGTAGCAATGTTTTGCAATTACAGACCACTGCAAAACATGGCTAAAAGAGGTGTTCTTTCCTAACGTTGGACGAAGAAGCCTACTTTTACTAGACTCCTGGAGCGGTCACTGCAGCAATATTATCGCAGAAACGAAGCCTGTAGATAAAGATGTTGTGTTGATGACTATACCAAAAGGAACTACCGGAAGAATTCAACCTTTAGACGTTTATGGTTTTAGGGTGTGGAAAAACTTTGTGAAGCGTTTCTCTGACAATGCGATCCTACACAATTACGATGTTAATCTTCATTTACGGAACAATATTATAAAACTACAATCACTTGTACATAATCAACTATCTTCGCCTAGGTATCGATCCCTTTTTCAATATGCTTGGTATAAAAGTGGCTATGTAGACGACAGATTAGAAAGTTTTCCAAATCCTGTCGAATTTGCTTTCGAAAAATCTTCCGTTATGAAATGTGCTGTTTGCGGTGCACTACCTATAATACGATGCTCATGGTGTAAGAAAGCATTCTGCTTCGAACACTTTTTCCACGATCATCACTACTGTCATGAATATGAGCCATAATTTTTTGTTACAAATATTTTTGGTTAACATTATTTTTATCATATAGAATTTTCTGAAATTTTCAGTCCCAAGATTTTTTTGCTTTCCAGAATTAATATTCTTGGAGTATTCCCATATATCCCATATTCCATACATGTATTGGAACGAATAAATTTGGAATGAAAATAGTATCATCTGTAGAAATGTTATATTATCAAATTCACATATTACCTATGTTTCGAATATATATCCCGTGTGCTAAATTATGGTTTTTGATAGTAGAATAAAATAGTAGAATTAGGAATTCGCCCTCCAAGCGAAAACGGGAGTTTTTTTTATGCAAGCATCGGCTGTATACGATTTATATTTTTTTCGGTTCTTTTATCCTGAAAAAAAAATTATCAGGGTGGTTTACCCCCACAAAGGGGTGGGCGCGTGTCGGACGGTATCATTTTTTAATTCTGTTGCTCTGAAATATATGCTTGCCAAATTTTATTGAAATCCGTCGGGTGCTTCTATGGGAAATATTGAAAGCTTTGAAATATATATATGTGGTCAAACAGTGGTTTTTGGGAAAAAACCAAAAACACGTAAACTGTAATATCATTTTAGTTTCAAAACGATGCTATTTGTATTCCAGTTCGATTATTTTTCGCCGAAAAAAAAAGAAAAAAACATTTAGATAGGGGTAGTTTACCCCTTTAAAGGGGTGCGTCCGTGATGCACACTACCATTTCTGAGTCCTGTTGGCTCGAGATATATGTATACCAAATTTCATTGATAATCGTCAGGTGCTTCTAAGAAAAAAAAAAAAATTATTGTTTTTCTGCCAAAGTTTGAGGGGCTGTTTCACCCCTTATATATCAACGAGGGATGATAAAAAAAATACGTGTCCCTTAAATTTCCGAGTTCTACAACATATATCAAAATTATCGAAATCGGGGTCGGACACTTGGGAATGTTTCCTTGTTAGATGAAATCCGAGGAAGCGCTAACTATTGCCGAAAATGAGATGTAGCCAGAAGAGAATTTAACGGAAAATAACTAAGATCGGAAAATTGAAGTTAGCTGTCAGTGAAATAACGGCAAAACATAATTTCTGGGACGACATTAAATATAAAAGATTTGTCGCTAAATCGTTAACTAGAACGCAATAGCGGAACGAATATCGAAGAAAGGACGAGATTTCGTCCTAAATGTAGCCAATTCACCAGTACGCTGGGTACGAGATAGCCGAACGGAATTATACGCGCTAGAAAAACGATACCCGAACGCCAGATAGCCTATGCACGAGTCGCTCTCAACAAAACACCAGATGTAAACACGGCACCGCCGTGACCTTTCGCGCGCGCTGTAGCCAACCGGTCGCCGGCCGGCCTAAGGAACGCGATCCAGCGCGGACGAGATCCCTTTGTCTCGATGGATGACATGTAGCCAATGTAACCGGCGAATTCGCCTTAGCCTCGACGCAATATTATTCGCGAGATGTAGCCGAACGAATAACTGGATCCTTCAGGATATCTTCAACGCGATAAACGAGGTACGCGACAAACTATTTAGAGAACGGGTGGCGCAAAGTAGCCGAAAGAAACACAGATTTACTTAACAAACAATAGTAGAAGACGAGACATAGGAAATTTTGCCGGAATCAAGTTAGCCAAGAAGAGTGAGCGAGAAAAACGAAGATTTAACCAGAGCGATAGATCTAGCCGGATATGCCTCGCACGAACCTATCACGCGGCCCGAAGCCGCAAAACTAAATTAATTACCAAAAGAAAACTACGCCAAGATAAAAAGAACAATACAACAGTCTCAAGGAAAACTACAATAAAATTCGGGTTCGGTTTCGGCATCTCCGGCTAGCACAGAGTATTAGAGAGAGAGACGGGGCTTACCGGTGCGGGGACAGCCCGGGAGACCACTCGACGAAACACAAAACAAAAGAGACAGACCACTCGCCACCGTACTCGATCGCCGACTGCTGAATAAATTAACGGGCTCCCGGTAGTCCGCACTAGCGCTACCCCCTCTCTCTCGCCACTCCCGAAATCTAGCCTACGCTACACAGCTAAGACGCCGGAAAGCCGGTTTCTCCTCCGGCCGCGCCCCGCTACTCGCGAGAATCTTCCGCTCGCAGCGATGATATTCGATGTCCACGGACTCCTTCCTCCCAGGATCCGGTGGGGCAAAATGAACGCGAGGGGAGGCCTCCCTCGCGGAGTTAAGGCGTCCCTCGTCCTCCGCGGTGGGCCCACTCGATACGCCACATAACGCCATATAATTGCACCTCGACGTGCATTCCTCCCTCGTAATCCCCGCAAGTGGAGGCGCCGTGATTAGCGGGCCGCGTTGTCCGTGAACCTCGATGGGACAGGAACGGCTCCAGGCCGTGTAGTCGGGAGGGACGGGAAACACTGTATATCGGTCACTTAACCGCGTCCCTCTGGCCTCCTGGTCCGCGGAAGCTGGTCTTCGGCTTCCGCCTGCTTGCCGAACGAACTATTCTCCGGCCCACTTAGGCCAATCTCCAAATTTGGACACGACCGGGTGAGAAAAACTGTCCGACGATCGGGTCGGTGAATCGCGAAATCTCTGCTTTCGGCCTAAAGCAAACTTAAAAAAAAAAACAAAGGCACGGCGTAGTCGGAACTACGAAATAAAACGGTAATTAAATTCAATGATAATAATAATAAACGGCAAAATCCTGATCCGGCGAGTCGACAATCGAGCCGGTTGACGAGCGGCGTCGTCAGGGCCGTAAATCCGGCCCACTGCCCGGCCAAAAACCGTGCGAGGTGACGGGACGCGAAATGTCACATCACAAACCTCCCTCCCCATACGTTGCCAGGGGGATGCCGTCTTCCGAACGACGCTCGTTGAATCCTCTGTTGCTAAATAGCCTTGACGCGGACTCCTGTCTCTCTAGATGTTATGTCCCGCACGGCCTGGCGGACAAGGGACCGGTAGCGCCGTCTCCCGGGCTGAAACAATAAAGCACACCGGCACAACCCCCCCTCGGAGTCCAGGCATTCGCCTCCGCCCTTGCACTCAGCGCTATACTCCACTCCGTGTCGCTCTGGTTATTAACGACGAATACGCAAGGAGAGAAACAACAATGAAAGAAAGACGAATGAACGGAAGGATTCAAAAGGGGTGAGGATACTAACAACGAGAAGAGGAGCATTAAAGACCTGACCGATCCCACAAACCGCGAAGGACCGCCCGATTCGGTGGTGACCCCCAAAAAAATAAAAATTACGAAATCACATCGCTCTAATTTAACAAAGATTAATATATTTCGTTGGTACTTGTAGGTAGCCAGTTAAGGTACAGGTAGCGTGTTGGTGGGTTCTTAAGAATTAATAATTAAAACAAATACGAAAGCGGCAAATAATTTGAAGCGAAGACTAGTATTAAAGTCACTTTCTTTGGCTCTTTGCTAACGGGTCTTACGGTGACTACTCTCGTCCGTGTGTCAGCCCCCCCCAAAAAAAAAAAAAAAAAAAAAATCATAATAATAATAATGTTTATCACGAAGCGAAGCGCTAGGCGTCCCAAAAAAAAAATAATCCAGCCTGACTTCTCGGCGGTTTGCGCGTGGGCATTACGGTAGTCGCTTTCGGCAGTTGACCCGCCCATGGGAAAAAGAAATGAAGTAAATAATAAAATAAGTAAATAAATAAATAAAATAACGAAAGAAAATAAATGACCTCCAAAAGAAATAAAATTAAAAAAAAGTCCTTGGCAGATTCGCCGTCGATGGGGCTTATGGTGAGGTGCCTTTCAGTTTTCCGGCCCAAAAAAAAAAAAAAAAAAAAAATAACATAAGAGAAATTAAGAAGCGGACTGCGGATTTGGCGAATGTAGCCTACGTCGGATGCCCGAGTGATAAGGAAACAAAAAAAAACAAACAAAAAACAAAAAAAATTAAGAGAGAGCGAATCTAGCCCTCCGGTCTTCTATGTAGCCGATTATCGATGTGTTTTCCTTGGCCTCTACCACTCCTCGTCGCTTCGATGGCGTCGTTGCGGAGGATATCCCTGGCTGGAGTGATGAGGGTGCCATTCCTCTTCGTCGTATGGGTGATGGCGCGGATGGTTGTGTCGGCAACCGCAAGGGCATGACGGACTTTCATGGCGACGCGGGTAATCTCTAGGAGGTTGTGGCCTCGGACGCTCCAAAATTTCGTCGCGAGGGACATTTCGTCCCAACTGTGGGACCCATGGACCCTGTGCTCTCCAATCCACTCCATGCAACGGGCATTCCCGTACGGATACCCCCGGATGGCCGGAGCGGTTACAATGTCGCGTTCTCGGTTCAACGCAATTCTTCTTATTATGGGACGAGCTACCACAGTTAAAGCACCGCCCGTAACGAGGCCCAGGAGCGGTCTCGGTGGCTGCCGGAGGCGCGGACGGGCCCGGGTCTTGTGCCGTCTGGCGACTCGCGATGCGGAGGGACAGCGGGGCTTCAGTCTGTACTTCCACTGTTAACCCCGCCGGTTCCTCCGGAGACTGGGTAGCGACCGATCGTTAAGATCGAACGACTGGAGTAGCCGGAATGGCGATCCTCGAAGGTTCTTCTGGGCGACGCTGACCGGGATTGGTCGGACGACCGGCGCAGATTCGATGGCTAATTTCGCCGGGGGGTGGTAATCGCGGATCTCCCAGGGGTAGCTCATGCGGGTCCCCGGAGCTAGTCCCTCGTTGATCGGGCAAAACCCTGATCCCTGGTGTGAGATGGCGATCACCTGTTTGGCCAAAGCTGGGGCCACGGACGGCTTCATCGCGAACAACGCTGCAAACTCCCGAGCATGCGGGCGGATGTGGTCCCAGATCGGATTGTCGTCGATGCCGATGGCCGTTTGCGCCTCTCGGTGTTTTATGAGGTCGTCGAGAACCGAATCAGTGGAGAGGAGACTATCCGTGTTGCTGTCTAGCGCGACATTATCCCAGACATTGTCGGCGGGCAGCTCTGGATCGAGTCCACCGAGCAAAGCATCTTCGTCGACGGGGTCGTAGTCCGATTCGTGCGCCCCGGCGTGCGGGCCGGACGGAGACTGAGGTGGCGTAGCTTCTTCATCCGTCGACATGTCCTCGAAGCCGCTGACGGGGTGTGCTCCGCTCGACGGGACGGGTATACCGCTGGTGGTGATGTCCTCATGGGCTCATAGTCGAGGATCTCGATCGACGACGATGGCGAAGGCGAGCGGTTATCTCGGTGGTTTCGCGACGTGCTGTCCGGTGGCGGTGCCATGTTGCGAGATGTTACTTGACGTAAACTTCGTACGGGTATAGAGCCGAAATACGCGGTCGATAAGTAGCCCAATAAATAAAGTGTGCAAAAGCAGCAAAAAAAAGTGTCGCTGCAAACCGTGCAAGCGTATTAGTACACTGGTAATTGTGGTGTCAAGCAACAGAAACAGAACCGGAAGATAGCCAAAGTACCCAGTAAGAGATTTAGCCAAGATAGAAAGCGAGAGGAGGGAAGATTGTTAACTTCGACTCCCGTGAGTCGAGGTTAGCAAAATATTAATCGGAAAAAAAAGGAAATGAATAAAGAAAGGGCAGCCAAACCGGTAGAAAGCAAACGATTTCAAACTAAATCAACGTCGGCGGGGGCGACGGCGTCAGAGGCGTCCGGCGCGGCCAGATCCCGCAGGATCGTCGGTGGGCCGGAAGGGACGTACGGTATGTCGGGCGGGGGAGGTCCCGGCGTTACCCGCTCCGGGATGTAGGGTTCGACCGGGCGAACGATTGCGAACCGGGCCGGGATGTCTAGGACGGTCTCGGCGACGATGCGCGGCTTAGCGTTATCGCGAGAGGGTGACGGGGTCGCGGCGTCGCGGAGCCATGGAGGCGGAGCGCGCGGGAGTTCTCGGAGTAGGACCGGGAGGGCCTCTCGAGCGCGAACCGCGGAAGTCGCGGCTTCCTCAGCCTCCTGTTGGAGGAGCCAGTCGAGTCCCCGTGGGGCCCGGCGCTTGCTCGAGAGAAACTTCGCGTGAGCGAGAAAGCGCTTACGCCCGGCACGCTTTGGCATGTACGCGCGTGGGTGAGATCTTTTGTAGAGTGACTCGAAATTTGCCCGGCAAAGGGAGAGACTCGTTTGTCGCGTATGGTGGGCAGCCGACACGATGAGTCGGGAGGAATACTGGGAAGCGGGGTCACTCCTACAGCCTCGGCCGTTCGATGTTTCCTGTCGCAGGAGCACGTTAACGGCTAGAGGTGAGTAGGAGGCGGACGAAAAAGGGTGAGAACCGGAAGACAGGAGGAGGTAGCCTCGACTCCCGATATTGGCAGGCGTGCGCCCGAAAGGGATCACGAAACGTTGCGCAACAATCGGGGGCGAGGGGGGAGGGAGTTGGTGTAAGAGATTGGGTCGGTGTACGTATGAACGCTCTGAAAAGAGCGGATTGTGTTTCACGAATCTCGCTCTGAAAAGAGCGAGATTGTGCGATGCGAAGAAAGTCCGGGGATTCGCCGAGTCGAAGATCCGTGTAGATGTCGGCGTCGTTCGCACTAATAAGTGCGATCCGACCCGGGGAGATGATCCGTTGAAAGCCGAAGTCGAAAGCCCGTGGAATTCCCGAAAAGAGTTTTACGTTTAGTCGCACTGCAAAGTGCGGATGTGGTAGCTGAGAGTAGTCCAGGGAGAGCCAAGTAAGAAGTCCGTTGATGTAGTGGTATAGATGCGGCTTTAATGGCTTTCCAAGGTGTACAGTAAGCGTTGGGCGTGTAAAGCCATGTATGAGGCGAGCTGGCCGGTCTAAATTGACGAGCGCGGACCTCGGAGAGAGGCTCTCGTTCCCGAAATCTGCGCGCGCGTGCTCAACTCGCGAAATTCGCGTTGCGATTATGATAAAGATTCGGCCAGCTTGCCTCCCCCCCGTTCACAGAATCGATACAATATTATGTCATGTGAAGAGTTGAAAACGAGGAATTTTTTGACATACAAGTCGATTTAGTTGATATAAAAATAGTTAACAAAAATAATTATTTCGTAATATTATAAAGTACGCGAAGCCTAAGTTTTGGCTGAAAATCGGGAATAACTGCCGAGTCCCCAGGAGGAGCGAAACCAAAAATATATGTAGCGGTAGAGCAATTAAAATTAAACAATAAGTTGCAAGTACTTTGTTCGGCTTAGGGGGTCGCTAAATTGCTTAAACAATTAAACAAAGGCTCGCTCGGGGAACAAATAATATCTAGATTACGGGAAACGGGAATTATTGATCCGTTCGAAATCTCGATAATTTATATTTAATGATAAAGTTACTTCAGAGTAAGAAAATCCCCTCGCGTGGGGCATCGTCGGAAAGCCTGAAGCGTGCGCTTTATGATGATATAAAGAACGGGATGAAAATAATTAATCTAAGGGGAGAAATCATCGTTGGCAAATTATTTCGTTTATCGTTACGCGAGCCTCGTCGCTATCGCGTACCGCCGGTGACGTCACTCGGCATGCGGCATGCCGAGCCGAAGCGCTAACCGGGGAAGTGTTGCCCGAGCCCGGGGAACTATTGTCCAGGCGGCGATAAGGCTGAACGATACAGGTATACCGGCGGTACGCGAACGCGAGGAGCGTATCGCTATAGGTATATCTCAGGACGTTGCGACGGCGTAGACAGGATATATAGATATACCCAGGATAGGCGAACGCGTGACGGAGCGGTACCTATAGATATAGAGAGGGCCGAGGCGCGATGATCCACGCGAATTTCGGTATAACTGGGACGGTTTTAAAATCTACAGATATTTGAGCGGAACGTAGGCCTCGCGTGGGGGGAAAAGTGGAGGCTTGCGGACAAGATATCCTCCACAGCGACTGTTTGACGCCAGGGGCGTTCGACGACGGATTCGCCGAAACCCCGAGTCAGGTGGCTTTGTTTCATTCCCGGGATGATCATACGACTAGGTCTTAGATGTTTGACAAAGCGGCCTACGACGCGAGGCAAGAAACGCTGAGGGAGAACAACAAAGAAAGCCAAGAGAGCCAAAAAAAAAAGTATTCTCATTCGACCCGTGAGCCTTGGTAGGGATCAACTTACAAGCTAGCGAAGAGCGGAAAACAAAACAAAACAACAACAAAAAAATTGTGGCAACCGATAGTCGGCGCTAATAACAAGAGCAGCCAAAGAAAGTGTTTACCTCGCTCGCTGTTCAGCGGAGAGGTTAAAGTAATGATATGGCCCACCAACAGGCCGGTACGACTATCAACCAAACATAATATCGTAAACAATGCCACGTAGATGAAAACAAGACCGAAATTCGTCGAAGAAACATCGACAATACTCCTTCGAGGATTAACTCGCGCGAAGGGGAGGTAGCACGCAAATAAACGGTCCCTACGCTCAGTTTACGGATTAGGCTTAACGACAGCTATAAACACGAGGCTCGGCCTCTAGTACGCGAAAACAAAGAAAAGAGCGGAAAAAAGAAAATAAATACAAACAGTATCGTAACCACGTAGTCGCAACCGATTCGAAATCCGGGCAACCGCGAGTTCTCTAATAATTGTCACTCGGGAGCCCCACGTTGGGCGCCATTTTGTAACGAGAATTTTCAAGTTCTCGTATACTTCGGCCCTCAACTCTCCGCAAGCCGTTTTCCCTTGCTCGATACCGAATCTCGGGGCTCGAACCCACGACGAAAATGCGCAACTTAAGGTACCGACCGAGCTTAACCCTTGCCGCAGGATAAGGTGAAGATCCTTCCTTGCAGGCGGTTGGGCGCCAGGTACCTAGGTACCACCGCTCGACGAGCGGCATTTTTTTTTACTCCGCGGCGAATTACGAGAAAAGACTAGGGGACAACGGGGAAAAGGCGAGGCCGGCGAGACTCCGACTAGCTCAGCCCACCTGGGAGAAAATGGTAGAGGGGGGTGGACGGGCGATTGACCAACGCAATAATAACCATTTAATTAATTTTATTCGTCGCTCGACAACCAAAATCTCAGTAAATAAAAATTCGTAGATAACACAATCATATAATTTTGGCGCAGCAGAAATCGGTAATTTAGCCTGGCGAGGTACCTGAGAGAACTGAAGTCGAGCGGGGAATGTAGCCGGGGCGAAACTATTGCGAAACGTTAGATGTAGCCAGACGGTAAAATAAACTATTGTTATGGATTGAATGTAGCCAAGGTAAAATAACTATTGCAAAGGATCAAATGTAGCCGAGACCGAAATACCGAAATACCGAAATTACTGCTTTTGTAGAACTTAGATGAAATCCGAGGAAGCGCTAACTATTGCCGAAAATGAGATGTAGGCAGAAGAGAATTTAACGGAAAATAACTAAGATCGGAAAATTGAAGTTAGCTGTCGGTGAAATAACGGCAAAACATAATTTCTGGGACGACATTAAATATAAAAGATTTGTCGCTAAATCGTTAACTAGAACGCAATAGCGGAACGAATATCGAAGAAAGGACGAGATTTCGTCCTAAATGTAGCCAATTCACCGGTACGCTAGGTACGAGATAGCCGAACGGAATTATACGCGCTAGAAAAACGATACCCGAACGCCAGATAGCCTATGCACGAGTCGCTCTCAACAAAACACCAGATGTAAACACGGCACCGCCGTGACCTTTCGCGCGCGCTGTAGCCAACCGGTCGCCGGCCGGCCTAACGAACGCGATCCAACGCGGACGAGATCCCTTTGTCTCGATGGATGAAATGTAGCCAATGTAACCGGCGAATTCGCCTTAGCCTCGACGCAATATTATTCGCGAGATGTAGCCGAACGAATAACTGGATGCTTCAGGATATCTTCAACGCGATAAACGAGGTACGCGACAAACTATTTAGAGAACGGGTGGCGCAAAGTAGCCGAAAGAAACACAGATTTACTAAACAAACAATAGTAGAAGACAAGACATAGGAAATTTTGCCGGAATCAAGTTAGCCAAGAAGAGTGAGCGAGAAAAACGAAGATTTAACCAGAGCGATAGATCTAGCCGGATATGCCTCGCACGAACCCATCACGCGGCCCGAAGCCGCAAAACTAAATTAATTACCAAAAGAAAACTACGCCAAGATAAAAAGAATAATACAACAGTCTCAAGGTATTGGGTATTGTGTGTTACACCGATCCCCTAAGGGTTACGGGCTCCTTCACTTTCTCCCTCCTCCTTCCTTATCCGCTGTCGCCAGTTCGATTCTTGGGCCCGGAGCTTCGTCGCGGCCCGCTAGGTGTCAGTAGTCGCGGACATACGGATATACTCGTAGTTCGTACGTCCTATCTCCGGAGCTACGTCCTCGTCCGTTTTTCTTTTCACCTACGGGACTTCAGTCTCGGGAATCGAACCCGCGACACTTTTCCCAGTCTTTCGGTTTCCCATACCGAGGCGCTGGTCCTTTCCTCTGGACCTACTATTATAGTGGGTTCCGAACCACTTTTTCGCAGATAAAAACACCACAGAAAATTCTTGGTGCTTGCCGGGAATCGAACCCGGGCCTACTGCGTGTGAAGCGTGCGCCGATCCACTCGGCCACGCTCACCCTACAACAGTCTCAAGGAAAACTACAATAAAATTCGAGTTCGGTTTCGGCATCTCCGGCTAGCACAGAGTATGAGAGAGAGAGACGGGGCTTACCGGTGCGGGGACAGCCCGGGAGACCACTCGACGAAACACAAAACAAAAGAGACGGACCACTCGCCACCGTACTCGATCGCCGACTGCTGAATAAATTAACGGTCTCCCGGTAGTCCGCAGTAGCGCTACCCCCTCTCTCTCGCGACTCCCGAAATCTAGCCTACACTACACGGCTAAGACGCCGGAAAGCCGGTTTCTCCTCCGGCCGCGGCCCGCTACCCGCGAGAATCTTCCGCTCGCAGCGATGATACTCGATGTCCACGGACTCCTTCCTCCCAGGATCCGGTGGGGCAAAATGAACGCGATGGGAGGCCTCCCTCGCGGAGTTCAGGCGTCCCTCGTCCTCCACGGTGGGCCCACTCGATACGCCACATAACGCCATATAACTGCACCTCGACGTGCATTCCTCCCTCGTAATCCCCGCAAGTGGAGGCGCCGTGATTAGCGGTCCGCGTTGTCCGTGAACCTCGATGGGACAGGAACGGCTCCAGGCCGTGTAGTCGGGAGGGACGGAAAACACTGTATATCGGTCACTTAACCGCGTCCCTCTGGCCTCCCGGTCCGCGGAAGCTGGTCTTCGGCTTCCGCCTGCTTGCCGAACGAACTATTCTCCGGTCCACTTAGGCCAATCTCCAAATTTGGACACGACCGGGTGAGAAAAACTGTCCGACGATCGGGTCGGTGAATCGCGAAATCTCTGCTTTCGGCCTAAAGCAAACTTAAAAAAAAAACAAAGGCACGGCGTAGTCGGAACTACGAAATAAAACGGTAATTAAATTCAATGATAATAATAATAAACGGCAAAATCCTGATCCGGCGAGTCGACAATCGAGCCGGTTGACGAGCGGCGTCGTCAGGGCCGTAAATCCGGCCCACTGCCCGACCAAAAACCGTGCGAGGTGACGGGACGTGAAATGTCACGGCACAAACTATATTACGAATTTCCAAAGGAACTGCAAAACAAACAATCATCCGGAGATTTGTGCACCAAGTAAGGTAAAAGCGGTTTTATCCGCAATGAAAACTAAAAGAACGTACCGTACATTCACGCTTACACTACCATCGAAGATAGCTGAATTATATAGCGACGATAACTGGGATATAATGTACAACGAGATTTACTTGCGGGCAATAACAACTCCTGAATATGAAATAAAAACGAGGAAGAAGGAAACGGAAGAGGACATACCTACGTTGCTACGACAAATAGTCCTCGCGATAAGAAGAGAAGCAGCGCCAGAAGCAACAACAAGGAAGAATCTAAGGAAAATATGTGAAGATTTTATATTGGACAGCTTTCGATGGAAAGAACTTTCCAATAACGAGTTGGTTCCACACGTTCGAAAAAGAATGTGAGCGGTGCCAGGTTACATCAGATGAGGATAAAATTTTCATATTACGTCTATTTCTACACGGGACAGCTAAAGATTGGTTCTCTTCAAAGGTAATTACAATTGGTCTAGATGTAGTCTTTGACGCACGGAAAAAACATTTCTAGATAGTTTTCCGGAAACAGATTGGCACAAAAATAGAGAGGCATATTCTTGTTGCTACATTGGGGGCAGCTTGGTAGACTATGCTTTGCGAAAAGAAAACTTATTATTTTTTTATTTTTATTGTGTCTTCCACCGTACAGCGACTTCGCTTTATACACCCCCATCCTTCTCCATACCAGTACCCGTTTCCTCACCGACGGCCGCAGTCGACTTCCCCCTCTGTAGCGCATTTGCCATGGCATTTTTGCCATGGGCATAGGGAAACTGCGGAAAACCTATGCCGATACAGCCCGGTCTCAGGTTCGATTCCCGGCGTCGGAGCTTTGTCGCGTTTCACCGAAGGTGTAAAAGTGGACTACAGCTATATACATCCATCACTCACACTTAGAATTACTAAGGTGTGAGTAACCGATACATACATCTGGAGCTTCGTCCCGCCCATATTTTGACTCTCGGCGAAACTACGAGAATCGGGGATCGAACCGTCGAATAATAGAATTGAAAAAACAAAGGTTACATCAATGGAGGAGTTGTTAGCAGAGTTACGTACATTGGAGGGCCTAGTGCAAAAAAAAGACGGTTACGAAAACCAATTAAGGAACCTCAAACACCAGTCAGAAAAACGAGACACAAGAACCCATTACGGAAAGAAAACCGTGCTCATATAGCGATAAAAAAGGTTTTCCAGGTAGATTCCATCCCGAGGCACTGTGCAAATTAAAACAAAAAGTGCAAAGTGAAGAACCGAGAAGCATCAAGACAGTAAACAATGTAAAAGTCCAAGATACGTTGAACGAAACTGTAATCGATCAAAAAAACTAGTTTTGTCGCCACTGATAACATTAGAGGTATTTCTGAATGACAAGAAGATACAAGGAATTTACGACCCAGGGGCGAACGTAACTCTTCTGAATTCGAAGATTACTAAACAAATGGATCTGACGGCACAAGAGGATAGAAATACCCTTAGAACTGTCGGTGGCAGGAAAAACTTTACAGGTAGATTGTCTATAAAAATAAGAATTCACAATATAGGAAAAACAGGGGAAGTTCTCGTTGTTGATGATGAGAACTTTCAGTATGATATTCTACTCGGTCTTGACACAATAAACTACATTGACGACATCGTCATTTTCTGTAGATCTTTTGAAGAACATATGGAACATCTGGAGAAACTGTCGAATGCTATCTGTAAAGAAGGATTTCGCTTAAAATTCATGAAGTGTAACTTCGCGAAAAACGAAGCGAAATATCTCGGGCATGTAATATCAAAGAATACTGTGCGCCCATTAGAAGACAACTTAAGATCGATCCGAGAATTTCCAACACCAGACTCTCGGAAAAAAATTCGCCACTTCCTTGGGAAGATAAACTTCTACCATAAATATATAGAAGACTCCGCGCGACTTTTGGAACCACTACATAACTTACTCCGGAAAAACACCCCCCTTTTTATCATCACAAGATTGCCAGAGAGCATTTACGAAAGCCAAGAAGTTATTGTGCTCACAGCCAATATTAGCAATTTATTATGTGAACGTACCAACGGTTATTTATACGGACGCCAGCATAGATGGTATTGGAGCGGTACTAAAACAAAAACACCCAGACGGTAAATAAAAACCAATCGCTTTTTTCAAAGAAGCTAAATAAACACCAAAAGCAAAAGAAAGCTATTTTTTTGAATGTCTGGCCATAAAAGAAGCCATTAAGTATTGGCAATACTGGCTTATCGGAAAAAAATGTTTGGTCATAACCGACCACAAACCACTGGAAGGTCAGAATATTCGATCAAGAACGGACGAAGAATTAGGGGATATGATGCATTTTCTATCCCAATTCGACTTTCAGATTAAGTACGAACCTGGTAAAGGCAATGTAGAAGCGGGTTGTCTTTCACGGAACTCTCTACATTAGACGTAGAAGAACATATAAAAACAGTCAACTTCATTACGGTCGAAGATATAAAACAAGACCAAAGTACAAACAAAGATTTCGAGCAAAATTCACAGAAGACACTACTCGAAAACGAAATATTTTATAAGTTAAAGGGAAATCGAAAACGAATAATAATTTCAGAAGAATTCGGAAAACAACTAATATCGAGAATTCACAAAGATTATGGACACATTTGTAAAACCAAAATTATGGACAAGTTAAGACACTCGTATTTTCTTCCGAATATCGAGAAGATAACAAAACAAATTTATGAACACTGCAAAATTTGCGCTAAAAATAAGACCCGAAGTAAACATTACGGCGTCCTATCGAAACTGGGCCCTCCAACGGAACGATTTGAAATTGTTTCTCTGAATACGATTGGCGAATTCGCGGAAAATAGATCGACAAAAAGATACCACCATTTTCTGATAGACCATTTTAGCAGATACGTTTTCATACTCACATCGAAAAATCAGACATCGGAGGACTTTACACAATTACTAAAGTAAATCCAAGATAAACACCAAATAAGAACATTACTTACCGATCCATATAGCGGCATTAACTCAAACGCATTTAAAAAATATTTAAAAAATCAAAACATAAACTTAATCTTTACAGCAGTAAATTGACCATTTTCCAATGGGCTTAATGAACGACGTAATCAGACTCTCCTAAATCGAATTCGATGTAAAATGAATGAAACAATGTCTCGAGTATGGTCAAAAATCGCGGAGGAATGCACAGTATGACCGGACAGAACACCCAGTAACAGTATTCCGTCCCGAATATCTATTATTCGGAAAAGCGGGCTCAATAGTCCCAGAAGAGTTATAAAAAAAAAGAAACTTGAGTGACGATAGAGAATTAGCATATTGTAACGATAGTACAGCTCTCCGGCCTCACCTTTTTGTCGTGCTTACCCCTCTTCCCTCTCGCTCTTATCATTTACGACGCCAGCCGCTTCCTAGCACTCGCCGCAGCAACCCTCCGCAAAGGCTACACGTGCATCCTGCCCCTTTCCCGGAAGGCCTAACAACGCCTATTTTCTATTTCCCAAAAGTCTGCCCATACATTACGTAACTCTCTGACCAGCTACTCCGCTTTTCTCCACATCTACAAACCTTCCAAGAATCGTAGGTAGCTGCTTCCAGCATCTTTCACATCACCTACCTTTTCCAGAATACTCTAACCCCCAAATTCTCTCCCCACGCACCACGCTTTCCCACGGCAAAACCTATAAGAACGACTCTTCCTTAGGCTAAGTAGTTAGTAAGTCCCCGAATTTCTGTACGACAACGTCACTCTGCCGGTTTGTACTTTAAATAAACGGTTCAAGCAGTTCGCACAGTGTAAACCGAGTCGTTCCTTCCTAAAACCGCGTTCTGTAGGCGAATTGGCTACTTGAATATAGAAAATCAACGTTAAATAGAAACCCGCGACATCACAATATAAAAATTCCCTACGGAACCACGAATACAATAAATCAAGATATGATAAAAACCGGGAAAACCTTAATCTCAATGTCAACGATTTGGTCTACGTTGAAAATGGCGCAAGACTAAATAGGAAAAAATTGGATGAAATTAGACTTGATCCTTTTGTGGTAATTCGCAAGATTTCAAACACTATTTACGAAGGAGACTCCGGACACGAGAAACATGAATCAAACTACTACCATATCTCTAAACTTCTTTCACTTAGCGGACCCAATAATTTCGGTAATTCCGCAAGCGTTGCCGGTCCTCTTCCGTCGCTCCGAAGGGGGGGGGGATTGTCAAAGTGATATCTTTTCACTTTATGGCTGTTATGGTAAAAGCCTACACGGCCGTACCGACTGCTACACCGCTAGAGTTTTGGTGAAGAACGGTAGGTAGAGAGTCAGAGAGAAACGTGGGAGACGGAGCATCGCTTTTGATTCCTGTTTATAGGTTAGGAACGAAATATTTTATGTTATCATTTTAGTTTACAATTTTATTTATCAGACAAGTGAGTGGTCAAATTACCAATGCGAGGAACGAGAAGAACAGGAAGATTTTTATTAGATACCGGTTCAGCCATTAGTTTATTGAAAAAAGAGATGTTGACAGAGAAGTCACTGGTCAACAAAACCGTCAACACCAAGTTCACAATGGGCAATGAAGAACACGAATCATTATTCATCGCACAACAAGAATTCGAAGGAAAGAAGCAGATCTTTCACGTAATACCTGACGATTTCCCCCTTTTAGAAGACGGACTCGTCGGTATCCCATTTATGAAACAGTACCAAACTGTCATTGGCATCGGCCCACAGGACTATCTAAAATTTAACGATCAGAGATTCGATGTCGAGGCGGATGAAGAAACAATTCCAGTGAGAACGATCTTCTGGATCCAAACTCGTACGGATGAAAAAACGGACCAGCTATAACAGCTGAAGAAAATTCCGAAGCGATCGTACCTTGCGTTTTCGAAGCCAAGGACTATCAACCCCGAGTGCCCGTAATAAACGACTCGAAAGAGCCCAAGAGGGTTACTGTAGAGACTGTACTAGCGTACAACGACAGGCCGCGAGTGTACCCCCCTTCCTACGTCACGGGAGACACTCCGAAGGAGCCCACTCCTCCCCCGGCTACCGTGCGGAACGGATTACCGAACCACCTGTGATACGCAATCGTAATAAAGTACATAGTATTCGAGTATCCGAGAGTGCATTAATTCCTGACATACCTACACCATCCCGTGCGGACGCAACAACTGGCGACGAGGATATTTGGAGACGGAACCACGTTAGTTCTGTTGGTTCTAGGAACGGAAATAAGTGACGGAAGTGAGAAGCAGCACGTGGCAGCGTAGGCCGGCAGCAACAGGTACAACAGGGTGTTTCATTTCTCGATTACTTTCGGAAATACGAAGAAACACAAGACAGTAACGAGTGACCTAAACGCCTATCAAAAGGGCAAAGGAACGCAGCGAGAAAGGTAGCTGTTAATTACACATGAAACAGTGTTCACATTTAACACAAAAGTTGGACGAGTCCATTGCCTCGGAAGCAAAGGGGAGGCAGGAACAAAATTTCGGACGAGTCCAAGTGTAAAAGTGGGGGGAGTGGTACATAGGCCAGCACGCACGAGCCCACCATGCGAGCCTAATCACGTGAGACCCGAGCGCACAACGCGATGAGAACGAAACCACTACATAGTGCCAAAGACTATATCGCGACACACAGCACTGTCGTCGCACGATGCCGGATACTACGGCAACGACCACGTTGACGTCGACCACAACCACCGCCATGGTGCAGAGCGTGTTCACCATTGAAACGTTCGAAAACTCCAAATTTCAATGGGACAGATGGGTAGAACGACTGGAAGGAGCTTTCACAATCTCCAACGTGGCCGAGGGTCACCGACTACATTACTTACTGCATGTCATGGGACCTGAAGCGTACGACACACTGTGCGATAAAGTCGCCCCCGGCAAACCTTCAGGGAAGACGTACGTCGAAGTAGTCAATCTGATACGACAATACTACAGCCCAGCACCATTGGAGATTGCGGAAAATTTCCGTTTTCATCAGCGTAGACAACAGGAGGGTGAAAATGTCCGAGATTTTTTAACAGGTTTACAGAAACTCGCGATTCACTCCAAATTTGAGAATTATTTGAGCACAGCTTTAAGGAATCAATTCGTGTTCGGATGGCGTAGCGAAAAAATTCAAAACCGGCTACTCGAGTCAAAAGAGTTAGATCTAGATCGCGCTTTTGAAATCGCCGTGGGCATGGAGCTCTCTGCGAGAGAAGCAGCAGAATTGCATCAAAGCGGGATCGTTCACAGCGTGAGCACCAAAAAAAAAAAACAAAAAATATTCAAATATACCCCAAAACGCAAACAAACAGAGTTCCACGCCCACTGGAGGTCCGAAAGACACACAGAATCATTGTTACCGATGTGGCAACACCGGTCACTATGCGCAAAATTGTGGTAAAAAAAATGAAATTTGTTTTTTTGTAACATAAAGGGTCACCTACGGAAAGTTTGTAAAAAGGCGAAGCGAGCGGGACAAACGCATCAAATCACGGAGGAATCGGATGTGGACGAAATCGTGGCATTGGATGAGCTGACAGAAGTCGGACAAACCGACATACTCCAGATGGAACACACGCAGCATCGAGCGAAGTTCTTCACCACATTGTCGGTAAACGGCTCGGAAATCAAATTCGAGGTTGACAGTGGCGCAACAGTCACGGTCATGAGTCAGAACGATTATACAAAGTGGTTTCCGGGTTCTACCGTACTGCCAACGTCATTGAAACTAGTATCGTATTGCAAAACAATTTTGAAGGTTCGCGGTTTCGCAACAGCAAGGGTAACACACAAAAATCGCGAATTCGAATTAAATATTTATATAATCGAGAATGAACGCGCACCGCTTCTGGGCAGGGAGTGGATTAGGCAGTTACACTTAGACATGTGGGAGGAAGAGGCAGAACAGGTACATTCCCTTAGCGCGGACGAGATAGTAAAAAAACTAATCGAGAACTACCCCGCCGCGTTAAAAAAAAACATCGGTAAAATCGAAGGGATGACAGCAAGATTGTACGTAAAAAGTAACGCGCGGCCCGTGTTTAGAAAGGCCAGGCAGGTACCATTCGCGCTAAAACAAAAGATCGAGGAAACCTTAAACAAATTGGAAAACGAGGGAGTGTTGACGAAAGTTGATACGTCGGAGTGGGCCACTCCAATAGTACCGGTCCAAAAGAAAAACGGCGACATAAGAATATGCGGGGATTTTAAAATCACTGTCAATCCGAACTTACATGTAGACGAACACCCGTTACCGACAGTCGACGAACTGTTTGCGTCCATGGCAGGCGGACAAAAATTCTCAAAGATCGATCTTAATAATGCATACTTGCATCTTGAAATACACCCGGACGACCGACACTTACTGACGCTAAACACGCACCGAGGACTGTACCGAAGCAATCGACTGATGTTTGGCGTGGCATCCGCCCCCGCAATTTGGCAACGCGAGATGGAGAAAATACTTCAGGGTATTCCGCAAATTACGGTATTTCTGGACGACATTAGAGACACGGGAAAAACGGACGAGGAACACGGAAGGAACCGCACGGAAGTACTATCGAGACTCGCAAAACGCAACCTCCACATTAACGTGGAAAAGTCACAATTTTTTATGGACGAAATTGAATACTGCGGGTATAGAATCGACAGAAACGGAATCCACAAAACAGCGGAAAAAATTGACGCAATACAAAACGCCCCGAAACCAACGGACAAGACGCAGGTTCGATCGTTCATCGGACTGGTAAATTATTACGGGCGATTTTTCGAAAATCTAAGCACGCTACTGTTCCCGCTACACCAACTGTTACGCGACGACACGGAGTTTGTATGGACCGACGAGTGCGAAAAGGTTTTTCGCGCTGTAAAAGAAAACATACAATCGCCCAGATGCCTCGTACATTTTGACCCGCGACTCAAAATCGTACTAGCAACAGACGCGTCACCTTACGGGGTAGGAGCAGTGCTCTCGCACGTGTGCGACGACGGGACGGAGCGCCCGATACAATTCGCGTCGTAGACCTTCTCGAAAACGCAAAAAAAATATTCACAAATCGATAAAGAAGCGTACGCGATTATTTTTGGAATTCGGAAATTCTACCAGTATTTGCGCGGACGAAGATTCACATTGTACACCGACCATAAGCCGTTAGTACAAATTTTTAACCCCAATAAAGGACTACCGGTACTGACCACGACACGTATGGAGCACTACGCGATATATTTGCAAGCGTTTGAATACGATATTAAATACAAGGATTCGAAATCCAACGCGAACGCAGACGCAATCTCGCGGCTACCGGTAACGTCGGAGGCGTTCACGGGATATGACGAGCCAGACATCGTAGAGATCGCACAAATAGAAACGTTACCAATAACGGTGTCACGGCTAGCACGGGAAACCAGTGAAGAGAGCGGCCTCCGCACCCTATGCCAAGTGTTACAAACGGGCAAAACAATTTCGAAAGAACAACGTTTTAACATCCCACAAACCGAATTCTCCGTGCAGCAGGGATGCCTCCTTCGAGTCCAGAGGGTAGTGGTACCGAAAACGTTGCGAACGGAAGTCTTAAAGGAGTTACACACCGCTCATTTCGGGGTAAATAAAATGAAAGGACTCGCGCGCAGCCACTGCTGGTGGGAAAATATCGATAGAGACATAGAAAATGTAGCACGGAACTGCGAAGCGTGCAACACGTTTAGACACGACCCACCAAAGGTCGATATACATCCGTGGGAAGAAGCCGAAACCCCGTTCGAACGGGTGCATGTAGATTATGCCGGTCCATTCTACGGTTCGTATTATTTAATACTAGTCGACGCGTACTCACGCTGGCCGGAAATACATGTCACAAAAGACATGTCAACGGAAACGACGATAAGAGTTTGTCAGGAAATATTTGCGCGTTTCGAATACCGAGAGTACTGGTCAGCGACAACGGCAGACAATTCGTATCGCACGAATTCGAGCGTTTCTTAGAATCCAACGGAATCAAACATAGCCTTACGGCACCGTATCACCCTGCGACAAATGGCCTCGCCGAACGCTGCGTCCAAACTTTCAAAAAATCTCTGCGGGCTATTGCCCCGGAGCCCGATGAGAAGGAACGGTAACTTTGTAAACTATTGCTATAGTACCGAAAAATGCCACATGGCATCACGAACCGTTCACCTTCTTTCCTCATGTTCGGCCGCGAAATAAAATCTCGCCTCGATCGAATGAAACCCACAACGCGCGCCGCGACCGTGCGACAAGCAAAGGCAGAAACGGAGCGAACCTTCAAAATTGGGGAAAGAGTAGCCGTGAGGGAATATGCGACGCAGACCAAATGGCAGTACGGCAGGGTAATGAAAAAAAAAGGGAAGTTACCTTACGAGGTACAGTTCGATGACGGTAGAACCTGGAGACGGCATATTGACCAGCTTCGAAAAATCAGCGAAAACAAGCCGATACGACCACAAACAAACGAATATATGGAGCACGACACGAGCCGGCAATGCCCGGTACTTTCCGAAACATCCGACGCTTCCAAATCTAACAGCAGCGCGGTGCCGGTACCACCCTCCGAGAGCACGGACCCCAGGGTCAAATCAACGCGCGAAGAAAGTGCGGAAGAAAGTACGCCAGAAACGGTGCCGGCATGGCGCTGGCCAGAAAGGGTTCGAAAGCCCCAATGAGACTCACGTATGACCACGACACTAAATAAAGATAACACAACATATCGGGACACGGATTAAAAAAAAAATAAAAAAAAATAATTAAAAAAAAAGGAGACGACCGGGAAGAAAGAGATCACACACCCAAATTACGATATTTTTTCTTTGGGTTGTTTTTTTTATGATTATGAATTACCATTGTTAATTTTTTTTATTTATTTTTTTACTGACTTTTTATTTCTCTTCGCTTATTATTATTATTATTATTATTATTATTATTATTTCATTTTTACGGTTTATTTTTTGTTCTCTTCCCGGTTCTCTGGCCTTCCGTTGAACGGATTATTCATATTTATCATTTTTTTTTGTTTAACTCTAATTTTTTTTTACGTATGAATATAAACCAATATATATATACAGAAATATATAAAAAGGATAAGGATACGTTAAAAGAACAAGAACGATAATAAGAATGTACAACACAAAAAAAAAAAAGGAAAGACGAACGGTAGCAATACTTAGAGAGAGAGGAGGTGTAGCGACACTAGCGTACAACGACAGGCCGCGAGTGTACCCCCCTTCCTACGTCACGGGAGATACTCCAAAGGAGCCCACTCCTCCCCCGGCTACGGTGCAGAACGGATTACCGAACCACCTGTGATACGCAATCGTAATAAAGTACATAGTATTCGAGTATCCGAGAGTGCATTAATTCCTGCCACACCTACACCATCCCGTGCGGACGCAACAGTTACAATACCGCTGCTGCGCGGGATCCTGTTGGAAGAAATTACCGATTCATCGTCAAAGGAACACCGAAACTCACCACCGGGTACAGCAGGCATCTACAACATTGAGAGCCACAATATCACTGGTCGAATTCGAATCTTGAAAGAAAACGTACGGCTCGAGCACGTGCCACCGGAACAAGCGGAGCAGGTATGGGACATTATTTCTTCCTTCCCAGACGTCTTCGCACTACCTGCAGACCCTTTACCGGGCACGAAGGCGGTGAAACATCGCATCATCACCAGCGACGATCTACCAATAAATGTGAAACAGTACAGGTACCCTCCAGCACACAAGGAGGAAATCGACCGTCAAGTGAATGAGATGCTACAGCAGAAGCTTATCGAACCAAGCGATTCACCGTAAAACGCATCGGGAAAAATAAAATAGAGAATTTTCATCCGATCATCAATTTCCGAAAATTGAACGAGAAATCAACTCACGACGCTTATCCTCTCCCGTGCATCGACGAGATATTAGATCAACCGGGAAGAGCAAAATATTTGTTTGTCTTCGATTTGGCTTCCGGCTTTCACCAAATCCCGGCAACATTCCAAAGGATGATGAATAATGCGTTACGCGGCCTTATAGGCAACGCATGTTTTGAAGCAATTACGTGCAGCAGATCTGAAACTCCAGCCAGACAAATGCGAATTTCTCCGGCCAGAACTGGAGTGTCTGGGCCACGTAATATCGGAAAACGGTGTCCAACCAAACCCAGCAAAAATTACATCCGTAAAAGAATTTCCACGACCTAAAGATCCGAAAGCAATTAAACGTTTCTTAGGACTCGCAGGATATTACAGAAAATTCATAAAAGACTTTAGCAAGACCGCGAAACCGCTGACAGAACTGTTGAAAATAGGAGCTACCTGGGTCTGGACAGAGAAGGAAGAACAAGCCATCAATCTATTACGTACGGCGCTCACGACCGCTCCCGTGCTGCAGTACCCGGACTTCAACAAACCATTCGTTCTGACCACCGACGCTAGCAACTTCGCTCTAGGTGCCGTCTTGTCATAGGGAACGATCGGTGAGGACCGACCTGTAGCTTACGCATCTAGAACCCTCAATAAAGCGGAACAGCGATACTCATCCACCGAGAAGGAAATGCTTGCTATAAGTTGGGCAACAAAACACTTCCGCCAGTACCTGTACGGAAAACATTTCCAAATTGTCACTGACCACAAACCGTTCATCTGGATCTTGAAGGCTACTGATCCTCCTACGAATAGTCGTCTCATGAGATTACGGATGAAGCTTGAGGAGTACGAATACGAACCTATTTATAAAAAGGGTTCGCTCAACACCAACGCCGACGCACTCTCCCGAATTTATGCTGTAACCACCCGAGGCCGACAGCGGGCGAATGCTCAAGAGGAAAGTATCATCGCAGAAGATACCAGCAGCATCAACAACGACGTAGCAGAAGAGTCGATAATCGAGACCCTGGAAGAAGAGCCACCTCTCTACATGGAATTCGAGTTGTGCGATGATATCCCACTAGTTCCAGAAATCAGCCAAGATCTTCCACCGAGGGATACCCCAGCGCTGACGATTGTGGATTCACCGATAGATGCTGCGGACTGCCTGTACATCGATTTTACGGAAGATGAAATCGACTGGTACAACCGAATTTGTACCGCACTGACCAAGGTGGATAAACCGATAAAAATCTACCTGGGATGTGAACATTTAAGGGCTCATCCTGGAACAAAGAGCCGCATTAAATAGATGATAAATTTCATTTGGTCATCGAGGAATAACCGGCCTTCCCTGTATTTCTTCGACAGGGAAGTTTATGAACCAGATACCGAGGACGAACGTCAGCGCATCATAAAAGAACACCATGGGACCAAAGCCGCTGGACACTTCGGCGTAGCCAAAACTCTCGACCGCATAAAAACTATTGCTACCTGGCCGAACATGCAAAGAGACATCGGAGACTACATCCGAAGATGCGACGCTTGCCAGAAAATTAAGTTAGTCCGCATACGTCGGCACACAGAGGCCGTAATTACGGATACGCCTGAACGACCAAACGATAAGATTGCATTGGACCTCGTCGGACCCATCCACGAATTGAGCGATGGATACAAGTACATACTATCCGTACAGGATCAAATAACGAAATATATCACCCTTATTCCGCTGAAAACTCAAGACGCTAGAGCAACAGTCGATGCTCTAGTACAACACGTCATTTACATTCACGGCGCACCGAAGAAGATTCTAACGGATGGAGGTCGCAACTTTATCAGTCAGACATTCAAGCACATGGAAAAGCTTTTCAAGATCTCTCATATGACAACGACGACCTTTCACACTCAAAGTAATGGGAGCCTTGAGGGAGCCCATGGACCAATAAAGGAACAGATAAAAGCTCTCATCTACGATCATCACGAGGACTGGGACAAGAAGCTAACATTTGTTTCCATGGCTTATAACACTGCAAAACAAGAAGCCATCGGACGAAATGAAGTTCGGACGAAAGCCAAATGTCCCTAACAGCATTCCCATACATCGCACGAACGCCACGATCGACGAATACTTCGAGGGATTTCACGCAGACTACGAGCGAATCCTGAGAAAAGGGTGCGACCATCTTGTCGCGGCAAAAAAACGTTATAAAACGACGCAAGATGCTAATATCCATCGACCTGCACCTATCTTTAATGTGGGTGACGAAGTCCTCGTCACTCAAGAAAGAGATAAGTCCCCACTCGCGCCGACGTGGGAAGGGCCCGCGATCATACTTAATCGAACGTCGGACGTTAACTACGAAATATTACTCCGCAAACGAAGAAAACTGATTCATGTCAATAAACTCAAGCCTCATTATAAAAACTAACCACTCGTTTGTTCAGGTCATGCCGTTACTCCTGCTTTTCCTGCTAGCAACGACGGTAACTTCTGAACGACTTCAAGTGGAACCAATCTCTGGAGCCGTCTACCTTGAACACCTAGGAGATGTAGTAAGGTACCACAGGACCTGGACCGTCGTGAACTACGTCGACCTCACCGAGATCAACATTCACCGAGATGAACTATTCAACATCGCCCAAACATTATCTCTTGTGTGTAACACCACCCATATCGGCAATCATTGTTTAGAATCTATCACAACAGAGACTGTACACCAGAGACTACATAGAATAGAAGACCGTAGAGTTCGGCTGATGGGCATAATTAACTACTCTCTCCGTTTCAAAAGAGGAGTTTTTAATTTCATTGGAGATATAAGTAAGATTTTATTCGGTACTTTAGGAAATTCAGATGCAGATTATTATAATTCCGAAATAGACTAACTTCACGCCGACAACGCGAAACTCAGTTCACTTTTTCGTAATCAAACTACTATTGTTAAAGCGATGATTTCAACTTTTGCTGACGCGATACAAAGTCTGAAGAACGACACAGTTGCATTATACCGAGTAATGTACAACGTAGGTTACCAGGCAATGAATAACACTCAAGACATTATTATAACCTCTCAGGTAGCACTCTTGGAAACTCTCGTCGACGAATATAGCGAGAACCTTAACAATGTACTAAATGCAGTTAACGATGGTAAACAGGGAATCGTTCACCCGCAAATCCTCAGTCCAAGGGACTTAGTCAAAGCCCTCCTCACCATCCGCGAAAAGACGATCTCGCGGTGTGTACTTTAAATAAACGGTTCAAGCAGTTCGCACAGTGTAAACCGAGTCTTTCCTTCCTAAAACCGCGTTCTGTAGCCGAGTTGGCTACTCGAATATAGAAAATCAACGTTAAATAGAAACCCCTGACGTCACAATATAAAAATTTCCTACGGAACCACGAATACAATAAATCAAGTGTAGCACGATTTCGCAATGGCCGAAAATCGTCTACCGAATTCCCGAGTTTCTCTCCCTTTTTATTTTCCCCGAAGATATGGGCGCCAGGTACACCGAAATGCACCGAGAGAGAAACCTGAACAGTCCCGGCTGAACTGCTGTCATCTCGAGGGTAGAGTGGCTGGATAAGCGATTAATTGTTCGGGCCGATTCACAAAACACAAACAAACAAATAAATAAATTGCAACCACAGAAGGTACGGGAACCAAAGACTCGAGCATTTATTAAATCACAGAAACAATCTAATGAAGGGGAAAACCGGAGAACCCAGAGTAAAACCCTCGTCCCGTAAAATCAAATCCGTTAAGAATTTCGTACAAGAGGATATTTGCCTGGTACACGATATCGGCGCACTTCAATGCTCACACATTCGCACGCACGCACGCACGCACGCACGCACGCACGCACGCACGCACGCACGCACGCACGCACGCACGCACGCACGCACGCACGCACGCACGCACGCACGCACGCACGCACGCACGCACGCACGCACGCACGCACGCACGCACGCACGCACGCACGCACGCACGCACGCACGCACGCACGCACGCACGCACGCACGCACGCACGCACGCACGCACGCACGCACGCACGCACGCACGCACGCACGCACGCACGCACGCACGCACGCACGCACGCACGCACGCACGCACGCACGCACGCACGCACGCACGCACGCACGCACGCACGCACGCACGCACGCACGCACGCACGCACGCACGCACGCACGCACGCACGCACGCACGCACGCACGCACGCACGCACGCACGCACGCACGCTCGCACGCACGCTCGCACGCACGCACGCACGCACGCACGCACGCACGCACGCACGCACGCACGCACGCACGCACGCACGCACGCACGCACGCACGCACGCACGCACGCACGCACGCACGCACGCACGCACGCACGCACGCACGCACGCACGCACGCACGCACGCACGCACGCACGCACGCACGCACGCACGCACGCACGCACGCACGCACGCACGCACGCACGCACGCACGCACGCACGCACGCACGCACGCACGCACGCACGCACGCACGCACGCACGCACGCACGCACGCACGCACGCACGCGGGCGGGCGGGCGGGCGGGTAGGCGGGCAGGCAGGCACGCGCGCACATACACACGCGGTCGCGCCTCCCGGACTCTCATATTTGTTTCACGCGCGATTTTAAGACACTCTCTCCCACACAATGACACAGTGTGGCTGTGTGTGGCTGTGTGTGGTAAATAACATTCACCCGGCATAATCGATGCGGCAATAGAAAAATAATCACACACACATAATCACGCGCTAGAGACGTCCGCAGGCGACGACACGACGAATAAGGCGACTCCCCGTGAAAGCTTCCAAGGCGACTCACAAATCCCTCCCCGAAAATACTAAATTTAATTCTCTAATTTACGTTATATTTTTCCCCCAGAAGAAAAACCCCGACGGCTTCGAGGAAGGCCGTATACGGTTTCCCGAGCCGACCACGCGGCGATAAACACAAAATATAAACCCCGTCGCAACGTCACACACACCTGTCGAATCACGGCGGCCTCGATCCCTCCGACACGACCGAACGAAGCACGCCGTCGGTTACACAAACTAATTTCCCCCACGCACGGGGTTACAAAACGCAATACAAAAAGACTAACTAGCCGTAGCCTTACATAAACAATAAAACCCTTGGACGAAAGCTCACCGGAGCAAGTCGCAACACTGTGAACGGGAAAACGGTCCTGATATAATGACCGCGAAGAAATCCATCTTCCTTTCATGGATAATTCCCGGGACTCGATGACACAACCAACCCAACGCGATCGCGCTCGCTACCGTTATCCCTACCTCCCTGCCTAATCGTCACCACATATTCGCCAATCCTCGGGCATTCCTCGGCCCTTTCCGGAAATTTGCGCACAGCACGCGACCCGTCAAACGCTACGCTCATCGATCCGCTGATCGACTCCTCGCGCGAACGCAATGTTCTTCGAACGCCGATAACACAGAGCTCCCGCAAAGGTACTCAATTCCCCCTGACGGGAGACTTTCGACGAATCTTCTTTGCAGCCCGAGACTCTGGACGACTGCAACTATCGATGCGATGCGTTGAATAGACGAATCGTAGATCTTCTGAGATGACAATTTCTTCTTCTCATTGATGACTCCGACAGCAGGGAGGTAGAACGGTCCAATTCGGTATTTCATTCCGAGCTTCACGTCCGATGTTCTTCTTAATCGACGCTCTCGTCCCGGCGTACATGAAAATTATTACCAAATAAATTACGAAAGATTCTAATTTATCATCTACGCCCTGCGGTGTCGCCTTGTGTGAGCCCGAACGAGCCAAAAAAACAATGTGCAAAAAATTGCCGCGCTACACAAGATATGATCGAAACCGGGAAAACTTCAATCTCAATGTCAACGAGTTGGACTACGTTGAAAACAGCACAAGAGTAAATAGGAAAAAATTGGATGAAGTTAGACTTGGTCCCTTTGTGGTAATTCACAAGATTTCAAACACTATTTACGAAGGAGACTCCGGACATGAGAAACAGGAATGAAACTACTACCATATCTCTAAACTTCTTTCACATAGCGGACCCGATAATTTCGGTAATTCCGCAAGCGTTGCCGGTCCTCTTCCGTCTCCCCGAAGGGGCGGGGGGGGGGGTGTAAAAGTGAAATCTTTTCACCTTATGGCTGTTATGGTAAAAGCCTACACTGCCGTACCGACTGCTACACCGCTAGACTTTCGGTGGAGAAGAACGGTAGGTAGAGAGTCAGAGAGAAACGTGGGAGACGGAGCATCGCTTTTGATTCCTGTTTATAGGTTAGGAACGAAATATTGTGTGTTATCATTTTAGTTTACAATTTCATTTATCGCAAATAAAACCTGGTTACAGGCATCAAACGGCTCGATCTCACTGTACTCAACCCGACGTGAATACCGTCTTACAAATATATATTTTTTTTACGTAATGAATATTGATGTTTGCATATGATATGTAATTGAAGATGTCGAAATAAATAAAAAATGTGGAAGTGTCACGAAAAATCGTGCATAATAAATGTCAATAAAAAAATAACTTTCGTGTACAAAAAAAATAAAAAACATTGATAAAAACGCCCCTAAATATATCTAATCTTATAAATATATTATAAATTATCAAATGTATTTTTTATTTACTTTTAATTATATGCCGGGCGTGTAAAATTAATTTCCGCGATCTTTTTATGGCTAACCTATTTTTAACGTTTCTTTTCATTTTTGAAATTCAGTTCAAATATCGATTCTACCAGTTAATTGGGATTATTGAACTAAAACAAAAAACTCAGTCCACACTTTTCAGTTTTTTAAAATGGTATCTGCGCTCTGTCAGCGAAACATGAACTTATTCGTGTATTCAGATCGAGGAATAAATCTTTTACTAAAGAAGCTGGCATTCTATTTGAGACATTTCCTCCTGCGGATGTATAATTGAAGCATCGCAGTGAAAATTTAAATTATTTATATGTACTTGTCGCATGTAGTGGCGAACGGCATATGCAACTCCATACACAGATGATGCCCTCAATGCTTTGGAAATTCAGACGTACTCTGACACACTGCGTCAGCATCAAAAGACGTCTTTATCCATTATGCGAGAGAGAGATAAGTTTTTTTTAGCTACGCATGATGAGAACCACCTCCTGATCCTGACGCAGCTGCCTTCGAAGGTCCAGAGCATCAAGAACAACTACTCAAGATGTTGAAGGTGCCTTTTGTCACCATAAAATGTTCCACGAATATATTTTCCAGGAAGATGATTCGGTTTATTCCTTGTATGTTGCTAATAATCAATCAAACTACATGGCTGGATGTCAAGAATAGGTGAATTCAAAGGAAAAAATACTTTTTTTTTAAGTAAAAAGGTGCGCCAAGTACTTAAAAATTGTATTCTCGTTCAGAAAATATATTTGTCAAAATCTCAAAAAAAAAAAAAAATCGAAAAGAAATCAAATCATATCAGTCACAAAGTACATACAAAAAAATTCTTAAAAAAATGTGTTTATCAAAACAATCTAAAAAAAAATACAAGATGCAAAAAATCTTGACAAAATAATTTGGCGTGCCAGTTTTTTTTACAATTACAGTTACTGCAGTTATTGTAGTTACTTTGCCTCTCCGTAAAAAAACTAAAACTGCCTACCGTAAAAAAAAAAAAAAAAACTGGCACAAGTTTTTTTTCAAGATTTTTTGCCTCTTGTACGTTTTTTTAAATTGTTCATGCAAAATCCAACATGGCGTGACTTGCTGCTGCGCCATCATCAGCTGTCCCGCGCGCTCCAGCCCGTTCATACCCATCACTACCGTCATTTTGAAAATCCGTAAAGGTACAGACATTCGGCATCCCCACTCACCCAACCTTCCACGCCATCAACACCGCTGCACTTTCATTTCCACTCCCTCCACTACACTTTCCCCATCATCCCCTCCGCCCTTTGCTGAAGTCAAGTTACCCAAGTGATCGACTAGGGGCTGGCGGTCGGGACTCGCGTGTGCGTGTGCGTGTGCGTGTGCGTGTGCGTGTGCGTGTGCGTGTGCGTGTGCGTGTGCGTGTGCGTGTGCGTGTGCGTGTGCGTGTGCGTGTGCGTGTGCGCGTGCGCGTGCGCGTGCGCGTGCGCGTGCTCGTGCGCGTGCTCGTGCGCGTGCGCGTGCGCGTGCGCGTGCGCGTGACTTGCATCGTTTAGAATGAACATAACTTGGAAAGGGCTTGCGATACAGTGTTGAAATTTTGTACACTAGTACAGGGGTCACGTCGCTTCCTTCGATATCATTCTCATGACCTTTGGTATTCAATTTGGCCGAAATTTCCTGACGGGTTCAGATTTTATGAAATTTAGTTTTTTTTTTTGAAAAATTACTGACAATGGTCTAATCGAGTTAACAGGCAGATATCCAGCTTGAATTTGGTACGGCAATGGACCAACATGAAAAAATGTTTAGTATTCAATTTGGCAAGAATTAATCCAACCATTTAAATTTTATGAAATTTTGAAAATTTTTACTTTGTTTTCATGTCTAATACGATTTTCTGAATTACATATCATGTAAAGCGTAAATAAAAATTAGGTAAACGAGTTATATTTTTGTACCCAGCGGTGAAGAATAAATTAAAAATTTCCTTAAAACAACTAAAACCGCAAATTTCATTTTGTGATTTCCTATAACAAATTCTGGTGTCGATTTTAACGTTTTTAATTTTATGTGATGTAGACATTTTTTTATGTTACAAAAAAGGTTTAATTTGTACATGATTATTTTTTTTATACTTAACTCAAATATACAATTTAAACAGTTGATAATTGAAGTTTTTATGTAGCTTTCTTGTAATGGCCCTTTATTTATTTTTATTTTTTGTGAAAATTGTATTTTAATTGTAGCTTCATCTATGAGGAAGCAAAAATCCAATAACGACATTTTTAATTCTTTAATAATTCCAAATACTTTCAAAATATATTTGTTGCTCATGGAGACACTAATTCTTTTATGACGGCTATAAACACATGTAGATACTGAAGTGAATCTATTTCACAGAAGTCGAGGGAAAACCCTCTTCGCGTTCAGTAGCCGATAGAGCAGGCCGATAGAGCAGGATTGCAATATTATTACGTCGAGTTTGATATTTTTCCAATTTATACTAATCTTCAAAAATTATATATTTGGTATTTTTTACACGCAGATTATCCACGTATTGTTGGGGGTCCGCGCTTATTACCCTTACTATTGAGTATGCTGCACAGAATGGTCCTATAATTTCCTTGCCGTCTTACTATCATTACCTATTGAATATATGATGCTGATACTGTGCAAAGACAGTTTTTTTACATTTCACGAGGGGGTATTTTTTTTTCTTCGAAACCTAGAGGTCATCGTCTGAAGTAACGTAAAGTCTCTGAACGTACAATAAAAAAATCTTCCTCTCTTATTTTGTCGTGCAAGAAATTGTTATTTATCATCGCATCGATGCATACGCTGCGATGGAACTTTGTTCTTCTTGAATTGTGCGGATTATGGCGACCCGTTCTCTGGCCATCCGGGTGGAAGACAAATCTATACTATTTTTACACGACGCTCATTACCTTTCTCATTTATACTTTCACATTCTTGCAATTCATAGAATTATTCGGATCTCTCACGAATGCCGAAGAATTTGCCAAAGGTTCGTTCATGTTACTGACGATGGTAGGAGAGTGCGGTAAGGTTGCGAATTTGTTGAAAAAGCGACGAGTAATAATAGAATTAACGAATGTGCTGAAGAACGATATCTGCAAGCCACGAAACACGGAAGAGATCCAGATACAGAGGGAATGCGATCGGCGTGCTCGGTAATTTTTTAAATATACCTAATCATTAAGGTAAACGGCCCAGTTTATGACAGAGCAGCGGTGTTGGTTTTCTATTAATTGAGAACGCGTGATATCGTCAAACTGCAAACAAACTGTTTCAACACGAGTATTAAAACCTTCTGCATGAGATTCACCAATTGTGCAAATCAAATCATCGAACATTAAAAAAAAAATATTGATCTAATAATGCTTGTCTACTGCCGGCGTTTCGGACGTTCTAGGTCCACCGATGTCGTAGTTTGTGACCCCGCGTTAGCCCAATTTCTGTCACTCATGCAGCAATTTATGACAACTGCACGTACATACTTACCCAATATATTAATAAGACATACAAGTTTGGAAAATGTACCAAAGATTAAATGAAATAACGAATTATATGGCCGAGTAAAATTTAAAAAATATTTAAAGTAATAAATTCGAGGAATATTAATAAGTTTGAGGAAAAAAAATGTTCATAAATTATCGCGTCAGAAATAAATCAATGGTCATTTACGTAATTCTCTACAGAATTCTATCTCAAATTAGGATAAATAAACAAAGCTAATTATAGGACGGACGGTGAAAAATCGAGCGTCAGAATTTGTGGCATAACCTCAATTATGTAACGGACTTACTGATCCCGCGAATTTAAGGGAAAAAAGTTAAAAATTGAAATTTCCATACTGCTTCCTTATAAAAGTAGAAAATTGAAATGTTCCCATGCCTCTCTCATAATGTTTCTTTATTCGCAAAGTTTTTTCAATTAAAGCATTTTCTATATTTTTGGCTTCCTCATAAAGGAAGCTTCGCGAATAAAGAAACGTTATGAGAAAGGTATAAGAAAATTTTAATTTTCAACTTTTTTCAACGTCAACGTCGTATTTACCGTTCATGCAAAACAATGGACCGATTCGGTTTCAGAGCGAAACATCCTGTAATCGGCGCGAAAACACATGTATTCCGACCATGTCGGGGAAGAATAATCACGGTTTTGCACTTGAACCACTTGAAGGTGGTCTTTCCTCTTCCCGCGCTAGCGCGAAGGAGGAACAGATCGGCGTAGTACAGCCCGGCTTTTTTGAAGGCCCGAGACGGTGGTCTCGTGCGAGAAGGTGGTAGTTGCCCCATTAATTGTTGCGGCGTAGTAGCACAGTTTCGTACACACTTGACACAGCGATGCACCACCGCGCGGATTCGATTCCGGCCGCCGAGGATTCACCAGAACCGTAACAGATAGCTCGTGGTGAGCTGCGGTCCCCCATGCAACGTTACTTCATGTGCGTGACGTATGAGTAGGTCGGTGAGCTTTGACGAACTCGGAAGTATGGCGGGGTGTCGTTCACCGTAAGACAGAATAGAATTAAGCCGCCCGCCAGGCGGAGTACCCCTTCGTCATCGAGGCACGGGCTTAGTTGTTGAAGAAGATGGCGTGAGACCAGCGGGTCGCTGTTTTGGATAGCGGTTTCTGCATCCGAAAATGCGTCGAGCTGCGTAATGGTGAAGCAGCGTTGGCGAGCATCGGATATCTCAAAGGCACTGAGGGGGCATAAACCCGTCGGGGATGCGTTGCTGTCTTCTCGGGTTTGGAGATGGAAGCGTAAACATTACGCTGTGAAAGCGCGAGAAGTGCTTGAGGACGTCGTTCTCTGGTGATACGCCCACGGCGTGGACTCGTCGTTCTGTGCGTAGATCGATGTTGGTCGATGTCGTCGTCGTAGTTGGACGCGGCCATTTAGAAGGCGGCCGTCTTAGCCAAGGTGGGCCTTGCGACCAGAGCTGGGCATCGAGCAGCTTGCTTGGAGGGATATCCGTCGTCGCCAAGTCTGTCGGATTCTCCTTGGAGTTTGCATGCTGCCAAGTAGCGTCTGGCAATAGAGTGTGAACATCGAATACACGGTTTGCGACGAACGTCACCCATCGCGACGGATGACCCCGTAGCCACGCGAGGGTGGCAGTAAAATTTGATGAGGCGACCGACTTTTTCGCGCGGTTTTTACGTAACGTGTTTTGGACGGAGACCATAAACTCACCGTTTTTAGCGGCGCGACTTTCGTTTTCGCACCGAGTAGAGTGGCCGAATACGTAGAGTGGCCGAATACGTACGTAGAGTGCCGAATACGTACACTCCAAGGTGTCCAAAAAACCATGTAGTTGAACCGACGCGCAACAGACGACTGATCGAGTCACCGCGAACATGATGCGGTGGCTCCTCCACCATCTGAGCACCGCGGTGATGTTGGCCTGAAATTTGAGTCCAAGAAGCAGCAAATTTTTGAGAGACTGACTTGATGTACTAGCATGTGAGGCGTTAAAAACTACGCGGAGTTTAGTGACGCCTTCTACCTCACGCATGGCGGTATGGTGAGGCATGCATCCAGGTGCGAATAGCCGACGCTCCGAGTATGGCCGACGATTAGCTTTTAGTCGGCAGCAGGTTGACGGCCGATGATCAGAGCTCGACGAATGCCCAGCATTGGCTAAACTGTTGATTGACAACTGCTCCAATGTTGGGCTTGATAGTTGGCAAAACGCTACTTACCAGAGTTGAGCCGGCGTTGGCGTATCATCGTAATGATGCGTGTTCGCCGATATCAAGTGGACGTTCGCTTATGACGTTGAACGACTTTAGCACAGTATCTGCTAGCGATGTTCAGCCAACGTCCACAACACCAAATATTTATAAGCAATAATTTTGTTGTTGTTTTTTTTGCGCAGCTGCTAAATCCTTTTTTATTATTCCAGATCCCTTTATTGTAGTTTTATCTGCAGTACTGTAGTGCAGACAGCCTAAGTTTCATCAAGGTTATTAATTACAGTGTGAATACAAAAATGAAATAATAAAACTTAGATAATTTAACGCAATTGGTAAGTTAATATTAAATAGAGATGCAGTAGATATGCAGCTTATCCCTTAATAACATTCCCTTATATAAACGATTCGAAAAAAATCTTCAAGGTCAGCATAGTCGAGCGCCTAAGAACATCGACTAGTAGTCCCCGGGGTCATGAGTTCGAGCCCCCATTACCGGCTAGGAAATTTATTCTGATGATTTCCATGTGTGAAGATAAAAAACTAAAAAAAAAGCAATTGTAGGATGATAAAAGAGTATTTAAAAGTCGCGCAGATCGATAAAAAAAATTTCGTATTGCTTATTAATATTTTCCATTCAACGTTGGCTGGACATCAGCAGCCAACATTGGGGCAATGTCGATTGATAACGTAGGGCCGATGTTATCATCCCAATGTTAAATGGTAGTCGGGCCTACGTTGGCGACCAGAGCCGGGTCGACTTTCTAACTCACACGGTCATAGTTTTTCCAACGACAGCCCGGCTCTAAAACCGCACCTGGGTAGGAACCGGTTGTACGGTCACCAGTGCTCGCGGCGGCCGGGGTTGGCGACGTGTGACCAAGAGATATTCGGATAGAAATTTAGAATACTCGGCGTCGATCGAGGGGTGTTTCTCGCGGCGTCGCTCACCACGTACCAGAGCGCGACACGCGAAGGCATGAGAGTCGCTGAGATTTCCAGCAGGGTCCTTCATCTGTCACGCGACGTCTTTTTTTTAAATAATTTCGAGCTTCAGAAGAAGTTGCGCAGCGACATCGAGGGTATAGAGATGCGCTTTGATTGTACACGTTCGCCGTCACCGCCACAGTAGTTCTGAAATTATAGTGGAATACACTTTGCAAACAACAAGTGTGAATGCACAATTGTCCGAACGGTGTTTACGTCGCGGCGCATGGCTCATGAGACACCGTATATGGTATGGATTGAGCGCGCGAGGCGAAGCCCCGTATTGAGCAAGATTGCCGAGACTCTTCCCTACGAGAAGATAACGGCATGATGTCGAATTAATCAGCCCTTCTGATTCTCGCTGTGTCGATCTGTTATCCACGACGTTCGCTCGCGAGTGTTTCTTTTATGTATAGCGCGAGCGTGAGGCAAGACGGGCTACACTTATGCTAAGCAAGATCGCGCACGGCAGGGTGACGCGCAGGGCGACGTACACGCGAGAATAATAGCCTCGTTCCAGATGATCGATTCCACGTAACGATCTGGCTAACGGGCTATCGCGATACAATATAATTGTTCCCCGAAAACCACAGTTTTTCACTGCACTAAATTCGTCTGTGATCTGAGGGATTCGTTCTAGACTTTGACGAATTTCAATCGCCTATTTCCGATGCACTTATTCGCTGCATGACATAATATCCGGCTCGAAGAACCATTATATTCCGACCTTGTCGGGGAAGGGTTCTAATCCTCGGTCGGAGGGGTATAAGGCTGGGTTGTAAATTAACCTCACTCTTGAAAATACGCGAGAACTACGACACGATTGACTTTATTAGAGAATTACAAAATAAACAATGGAAAGGAGCCCGATAACCTGCGTATTATTACACAGCTAGATATCTCATGAAATCTTTGGAAGACTCCCGCTTCCGTACGAACGAGGCGAAGCGTATACGAGGAGAGCTCTAATTACACTAACGTGCGAGCGAGCATCAGCTCGCTCGCTAGCAAATTTAGGACGTTGTAAAACAGCAAAGTCAAGAAAAATTTCGACACAGTAAAATGCACGTGAAAAATAATATGATTTGAAATACTTAAAATCCCACAAACACACACTTCATAATAGCTTAAATAAACCTGGTACCGACTATCACATGTCAATTTATTAATTTTTTCTTGTCTTGAGTTTTTAATAGTATTCCATCGCATGTCGTTTTATAATTTTGTATTCGCCGGTAAATATCTCATATCCCAAACATAAAATGCAAAATTGATCCAGGTAATAAATCTTTTACAACCGCTATAGATTTAGTTTAGAAAAATATACATGCATACTGATCTTTGATAGCCCATTCCCCACGCTCACACACATAATCGACACGTCGTCGCTCAAGTACGTTTCGTTTGTCACATAAAAGAATAAATTATCAATGATCTAGAGTACGCACCTTAAAATTGGTGACCTTGCTTCCTCGTTGGCTCTTTGTAATTGTTTCGGGGCTCGCAGTATTTCGTTCCCTAATATCGGTCGGCCAGCTCCAATGAAGACGTCAAACACGAGGTCACCTCGCTAAGTCTCGTTGTACAGTACAATGGGTAGATTCGTCAAACACGTCGTTCCGAGTCGATGTCCGCAGAACGAAAGAGACGAGGTAATTGGTATAATTTCGGGGCTGGACGACTGAAACGTGTCGTGCGCAGTGGTTTTATATTACGCAGGTGCCGTCTGGGGTCCTGCCGATAACTGGCATCCTCGATCGGCGCTTTCGAGAGTTGGGAGGAATTCTCACGCCTCTATTAAAAACTCACAACGTAGGAAGAGAAAAATAACGCGACATTGCCAAATACAACGCCGGTGAAAGACTTATTATATATATGTATAATTATGATCATCTTATTATAGTCTCGCGGCCACAACAACATGGAATTATGCACTCCTGAATTATTTTTGGCACATTACGATTCGTACGCAATAAATGCAAATGGCCCCTCTGTATCTAGCTTCTTCAACCCCATCACATATGTTTTGAGTATTTCTTATTGTAGAACATAATAAACATCTGAGTTTTTTCGCGAGCCATCGCGAAGCAATGAAATCGTTGTTTGCGAATACGCAAAATCACTCATTAATGCTATATTAATTATAAAAATTCTCGGAAAAGTTTTTTCTTTTGTTATCGCTTAAGGACTACATGTTACCTACTGTTACGTCCTCCAAAATTTTCCCAAGATATTTCAAGGACATTTGGGTCAAATGACCGGTTAAGGAACAAAAATTTAAAATTTACCAAAACGCTGAAAATAATCATTAGCAGATATAATCATCAAACCCGAAAGGGATGATGAATAAATTAAATACCAGATGGAAAAATTATCCACTGGTAATAATAATTAGCCGTCAGGTGAAAAAGGTTGATGTACAGAGGCGACTGTCCGGTACAAGTCAAGCGCGTGAGGCTCGGTAACCTGACCCGCAAAAATGCAGATAAAGATATCGGGAGAACGCTCATCACGGTTCTCGAATAAAAGGCTTGCATGTACAACGCGTGTCACGATGGGCATAATGCTCAGAGCGGCCGTCGAGCGTAATGAGTGCAGCACCTCCTAGACAGAGAATATCAATGAATGATAGATCAGTGTTATAGTCCAGGAGGATCATAGATGACATTATTAATGACGGAATAAATAGAAAACGCAATGATAAGTAACAAATATGAAAGATAGCGAGATATTTTGGGGAATTATTAAGAATTAATTCAGACAAATAGAGTAAAGTCAAGCATGTGGAATAATTATCGAGTCAAATCATCAGGATAGAGATAGAAATAATGGGTTGAAAATACAGAAAATTATGGAAAGAAGGAAAGAGATGTAAAACCATTAATACCAAAATTCAGGGAAATAATCAGATAAATGTTAAGATAAAATTTAGGTCAACCATTGTTAATATCGCAACGAAAGCTCGTAGAGCTTTCGTTCAAATTTGTATATTCATAAAATTCGCGATAAAATGTAAGTATTAACAGATAGAAAGGTCAACATTATTCTAAAACTAAGAAATTCGGAATTTGTAATTAATCAATCAAAGAAAGGAATCAGGTGATAAGAGTGGGGAGACGAGGTGCAGGTGAGACAGCGGTGACGCGGGGGTGTCCGGCACCGAGGTTATTTATTTGTGCGTCCGCAGCCCACTTGGCACTTCTTCGCAACCGGGGCACAGACCTCGAACTTGCATTGTACTAAGAGCCATTAACAAAGAACTTGTAAAATCACCTTGAAATATTTTCAAATATGAGTTCTCATTTTTATTTTGTTTGAATAAATCATTCATATCTTTCCAAATCATTCCATCGAATCTGAGTTTAATCCTCCTGAAAATCATTTAATCGTCGAAATCATCAATCTACATCGTTGATACTCGTTTCTGGATTCGATCATCTTCATCATCCGATTCTGATTCGGATATTCGATATTTTAGAAGGACGTTATTTTCGAAAAATCATCATTCGATTCTGACTCGAACATTCATTCGGAATTTGGGAAGGACGTTATATTTCGATATCGATATTCATCATTCATCAATCGATTCACTCGATCATTCATTCCGAGATAAACCATTTAAATCACATCGTAACTTTGGAAAGTTATCTTTTTCGTCTTAAACATCCATTTTTCCTGAATATTCGTTTTTCAACATTTATTTGTTAAGCTGGAGGGTTAAAATAGTCTCCTGGACAATATATATCCGCGTTGGACAATTTTATTTCAGCTATATCCGTGCGCGCTAAATTAATGACATAGGTCGGGAGAAAACAGCGAGTGTGACAGCGAAGTGTCGCAAGTCGTGCGTCGAGGGTGATGCCCGAGAGAGTGAGATAGCCGCGTATCGTGTTCTGTACGATAGAAAGAGTTAGCATCCAGAATTTTCTTGTCCAGTTTAGAATCATCACTTAAAAACTAATTATTCCGAACTTTTACCCGCGAATAAAATTCATTCGATATTAAGTATATATATTCTAGGCCCTATCCCGAATTGTTTTCCGAATGGTTAGGTTCAAAACAGGGCCAAAACCTCGATAAAGCGTCATCTCCGAATAACGTGTAAAGGGAGGGTGAAAATTCCCCTTGACCGAGATGGAGTGAAAATTGCTGATCGGGACGTAACACTATTTTTACTGCCGATCACGAACTGTAACTTATTTTAGTCTTAACTCAATATTTCATATGGAAACTCGCGTCAGAAAGATAATACTAATTTTCCGTAATATTCAAAAAATTCAAAATGTAATCAAATTTTAACGGTTCGATCGATCCTCGTGAAACTAAATTGGAGTCATTGGTCGGTAATAGTCTCTTTGTGTACAATTGTTTGGCCCGATAGCATAGAAATTGTAAGAGCTAGCGTGCGTACAGTTTTTAAACTAACTTAAAAATCGCATAACATTGTAATGAGTGAAGACATTTTGCTTAAAATGTCGCCCAACATTGAGGATTCATCCCTCTAGCTACTTTAAAAATTTCAGCTTGATAGCTGAACCCGTTTTTATGTCATAAGAATTTCAATTTTTCGGGTCTGAGATACGCCCGCATGCAGGCACGAACGCACGCACGCACGCACACATCCAGATATTTTTTCTAAATTTGATTTTCCAATGTTTTGAAACTTTCTGAACACATTTTTAGGAACATCTCGAAAAAAAATCGGGCAAGTCACACCATTGGAGGATAAATTTAAATATTAAAGATATTTTATTTAAAACGGGTGCGTGTCGCCAATATAAACTATACTTAATGCTCGTTGTAATGATCAATTTTCCATTAAACCCATTGATATTTGATGAAAACTGTATATACAGTAGTTAACATTGTACGGTTGGGGTTATAAACTGAGTTGTATACCTTATAGGCTTACGAAAAAAGTACAATCATAGCATATTTTTTTCTTACTTTTCAAAGATTTAATACTTTTTGGTACGGTCTGCTCACGGGGATGGCAGTTACCTTCAGAACCGTACAATCTCTTATCCTGGACATCCCACAGCGTACTCTGCCCTTTAAAACTTGGCTTCCATACAGTTACCATTCATCTGAGATCGGTTTTTGGTTTGCATATTTGCACCAAATTATCGCTCACGGCGCGGGCGCTTCAGTCAATATTGCATTCGACACTCTCGTTCCCGGTTTACTTATACAGACCTGCGCTCAGATAAAGATTCTCAAGTATCGCCTCGTCGCCATTCCAATTACGATAGACGCGAGAAGAAAATCACATTGGAACGAAGGAGATCATGAAAATCGGCTTTTGGAAACTAAATTGCTGGCCGAGTGTGTCAATCATCACCTCGAGATATTCCAGTTGAATAATAGTAGTCTATCGTTAATCGTTAACTTCGGTAGGATATGCTCTTTTTTCATTAACAAATCTTATCGTACTCTAGATTTTCCAAAACGTCGAATGATGTGTTCGGCCTCATAGTTTTGCTTCAATACTCCATTAGCTCCATCGTAATTTGCGTTAGCGTTTATGAGCTGTCGAAGGTGAGTCTATTCAGTGCGGCGTTTGCCACGAGTTTCTTGTACCTGGCCTGCATGCTTGCGCAGATATTCAATTTCTGCTTCTACGGTGGTGAAACTACTCTTCAGGTATATTTCCATATGTGTTGTCATTTCGTGTAAATATCGAACATTGTCGGCGATGTCTTTATCACAGAGTATGGAGATTTGCGATGCGGTTTATCGAATGGACTGGTCGTCGTTAGGTGTTAGGACCAAGAAAAGTCTGGTCACTATCATGATACGCTGTCGGCGACCAATTATCTTCACATGCGCTAATATCATCACACTGTCACTCGATTCCTTCAGCAGAGTGAGTAACAACCAGAATCTTGTTAATTAAAAAAATGCATCTTATTATATTTTTGTACGTTTATCAACGTGATTTTAGCTTATCAAACTCTCATACTCAACGTACAACGTACTGCAGCAATCGGGAGAGTAGTCGATCAGTTTAATTGGATTTGTTTATAGCTTGAAATATTAAAGAAATGGTCACGAAAATTAATATTCGGTTTTGACAATTTTTTATCGTACCGTAGTTGTGTATAGATGCATAAAGGCTTTCTGTATATAAAGATACCTGGAACGAATGTATAACGTCTATGAATGATTTAAGAACATTTCTGGTGAACCGTCGAGAACATCTGTGTTAATATCTAGGAATTATCTTACCGTTGTGTTTGAAGCAAAGTATGTGCGGCAATTTTTATTAATATTTGATGGTCCCTCAAGAGTCAAAGTTTTTAATATTAAATTGTTACGTCCTGCGAATTTTCTATAAAATTCACGGACGCAACTGGTCGAAAATCAATAACTGTTCGATAATAAAATAATCAATTTAAAAAAGAATTAAAAACAATTGTCGAGTCACAATAAAAATCATATTAATGAAGTAACCATTGACAGGTGATTGCACGTAAAATAATTGACCATTGCGCATTTAAATCGGTGAACGATTTAATTTAGTGATTGGCATAGCAATAATCACATGATTGACAATGTTATACAAAGAGGCTATTCGAATCGCTGTCGAAGGACGTCGACAGCGAGAATACTTCGGGTCCATACCCATTATCTTAACCTGTAACTTGAGCTATGCTCCTGTACAGTAATTTTCTGTATTTGCGCGCCTCCTTAAGAGAAGACGGCACTTACACAGAAGGATTCGTGGACTCGAGCATCTAGGAATTATGGGCTGGCGTGTCAGAGACAAATTTATAAGAAAATACTGTTCTTTATTCGTAAATTACAGCTTTCGAATTGATTTCAATTCTTTTTCCTCGAATCCGATCTCTTTATTGTCAACAATAATTAACCCACACAGTGAGTCGGTAACGCAATAGATAGTATAATTATAATTCGGATCTCGGGTCTCGTACTTTAATTTCTATTTATTTATTTTCTTTTATTTATTAATTATTTGGACGAGTTAGCAGAGGCAATTTCATTTCGTGTTGACCGCACTGCGCAGGCCCGGGCGGCCTCTCGATCGTCGTGCCGTACAGCTGGCTGCCTCGCTCGGCGATTCCCACGATGACGTCACGGCTCGCGACGGTGACAGCTTGCTTACCTCGCGATTTGCAATTGGTGTTATTTCGCGGAATAAAGGGTTTTACCTTACTTTGATGGTCGGTAACCCTTCAGGGAACGTGAACTTAGCCCTGGGTGTACTTGTGCAGTGCCCTTAGTCCCGTAATATTATTCACTCGGTCACTTGCATCGTATCTGACCGGTTATTTTGGTCACTTTACCGCACTGCACTGAGCGTTGCCTAATTTGACAATTTTCTCGTCTCACGTTGGTGGAGATCGTGGCTAGGTCTTACTCAAGGCTTTCTAAGTCACTTCTCGTTGTATTTGACGAGTTCTAAGTCCCTTTTTGACACTCACTTTACAAGCCAAATTCTCCGATAATTTATAAGCTCCACTTAGTCTAACAATTTATAAATCCACTAGCCGGGTAATTTCCCAAGTCCGAATCGGCCTAATTGTTCTATGTTCACTTGGTTTAATACTTTATAAGTTTTTACTGCACCGATTTTTATAAGTCTAATTTGTCACAGATTCATAAGTCCAAATTGGCGCAAATTTTACAAGTCCAAATTATCACACAAATTATAAGTCCAAATCTCACCAAATTTATAAGTCCAAATCTCACCACATTATAAGTCCAAATTGCACGAAATTTTATAAGTCCAGCAGGCACAAATTTTATAAGTCCTTTTTGGCACAAAGTCACTTTAATTCACTTTTACTCACTTTTTCACTTTTACTTTCACTTTTCACTTTTCACTTTTCACTTTTCACTTTTCACTTTTCACTTGTAGTCCTGGAGAGCTGGCCGATGGTAATGTAGATCGTTGAACTGATGATCGACTGCCGAAATCGCCGTCTTTTATACCCCGATTTTGGATTCCCACTCCGTCGGTTTGGCAGATTTCTGGCGGACTCGCGTCTGCGTGCGGTCGCCCAATTATTAATTTTGTGATTGGTCGAGAGCCTCTTCATCTTCTACCCTCCAATCCCGGGTCGGTATCGTAGTGACGATTATCCGGTTTTTACCTTCCGAGCGAATGGTGTGCTCGGTCGGTGCCGTGTGCAATTTATCGTGTCGTCATTTCTGTCCAATCGCTGAGGCCGATTTTCCCTCGCTTTCGCCTTTCTCCGACCTTGGATGGGCTTTCGGCTCGATTCCGCGGGGCGGCACTGCCGTGCTTCCGAATCCTTGCTGTTCCTGGCCTTTGCGCGTGCGCGCTGTTCGATATCGATCGAGCTGCCGCTCGATCCCGTCGGATGGCGCCGCTTGTGCCTCCGCGGGCTGGTCAGTCTGCTCTGCTACCGCTGTTAGTATCTCCCGGGCTCTCGCGGTGTGACGTCACCGGGGCCACACGGGAGTTTTTGGTTGTGTAGGGGAGTCTCAAACCAAAACGTAAAAGTAATGTGAATCTTTTCCATGCGGCGGTGGCCACATAAAAAAGATGACACCTTATTGCTCTAACACGCGGAGCGAGGCGACGCACATACACACAGCGGTGCAGCCAAAGAATCAATGCAAGTGTCACGAAGCAATTGATTGGGAAATTTACCATTGGCGCTACCGAGTGCAGCACCTCTTCGGGGATAATTATTCAAATGATTATATAAAGTATATTGTGACGTGGTACGTCACAAGTCCCTCGCCAAACTCGGTTCGAGTCCGCCGCTCACTGAACGTTATACCCGGATATTTTTTACGTTTTTTCTGGTTTATATTTTGTGTAAGATACTGTTTAAATCCCCCTTTTTTTCTTCCCTCCCGTTACCCGCTGTGTGAGTGTGCGCGGCTCGAAGGCAACGTCAAGATTTTTCCCCGACAGCCCCAAGGAACAGCCGAACGACCCAGCAAGCCCAAAGACCTGCAAAGGGACGAGAGCCGACGTGCTCACGCCGAGGAAGGTAGGAGGATCGTGGACGAGGGGAAAAAGCCCTGTGAAAGACCGTCCGAAAGCCTCGAAAAGCCCACCGAAAAATCGTCACTGCCCGCCCTGCCTGTCCGCCGCCGCTGTGATCATCGACGCACGGCATCGATTGACGATCCAGCGACACGTCTGTCGCCACCCCTCGCCGTCCGGAGGAAACGCCCGTCCATGACTCCAATTGCCGACCAGAGCTGACACACAGGTGCTCTCGTTCCCCACCATAATCGCCAGCGCCAGACCCGACGAAGAAGAAGACATCGCCATGCCCCCTGACTCTCCGAGCCGAGCCGCGTGGTGTGTGGACGTGTGTGAGATCGGGTGTCGTTAATCTTAAGAAAAATTGTATTGTTCGACAGCCGAAAGCAAGTGTGATATTTTTCCAAATTTGTAAGACGACTCGGCTGTCCCCTGTTAAATTCCGACTCCGTTTAGGAGAGCATAACCCGCCCATTACGACGAATCAGTGATAGCCCAGGGATACGATGTTGACCGATCTACGGAACTTTATAACGACTAACGCTGTCCACTGATTCGAGAAAAGTATTGTAACCAGGATCTGAGTGCATTGAGTGTGTGAACCCCGACGACTTTCGTAAGTTTTTGCCCACATTTTTCCCGCCCCGTTTAACTCTTTTTTCTCCCCTGAGCACCCCCTTATTTTTGTAGAAATTATTCGTAAAAGACTTTGCCTCGTGGTCGACACGTGGTCGACGTCCTTTGTTACACGAGCAGAGAGGAATCGCGCGCGTGGTGAGCGGCGTAAAATTCATTATAAGTGATAGTTTAATTAGTCAAAGTTTTTCCCTCCCATCCCCTTGAGCCCTTAAGACATTTTTTTGAATAATTTATTGAGTCACCGAGGTAATATTGTAAGAAGCCATCGGATTCGTGTACCCTCCCTCTGAGCCCCCTCTCTTCTCCCGAGCTAGCTGGACTGTCCGTCGCGACAGAGTAAATTTTCAAGCATGACGTTTTTGAGTTTGTTTTTTTGAGAAGAGATCCGTGCCATTTGCACGATCTGTTACGGTGCTACACCGTTAAAGTAGCTGGCGCCCATATTTAGTGTATTGTTTGATTTTCGTGCAACTTTTGTCTGACCAGCTTTCCCTTACGAACCCCCTCAAAGTCCCATTGACTGTCCCACAAAGGCCCCTTAAAATCCCCATAACTTCCCCAAATTTATTCCGAATATTTCCCCCTTTTGCATCCCCCTTTATTAGCATTTTTTGACCATTTTGAACCAATTGCATTTTGAGTTTTCCCCGATATTATTGTTAAAATTGAGTATTAGTGCCCCGACCATTTTCTCCCTCTTTCCCCCGATTTATTATTTGCGACTACCCCGTATTTCCCAGCGATCATTTAGATTATTATTTCCGTTTTTTCCGCGATTATTTTTAAGCGATTATTTACCATTTTCATTTTTATTTCGTTACCAAGTTATTGTTTTTGGATTCTGTCTTCGACGTACCCGTAACGGCGTCGAAGCAGAAATTATTATTGTTATTTTTCATTCGACCTTCGGCGTACCCGTAACGGCGCCGAAGCAGTATTTTTGGTTCATTTTTATATTTTCGGTTAGACTCTTCAACGTACCCGTAACGGCGTTGAAGAGGGAATTATTACTGTTATTTTTGGTTTGGCTTCGATGTACCAGTACCGGCGTCGAAGCGGTCACTTCTGTCGTTATTTTTCAACCTTCCAAGTTTTACTTTTTGTTATCATTTTGCCTTATTACAACCATTGTTATTATTGTTCTCGACGCGTATTATTTTCATTCTGTTTGACCCCCCCTCCCCTTTTTCGGCCTGTTGCACGGTTTTGGCCCAATTTTTAGTTTTCGAAATATTCGATGATTTCGCCCGTCCCACGGGGAAAATATCATCACAATATGTATTAATTATTAATCATAAACGCATTTGAATGGAATATTTGTGGAGAAAGACCAGTAAACGAATAGTCAAATATTAAGCCCGTAGCCCGCACGGAAATTTATATATTCCAAATATATGTGAAAATGTATATAATAATATATTCGAGATGTATTCTGAATATATGAGCGCATGTATCTCAAATGTGTATATTATATATGTTAAATATATTTGTCTGGATAGATTTTGCCATTTGTCATATATGTGCATATATTGAAAGTATATATTGGATATATGTAATATATATGTAAAATGTATTGCGAATATACTTGAAATACATGAAAAATATATTTTAAATATATCTCAAATATATGCAAAATGTCATTGGTAAAAATTATTTTCAACTTTTTTTTCCTCATTACTTCTCACTTTTTTGGTCTAGTTAATTCACATTCGTATTTCAGATGATTATTCTAATCGTGTGAAGAATTTATACGCTGAAAAAACATTGAACATTTTTGACCGCGATGCGGACTCGAACCTGGGATCTTCCGATTTGTAGACTGTGACCGTAACCACTCGGCTATCCTAAACTTGAAATTTTCCTTTTTGAAACTTGTATAATGCGTGTGGAAGAGAACTCTAATAGATTGGGCTGGGAAGCTGGCCTGAATCCACACGTCCATTATCAGTATTCACGAGGAAATCTTTTTACATTGCAGCAACGTTTCACGATCATCATGATCGTATATTCGAATAATACTTTTCAAGTATACGATCATGATTTGTTACTGCTTTTTTTACGTCCGACATAATTTTGGAATGAGGACGCGTTCTATTTTAAATAAAAAAACAATAGATAAAGTTAAAAGTGATGATTGCCATGAAAAGTAGTAATAATCATGGAGAGACAGCGCGATAGGGCTCGTGTGAGAGCGAGCAAGAAGGGGTTTAGACTCGCCTTAACGTAATCCTTGTGTATACGAGCGTTGCGGGTTGGGATATAGCGAACGGGAGAGGGGAGAAATAAATTACGCGCACACACACAATTAACAATATTGAAAATAGATCTTTATTTTCCACAACAAAATGTACCGTGATCACCGTACTGTAATGAGCAGACCCAAATGTGTAATGTTGAGCAGACCGAAAATATGAGTGATGAGACGTCCCGAGGATAGAGCGAATTATATGCGAATTTTCAGTAACCGCCGGGTGAGCTGACCGTTGTGCGAGCAAACGTGCTGCGCACCTGTTGAGAGCGCGAGTCTCTCCGACGCCGAACACTGAGAATTTTGCCGAAAGAATTCACTCGCGTTATGCTCCAAGTGAGCGTAAACGATATCCCGAACTGTCAATACGTTTGTCCGAAATAGATTGAGAGTACCAATGAGCAGACCGGGTGAGCAGAACCGTGAAAATGAGAAATCCGAAAATGAGCCGTACAGAAGCGCGTGAACTAGGTCGAGACCGTTAACGAAGAAGAAGAAAGAAGAAGCCGGTTGCACACGGCACGACGGCGACTTCTCCCCCCGTCGCTAGAGCGAGCGTCGCGCGTGAGTCTCGCTGAGAGCGCCGGGAGGTGCTGCCGCTCGACAGCTGGCCGGCTTCCGCGCTCAACTCAGCTGAGGCGACGGATTCTCGATCACCTTTTGTACAGTCTGACCTCATGTGAGATTAGAAAAACTGATACTTGGCCTCGGGGCCTAAAACCAACAAGGAACAAGAAGAAGAGATTCGGAGAGAGTTGAGAGACAATTGGAAACAGTGTAACCGGACACCCTTCGGTGTCCGCCTCCTACCCCAGGCGTGGGTGGTAGAGGTGAATATGTGGCAAGGGTAATTCCCTGGACTCCTGTGCGCGATGTACAGGCTGCTTCTATTTCCAATTACCTGGCAGGGCCTTGTAGAGATGATCTTGTTGCCGTGTGCCCTAAGGCCTCGAACAGTCCGGTCGCCAGGTGTTTTAATCTATTGAATACCAAGATGTAATCTTTTCGAATAATAATTATTTATTCAAAACACATGAGGTTTCTCTTCACTTGGAGATTTTCCGTTGACATACAACGATGAACGCGTTGACATTACCGACGCTTTGTTTTATTTAATTATTTTTAATTATTAATTATTCATAGAAGAGTGAGCGTGGCCGAGTGGATCGGCGCGCGCTGCACACGCAGTAGGCCCGGGTTCGATTCCCGACAAGCACCAAGAATTTCCTGTGGTGTTTTTATCTGTGAAAAAATGGTTCGGAACCCACTATAATAGTAGGTCCAGAAGAAAGGACCAGCGCCTCGGTATGGGAAACCGAAAGACTGGGAAAAGTGTCGCGGGTTCGATTCCCGAGACTGAAGTCCCGTAGGTGAGAGGAAAACGGACGAGGACGTAGCTCCGGAGATAGGACGTACGAACTACGACTATATCCGTATGTCCGGGACTACTGACACCTGACGGGCCGCGACGAAGCTCCGGGCCCAAGAATCGAACTGGCGACAACGGATAAGGAAGGAGGAGGGAGAAAGTGAAGGAGCCCGTAACCCTTAGGGGATCGGTGTAACACACAATACCCAATTAACTATTCATAATAATAAATTAATTTATCCGTGCACTCTCGTGGCACGACATGGATCGTCAAACTTGTTGTACTTCCGAAAATTACCGACGCGGATTTCAGAGCTTCGACGCGTATAACAGTTACGGTTGAGTACCGCTGCGTCGGGCAGCAATGTGCGCGACTGTACGCTGCAAGCGAGTGATCCCGCTCGGCGGTACAGCGTGCAATACATAGCATGACCGGGAATCCGGCACCCTACAAATTCTTATTTGCTTTAACTATGTCCGAATTTCTCTATTTTTTTTACCATGTTCTCTAAATCGTCAGCTGGTGATGTTTTTAGACTTTCTCTCTTGAAATTGTTGTAAATAAAAAAACTTTTTTATAAACAATGGTAGCGACGTTTTGGGATCATATTCCGTTTCCTTAATCCTGATAAAGTGTGCGTACCAATTTTTGTCTCGATCGGCCAGTAAATAAAAAACTTTTTTGGAAACAATATTAGCAACAATCTATTGTGATAATCCTTTTCCTTAGTTCTGTTAACACCTGCATGCCAATTTTTGGTCTAATCGAGTTATAAGTAAAAAAAAACTTTGTAATAAACAATGTTAGCAACAATTTACGATGATTTTCCATTTTCTTACCCTTGATAATGCTCACATATTAATTTCTTCCTTTGTCAGGTCCTAAGTCGCTTCTCATAGGTCCTCATAGAGGGTCCTCATAGAGGGAGCTTTGTTTTGGTAAAAAAAAAAAATCGAGATTTTAAGGAAAGCATGTTCAGAATTTTCCAAAACGTCTTAAAATCACATTTAGAAAAAATGTCCGGATGTGTGCGTGTGCGTGTGCGTGTGCGTGTGCGTGTGCGTGTGCGTGTGCGTGTGCGTGTGCGTGTGCGTGTGCGTGTGCGTGTGCGTGTGCGTGTGCGTGTGCGTGTGCGTGTGCGTGTGCGTGTGCGTGTGCGTGTGCGTGTGCGTGTGCGTGTGCGTGTGCGTGTGCGTGTGCGTGTGCGTGTGCGTGTGCGTGTGCGTGTGCGTGTGCGTGTGCGTGTGCGTGTGCGTGTGCGTGTGCGTGTGCGTGTGCGTGTGCGTGTGCGTGTGCGTGTGCGTGTGCGTGTGCGTGTGCGTGTGCGTGTGCGTGTGCGTGTGCGTGTGCGTGTGCGTGTGCGTGTGCGTGTGCGTGTGCGTGTGCGTGTGCGTGTGCGTGTGCGTGTGCGTGTGCGTGTGCGTGTGCGTGTGCGTGTGCGTGTGCGTGTGCGTGTGCGTGTGCGTGTGCGTGTGCGTGTGCGTGTGCGTGTGCGTGTGCGTGTGCGTGTGCGTGTGCGTGTGCGTGTGCGTGTGCGTGTGCGTGTGCGTGAGCGTGAGCGTGTGCGTGTGCGTGTGCGTGTGCGTGTGCGTGTGCGTGTGCGTGTGCGTGTGCGTGCGCGTGCGCGTGCGCGTGCGCGTGCGCGCGCGCGTGCGTGTGCGTGTGCGAAATGGACGTTCAAAATTCAAACCGCTATAACTCGAGAGTGCCTTGACCAATCAAGCTGAAATTTGACATACATCATGTATAATCAGTAGTCAATGCTTGGTCAAAATTTCATTCAAAAATGTTCAGTTGTTTTTTTGTTCGTCATTTTTTATTTCTTCAAAAATGTCTGTTCGCGCTCTAGCGCTCGCAATTTTTTAGCTATCGGGCTAAAAACGCCCACACAGATGGAATATAGTCACCCGATGATCCCACTAAAATTTCAAAAGAATCGATTAAACCGTTTAAATTTTATGACATTTTGAACTTTTCGATTTTTATGCTATTTTTTATTTATTTTTTCCAAGACGCGTTTTTCCACATTGAATATTCATCTATGTATAAAAAAGTGTCAAATTCGTGATCAGCATGAAAAAATACATGGAATTACAGTCTGTAACTTGAACAAGGCTCCTGCACAATAATTTTTCTGTATTTGCGCGCCTCCTTAAGGGACACGATACTCACACAGAAGGATTCGTGGACTCGAGCGTCTAGGAATTATGGGCTGGCGTGTCAGAGAAAAATTTATAAGCAAATACTGTTCTTTATTGGAACAATACAGGTCTCAATGTAGTTTAACCCTTTTTCTTTTTCTGTTATTCGGATCGCTTTACTCTCGGTATTTAAATAATTAATCCAGACAGTGTGTCAGTAATGCAATAGATAATATAATTATAAATCAGATCTCGGATCTCGGCTTTTAATTTCTATTTTATTTATTTATTTATTTACTTATTATTCGGAAGAGTTGGCAAAGTTGATTGCATTTCGCGTTGTTCGCACGGCGCCGGCGTAGGCAGCTTCTCGATCATCATGCAGCACAGCTGGCTGCCTCGTTCGGTGATTCCCACGGTGACGTCACAACTCGGCTAGCGACGGTGACAGATCGTTCACCTCGCGAATTGCAATTGGGGTTAAATCGCAAAATCGAGGGTTTTACCTTAATTTGATGGTCGGTAATCCCTCAGGGAACGTGAACCTGGGTGTATTTTTTAGTGCCCTTCGTGCCGTAATATTATTTACTCGGTCACTTGTACCGGATCTGACCGGTTACTTTGGTCACTTTACCGAACTGCACTAAGCGTTTATTAAATTTGCAAATTTATCGTCTTCCGTCGATGGAGATCGTCTCTAAGCCTCATTTAATTCTTCACAGCGTTTTATAAATCACTTCTTGTCGTTCTTTGACGAGTACTAAGTCCCCTTTGACACACAATTTATGAGTTAATTTCCACGATAAATTTATAAGTTCCACTTAGTCCAAAATTTTATAAGTTCACTTGCCGCATAGTTTTCCAAGTCCGAATCGGCATAATTATTCTAAGTTCACTCGGTCTAAGAATTTTTGTCCTTACAGCACAGATTTTTATAAATCCCAATTGACACAAATTTTATAAGTTCGAATCGGCACAAATTTTATAAGTCCGAATTCGCACCAAATTTACAAGTCCGCATTCGCACAAGATTTATAAGTCCCACGGGCACACAATTTATAAGTCCTTTTAGGCACAATTTCACTTTATTTCACTTCACTCACTTTTTCACTTTCACTTTTCACTGTGCACTGGTAGTCCTGGAGAGCTGGCCGATGGTAAAGTAGATCGTTGACTGATTATCGAAGAACTGATGATGCCGTCTTTTATACCTCGCTTTCGTCTCCCTCTTCGTCAGTTTTACAGAAATCTGGCGGACTCGCGTCTGCGTGCGGTCGGCCGATTATTAATTTTCTGATTCGCTCCTCGAGTGGCCCTCCCCTCGCCCTCCAATACCGTGTCGATATAGTTGTGACGATCATCCGGTGTTACCCACCGGGCTAATGGCGTTGCTCGGGTTATGTCGTGTGCAAAATTAGTGTCGTCGCTTTCGTCCAATCGGCGAAGCCGATTTTCCCTCGCTTTCGCTTTTCTTCGACCTTGAGCATGCTTTCGCCGCAAGCCCGCGGTTTTTTTTTTTTTTTTTTTTTATCGAAACGCCTTTTTTCTCCCTCTCGGTTCGGTGTTTCGGCGGTAACTGCGCGGGATTGTTGCGTCAACAGTTGTGCCAACTTGTACGGCTCCGTCTTGGCTGGCGCTGCAATCGCCGCTGCCGCGTATGCGATACGGTCGTAACTGACGTCGGTTATATGACCCGACAATTTCTTCGTCCATCGTGGCTACCTGATATGCATTCTCCACGATTTTTCTGATAATTACATATGGCCCATCAAATAACAGAAATAACTTCTTCGCTTGTTTTTTCTCTTTATTTGATAATCTGTGTACCTTAATTAGCACCTTGTCACCTACTTTATACTCTACTCCTTTTGATGTTTTTGTTAGTTGATGGTTCCGTTTCTCAGCAGCTCACTTTAAGTTATCTCGTGCCATGCTGATTTTTTCTTATTGTGTTATCTTTCCACGGATGCTTTTGTCAGCCTCCTTTGACGTGTTTCTCGGTAAATTATCATTTTCTTCTTCGGCTTATTGGTTCTGTATCCATGTTGGTACTGCGAGTAGTTCATTTCTTTCTTCCTGCAGTTCGCATGGCTGTACTCGCCTGTACTCGCGTGATGGGTAGCATTTATGGTTTTCTCGATTCTGGGCAGGACGGCCTCCCACCGAGTGTATTTCTCGTTTGCGTACACTCTCATCATTCGCCCTAGCTCTCTCATCACTCTCTTCACTGGGTTAGATTGCGGATTATACGGGGTAGTCCATGTAACCCGGATGCCTAAATCTTCTGTAGTCTTCTTCAACAATTCGCTGGTAAACTGTGCTCCTCGGTCCGCCAGTACTACTTCCGGTATCCCGTATTCTCGGCAATATTTCTCTCGTAATATTCTCGAAACTATGTCGGCCGCTTGTTTCCGGATGGGGTATAGTTTCGAAAATTTTGAGAACTTGTCCATTATTACCAACACGTATTTTACACCCAATTTCCTCGTGGCAGCTCCCCGAATATATAATTAAATACTTGTTTGGCAGGTTTTTCCGGGATGTGGTAGTAGAGCTCTCCCCTTAGGCTTCGTGGGTAGATTTTCGTTTTCTGGCAGACGTCGCATAAAGCCACAATTTCCTTAACCAGTCTACTCAAATTTTGCACGTAAAAGATTTCTCCCATCCACTTCGTCACTCTATCCGTTCCGAAATGAGACAAAAATGTGTGCACATGATCTATTAAGTTTTCAGCGATGCTTGCCGGCACATAGATCACCCTATTTTCTTTTACTTTCACCCATTTCAATCCGCCGTGTTATCTTTTCCCGAAACGTGAACCCATTCCACGTTAAACTCTGCGATGAACAGAAGCCAGCGAGTCACTCTATGACTGACGGCCAAACATGATCGTACAAATGTCAGCGCCTTGTGATCGGTCCTGACCGTTATCTTTCGTCCTAATAACAAGACTCTCCATTTCTTCAATGCCCATACGACCGCCAAACATTCCTGTTCTGTTGTCGTATACCGAGTTTCAGCACTCCTCAATGATCGGCTTGCGTATGCGATCGAATACTCTTTATTATCATCGTATTGGTACAGCCGTGCTCCTAAACCTATCTTTGATACATCTGTTTGTAGTCCGAAACCCCGATTCTTCCGCATTATCGCTAAGGCCTCGGCGCGAATGAACTCTCCCTTGATTCTCTCGAATGCCTCCTGGTGTTCCTCCATCCATTTCAATTTTATATCCTTGGGTTAGCAACTGTTCCAATGGTCGAGTGAATTCCGCCAAATTCTTGATAAACCTACGACCCCAGTTTACGAGCCCAAGGAAACCTTGAATATCCCTTCGTTTACGGGGAGTCGGAAATTGTTTGATGTTCTCGATTGTCTCTTCCGTCATCTCAACCTTTTCGTATGCGAATTTGTGTCCGAGAAATTTTATTTCTTGTACAGCTATCACCCACTTCTCAAGGTTTAACCCGCATCCTCCTTCTTGTAATGATGCCAGTACTTGTCGCAAATGTTTGTAGTGCTCGTCAAATCAGTTTGACATGATGAATATATCATCCAGGTGGACAATTGTAAATGTTTCAATTTCCCTGCTAAGTATCGAATCGAGAGCTCGGGTAAAGGAGGCCCCTGAGGTCTTCAACCCGAACGGTAGTCGGTTAAACACATATGTTTGTGACATGAAGCGGAACCCAGTATACTTCCGGCTGTTTTTCTCGAGTAAAACCTGATGGCATGCGCTATTTTAATCAAGTGCCGAAGACACGGTAGCTTCGCCGATCCTCGTCGATTGTTGGCGGCTGCGCATGATCCTCCGTCATCCGAGAATTTAACACTCTTGCGTCGAGGCATACTCGCAGCTTGCCGGTTGCTTTTTTTAACAACTACCAATGAGTTGATATATTCCGTGGCCGCTTTGATAATAATCCCGTCTTCTTCCATTTTTCTTACCATTTCGCTCGATTCGGTGAGGTATTTCTCAGGTATCGGGTACATTGGGGATTTATATGGCGTTTCATTCCGCATTTCGATTTTATGTCGGTAGCCTTTTATGAGTCCCAATTCTTTCCCGAACACTTCTGGAAATTCGTTGGTAATCTTCATTATCTCTGTTCGTCTTGTCTCTTCGTTCGATATGATCTCCAGAATCCTTCGCTCCAAAACGTCCTTGCCTGATAAGCTTCCGGATCCCTTTTGCTGTGTTCCCCGTTTTAGTCCGATGCATGTATCCGGATCTTTTAAGTATATCTGTCCTCCCGCCATGTCTATAACGCACTAATACTTTGTTACGAAATCGAAACCCAGTATGAATGGTGTCGTCAAGTTGTTGATTACCAAACACGCACGACTATATTCCTTTCCGTTTATCGCGAACTCTAATAGAAACTGCATTCTTACGCTCTGACTGCGTTCCCCGAATGCCCCTCTTATTGGGGTATTTGGCATTGGTATTTCGCGTAATTTAACCTGAGATGTGATAATTGCTAGGTACGCGGCTAGTGATATAACCGATACCTCGGCTCTAGTATCGATCAGGGCCGTGTATTCCTTTTTCCCGATGTTCAAGCTGATGAGTGGTGATCGTCCAAACTTCCCATATTTCATGTGCGAGCTTGCTGGATACTCCCCTTGTCTTGTATTAACTATTGCGATTGAGCTGGTGTCCCCGCTATCCCCACGCTCGTCCTCTTTACCCTCGTTATTTTCGTGGGTTTCTTCGTCCGTAGAATTTGCTTGTTTTTATTCGTCTCCTGTTGTTTTCGTGACGCCGTTTTTTTTCCCCACGGAAAATCATTTAAGGATTCATCCTCACCATCGTATTCCGGATCGTATTCCTCTCCGGACTCCTCTTCACCTGACGTTACTGAAACCGTATCCGGTAAGCTTTCCTCATCGTCCTCATTCCCCGCATCCTCCGGGTCCTGCTCCTGTGGCTCCGGATCGGGTTTGTCCGTAATTTGCCGGAATTTCGGATTTTTCGTCTCGTTGTTATTGTGCGATTCGTTTTTTCCGTTTTTCCCTCAAATTTCTCTCGGCTGTTTTTGTTTTCCTCCTTTGGGTTATTTTTCGATTCGGGTTCCTTCTTAAAATGTTTGAACCGGTTATCGCGGTTATCGCGGTTGTCCCTATCGTTTATTTTTGTGAACGCCTGGCTAGCGCCGACTAGTTCACCAAAAATTTCGATTACCTCATCGATTGATTGCGCGTCGCGTGCATCAATTCGATAGGCTACCCTTTGAGGAAAATGCCTCCGGATGTTTTTTATAAACCATTCTTCTCCCATATCGAAATCGAAATACTGTGCATGTATTGCCCACGTCAAACAATAAGTTTCCATGGACTCATCGATTTTCTGATGAAATTTTCCCGTCACGATGTATGTCATCACCTCCTGCTGCACTCGCTGCGACCAGTATTTACGCAAAAATGATTCCACTAGTTGTTCATATGTTTTTGCGCTTGATAGATTTCCCCATCTCGCAGCCGCCCCCTTAAGGCACCCTAGAAAGCCCAGCCTAGCCTCTATCGGAGTTAGTTCTTCTAATTCGATAATTTCCTCATAAGTTATCACGAATGTTCGGGGATTGGCAAACCTGAGTTTCCCGTCGAATATCGGGGACCGACTTCCGAGCCAAATTTGAGTCGATAATTTTCCTTGGACATCATAAAAAATGCCCCCCAAGTTTTAAGAGAATCTATCGTGCGGAAAGCTTTCTACAAGCTTACAACGGTGAGTTGAAAAATAGTTTGACCTTGAAAGACCCGTAATTTTTTGTTGGGACCGACGTCCGAGCCAAATTTGACTCGATAATTCTCCTCAGCCTTCAACCGAAATTCTCACAAAATTTTAGGAGAATCTTTCATGCGGAGATCTTTTTACAAGCTTATAACAGTGAGCTGAAAAATAGTTTGACCTTGAGAGGCCCGTCATTTTTTTTTGGGACCTACTTCCGAACCAATTTTGACTCGATCATTCTCGTCAGGCATCATAAAAAATGCCCACCAAGTTTTAGAAGAATCTATCGTGCGGAAAGCTTTCTACAAGCTTACAACGGTGAGCTGAAAAATAGTTTGACCTTGAGAGACCCGTAATTTTTTGTTGGGACCAACTTCTGAGCCAAGTTTGAGTCGACAATTTTCCTTAGACATGATCAAAAATGCCCACCAAGTTTTAGGAGAATCTTTCGTCCGGAAAGCTTTCTACAAGCTTACAACGGTGAGCTGAAAAATAGTTTGACCTTGAGAGGCCCGTAATTATTGTTTGGGACCGACTTCCGTATCACATTTGGCTCGGAAGACGGTCCCAAAAAAATATTAAGGGCCTCTGAAGGTCAAGCTATTTTTCAGCTCACCGTTGTAAGCTTGTAGAAAGCTTTCCGGACGAAAGATTCTCCTAAAACTTGGTGGGCATTTTTGATCATGTCTAAGGAAAATTATCGACTGAAATTTGGCTCGGAAGTTGGTCCCAACACAAAATTTCGGGTCTCTCAAGGTCAAACTATTTTTCAGCTCACCGTTGTAAGCTTGTAGAAAGCTTTCCGCACGAAAGATTCTTCTAAAACTTGGTGGGCATTTTTTCTGATGCCTGACGAGAATTATCGAGTCAAAGTTCGTTCGGAAGTAGGTCCCAAAAAAAAATGACGGGCCTCTCAAGGTCAAACTATTTTTCAGCTCACCGTTGTAAGCTTGTAGAAAGCTTTCCGCACGATAGATTCTCTTAAAACTTGGTGGGCATTTTTTATGATGCTTAAGGAAAATTATCGAGTCAAATTTGGCTCGGCACTCGGTTCCAAAAAAATATTACGGGCCTGTCAAGGTCAAACTATTCATCAGCTCATCGTTGTAAGCTTGTAGAAAGCTTTCCGCGCGATAGATTCTCCTAAAATGTTGTGACAATTTTTTATGAAGCCTGAGGAGAATTATCGAGTCAAATTTGGCTCGGAAGTCGGTCCCAACAAAAAATTACGGGCCTGTCAAGGTCAAACTATTTTTCAGCTCACCGTTGTAAGCTTGTAGAAAGCTTTTCGCACGAAAGATTCTCCTAAAACTTGGGGGGCATTTTTTATGATGTCCAAGGAAAATTATCGACTCAAATTTGGCTCGGAAGTCGGTCCCACAAAAAATATTACGGTCCTCTGAAGGTCAAACTATTTTTCAGCTCATCTTTGTAAGCTTGTACAAAGCTTTCCGCGAGATAGTTTCTCCTAAAATTTGGTGAGAATTTTTTATGAAGCCTGAGGAGAATTAGCGAGTCAAATTTGGCTCCGAAGTCGGTCCCAAGTAGTAATTGGTGCACTATGGCCACCCCCCACTCCCATCCCCACTCCAATCCCCACTCCTCGGGCATGGTCAGAGGGTACCCGGAGGCGTGTTTGATCGAGAGGTGGGATGTGAGCGTGTGTGTGCGGGAGTCTGCATAGTGCACCCAGAATAAAGAAATATTTTTCTTCTCCCGTTATTTATTTGATCAATTATATTTATGACAGCAATTAAAAATTATTTTTATTATTTAATCGTATTTTAAATTATCTTCACTGATGCGCTCCCGGTGTATCGAAGTACCCTGTAAAATACATTTTTATGATTATAAATAATATTTATTAATTTTATTAATATTTAATAATATTGATAGTTATATAATAGATTAATAATATTGAGGTTGACGCCGTTTTTACTGACTTTTCTAAAGCCTTTGACCGCGTAAATCACAGATTCCTTCTCTCGAAACTGGAGGCACTCGGGGTCACCGGCAATATCCTTTGTTGGATAAAAGACTATCTGCAGGACCCGATCCAGCGGGTCAGGATCGGCACCACTCTCTCGAAATCGTTTGTCGCAAGCTCGGGAGTCCCTCAAGGCTCTCATCTCGGCCCATTATTATTTAACTTATTTGTTAACGACATTACTGAGGTTATAAAAAGCTCGAACGGTCTTCACTTTCCCGACGATTTGAAGTTATTTAGAAAGATTAAATCTCGCGAGGATTCGAGTGGCCTCCAGGAAGACCTAAATGAACTAGACAGGTCGTGCAACAGAAACGAGTTGTATCTGAATATAACTAAGTGCCACATTATACATTGTGACGGGGCTTTTCTGCTCCCGTCACAAAGAGAGCTCGATCTCCAGCTCTCGCTCGTATCGGCACGGAGCACAGCATCCTTTCTCCCGGGAGGAGTCCCTTCCAGGCGATCAGACAGGGCCAAACGCAAATAAACCGTTCCCACGACTAATTTTAGCATTCTTTTATTTCCGAAATCCTCCCGAGTGTACGGCGGTTGCAACGGCCGCAAGAACATCTCGACGCACCAGCAACAGTCAGCAGGCTGGAGCCTCGCTACCGACCTCGTCGCCGTCGCCCACGCAATCAGCAGGCTGGAGCCTCGCTAGGCCTCTCGCCGTCCAGTCGCATCGCTACCGAAGTAGCGCGCGACGTTACCGACAACGGGACCTCCACCCGTCAGCCTGTCACCCGGACTCGACGAGCCATCAGCTACCGAAATCTACAGCGTCCGGCTCGTCGTTGCTTCCACACCCGTCTGCCTGGACGAAGCTCCCAGGACTGCGCTACCACCGCTCCCGTGGATTTACCTCCCGCCACGGGCGCACTCGGCATCGCGCGTTCACCAGATCTCGAACGCGCCGATTCAAAGACCCGCGCCGGGGATCCCGAATTCGAGGGAATCCGACAAATAGAGCAGAGGGCGACAGACGGATAGGCACAGGGTGGGGGGAAAAAGGACCCGCGATCGCGAGAGCGTCACCTCCCTCGGGGACTCCGTCGTAGGCCCCCGAGAAGGAAGGACGTGGTGACTGCTGCCGATACGTGCATATCGTCTCGCGAGAATACCGACATCTTGCCAATCGCGAAGTAGGACTCCTGGCCGAGGACAACTCGAGAAGCTCCCGCAACAGCTACGAAACCGGTGAGATCGTCGTACGGGTTCGGTTTGAGGCTAGAGACAGAATAGATCAAACTCGATTCGTTATCGTGGGGACGGCACGCTTTCGCGCGCGGCCGCGGAATTAGTTCTCGGGAGAATCCTCTAAATTCACGTTTGCTTTACTGTTCCTATAGTTTCCGTTTAATATTTTGCCTGGAAGGTTCTTGCCTATTCTACTATTTCATTCCATAGTTTGCGCCTCGCGCGAGTCCACTTTTTCACCTAATTTATTACAAGTTCTTTTGAATCATTTCTATCAGTCTTTTCTGCCGAATTATTGTAATTTATTTCTTTCTTCTGATTTTCTTGTAAGATTCCGCGTAACCCCGCTGCGATCGGGCGATTCTAGATTTGTTGCGAAAGGTACCGTGGCTGCGATCCACGCGTGTAGGACGAATGCGATAGTATAGACCTCGAACATTGCCTGTTACCGCTCTAGTATTACCGACTCTGTGTTATCGAATTATTGTGTTCTCGAATTGTTTTGTCAAGCGTGTGGAGATAACTCAAGGGAACGAGCGTGCACGCTAGTCGCTTCTCGACCACGCTCCCGATATTCGCTACAATAAAATATCTTTGTGAGTTCCCATAATTTCGTCTCGATCTCTGTTTCCTCCTCGCGGAGGTGACCGAACCACCCCCTCTACCAGTTCCCAAGGCTGAGCGACACCGGGTCGCTCTCGTCTCTCGTTCGGCTCTTAAAATTAAAATTTTGTCGCGAGAGCTTTCGCTCTCGCGGCTGGCGCCCTTAAGGCCGAGTGAGACGGGTTTTGTAGCCGTCTCGATTGGGGAAACCTTAGGTGTTGGGAAAAACGGTTACAACATTTAGCACGCAAAAGTCAGCGCATACATGTCCGATATACAATTAATGATGTTCCGCTAGAAGTAGTTAATTTCTTGCGTGACTTAGGGGTTCATTACGACCGCGAATTGTCGTTTGCATTACATTTTAAGTTGTCGATCTCATCGGCGCTCCGAATGTTAGAATATATCAAGCGAACGGAGTCTTCATTCGATAACCCTCTAGCTTTGGAGACTCTGTATACGGCGTTAGTCCGCTCTCAACGCGAGTATGCCTCAGTTATATGGTCCCCATACCAACAAAATTATGTGACTCTATTTGAGCACGTACAGCACAAATTTTTGAGATTCGCAGTCTTTAGGCTCGGTTCTCCGATGAGTTTTTTTAACCACGAGTACGCTCCGATAATGAACTATCTAGACCTCCATTCGCCTGAAAGCCGCAGGGTGATCGCCGACCTAATCTTCCTCCATAAGATAATCAATAATAAATTCGACTCTCTGGCGTTAAGTTTACTAGTCCAGTTTCGCGAAGCCACTAGAGCAATCAGGAACACCGATGTTTTTCAGGTTCCCTTCTACAGAACTGACTATGCATTGTCGAGTTGGCTCCCTCGCCTCACTAGACTTGGCAATTTTCTCGGCGCTGATGTCAACCTCTTTGAGGCCTCAGTTGCTCGCTTCAGAAGACAAATTATGGTCTATTTCCCGTTGGGTTGATTGTAGATCGGGTGAGGTTGGTCTCTTGGGTGCTGGTGGTGTCGCGAACTAACTATTTTAAGGATCATTCGATGGGGATAGTCGATAGTATATAAAAGACGATGTATTGTTTCTTGGCGATTTTTGATTATATGTGTGTTTGGGGGATGGTTTTTACCATTGTCCTGAAATTGGGTATGTACCCGTAATAAATAAATAAATTTAAAAAAAATTGTCAATTGTAACAAAACAACTTACCATCTATGCTTGCTCTTCATTTTGGGCCGGGAGGCCCTCAGAAACGTCGGGTTGAATATTTAAGGGTGCACGCCGCTCGAATCGCCGGTCGTCGAGTACAGAAACAGGGAGCGGCTCCTGCCCTTCCCGCCCCACACCGTACATTCGATTTCCGCAGGAGGCGCTTGCGGGCTGACATAGTCGGCGTAGTGCAGCCGGGGATGCCGACGCCTCGCCTCTTCCTTCCCCGCATACCTCGCGCGTTCTGAAAAAAACAAACAATGAAATTAAAAACCAACTTTATTTTTTTATGCATCTTTCAGTTTTCCATCGCCTTTGATAATCGCGTTCGTGGCACAATTTCCAAGCAGCGTGCATGGCGTACCCAGTAGCGGCGGAGTCTAGTGACCGCGAGGTCTCTGGTTCGAGCCCGCCTCGAGTACTTTTCTATTTTTTTTATTTTAATTTAAAAAATAATAAAATTAAATAATCACTTTTATTTTATTATTTTTAATACTTTTATTATAAAAAATTTAAAAAAACAACGTACTCAAGGCTGTCTCGAACCGGAGACCCCGCGGTCACTAAACTCGACCGCTACGTAGTACACCACGGGTGTGGCTTGCTCCGAATAAAATAAATAAAATAAATAAAATAAATAAAATAAATAAAATAAATAAAATAAATAAAATAAATAAAATAAATAAAATAAATAAAATAAATAAAATAAATAAAATAAATAAAATAAATAAAATAAATAAAATAAATAAAATAAATAAAATAAATAAAATAAATAAAATAAATAAAATAAAACTTACGAATATTGTTCCGGGGTGGGCGCGGTCGCCGTTCCTCTTCGGTGTGATGGTCGTCAGGTATGGTCGAGGTGAATGTATATTAATCGTAGTCAAATAAGTAAAATCCGGAGAAATGCAATTACTATTCGTCTTCGCCTATTACTGCGCGCGAGGCGGTATTCTTACGCGCTGATAAGACGGCTGCTGCCCGCGCGTGGCAAGTGCAGCCGCTGGACCGCTACCGTGAGAGCGTTCGCGTTCGCACGGAAGGTGTTGACGGTAGAAGATTTATGAGGATCCTGATAAAATGTTTAACCTGAGTTTCCTGTGATAAAATATTAGTTTCGAAAATACGGGACCGTCACACTCCCCCTCTTGCAAAAAGAGCGATGCTCCGCATCAGATATGATTGTTTACAAAATTTGGAATGTATGAGTCTATACAATGAAATGATTTTTTTTTGTTTGTGGGTCTATTTTCATGCATTTTTCGCTATGTATGTGTGTGTCGTCAAAATAGCCATTTTCCCTTAGATCCCACTTCTGTGCCGTCCGTTCCTTTCCTTATTCGGGTTGCTCGAGATGATTATTATTATTCTTTCCAAATGCCCTTGCTATGTTCGTCTAAGGAGTTGTAGATGTCCTAAATCTGAAACTGACTATTGTTCATTAGTACTTTATGTTAGTGGAATTGGTTCAGTTATGGGAAATAGGAACGGTCTCCAGGAGTGCTTATTCCGGACAAACGAAAAAATACGTTTGTAGTCGGTTCTTGTGATTTATCGGTTTTCTGTATGCGTGTCATAAGTTCAAGACCTTCATCTTGTTTTGGTCCATTTCAAATCGAATTTTACTATTGCAATTTTCTTTCTTTATCCTGTATATGCCTAATTGTAGTCAGTCGTCTTTGGAATTTTAATTTGAAATAATGGTAATTGTTGAGAAATGCCGGGTAAGCTATAGCGGAACGGTGGGTTAAATAAAATTCACACACAGATCTTAACAGTGAAAATAAACTCTTTATTAAATAACACAACGATGGTAAAAGCGCGCGAAAAAACACTGTACATGAGTAGACCGATTATGAGCGTAACCGAAAAATGAGCGATACCGAAGAACAATGATTATAATGAGCAGTCCGAGTTGAGCGCACTCCGATGAGCCAATACAATTATATGAGAATCGCTTGAGTCGACCGAGTGAGAAAATCTACCCGCGACGCTGTATCGTCGCGAGGTAGCCGTTGAGAACGTGAGCCATTCCGGTGAAAATACGCGTGTCGCGTACCCGAGAAAATACACTCCCGTTATGCTCCGAGTGAGCTCGAACGATATCCCGAAACCGAAGATACGTCGCCGTGATGAGATGTGCCGAAGTTGAGCAGAACCATTGAGCTGTTACCGTGAGAAAAAACGATCAAAGTCGGCGATCTATCCGACCGCGTGGTGACCCGTGTCAGCCATTTGGCGTAGATGAGCGCGAAACCTGTTGCACACGGCACGTAACCCGTGCCGCCTCGGATGAGCGCGGTGCGCGTGCGTCGACGGCGCGCGTCGGCCTCGCCGGACTCAGCCGGGAGGTGTTACTGAGCAGCAGCCGCTCGAGCTAGCGCATGTAGCCGCGCTGATTCTCGAACAGTAATCATGAATGTCCTGTAACATTCTAAAATCTAATTAATTTTCTGGTTAGTAGGAGAGACATGTTATAAAATGGATCGGGTTTTGGGAATAGCGAGATTTATTCTAAAAGGGATTAAAATATAATAAAGAATAGCAGAATAAATCGTCGGATCGGAAAGCAAAGTAAATGTTTGGTGTATATTACGTGTGTTGTGTCTTATGTGTTGTTTCCTTTTGAATTATGTATAAGGTGACCTTATTATTTGTAGTCTTTTTTTTGCAATTCCTTATTGTTTTTAATTTAAGTAACGTATTTGTTATTGTGAGCGTAATTTCTCGTAGATGTGTAGATTTATCAAATGGCGAAAAAATTCCTGCAAATTTCAAGGGTTCACGTCAACTAATCAACTGATATAAGAATTTCCAATAACTTCCAAGTATTGTATAGTACTATCAACATATATAGCCCATGGCTATACGTTGCCTCTATTTACGCGGTTCCTTCTTTTTTTTAATTCAGACCAATTAAGCATCAGTTTCTTTGTTTTACACCGCAAAAATTGTCGAATTTTTTTTTCGTGGTTAGGTTTTACCGAAAATTGTCAGTGCCGGTTATACCATTTGAAGGTTTGTCTTGCTCTGATGAACTTACCTTGTACCCCCTTTTATTTTACGTGTGAATATCTTTTCTCGTGAGTTGATGTTATATACAGACTGGTGAGTAAGAGCTAACTAGCGCTGACGTAAACTGATTTTTGCAGTGTGTATTCTATGTGTTTTATATTTTGCCGTATTTTCTGTTTGTCAATGTTAAGTGAGTTGAATAGTCCCTGAAGACATCGGAGATTGCTTTTTGTATATTTTTGTGTTCGTGCGAAATCGGAAACCTTTACTTAAAATGTCGAATTTTCCAATCTATTGAAATCACTATTTTTATGTGTTTAACTTATTTTGTGTGAAATTCCGCGACCCGAGTTGTGTTGTTAATTTGAGCGACTTCATGAGGCTTTAACGTGCCTGCACGTACTTTATAAATTCTGGAGAATCTTTATCATATCTTCTATTGTTCGAAGCTATGATCGTGAAACCATCTTTGATTTAATAGATTCTTATGTCTCTATTAAAATATCGCAATTTGTTGTAATATTTTGCAGATCAAAGCGGTTGTACTGATGTTCGTTGCTTCCTCTTGAATGCGTGGTATTCATGAAGCTTCTTAGTTCTCTTCAGTTTTTATCCGATTCGGCAGAGGTTGGTTTTTCAGCGGTAGCTTGTTGATCGCGTTATTTCCACCACTGTGATTGTTTCGTAGTAACGAGGAGGCGATCGAAAGTTGGGCTGCACGAATGATTTTGCAGCATGTTGACCAACAGCGTTTGCCCCATAGATTGGTGGAGATCTAAAATTGGGCTACACCGATAATTGTATCGACGAAAATCCGGCGTTCAATCCGTCAACTTACTGTACTGGCGGTGATCTGAAGTTCGGTGGAACCAACAGTCGTGATGTCAGTAACTGTCTTAATCGCGTTTTCCACTCTTTGGGCGTTGGAGGCGACCTGAAGTTTGGCTGCACGGTTGTTGTATTTGCAGCCTCGCTATAGCTTTCTGCCGTGATAGAGATCGAAGGTGATCTATACGTTGGCTGCACCGGTGGTTCGTGGGTGTTATCGTCACTGACCAGTTCTCCGATATTTGTCGGCGGCGATTTATCGTTTCGTTACTGTAAATCTTGTTCCTTTTGTATTGCCAGATCGGTTTTTCCATTTTTTGTATCTTCTTCCTTCCGCATCTGTGGACTTTTTTGTTCTGTGTCAGGCGGGGCTCTTTGTCCTCTGCGCTCTGCACTTTTCATTCTAGTCTCACTTTGTACAGTCGGTTTTTTCATTTTATTCTTCTCTTTTTTAGTCATTTCTTCTTCATTGTTTCTTGCATATTTCTCTGTTACTTTTTCTTTTCGTGTCCTTGATTTCTTGCGTGGTTCTCGTATTTTCGTTTCATCCTCTGAAGTGTCCTTTTTACGTTTTCTTGTCGTCCTAGGAGGTTTCGGGGTGAGTTCATCATCCGATGGATCGGTGTGTGATGTTTTGTCGTCGACCATCAGATCTGTTTCGACGTATATGCTCTCCTCGTTGTATTCTACTATTTCTTTCGTTAATTCGGTATGCGTACGTTTTTGAGACGGGCCGGAAATGTTTTGAAGTTCCTGAATTGAATCGTCGTTTGATTTTACGTTTGATCGTGTGTTTGTGAGTCCTGAATTTAGTGTCTTTACAAGGAATCTAGATTTTTGAGCGTCGATCGTCAGTCCAGCGTTAGTCAGCTCTTTAGCGAGTCTATTGAATTTCATTGTGTGTTTTACAAGCGTGTTTGCGAAAATTATAATGCTACTGTCGCATACGAGTAGGTCGATTTTTCTGTCACCAGAAGCGAAGACGTCATACAGAGTTTTGAAAGTCATTGTTGAGATTTCCAGATCGATTTGCCCTGACTGGGATGCCAGTCCAAAAATTGATTTATACTGAGCGTTGCATAATTAGTCGAAAATGTCAGAGCAATGTGGAAGCGAGTGTGAACCGGATTTTGTGTTTTCCTGAATTTCGCGACAATCAATAACCATGCGCCATCCATTGTTTTGATTGCTGGCATTTTTTACTACAATCCAGATGGGAGAGAACAACATTGTGTTGCTTGATTTGTCGTTTGCTGAACATTTTTAGCATTTGCGAATACACGAAAGTCCTACACGATCCCCGGTACGTGGAACAAATCGGAATGATCAGATGTTAGCTCAAGTATATATTCTCTTCCTTCGTCATTTAGATTATCCAAATGAAGAAGAGAACACAGTTGTTCCGATCGTTTTACTTTGATTCCTCCGTTACAACTCCATGAGTTATGACGAGAATCAGCGAGTTCGTAAGGCAATTTTGAAATGTGATCAATCGCTTGCAATTCTACTGTAGGAGTGTTCAGTACTACTGTGGCTGCTGTGACATTGGTCGCAAATAAATAAGCAATTCCGTTAACGTTTTTTACGAGAGCGTTTCCTAAATGAATTCCTTTTTCGTTTTTTACTTCGGGAATGTAACCTTCTGAAAAATCGTTGTTTGAGATTCTAACTTGTGTTGTGAGTTTGGTCTTAGGCGGGATTAAGATTGTCTCGGGGGTCGCGAATGGTACTGAATATTCTCCGAAAGTAATACTGTTTTCTACGTATGAAACTTCAACTTCTGTTGCTTCGAAAAAAGCATCGCCCAAAATAGCGTCCTGTTTGATCGGAAATAAATCGTCAACAATGTGGAATTCGGTTTTTGTGGTTTCTATTGTAACTGTGCATTTTCCTAATGTACGTACGGTGTCGTCTATGGTATTCACAAGAATGTTGTAGATGATTTTTCGGTCAATTTTGGTGTGTCGTTTAATTGTACGTCTTTTAATCAAATTGATACTCGCTTCTGTTACGATAAGAAATTTTGGTGCTCGAAATGCCAAATCGGAAGACTTTAGTTGAAGAATCGGTGGTTTATGGCCTTTCGTTTTTGTGATTGCGATTTTTGTGTATTTAACGATCGATTTTGTTTCGAATTTTTGTTTTTCTGAATTTGGTGCACTTGAAATTTGTCTCGTGTCGCACTGTTCCGCGAGACAGCGAAGTAGTTTTTTAGCAAATCAAAGTTTTCTGAATTTTCGTGTGTTTTTTCTCTGCTGCGATGAGATCTGTCACAGCTTCTATCCCGCGAAAACGTTCGATTTCTACTGTAGTGATCTGGAGATCTATCGCGTGAGTCATTCCGGTATCTGTCTCGTGAGTCGTGTCTCTTTGAGTATTTGTTTCGTGATCTGTGTCGTGAATTGTGTCTATCTCCATGTTTGTCTCGTGAATTGTGTTTGTCTCTATGTTTGTCTCGTGATCTATCTCGTGAATTGTGTTTATCTCTATGTTTGTCTCGTGATCTGTCTCGATTTCTGCACGTTGACATTGTGAGGTTAAATTTAAGAAAGGGTAATAGATAGTCTCAAGTTAATTAATAATATAAAAACGTGCCAAATATTATCGTTAATCTCATGTCAATTTTTTTTTATTATTTTTTATCAGACGTGTATAAGATTTTTTATTTAATTTTTTTTATATATTTCTTTTTTTCTTTTTGCGTTTTGAGGTCTCAAGCGATATCGGTATTTTGTTGTACTTACAATATTAGCATTATCCGTATGTATAGTGTCATGTAGATTGCCGTCTCTTTCAATTTGGAAAAATTTACTTACGTCCTTCCTTCCTTCCTTGATTTTATAATTCGTTTTTATTACGTTGTACGTGAAATGTTGCGTTGTTAAAGCCAATAAAGTCCGTGTCGTTGAAAATGTTGAAAATATCCGTTGAGAATGTTGAGAATGTCCGTATGAAGTTTTAGAAAATATCCGTGAATATGTTAATGTCCTGGAGTGGTGTAAATATTCATGAAGATCCGTAAATGTCCGTAAATGTACGTGTGAATGCCAATTATTTCAGTGGGCTTGTAAAAATGTTCATCGCTGTAGGTTGGCTTGTCGTAACTTTTCGTCTTTTTTTTGTTGTCACTCACTTTATTTGTTATATATTCTTTTTTTTTTAGTTTCAGTGTAATAACTTTTTTTTTTAAACCGGATTTCCGAAAATGTATTATTATTATTATTATTATTATTTTACAATTGTCACTCTTGTCAGTTTCAGCCTAATAAACTTTTTTCACAGTTAGCACTTTTTGTTTAGTTTCAGCACAATATTTTTTTTTTATTGTTGTAAAAGCGAATAATTTTGAAAAATGTTTTTTTTTTTTGCTTCCTCATAGAGGAAGCTTTGTTATGGTGAAAAAAAAAAAATTCCAGATTTTAATGAAAACGTGTTCAGAATGTTCCAAAACATCGAAAAATCACATTTAGAAAAAATGTCCGGATGCGTGTGCGTGTGCGTGTGCGTGTGCGTGTGCGTGTGCGTGTGCGTGTGCGTGTGCGTGTGCGTGTGCGTGTGCGTGTGCGTGTGCGTGTGCGTGTGCGTGTGCGTGTGCGTGTGCGTGTGCGTGTGCGTGTGCGTGTGCGTGTGCGTGTGCGTGTGCGTGTGCGTGTGCGTGTGCGTGTGCGTGTGCGTGTGCGTGTGCGTGTGCGTGTGCGTGTGCGTGTGCGTGTGCGTGTGCGTGTGCGTGTGCGTGTGCGTGTGCGTGTGCGTGTGCGTGTGCGTGTGCGTGTGCGTGTGCGTGTGCGTGTGCGTGTGCGTGTGCGTGTGCGTGTGCGTGTGCGTGTGCGTGTGCGTGTGCGTGTGCGTGTGCGTGTGCGTGTGCGTGTGCGTGTGCGTGTGCGTGTGCGTGTGCGTGTGCGTGTGCGTGTGCGTGTGCGTGTGCGTGTGCGTGTGCGTGTGCGTGTGCGTGTGCGTGTGCGTGTGCGTGTGCGTGTGCGTGTGCGTGTGCGTGTGCGTGTGCGTGTGCGTGTGCGTGTGCGTGTGCGTGTGCGTGTGCGTGTGCGTGTGCGTGTGCGTGTGCGTGTGCGTGTGCGTGTGCGTGTGCGTGTGCGTGTGCGTGTGCGTGTGCGTGTGCGTGTGCGTGTGCGTGTGCGTGTGCGTGTGCGTGTGCGTGTGCGTGTGCGTGTGCGTGTGCGTGTGCGTGTGCGTGTGCGTGTGCGTGTGCGTGTGCGTGTGCGTGTGCGTGTGCGTGTGCGTGTGCGTGTGCGTGTGCGTGTGCGTGTGCGTGTGCGTGTGCGTGTGCGTGTGCGTGTGCGTGTGCGTGTGCGTGTGCGTGTGCGTGTGCGTGTGCGTGTGCGTGTGCGTGTGCGTGTGCGTGTGCGTGTGCGTGTGCGTGTGCGTGTGCGTGTGCGTGTGCGTGTGCGTGTGCGTGTGCGTGTGCGTGTGCGTGTGCGTGTGCGTGTGCGTGTGCGTGTGCGTGTGCGTGTGCGTGTGCGTGTGCGTGTGCGTGTGCGTGTGCGTGTGCGTGTGCGTGTGCGTGTGCGTGTGCGTGTGCGTGTGCGTGTGCGTGTGCGTGTGCGTGTGCGTGTGCGTGTGCGTGTGCGTGTGCGTGTGCGTGTGCGTGTGCGTGTGCGTGTGCGTGTGCGTGTGCGTGTGCGTGTGCGTGTGCGTGTGCGTGTGCGTGTGCGTGTGCGTGTGCGTGTGCGTGTGCGTGTGCGTGTGCGTGTGCGTGTGCGTGTGCGTGTGCGTGTGCGTGTGCGTGTGCGTGTGCGTGTGCGTGTGCGTGTGCGTGTGCGTGTGCGTGTGCGTGTGCGTGTGCGTGTGCGTGTGCGTGTGCGTGTGCGTGTGCGTGTGCGTGTGCGTGTGCGTGTGCGTGTGCGTGTGCGTGTGCGTGTGCGTGTGCGTGTGCGTGTGCGTGTGCGTGTGCGTGTGCGTGTGCGTGTGCGTGTGCGTGTGCGTGTGCGTGTGCGTGTGCGTGTGCGTGTGCGTGTGCGTGTGCGTGTGCGTGTGCGTGTGCGTGTGCGTGTGCGTGTGCGTGTGCGTGTGCGTGTGCGTGTGCGTGTGCGTGTGCGTGTGCGTGTGCGTGTGCGTGTGCGTGTGCGTGTGCGTGTGCGTGTGCGTGTGCGTGTGCGTGTGCGTGTGCGTGTGCGTGTGCGTGTGCGTGTGCGTGTGCGTGTGCGTGTGCGTGTGCGTGTGCGTGTGCGTGTGCGTGTGCGTGTGCGTGTGCGTGTGCGTGTGCGTGTGCGTGTGCGTGTGCGTGTGCGTGTGCGTGTGCGTGTGCGTGTGCGTGTGCGTGTGCGTGTGCGTGTGCGTGTGCGTGTGCGTGTGCGTGTGCGTGTGCGTGTGCGTGTGCGTGTGCGTGTGCGTGTGCGTGTGCGTGTGCGTGTGCGTGTGCGTGTGCGTGTGCGTGTGCGTGTGCGCGTGCGCGTGCGCGTGCGCGTGCGCGTGCGCGTGCGCGTGCGCGTGCGCGTGCGCGTGGGCGTGCGCGTGGGCGTGCGCGTGGGCGTGCGCGTGCGCGTGCGCGTGCGCGTGGGCGTGCGCGTGGGCGTGCGCGTGCGCGTGGGCGTGCGCGTGCGCGTGCGCGTGCGCGTGCGCGTGCGCGTGCGCGTGCGCGTGCGCGTGGGCGTGCGCGGCGTGTGCGTGTGCGTGAATTCGACGTGAAATATTCAAACCGCGATAACTCGAGAACGCCTTAACCGATCAAGCTGAAATTTGGCACACATCATATGTGATCAATAGTCAACGTTTGGTCAAAATTTCGTCCAAAAATGTTCAGTTGTTTTTTTTTGTACGCCATTTTTAATTTCTTCGAAAATGTCTGTACGCAGCGTAGCGCTCGCAATTTTTCAGCTATTGGGCTGAAGACGGGTACACAAATGGAATATCATCACCCGATGATCTTATCAAAATTTCAAGAAAATCGATCGAACCGTAAACATTTTATGACATTTTGAATTTTTCGATTTTTATGCAATTTTTTTTTTTTTTCATGACGCATTTTTCCACATTAAATGTTCATCTATCTATAAAAAGGTGTCAAATTCGTGATCAGCATGAAAAAATACATGAAATTACAGTCCTGGGGCGACATCTAGCGAAAAAGTTGACCGGGCATTTTTGTAGCCAAAATTGCAAAAATTAGTGTTTTTCGGTATTTTTAAACAGCGATTTCTTTGCTTTCCGATGGGATCGCGGAAAAATCCAGGGGTCTATCGTGTTTTAAGACAATAAATAAACAACAGGATGGATATGATGGAGTTAAAATAATTAAATTAAGCGATGTCATTTGAACTTCTCGAGTAAAAATTGAAAGATCGAAACAACATTTGGAACACATAATTCTATGTTATTTTCGCGCCGAGCACAGAGCCTACATCCGTTTTGACCAAAAGTATAAGGTTGGTGTATTTTTCGGGCTAAACCTGAGTCAGCCACCAGTTTTGACTAAAAGTTAATTACGACATTGATGTGGGCAAAAAAGTTGAAAATTCACATTTTCATATAGCTTCCACATAAAAGCTGAAAATTGAAATTTTCACATCACTTCCTAATAAAAGTTGAAAGTTGAAAGTTGAAAGTTGACATTTTTATATCACTTTCTCATAATGGTCCTTTATTCGGAAAGCTTCCTCTATGAGGAAGCCAAAAATATAGTAAATGCTTTCTCATAGAAGGAGCTTTCCGAATAAAGGACCATTATGGGATAGTGATATAAAAATTTCAACTTTCAACTTTCAACTTTCAACTTTTATGAGGAAGTGATGTGAAAATTTCAATTTTCATCTTTTATGAGGAAGCTATATGAAAATGTGAATTTTCAACTTTTTTGCCCACATCAATATCGTATTTAACTTTTAGTCAAAACTGGTGGCTGACTCAGGTTTAGCCCGAAAAAATACACCAACCTTACACTTTTGGTCAAAACGGATGTAGGCTCTGTGCTCGGCGTGAAAATAACATAGAATTATGTGTTCCAAATTTTGTTTCGATCTTTCAATTTTTACTTGAGAAGTTCAAATGACATCGCTTTTTTTTATAATACTGGTGTGCGCGTGTTTTATAGTCCGTAAACCTCTGACACCATGTGATGGTCGTCAGGTATGGTCGAGGAGAATGTATATTAATCGTAGTCAAATAAGTAAAGTCCGGGTAAATGGAATTACTATTTATTGAAGTTAGCCGTGAGTGAAGGAGAGCGTGCGTCTTACAGATTCGGGACGTGGAGATGAACTGAATAAAGGGCCTGACGAAAGTAGGGCCCTCGCCTATTACGGGGCACGACGCGGTATTCTCACGCGCTAATAAGACGGCTGCTGCCCCCGCGTGGCAAATGCAGCGGCTGGACCGCTACCGTGAGAGCGTTCGCGTTCACACGGAAGGTGCTGACGGTAGAAGATTTATGAGGATGCTGATAAAATGTTTAACCTGAGTTTCCTGTGATAAAATATTAGTTTCGAAAATACGGGACCGTCACATCGGGTTCGGGCTCCAAAAGCCTCGAAACGGGGACGGTGGACACCTCCTCGATCGGCACACGATTATGGCAGATCTTAATTTTTTTTATAATAGATCATAACAGCCGCCCAGTCTCGTGCAGATTTTGCAATATCTGGAGACTGTCACAAATATGCAGACACACACACGCACACAGGTCACTGCTGTTGCCACGATTTTTATTTTTATTTTTATTTTTATTTTTATTTTTATTTTTATTTTTATTTTTATTTTTATTTTTATTTTTATTTTTATTTTTATTTTTATTTTTATTTTTATTTTTATTTTTATTTTTATTTTTATTTTTATTTTTATTTTTATTTTTATTTTTATTTTTATTTTTATTTTTATTTTTATTTTTATTTTTATTTTTATTTTTATTTTTATTTTTATTTTTATTTTTATTTTTATTTTTATTTTTATTTTTATTTTTATTTTTATTTTTATTTTTATTTTTATTTTTATTTTTATTTTTATTTTTATTTTTATTTTTATTTTTATTTTTATTTTTATTTTTATTTTTATTTTTTCACGTTTAAATGTACCAATAATCGTACGCGGCTTTTTCTTCGTCTCCCGAGTCTACCGACTCCTCTGAGTCATAGCATAGACTCGGATCACCGCGTCTTTGTCTTTTACACCGGCGATCTACGTCCACGTAACACGTACGGATGTCATACCACCAGCGTGTCTTTTTACACGTGTAATAGTAATAATTAGGAGGAAAGATCGTTGTGTTCCATCAATGCCAAATCTCCGGTATGCGAGATACACCGGTGCGCATGTCACACACACGTAAATCTCGATGCCGAGAATGATAGGCCACTATAGAGTTGGCGATATACTCTAGCGGCTCACGTAACCATATATTTACATTTCCAGGGTCTTGTCTATTACCCGCTGGACAAGCCCAATGCACAAACTTGCACAGCTGGGGGAGCAGGACATGTTGACAAGATCGAGCGCGATTTTTTTATTATGGGTATTAATTTTACCCAATAGGTGACGTAATATAGCCCAATCTTCCCTCCTGTAACGCCTCATATTGTTTAGTACTGTGGCGAGGGCTAAGTACTGCAGCGAATTTGCGGTCCATCGAATTTCCTCAGTACCATCGGCCGTCACACGTAATGTCCACGAAACACGCGGCGATAATCTTGGTCTTGCATCAAGATCTTCTTTTACACGTATACCGTATTCTATTGTCACACTGTTATAATACTATGGGTCTTCCTCACTATCTCCAAAACTACAATCGTCTTCCTCGTTTTGATATTCAATACACTCGAAAAATTCGTAACAGTTTTTTTCACTATCATCTTCTTCACCGTACGAGTGTTCAGCGCACACGGAGAATTCGTGAGCCATTTTTTCAACAGTTATCGGTTTGAAAGTTAGCGACACGTAATCTGATGAAATACTGATAGTGTCGCGTCTCACAAATGTTTTCGCGCAATCAAATGATTTGCTGGCTAAGCTGTAGTTGAGAACTAAGAGGTGGGGTAGAGTTTACGCACGTGCCGAATAAAATTAGCAAAATATCGGGTTTTATATACATCCGGAATCGCGAGGCAAGATCTGTCGTGATTTAGTCACACATCGGTGTATTATTTTTTATTGTGTATCGAGATGCCATACTGCCGCTTACTAATCCAGAGGCGTACCGAGGATCGAATTTGCTAACTATGCATTCGGGTAGAACACAACAAAGCATCGGCTGCTTTATAGATCGAGTGTTATATGCGATTAAAATCGCAAGAATTACTCAGTCGTAATTTAGCGAGGCGTCGAAGCGTTATCATTTCATCGACCAAGAATGTCAGATCGCGCCCTTCACGAGGGCATTTAAAATTTGTTGAAATTGACAAAGCCTTGGTGTGTACAGATTCGACGGCATTGCGACGAAAAGTGTTGTTCAAAATTGAGACGATTAAGAGGCAAAAAACTCGTAAAACGTTTGAAGTATATTCTACAGTGGGCACCTTTAAGGGCCATTGTAACAGCTTACAGCAGAGAGCTTCTAAACTGCCAGAGGGTGCTAATGTGTGTGTTCGAAGAATTGCAACGGCGAGGTCTTGAAGAAGCTCCAGGCGTCCGTGCCATTGGCGAAGAAATCGGAAGTGAGTAATACTTATTAATTATTTTACCCTTATCAGGTTAACCTGTGCCCTCCAATTACTCAAGAGCTCCGCTTAGATTCCCTAAAAAATTTCGGTAATGTTCACGTATCTTTCGCTCGCGTATCTCTCACCGTTCTCGAGATGTTTTACAATTTCACTTTAAGGAGTAACATTCAAGCATCATTAAGGGAGTGTTTTTATTGGCTGATTGTGTTTGACTACCTGACAGTGCGCCCCCCGTGCGACCGCCCAAAATTTTGTCCGTTTTCGCGTATCTCTCGCCGTTCTTGAGATATTTGACAATTTCACTTTAAGGGTAACTTTCAAGCATCATTAAGGGCGTGTTTTTATCGGCTAGTCGGGTTCGACTACCCGACTGCGCACCCCCTTAGTATCACCCAAAATTTTGTCCGTTTTCGCGTATCTCTCACCGTTCTCGAGGTATTAGACAATTTTGCCTTAAGAGGCAGCTTCACCGTGTGACCAGCGATTCCGTCGCCTCATAGTTAGCCTACGACAGACAGAGGCAGCTTCACCGTGTGACCAGCGATTCCGTCGCCTCATAGTTAGCCTACGACAGACGCATTAACGCACACGGTGAAGCTGACCCTATATACCTTAAGAGGCAGCTTCACTGTGTGGTCATTCGAGTTGGACGCCGCATAGCAATCTATGATAGTTTCAGAGCTCGCGGTGAAGCTGCCTCTTAAGGCAAAATTGTCAAATATCTCGAGAACGGTGAGAGATACGCGAAAACGGACAAAATCGTAGCCGTACTAGTGGGTGCGCAGTCGGATAGTCAAACCCGATTAGCCAATAAAAACACCCCCTTAATAATGCTTGAAAGTTATCCTTAAAGTGAAATTGTCAAATATCTCGAGAACGGCGAGAGATACGCGAAAACGGTAAAAAATGTTGAGGTTGTAAGGGGTAGCTGAAGCTGATCCACTAAAAATTTCGATAATACAGTTTGGTCGTACCGTGAAGCTAACCCATTTTCACTTATTTTATAGGTTATCGTCTCTTGGATGCAACGAGTGATGTAGAAGCAGACCTCATAGAGCAAACACGGGCTGCGGAAGAAGCAGATCAGATCCAACATTCCAGCAATCGTAAGTATTATAAAAGTGAAAAAGAAAGCAAATTGTTTCATCATCGGTATTTTTTAGGTTCTCAAGGGAATGTGGAAGGTAAAGAAGAGTCGCTTATAATATCAACAGACCAAATTTCGAACATCGGACTCAATAAGCAAGAGCCTGTAGCAGGTCCGTCCAACATCGGGGAACTTATACCAGAGCCACACGGTTTGTGTAGTCCTGAGACATTCAACTTCCAGTCGCACCAACCATGAGAATATCCTGATGTCTATGAAGCAGAGAGGTCGGAAAAAAAATATCGCTGGGTTCAAAGCATCTTAGGCCTCGCAGGTAAATATTTGTGTTTGCCTGCTGAAATAATAAATTATGGGTCATTTATATTCATTACATTTTATCATGTAGATCCTCCATAGTGTGCAGATCGGGTTTCTAGGGCGGGGTATCAGGTATTAATCATTTACATCTATCCTATTATATCAATGAATTTTAAATAATATATAATTTCGTTTGCAGAAGTACAAACAGGTTCCGGCCAGGCACGTAACGCTGCTAGGGACGAGTTATTTGGAGACATCAGGCCGCCAGGAGACCGTGTTGAAATAATTCAGGATGCTGTACGTTATTTTAAGCGGTTCAAGCTCCGTAGGCGTGAGATGACGATGCGCGTTCGTCAGCAGCCAGCTGATTTTAGTAGTATTATAGAGTGGTTAGAAGGGGCGTTTCGCGATCTCCTGACGCATATCACCAGCTCCTGCGAGGGTGGTGATTATGCGGATATTTCGTTTACCGCGAGCACCTTGGCGCATGGGCCCGTCTGGATTTCTTTTCGGCCAGTACGCGATCTCACTTTTCACGATGTATGGCAATTGATTACCAGTGTTGCTCAAAGTGCAGCCTCCCTAAATATTAATGAGGAGTGCAATATAAAAACGTGTATCGTCAAGGGAATCGAGGGTAGGGGGTGGAAAAAACTTACATTTAAGGGCGTCGCGAAACGATCCATTCTATCGATTCGAAACGATGATAATTTGTGTTTACCGTGCTCATTGGTGACCGCCCGGACGTACGCTAAACGAGGCGAAATACGAACAGGCGCGCTCCATATTAATTGGCAGCGTATAAGACACGCTAGAGGCTTATTACAAAAAAAGCAGCGCTGGAACTTATAAGAGCTGCAAATGTGTGTGTCCCGAGAGTTGGCTGCGGTGTGCGTGAGGTTGCGAACTATCGAGATTATTTAGCTCGAGATGGTATCGCGATCGTTGTTTTTGAGTTACTGAGTTTAGGGACACGCAGGAAAAAAGTGCTATTCGACAGCACACAACAAATTTTGGATACAGTAGGAACGATTTAACACACTTTGTACATTCTGTATAGCGAACGTTTGCCTCATTTCGAGCCGATTTTAAATCTCACCGGTGGTGCGGGTAGTTCGAATTTTTGCTCGAGTTGTAACGCTCTATATCGGCGCGCAGAGCACAGATGTTAAAAAAAAAAAAATGTCCACGATGTTGGGGATCGCCGCCGTGCAACCAGACCTTAAACAACACCATCAATTGCACGTCATGCAATCACAATTTTTTTGGAGCAGAATGTTTTCGAAATCATACGATCGATAGAAAGTACTATCGTTAGACCGTCAACGTTTGTAAAACCCCGCAACGTTGTCGTAGCTGTTTTCAAGCGATACGTCCCTTGGAAAAGAAACACAAATACAAATGTGGTGTAGAATTCTGTAAAATATGTAAATCCGTTCAGCCGTTCAATCATCTATGCTTCATGAGACCGATACGCATAAGCGATCTGAAAACAAATCTCATTATTTTTTATGATTTCGAAACGCAACAGTGTACGCCTGTAAACGGGGACGATACTACATTCGTACATGAGCCAAATCTTTGTGTAGCATAACGAGTCTGCACTCTTTGTTGTGACAATGATTCTATCGCTAAAGCGTGTGAAAATTGTGGGCCCCACGAGTTTGTGTTTAGACACAATCCCATAAGTCAGCTCGTAGAATGGGCTATGCAAAATTCCGAGAAATACGCGAAAACAATTTTAATTGCACATAACACCGGGGGTTTTGATGCCCAGTTCATCTTATGATACGTGATTAACGAGAAAAAGACGCAACTGCCAACGCTAATAATGAACGGTACAAAGATTATCACTATGTGTATCGGGAAGATCGTGTTTCTCGATAGTCTGCACTACTTCCACATGTCTCTAAGCGCTCTACCAAAAGCCTTCGGTCTTCACGGAACTGCTGCTAAAGGGGCTTTCCCGCATCTGCTCAACACAACTGAAAATCAAAATTATGTAGGTCCGTTCCCACCTATAGAATATTATAGTCCTGAAACGATGCGAACGGCCGAGCGAGAAAAATTATGTGCCTGGTACCGCGAGACGATAGATGCTAATTATGTATTCGATTTTGCAAAAGAGATTATAAAGTATTGTACGACCGATGTCACGATACTGAGAGAAGCGTGCGTGGTTTTCCGCAAAATGTTTATCACCACCGGCAACGTTTGCACTTTTGAAGAGAGTACGACAATAGCATCGGTGTGTTTTCAGGTTTTTCGTAAAAACTTTCTGAAACCCGAGATGATCGTTGTTATCCCGGCAGGAGGGTATAGATGGGCACATAATGAGTAAAAAAAAAGCGGTCTCGTGGCTCGTGTGGATGGAATATTCTCTCGGTCAACGTATTATTCACGCCGGTCGATCGCGCGAATTTGAATTGCCTCAAAACCTACTGGTTGACGGTTACTATGAAACCCCTGACGCAACGCACATATTACAATTTCGTGGCTGCTACTGGCACGAGTGTTCACGCTGCTTTCTCATGACTAGAGCTGGAGAGTGTGGCGGTGTACCGATGAACGAGCGTCTCGAGACAACCATTGCTATAACTAATAGAATCAGAAACAGTGGTTATGAGCTAACAGAAATATGGGAGTATGAGTATGATGTTAAAAGCCGATGCAGAAATGCGTGCAGTCGTTGAAAATCATTCACTAGTCACATCAGAACCTCTCAATCCGCGCGATGCATTCTTCGGCGGTCGTACAGAAAACATGGTTACACTCTAGGATGGAAAGGATACAGAACAATTACGATACGTCGATGTTTGCTCTCTGTATCCTTACATTTGTAAGTTTGGAAAGTATCCTGTAGGTCACCCGAGGGTGTATGTCGACGACGAGTGTATGGAATTGACAGGTCCTGATAATACCGACCTTTCGCGGGTTGAGGGTCTTGTTAAATGCACAGTGTTGCCACCACGTAATCTTTATCACCCAGTGTTACCTGTACGCATGAACCAGCGACTGCTCTTTGCTCTGTATCGTAGCTGCTGCGAAATTATTAATCATGAAGTATGCACACATGAAGACCCTTCCGAGCGCGTGTTCGACGGTACATGGGTAGTGGACGAGCTGCGAAAAGCTGTCTCGTGTGGATACAAGGTGATACGTGTGAGCGAGATTTGGCAATATGAGATTGCACAGCTTAATCGGGATACACAACAGGGCGGGCATTTTACCAAATACATAAACACTTTTTTGAAAATCAAACAGGAGGCCAGTGGCTGGCCTGAAAACTGCTCGGGAGACGAGAACGCGCAAGATGAATATATTACCGCTTTCGAACAGTCTGACGGTGTTAAGCTAAGTCGTGACGCAATACAGAAAAATCTGGGTTTGCGCCTTGTAGCTAAACTGTGTCTAAATGTATTCTGGTGGAAATTTGGATAGCGTGAAAATCTCCCACAAACTGCAATAGTTTCGACGCGCAAACAGCTTATGGAGCTACTGACGAGTCCCGAGCATGAGATTACCGGTATTTTGCCTGTAAATCATAAAATACTGTATGTCAGTTATACGAACACTGATGATGCTGTAACACCATTAGGTATAGCAAACGCCGTCATTGCTGCCTATACCACAGCTCAAACGCACTTGAAATGGTATAGCTACCTCGAACCGCTGAATCGCCGCGCTCTGTATTGTGACACAGACTCTGTTATTTACGTAACCAAGAACGATCCGCTCGAGTATGAATCGGCAATAGGATCACTATTGGAGGTCTTACTAATGAGCTGAGCGAGGCTAGCTATACTAGAATTTTTGTTTCAGGTGGGCCAAAATGTTATTCACTTGTGTGCGTGCTCCTGACAGATCGGAAAACGAGGTCTGCAAAGTAAAAGGAATATCGCTCAATTTTGCAAACGGCTCGTTCATCAATTATCAATCATTACGCTCATTTATACTTGGCGAAAGAGAGGAGCCAATCATACTAAACTACAATGCGATTAGACGCACGGAATTTCATCACGTTGTCACGAGACCCGAAACGAAGTCGTGTCAGCCATCTAGTATCAAGCGAAGACCCGACGGCGAATATAGGTCGCTGCCTTACGGCTACAAAGATTAGCGATACATTTCCGCCATGTAAAAATATCTGTAAAATGTAACCTGTAACAAATATAGTATAAAATAGATGTTCCCTTTGACCAATTCCTTTATCAACACGTGTAACAAGAGTATTTTACTCAGACTCTAAAATGGATACGCGCTGGAAACATCCTTGGACCTCAATGATTTGCGGACCCACCGGCTGCGGTAAAACGTATTTTGTGAAAAAATGTCTAAAGTTTATTTCGCGAATGAACAGTGAGCCATTCAAGAGAATTATTTTCTATTATTCCGAATGGCAGCCGGCATACACAGAGTATGGGACATCAATAGAATTTCATGAGGGCTTACCGCATAGTGCAGATTATGCGAACGATCCGCGTGCCGAACTTATAATTATCGACGATTTAATGACGGAAACATCGAATAACAGTGTTGTTGATCTATTTACTAAAGGTAGTCATGATACAAATTTGAGTGTGATTTTTATAACGCAAAACTTATTTCATCAGGGTAATGGACAACGAGATATATCACTGAATGTTAATTATATAGTTGTTTTCAAAAATCCTCGTGATTGTGCTCAAATACAGCATTTAGCGCATCAGATATAACCCGAAAACCCATACTTTTTGCAAGGGGTTTATCACAATGCGACGTCTAAGCCACACGGTTATTTATTACTAGATTTAAAATAAGCGACGCCTGATAATTGTAGATTTCGCACGTGTATCTTTCCCGATGATCCCCATCATTTTGTGTACGTACCGCGAAAGAAATTAAGAAGCAGCTGTACGTCAGGAGAATTACCAGTTCTGCTTTTATAATGACAGACAACGGATCGTTGTGCTACGAAAAGAACGATGCGATATTGCAAACTCTTTGGTATTCTGATGAGGAGCAACGCAAGTCGAATTCAAGTGCTATTAAGTGTCTCGTCGATAGCGAATTGTATATTCTGCGTAATAACGCTCTGCTGAAGACGGGTATTCGCCGTGGAAAAGGTGAAAGGCATTAATTTGTCGGAAAAAGTATCAGTCAACATCTTGTAATGGCACGCAGCGGATCGCCCCTCTGCAAGAAGCACGTTGCGATATTGCACGCCCTTCAGCATTTCAACAAGGAACAGCGCGAAGCCCTTTTGCGTAAAGCAGACCCTCGTATAATTCGGTGTATCTGTGAGTGCGTTCGACATATCCTCCACGGTAACGTGTCTCTGAAGTCTGCCCAGAGGAAAAAATTATGTAAACACGCAGCTGTTCTTCGTCGTTTAGCTGCAAGAAAAGGCAACTGGAAGAGTAAGAAGCGATTCGTTGTTCAGAGTGGCGGGTTCTTGCCCCTTTTGCTTGCACCGATACTAGGCACTGTCCTGGCAAATTTGATTAGTGGCGGCTGATAATGGAGCATGCGAGGAAAATGGTGTTAGTACCTGAGGAGAATCTATTACAGGTTAACGCACCGGGTCAGAGGCAGCAAGCTTTTGCCGCGGGCGCACCATAATCGCAGGAAGCGCAAACTATTAGCGCAACCTTAAGCCGATTGGACACCGAAATGAATGAAATCTTAAATTCTAATAAATATAAGGATGAGAGAGAAAAGTGGGCGGCATATCTGGCTGTGCTTCAGCGCTATCTTCATTTTGTCGATAGTGAGCGAACTCATCAGCAGCTTGAACTCCGAAAAAAAGAGGTCCCATTGATGGATAATGAAAAAAAAAAAGAAGAAATCACTACGAGCGTGAACGACTCCATCATAATTGAAAGTGTACCGCAAAAATTTCGCCCAAAAGCGAAACTTCTACTGCGTCGTTTGCACGATGAACGTCCACCAAATTTTTCTTGGAACGCCGCTGGAACCGTTTCTATCAAGGGAAAACCGATCAAGGATTCGAATATTGTTGATCTTATGAACGATGCTATGCGTGCGCGAAAAGTCTCCAAACCAGTAGGGCGCAAAAATTTGCCGCTTTTTTAAAAGCGATACAAACACCTCGAGAATTTGTCGGGAATGAGGAATTATGGCAGGAATCAAGGGCAAACTCAACACTACAGCAGGATCAAACAAGCAGCAGTGACGCTGGCGATATCAGCGACCTCGACGGTCAGTCTTCGTCGTACTACAGTGATGATAAGAGCACCGGGACTACACGCACTGTACAAAGTGGTTCGGGCTGTTACCGCAAGAAAAGACGTGTAACTTGGGCTAATCTTAAATTATAAAGATGAAAATATTAGAAAAAAGTGTACTTTGACCCCTCCCACGAAGCATCGTTTTCGGGCGCTGCTCAATTGCTACGAGCGATTCAGAAAAAAAAATATCCGGTAAAAAGGCACTACAGTGGCTCGAGACTCAGGAGACTTACACAAAACATAGACTTGTGAGGCGGCGATTTCCACGGCGTTTTTACAATGTTCGAAACATTGACGATGTTTGGGAGGCTGATCTTGTAGATCTTCGCTCTATCAAGGATTACAATGACAGTTATGTTAATCTCCTCGTAGTTATAGATGTTCTTAGTAAATACGCCTGGGATGTTCGTAGTAAATACACCTCTATACGATAAGACAGCGACATCTGTGACTACAGCGTTTACGCATATATTATTACAAAAAATCAGTAATGGTAGAGCGCCGATTTGTGTACCGTCGGATAGAGGTAAAGAATTTATAGGTACTGCATCCAGACTTTCTTAGAAAAGAAGAACATTCAGTTCCGAGGTGTAAGAAACCCCGATATCAAAGCCCCTATTGTGGAGCGCTTTAATAGAACACTAAAAGAAAGAATGTGGCGTTATTTCACATACTCTAGAGAGAAACGATACATTGACGTTCTGCAGGATATTGTCTTGGCATACAATCATACGCGGCATAGCGGCATAAAAATGACTCCGGCATCTGTGACATTCGCCACAGCCGCTAGGGCTCGGGCCAATCTGCTGCAACGATATAGTGCTCCTGAGCAGCACAGGCCTCCTAAATACAGGGTAGGCGATTTTATACGCAAAGTAAAGCAAAGGCAGCCTTCGCAAAAGGTTACGAGAGTGGTTGGACCAGCAAGGTATTTAAAATACATCGCGTATCATGCACCAGATGGCCAGTAGTATACATCTTACGTGATCTTCATGACGAGGATATCGACGGTATCTTTTACGAGCCCGAATTATCGAAAGTACAAATGGTTGCTCAGCCCAAGAAGAATAAGAAAGGAAAATCAAAATGAAAGACGAATTTTATGTTGTTTTGCCTAGCAACAGCAGTATGGAATATTACCCTGATAACAAGACAACGTGATACACTACTCATTTACCGTAGTGCTTGACTTTGACATGTTTGTTGGGCTGTTTCTTTAGCAGAAATATAAATATCCCTGACAATGCTGCATGTACCGCCTGAGGTTGAGCAGAATTTTATCAACTTTGTAACTAATGCCGTGACGAATGGTACGGATGTCGGCGTGGTCTATGAAGAAGATCGAACAATGCTGCGTGTGCCGCCTGAGGGTGAGCAGAATTTTATCAGCTTCGTAACTAATGCCGGGACGAATGGTACGGATGTCGGCGTGGGCTATAAAGAAGATCGGGTTTGCGTACCTCCAGGTGTGTACCGTAGCATAGACAAATTACTCGAAACAATTAACGATTGTGACGTAATTTTCGGGAACTCAACGCGAAACGGTAACAAAAATCTGAAACCAAAAAAAAACGCGAAATCGAGAACTCAGAAACGTCACCTTCGGCCGTTCACCCTCACGGATGCATCGCCGTCCCGGTGGGCGCCAGTTAATTTTTGTTTCGCCGGTATTAACAACCGGACTAAGGCTGGAGAGAGTGGAACCTCAACTCCAGCAGCTAATTTTGTATCGCCGGTATTAGCAACCGGACTAAGGCTGGAGAGGGTGGAACCTTAACCCCAGCAGCTAATTTTTGTATCGCCGGTATTAGCAACCGGACTAATATCGGTACTCAATCTGGAGGTCGGTGGAACGGCCGACCTCCGCAGGGTAGATTTTTGGTTCACCGGAATTACCAAACCGGACTGATATCGGTACGAGAACAAACGCCGATGCACTCGCAAGAGCGAACGGTTGCGGAAATGCACAGTCGCTCAGGATGCGGTTTATGGTAGAAGGGTCGCGATTCGAGGCCGATAGAATAGCGGACGAAATCCAAGAAAAACCGGGATCTCAAACTTTAAATAAACGAGAGCAATTATTTATTGGCTGAAAAGCCACGGGATCGCACACAAGTGCATCGAGAGCGCTCAGCCCGCTAAAGGGTCGAGCGAGGGTAACGAAAGCGGATCTATATGCGATCGATAAATTATCTAAGCGATATACTCACCGAAACAGCGTAATTAAATCCAATGATCTGGGGCGGGAACCGCATCTTACGATGCTTCGAGAACTTAAACACAATCACTGCACCTCAAAAGCATCATCCGACACACATCTTGATCACAGAAAATCGCTACAAGATATCGGAACGAAATCCGCACGAAACACAGCACACGAGTCGAACATCGAACGCGCGAAGTGACAGGTAGCAAGCGAGACGCACGAACCGGAGCGAAAGCGATCGCTGGAGTCTACGACAGCGCGAGCGAGACACGCATCGCGAGCGCGAGACAATACCCGAAAAACCGTAAACACGGGAGCGCAAGAGAGGTCGGAGCTGCCTCGAGGACGACTCTCGGCGGACTGATTAGCCTACGACAATACATCCAACGGGACGTTATGATTATTGCGGGATCTTTAGCCGATAACTACTGCCCTCTCAAACTATTACAGAGCGTAAAATTTAAACGGGAGCCGAAACTATAACCCGGTAACTTTGAGATTCGTCGCGATCGTTACTCTCAATTCACGGAGTGAAAACCAGGCTCTCTTTAACTAAAACGCCGCACAAGGAGTTCCACCCTTGCCTAGACAAAACCGTAACTCCGCCTGTTCTCCAACTCCGTGCATTATCACCTAAACAAAGTGCCGGGTTTGCACCGGACTTTGACGTATTCGCGACGAAGTGTCGGCGGGTTCTCCTCTATTCGTGCTTCTCCATACTTCGAGATTCCCTCCACCGAATAGATTCGAAATCCCGACTTTAACTGAATCTTAACTGTAACCGTAACCATACAAAAATAACATGAATCCGAAAGTTAGCGGAAACTGTATTCCCATAAGCTGAATCGTACCGCGATTAGCGAGAGAGGCAGCAAAACGAGGTCTATACCACAAAAAAACGGTATTTTCGCAAAAAAAAAGTACTGGATGCTTTTTTCTTTATTTTGTGACGGTGATTCCAAAAAAATCACATCACGCGATATACCGTGTGTGTCCGGTCACTTGAGGTGCCGATGTGGCCACAATGGATACGTGACAGTAAAGCGCATCTGCACCGCATGTACGAATTTGGAATACTCTTTCTATTTTTCATCCGTATTAAACAAAATTCTAGGATTCTCCCATAATCATGGTATTGTAGCTCGAAGTGACACTAAGTACATTGACCAGCGACCCGCTGGTCTAAACAATCGGCTTCCTAATATGTGCTTCGTTTATACTGATATATGTGAACCCTACATCACGGGTGATTTGCACACGCCTCTCCTTCGTGTCGTCCCCTCCGCCGTGGCCGATAATTATAATTATGGGTCTGTAAAAATTAGAAGCTTTTCGCCACCGCGGTTCATACCATTATTGCGTACCAGTTGTAAGAGATGAATTCGGTGAGCAGATATCATTCGAGTATGGGACGCTGACAGTGACATTACACTTCCGTCGTAGAGATTGACAACATTATCGTTAAAATGGAATATTATGACGCATACTTTGACCCCCAGATCGGCGGTGATATCGGGAGCAGCGGCTATGGCGGTATCAGTCATGTATACATCGGTTCCCCGAACCAGTGAGGTCACGGAATCGGTAGCTTCCTCGGTGGTCTCTTTCGACGCATCATACCGCTCGTGAAACAAGGGGCCCGAACCGTAGGCAAAGAAGCGTTACGCTCAGGTGTTAATTTAGCCAATGACATATTGGATAAGGGTATATATCCGCGAGAGGTCTTTAAAACACGCCTGCGTGAATCGAGTGTAAATTTAAAGCGAAAGGCCGAAGAAAAAATTAATAATCTTATGCAGGGCTCCGGCTATAAAGCGGCTAAAATAAGCAAATTGCTGCATTCACTTGATGGTGCTGGTGTGCGACGCATCGGTGTGAAAAAAAGAAAGAAATCGTCAACGTCGCGAAAACTTTCTGGTCGTGTGAAGAAGAGAAAAGGAAACAAAAAGACAGTGAGTAGAAGGAAGAAAAAGACGGGCGGTAAGAAGAAGAAGAAGAAGAAGAGACTGAAGAAGAAGTCGAGGACCGTATCCGATATTTTCGCATAGCCGACTAAATCAGGGCGAAAATGGCGTTCTTACACGCTCATTCTTGCGAGTGTCTAAAGCCGGAGCTTGAATTATTCACGCTACCACCGACCCAAACCACGATTGAGGGGACACAATGGGTGTACTATAAACCAATCTCGTCACTGACGGATAACGCGCCTATCGAATTTCTGTTACCCGGTGAGGGTGACGAGTACATTGATCTTGCGCATACTATGCCGAGTATGCGCGTTGAAATAATACCGCCGCCGAAGCCCAAAGACGCCGAGGCGCCAAAAGCCGGGCCTATCAATAATTTGCTGCATTCAATGTCCAATCAGATCGACGTATTCTTGAATCAGAAACTAGTATCACCGCCTAATAATGCGTGCGCATACAGAGCATACATTGAAACACTCTTAAATTACAGGACCGGTGCGAAGTCTTCTCATCTTACAAGTGCCCTGTGGTATAATGATACAGCCGGAAAAATTGATGATGCGTTTGATGGTAATGCAGGGCTCGTCTCACGAAGACATCTTATGAATACCAGCAGCAATCAGGTTGCTCTCCTCGGACATCTTCACTGTGACTTCTTCAATCGGGAGAGATTTTTTATAAATGGCGTTGAGGTGCGCATACGACTAGTGCGCACCAACGATGCTTTTTGTCTTATAAGCCATTCCAAAGGCTGCAGCATGAAGATTGTCGAAGCATCTCTCCTTGTACGTCGCGCCAAAATAGCACCCGGTATACTCCTAACCCACGAACGGGCCCTCTCCAAATCTACAGCTAAGTATCCAATGACTCGCGTGGAAGTTAAAGCAGTATCATTGCATGCTGATGTTCATGGTGATACTCTGGATAATGTCATACTAGGACAGCTACCAAAACGCATAATTATAGGGTTTGTCGATAATAAAGCCTTCAATGGCGATCGCAAACTGAATCCCTTTAACTTTCAAAATTATAAAATAAAATATCTTTCTTTGTGTGCCGACGGTGTGCAGATACCGACAAAGCCTCCGCAGCCTGACTTTGAAGCAAGAACGCAATACGTGGATGCATATCACACATTATTCTCCGGTACAGGTATTCACTTTCTCAATCAGGGTAATTGTATTTTGCGTACAGCTTACCCTAATGGCTATTGCCTATTTGCATTTGATCTAACGCCAGATCTTTCGGCAAATAGTAATAGGCATTGGAATTTGTGAAACACGGTAGTGTCAGAATAGCAGTTCGCTTCGAGGAAGCTCTAAATTCAACGGTTAACTGTATTGTGTATGCGGAATATGATAATGTATTAAAGATTGACTCATCCCGACAAGTAATTGTCGATGGAAGTCGGTGGGTAGAGCGCTAAACTCCCGCGGTCACGCCTTCAGTTTTACCCGAGAACTCGCGTTAAATGGTCGATATCATGGCCGTTGTAATTGATATACAGAGTCTAAAGGATAAATTCAATCATTTTACGCCGAAAGAAGTGGCTATCACCTCAGTGCATTCAACATACCTCGGCCACTGGTTAGTAAAACCGAACTGTACTCATGACGATCTACCACCAGCTATAAAGAGACAAAATACGTGGTTGAAAACCAATCATCACGGTATTGCATGGTCTGAAGGCGATACATCCATACAAGCAGTCGAGCTTATTCTAAAGAAAATTGCGGCAGAATCTGATCGAATATTCACTAGAGGCTCCGATAAAGCACGATACCTGGCGAATCTCACAGAATGCTTCATCATACATTTGGAAGAAGAAGAAGAAGTACCATCATTCCGTAACCTACCAGCGAGCAATACGCGTTGCATATATCATGGTTTGCTGCACAAGAACCACACATATAAGTGTGGTCTCAACAACGTAACAAACATAAAAGCGTGGCTCTCTCATAGTGATCGCTTTGATTCTCTGTGGGAATATCGTACCACTACTAGTTGGAGGGTCGGCCTGTCAGAGAAGGGTCGCAGGGTCGGCCTACCGGAGAAGAAACAGAACCGTCTGCTAATTGTTATGAACAGCCTTCAAATTCTACAATCTCTCCGAAACATAAAGGATCATACAATAGGCGTATACCCAGTAGATCGCATACCGAAGGTGTGGACGAAACCGACAGCCTTACTTGGTAATACCGATGGATACAAATTACCCAGGACCCACTGGGTCGCCATGTACGTCGATCGAAATGGTCACGGATGGTTCTTCGACAGTTACGGACTCCCACCAATCATCCCAGAGCATCTCGCACGTCTCCGAAGAAACTGCAAACTTTTCCGATGCAACACTATTCAACTTCAGGGTCCGAATTCGCAGTATTGCGGACAGTATTGCGTTATGTTTCTTCATTATATGTGCACTGGCCTCGGTGTTAATAAGTTTAGAAGTATATTTTCAAACGACTTGTCGAGAAACGATAAAATAGTGTATGATTATTATAACGCATTCATCAATAGTCGCTTTAGGTCACAGGGTAAAATTTTCAGCACTGGTGCTACCATAGATGGTAGTTATAAGGCCAGTCTTAGTGATAAGTATTTGCATTGTATACAGCGCTGTTGGCCTCGTAGCCGAGTATTCTAAATACGCTTATAAAATAAATATTCAAAAATATTTTTCCATCTTCTTCTACCTACTCTGTATCGCTTACATCTCCAAGCCACGTGTGGACGGCGATCTTTCGAGCTGATGACAGCAGATATTATATTTCTTTAAAAAATGGCGTCGATCTCATCAGATATTATATTTTTCGGTGGGACGTGAGAGAATGCACGAAATAAACAAGGGTAAGTAAACTGCCGGGGGGACTATGAGTCACGGGTAGTTTGCAGCGTCAGCAGAAGACGCTATCATAACTTCGCGAGCCTTCGTGAATAGCTATTAATCGTGATCGAGTCGTGACAGAGGTTAGAAGTAAAAAGAAGAGCCGTATTCATAGTACAATCTCTAAGCCTCTTCTCCATTGAAGTCAATGCTGAGGAAACGGCTCGAGTTAAAAGTACGCATAGAAATACACTTACGCAATATTGCGAAATTAAAATCGTTGGTACGTGCAAGATCAGAGTTTTAAAGCGTTATGCGACGCCTGGAAGAGTTCAGTCTCAACGATGGATCTCACCAAAATTAACAAAGTGGGCATGCTTGCGTCGTTCCTGTCCGCTAAAAAACTATCCGAACTGTCACTCGAAAGGGATTATGGTGTCACCGATATATTAAGCGTGAAGACAACATTCGGCACGAGGTTCGCTGTTGATATCAAAGAGGCGTTTACCTTTTACTTACCTACGAGATTCGTTAAGGTCTTCGAGGAAGACACCAATCTCTTGCAGCAGGTAAAAACGGCTGCGCATGACAAGAATCTGCTCATGCGATACCATGGAACACCTGATAATAATCTGGAGTTCAAACCCGTCCGTCAAATGGAGGGGTCATAGCTTGTAATCAAACTCATGAGTGCTTTGGGAAATCGGGTATCTATCGACAAGAGCTCATGGTCTGATTTCCAAAACATTTCATCACCATTATGGCGTACCTCCAGGAAAGAGAAGTCATCACCAACGTCCATAATATCTACGAGAATATTTCAGCTGTTCACACTTGCAGACTCCCATAAATAATTACTTGGTTACAAAAATTTTATCGATTGGGTCTATGTACAAGGAAATAAATACAAATTGTATTACGCGCCTCTTCCTCGAGATCATAGACGTAGTACCCCCACTTTCCCAGTGTCGCCACAAATATTTCAAGATAGGAAACAAACCATTTCCTTAGTAACGCGGTCTCCTATGCGCCTCGCTCCTCCGCGTTGATCTTCATTCTTTCGCTTTGTGTCAGGGTCGTCACACGTATATTATAGCTTAAGAGTAATTGAGAAGAAAGTATGGACAAGTGAAGAAGGAAGAGGACTTCTTCGGTCGAGGAAGATAAAGAGAATCGTAGAATACGACGGAAAATTCAACGTTTGGAGGAGAGATTGGATCGAAAGGAAGGAAAGCGTCGTAAGTAGTGAGCTAGCCTCACTTCTGTTGTCGTTGGGCAAGGGACGCTTCGGCATTTGATGCCGTGTACTGAATCGGTATTATTGATTGTGCAAGCGATTTTATCGTTCTGCACGGTGCTTCTGGCTCTTACCAGTACGCACGACTTCGTTTGACGAAGGACATCAGTACGAAAATCGGAACGCTTGGGTGAGACCCATTAAGCGCGTCGACAATTTTGGCGGATCGGCCGAAAAATCTCTTTTTAAGGGAGAGTTCGCAGAAAATGGACACCATCGATTTCCGAGATTTATCGAACCCTTGTGGTTATAGGTAAGCGCTCGCTATCTCGGACCTCGTCGAGGTCACGAGCTTCGTCAGGTCGAAGACATTCTCGAGTTCGAGCATCACACTCACTTATCCGATCACATTCGTCGGTTCGATCTGCATCAAAACTCTCGCTTGCTCGAGCCGAATCGAGACGTTCACAAATGAGGAGACGTTCGCCATTGCGAGCCAGTTCGACGCGTTCTTCGTCGAGACATTCGCCAGTTCGGAGGAGTTTGTCAGCTCGATCCCACTCGAGGCCGACGTCGGCTCGTGGTTCGCAGACGATACGGCAGTCGAATTCTCGATCTCGATCGAGACACGCGACACCAAGCGGTCAAGAGGTCTTGCCAGCTGCCGAGGAATCTCCACAGGACGACGAACCGGCGCTTCCTGCGGGCCAGACGGGAATAGTAACTGAGTCTCCAGAGGAGGCATCGGTACCGGAACACGAAGTCGAGCTTCATCAGGAGATCTTAAGCGTGATTGGAGCTCATTTTGAGACCGATAAGCAGACCGCTGCCGCGGTTCACAAAGACGTGGCTTTGCGTTGGGCAGAGATTTTGAGAAAAGGTCTTCCGGCGGACGAGGTTACGAAACTCTTGGAAAAATATCCGGCCCCAGAAAATTGTACATTTATTGTGGTGCCAAAATTGAACGGGGAAATTATTGCCGCCATTCAGGAGTCTGCGTTGAAAAGGGATAAACGTATTGTGGAAAAGCAAGAACACGTTGCCGCAGGTTTGGCAGCGGTTGGCAGAGCGATTTCGATTACGCTAAAACTTGAAGGCTCACAGAAGATCGAATTACTCAAAATTTTAAGTGATGGAGGTAGGCTGCTCGCCTCTATTCACCGAGAAGAGTCACTTGCAAGGAAGGAACTGATTCTGCCAACTTTGAACACTTCGTTGAAGTCAACTTTGTCCAATACTTCAGTTGACGAGTGGTTATTCGGCGCCCATTTAGACGAAAAGTTAAAGACGGCTAAGAATCTCGAGCGTACATCGAAATATCTGAAGCCGCCCTCGAAACGGTCGCAACAGAATAATTTGCAGAAGAATGCAAAAAACTGGAAGGGTCCGCCGCGTTAGTCGTCGTTCAAGAACCGACCAGCGACGTCGGGCGGGCGTCAACAGTCGTCGTCCAGAACCTCGGATGCGAAGAAGCCATCGTATCGCAAAGAGCCACCTCGTCATTACAGGAACCGACGATAGATTCCTCGGAAGACGTAGGTATTCCGGCGGGTAGACTAAGATTCTTCGTCGAGGCGTAGGCGAGGTTAACCACTGATCCACTGATCCATGACTGGGTTCGGGGTTACAGAATCCTGTTCGATTCGTTTCCACGCCAAGATAGTGTCCCAGTCGAGCCCACGTGGTCGAGGCGCGAACAAGAGTCGATTGAAAAACAAATTAATAAGTTAATTGATAAAGGTGCGATTGAGAGATGCTCACCGTCGAACGGGCAATTTATATCAAATATCTTTTCGATTCCAAAACAGGATGGGTCAGATAGACTGATTTCAAATCACAAAAGGCTGAATGAATTTATAACAACCGAACATTTTAAACTCGAGAAATGGAAAGTTGTAAAGAAATTAATCAGTTCTAACGATTATCTAGCAAGTTTAGACTTGAAGGACGCGTATTATCTCGTCTCGATAGATAAAGAGAGTAGAAAATTCTTAAGATTTTCTTACAAGGGCGAGTTGTTTGACTTCACCTGCTTGCCATTCGGGCTAAATGTTGCACCGTAATCCTTTACAAAGGTTTTGAAACCGGTCGCAGCGAATCTTAGAAGTCGGGGGTTCGCTCCCGTTGTTTATCTTGACGATATCCTGATTGTCGATAGTTCTTACGATAATTGTCGGAGCAATATTCGAAAGACCGTTTCGCTTTTGCAAGAGCTGGGTTTTATCATTAATGAGCAAAAGAGTCTTATGAGACCACTCAGACCACTTATGAGACCACTCAGAGATGCAAGTACTTAGGTTTAATTTTCGATTTAAGAAAGATGACAATAGAATTGCCAGACGATAAAGTTAGCGAACAGTGGAGATATTAAACAGAAGTACTAGAGCCTCGCATTGCACGATAAGAGAGTTTGCGGCATTCGTGGGTACACTTGTTTCTCGTTGTCCCGCTTTGAAATATGGGATGATTCACGTAAGGCATTTTAAGAGGAAGAAAAGTCGCCCGTTACAGCTCAATAATAATAACTTTAGTGCAAGAATGAGTATTTCGGAAAACTTAAACGAAGACTTTGACTTGGTGGAAGAGTAAGATTCGCGCAGGTAGCGCTCCGATGAGAGAACCAGTTTTCGAGTTAGACATTTTTTCAGACGCTTCACGCATAGGCTGGGGTGTTTTTTGCGAAGGACAAGGAAGTCACGGTCATTGGAACACGCAAGATCTACATTTGCACATTAACGAGTTAGAACTGAGAGCGGCTTTTTTCGGCTTGAAATGCTTCGCAAGCCATAGACGGAACACCAATATCCTATTGCGTATAGACAATACAACGGCGATCGCATATATCAACCGCACGCGGAATAGCAAATATGAAGGCCTCAGTTCCCTTGCCAAAGAAATTTGGCAATGGTGTGAGGAACGAGATATTTGGATTTCAGCATCATATGTACGTTCCAGTGAGCACGTTGAGGCGGATCGATCTGTTCGCAGCTAGGGCGAATGCAAAATGTTTTCGATATATTTCTTGGCGGAAAGATCCTGATTCCATCGCCATCGACGCCTTCACGTTGGAGTGGAAACCGTGGTTTTTCTATGCGTTTCCCCCCTTTTCGGTGATTTTAAGGATGTTAAGGAAAATCGAAAGGGAAGGGTCGAGAGGTGCCGTGGTCGTGCCATTCTGGGGAGCGCAGCCTTGATTTCCTTTATTTTTGGCGTTACTCGACGATGAACCGATTGTTTTCGAACCAAGTATTAATTTGATTCGATTTTCCTGCAGGGAGATACACCCTTTGCGGCAACAGCTTTCACTGGTTGCCGCCAGGCTCTCCGGGAAGCGTTTACGCGGCGAGAGGTTCCAGTGGAATCGGTGAATATCCTGGTAGCGTCACTAGCAGAATCGTCTCTTCGACAGTACGAGTCCGGGCTCAAGAAATGGTGGGCGTTTTGCGCGGTCGAATAAATAGATCCCTTTAGTGGATCTATTAATAATGTTTTATCGTTTCTCACAAGGGAATTTGAGAGCAAGGCATCGTATAGCTCACTCAATTGCTACCGATCGGCGATCGCGTTAATTTTTGGACCCGGTTTAGGAGAAAACGATCAGATCCATCGTTTCTTTCGAGGCGTGGCAAAATTGAAATAGATGGCCCCCAGGTACGACTCGACCTGGGACTCTAAGATTGCTTAAAAATTTTTATCGACATGCTATCCGAACGAAAATATTAGTTGGAATGTTTGACACTGAAGCTAGTGATCTTGCTAGCCTTGGTCACGGGCCATCGCATGCAGACTTTAGCGTTAATGGGCATAAGAAACGTTTACTGAGCGGACGAGGGCGCGTTCGAGATAAAAATTCCCGATTTGATGAAGACTTCCAGTCCGAATAAAAAACAGCCGGTGCTCTGACTTCCGTTCTTTGTACAAGACAAGTCGATCTGCGTAGCTTCAACGTTATTAGCGTATTTAAAAAAAACAAAGGATTTGTGGGGCACAGTACTAAGACTGCTGATTTCATTTAAGAGGCCGTATAAAGCAGTAGGTGCGCAAACACTTAGTCGATGGATTAAGAGCATTTTGTCAAAGAGCGGTGTAGACGTAAACGTTTTTTCGGCGTATAGTACACGTCATGCAGCAACATCAACCGCAAAACGGCTAGGTGTGAGTATTGAATTAATACGTAAAACCGCAGGTTGGTCAAAGAGTTCCGAAACTTTTGCGAAGTTCTATGACCGTCGCATTGTTTCGGAGGATTCGCAATTTGCAGAGGCGGTATTGGGGGCGTAAAAATGTTAAGAAAGGTCCAGTTTTTCCTACCGTTTTGTTGTATCTCATCTTTATAATTTCGTTAAAGAGGTTCTAATGAGATACTTCTGCCGTAACTAACTACTTTGAACAACTACGTCTATGATCTCGAGGAAGAGGCGCGTAATACAATTAATGACTAGTAGAGGTCAGTACCTTTACGGATTTTCAAGATGGCGGTTTTTGCGGAGTGGGGGTGTCGGTCCGTGTGGTGTAGCGGGGCCCGACTGCCCAAAGCGAGGGTGGCTGCCCCCTCCCCCTTTCCCCCGCGTCGGCCTCCGCGAATTTCACCCCCGCGTCGCTTTTGGGGGAAGAAGGCGGTCAGGGGGTGGGAGGTGGTAGGTATACAGGGGAGAGGAGCTGGAGGCGATGTTGCTTCTTCGGCTGTCAAGTCTCGAGCACCCGCCCCTGGTCGATCACTTAGCTAGCTTGACTTGAGCTAAGGGTAGAGGGGATGACGGGAGTGAGTGTAGTGAGGGGAGGGAGTGAGCGTGTAGTGGAAGGGCGTGAGAGCGTAGCGGGGGTGTTTGGTATAGTGGGGGTGAGCTAGCTGGAGCGCGCGCGGGGCCCAGCTGGTGACGGCGTAGCGACGAGTCGCGCCATGTTGGATGTTAGGGGTACGCTGGCGGTCGAGCGGCAGCGGGCCCATCGCTTCTGGTGCGCGAGAAGGGATGCCGAGCGATGCAGCGCCTAGACGGTATAGCGGTGGATGGCTGAAGTCTAGGGAGCGCACGGGAGAGCTCGTGACGACGTAGCGGCGAGTCGCGCCATCTTGGATTCTCCAAGGGCTGGCGTGCTGCGGGAAGCAGGGCTCTCGCTGTTGCGCGTAGGGTGTTTCTGGAGTGTAGCGCGATGCTTTACGTGGGCTAGCTTGGTCGAGCGGTCTAAGGCGCTGAGCTCAGGTAATGTTTTCCTTGAGAGCATGCGTTCGATTTTCGCGGGAAAAAAATGTTTTTATTTTTTTAGCTCATGTAAAAAAAATATATATACGAAACGGATGCCGGAAGGAAAGTAAAAATCATTTTGTTGTACGTTTTACAATAAAGTTTGCATGTTTATTCTTAAATCTAAGTGTACAATTTTTTATGTATAAAAATTTTTTTAATGATTTTTAAATTTGAATTTAAATGTATATTTTTTTTTTTTTTTGCTGAGGCATATCTTGTACGCGCTCGATCACTTTACGGAAAATGTATTCGTGATGAAGACACATTAATTCACTGCCGATTAGGTAGCGTTTTTCGGCCATTTCTTCATCCTCCTTCGTAGTGAAATGGTGCAGGTCGAAACGCGCTATTATAGTCATCCCGGATTTTTCTAAGTCCCTCCGCGGAAAGTTTTGGTTCATCAAGCATAGACCAATCGTCGGTAGCGACCCTCCAACTGATATGATTGATAAGTGCATCTTTCAGCTTCTTCATGATGTTGAGATCTTCAAAAAGTAAATTGATCCTATGATTGATGCAAGGAATCAACCTCGCTAGCCCCTTGTATGTTATCTGCTGCATGATAATCTCCGACGAAAAACCTTTCTTCGCTTTCTTTTGCTCACTGAGTTCCGATTCATTAAGTGGGAGGACAATAGCTTGCTCGTTGTAAACATTTACAAAGCGCAGTGTCCTCCGTCAAAGCGCAGTGTCCTCCGACATTGAAATTCCTTTGGAGTAACGGTTGGAGAATTTTATTGCCACCACGAAGTCTTCATCGTTTACTAGCTCGAGTCCGATTGTAACAGTTTTACTACCCGATGCATTTAAGTTGTACGTCGTGGCTAATATCATGGCCCGGCTTAACGGTCGCCATGGAATTTCTTCAAGTGGCTTGTCCTCTTTTTCCAGAGCTCGCTTTAACAGTCGATGCACTGAGTCACTCTTTTGTTCGTTATTCACAACTGCGGTAAAATTTTCCATTTTATTTTATTCTATTTTTTCACTATGTTTTGGAGGATATTTGAGAGAAACTGCACTGTCCAAGATGTGGAGACGTAAGGACTCGGGGGTGGAGAGCCACTCGGGTCTAGAGCCGGAGAAAGTTACGCAATTTTCCGAGGGGAAGGGGTGAAGACACGCCTCAAAGATGCCGCTAACTCGAGTGGGGGTGAGCGTCGCAGGGGTTGGGCCTTGAAAGCTGCGCAAACCACCCGCGACATGGTAATGTTGTGAAGCCTCTTCCTCCATGACGTATCGCATCTCATGATTGGTATATCTTAACTTGTATACTCCACACAATCGTGAAATAGTAAGAGAATTTCCAATTTCCATAGCCATTCACGGGTCAAGCATTTGGAGCCAAGGACAAATGTACACAACGAGGATATTAAAATAAATATAGAAATAAAAATGAGTGAAAAATTCAATCACAATACAGCTATAGACTTTACAACAGCTAGGATGGCGCAGCTGTTTACAATATTATGTCGCGCATCTGTAATAAACTGATAAAGCGTACTAGCGACGGTGCGGGCTGTTCGGGTGTTAGTACCTGGAGCAATAGTAATTTTATAGCTTTTACTCGAAGGATGTCTCCTTTTAGTCACAGGGTTTTTAGGCTCGCTAGAAAGTCTGGTGGACGTTATTTTTTTTTAATTTGTTAAAATCAGGAGAATATTTGACCAGCCAATGACCATTCACAACTTGTACATTGGAAGGGGCTGGAGGTCGAGAGAAAAACTATAAGTCTAAGTGTTTCCTCGGAAAACTATTCTGTTTCGCTCAACTGTGCAAACGCCACGTTTCATCAGTATTCATTTTGTCGACGTAGTGTTCTTGTTTAGTGTTGTTTTGCGTCGAGTGAAAAAACAATATTAACATGTCTGATTCCGCCGTACGTGTGATAATCACTGTGCTCATGAAAATGTTGTCGGCTCATCCGGTGTGCGTAAGCTGCTAGCGAAATCTAGTGAGAGGATGCTGAAGGTTATTCGCGGTCCGGCTCTTATAAGGCGGTTCAGATGTCTGATGGACAACCTGACGATACCGCAAATAATTAAAATATATAGAGCCGGTAAATTTAGTGGAAGTTGCGAAGTGTTGAAGATGGTGTGCCGTGTTGTTAATGAATCCTCGTACAAAAATTCGAGGGATGCTGCAGCGCTCCGCAACGAAGTTGCACAATTAGGTAGGTGTGATTTATGTAAAATTGTGTATTGTGTATTGTGTATTTTAATGTACATACGTATTTATATGTATATTGCTAATTACAGAGGCCCTTCGGAACGACGGAGCAGCGCGAAGAGCAGCAGATGTGCGAGATGCTGATCGAGCCGCAGAGGGGGCGACTGCGCGGCTGAACGATGCAAGGGCCGTTGCAGAGGTTCACGATATCGCGTGGGAAAACGAAGGTAAGTTCTAAAGTGAAAATATACAATTTTTAACCAATATGGAAAACAAATTTTAACACTGAAATTTTATATTAAACATTTTTGTTAAAATAAAAATAAAAAATTTAATCTAGATACTAAAAAATTGAGTTGCAAATTAGAAAATTAAATGAATTAATTTTGTTTTTTCAGTGTCTATGACTTTGGAGGATGCTGACGACGAGCTTGCCAATATCACGGCCAAGTTGTCGCTTTTGGAGCCCAGCATCCTCGAGGAGGAGGAGGAGGAGGCTGAGGGTTTCGAGCGGAATCCTCACGATTCGGGCATCCTTCGATATGGCGGCCAGTTGGAGAACGCGACAGCTGAGCTGTCCGACGTGGGTGAGGAGTTCGCTAATCCGATAGCGAACTCTACACAAATCGGGGGAGGTCGAGGACTGGCCGAAGCGTCTACCATAGACATTTCCTCAGATTCGGAGCCTTCGCAGTCTCAACAGCCACCGTCACGAGCTCCAGTGTTTGAGTCGGTCGCAGGGCCTTCGCGACAAAGGACACCATCGACACCCTCTCAAAATGATAATACGGAGTCTATGCGAGATTCCACGCATTTCGAGGACGTGTTGATGGAGGATTCAGTCGCCGAGATCCAGGGTGCTCCTGAAGCTACAGAAGCACCACCTCGAGGTCCCGTGGTTGACCCCGTCGCAGAACCGCTAGCAGAGCCGCACGACGTCGACGAACCTATCGCCGGGCCTTCGCGACAGATGACACCACCACCTGTATATCCACCACCTTCTGGTGAGTCCAAAATTATTCACCGCGTGGAAGCCAGGCGATGATTTGATAGGTTTAAGTCTTCAGGTACGGTTATGACCGTTACGATTCGCGAACCGCCTCCAGACGCAAATCCACTAAAGTGGCTAGAGGACGCCATACGCGAGCTTCACACACTTCTTGTGAGTGGCAGTGAACCAACTGATATGGTTGGTGTAGAATTTAGGTCGAATGCGTTCACGCGAGGCCCCACCGGTATGTCATACAGACCCGTCGGGGATTTTGAATTCGAAAATTTATTCGCGCTAATTAACAGCGTATCTCAGAGCGCCGCGGGCTTCTGTATCGATGACTCGTTTGTAATTACGAGCATATTGCTCGTATAGCATAGTGTCGATGCCCATTGGTTCGGGAAGGCCGAAAAAAGCGAACGGGGTAGAGTTTTGGAGTAAAAAATCGGTAATTAGCTTCCAAAACACCGATAATTTATGTCTCCCGCGGAGTATTGTGGCCGGAAAAGTGTACGCGGAGCGGGGGAATATACGCGAAGGTGCACTACAGAAGAGATGGGACAATATTCATAGACAGCGATCGCAGCTTCAGAAAGTCCTAGCCACTGAACTGGTTGAGGCTGCGGGTATACAGATCCCTGCTGCGGGGTGCGGTATCCCGGAGCTTTAAGCATTTCAGGAGGTGCTAGCGGAAGAAGGCATTGCTCTGATCATGTTTGATTTAGAATCCTTCGCTAGTAGCGAGCCGCCTTTATTTAAAGGTACGCGCACTGTACTGCGCCACACTCCGCAGGTTCGACATAATATTTATTTATTGTACGACCATCGAGATAAGCACTACGGTCTAATCTTGAATTTAGCGTAGGCTGCCGGGGCTGCCTTTTTCTGCGCGCCATGCGGTGTAGCGTATGATCGCATAACTGGTCATCGGTGTGGACAAAAATGTCCATATTGTATGGCTAGTCCCCCGTGCGATTCTAATGCTCTGAAGATTCGTTGTGACGACTGTTGTCGTTTCTTCCGAGGTAATGCATGCTTTGCAAATCATAAAGCGATCGGCTCGCATGGAGCTCAAACGCGCTTGTGTGATATGCTTCAGACATGCCAAACGTGCTTGAAGCAGGTCTACAAGAAAGATAATGCAAAGCATGTGTGCGGATGGTTCTTCTGCAAAACCTGCAAAGAAAAGCGACCAGAAAATCACCAATGTTTCATGGCACCGCTGGGACCGGCGGAAAAAAACGAACAACCGGATATATTTATTTTTTATGACTTCGAAACTCGACAGGAGAGCGAAGTCGACGGAGTAGCCGGGGTGTACATGCACGAGTCGCACTTGTGCGTTAATCAGCAGCGCTGTTCCAGCTGTATAAATCTAGATGAGGATGTGTGGGAGTGCAATCTGTGCGTCGAGGTCAGCGAAAAACTTTTCGAGAAAAATCCTGTCGCGGAGTTCATAGATTATGTATTGCCTGAGAAGCTTAATGCCGGCCGAGTAATATGTATAGCTCACAACGCGAAAGGTTTCGATGCGCACTTCATTCTGCGATACCTCGTCGAGGAGAAGCGTGAGACTCCGACTTTAATTACAAACGGTACGAGCAGAATGGAAATGAAAATCCGTAACGTAAAATTCATTGACAGCTTAAATTATTTCCATATGACACTAACAAGGAAACATTCCCAAGTGTCCGACCCCGATTTCGATAATTTTGATATATGTTGTAGAACTCGGAAATTTAAGGGACACGTATTTTTTTTTATCATCCCTCGTTGATATATAAGGGGTGAAACAGCCCCTCAAACTTTGGCAGAAAAACAATAATTTTTTTTTTTTCTTAGAAGCACCTGACGATTATCAATGAAATTTGGTATACATATATCTCGAGCCAACAGGACTCAGAAATGGTAGTGTGCATCACGGACGCACCCCTTTAAGGGGGTAAACTACCCCTATCTAAATGTTTTTTTCTTTTTTTTTCGGCGAAAAATAATCGAACTGGAATACAAATAGCATCGTTTTGAAGCTAAAATGATATTACAGTTTACGTGTTTTTGGTTTTTTCTGAAAAACCACTGTTTGATCAGGTATATATATTTCAAGGCTTTCAATATTTCCCATAGAAGCACCCGACGGATTTCAATAAAATTTGGCAAGCATATATTTCAGAGCAACAGAATTGAAAAATGATACCGTCCGACACCCGCCCACCCCTTTGTGGGGGTGAACCACCCTGATCATTTATTTTTTTTCAGGATAAAAGAACCGAAAAAAATATAAATCGTATACAGCGGATGCTTGCATAAAAAAAACTCCCGTTTTCGCTTGGAGGGCACTCAGAAGTTCAATGAGAGTTTACAGGATTTTATTTTCATATCAAGAACCATAATTTAGCACACGGCATATATTCGAAATATAGGTAATATGTGGATTTGATAATATAACATGAAACTACAGATGAAACTATTTGTATCGCAATTTTATTCATTTCATTAGAAACGAATAAAATTACAATAAAATTAAAAAAATATATTAAAATAAATGCATTAGCATTTATTTTTATTCAGTTCACACATGTAAAGCTTATTTTACCGAATCTGCTTCACGGTAGATTCTACGATGCGGTAATCGTTTCATTATGAGTCTACTCATATTTCTGGAAAAATAAAGATAAGATTAGTTCTTCGACTTCATAAAATCAAAATAACCGATCACATATTTTTTTCATGCGTATTTTCGTGACGCCAAAAATATAAATAGATCTCGAAGTTTCCGGAAAACTTCGGGCGGCAGGCCTGTAAACAATTTGGAACGAAAATAGACAAATGTTATCCCAAGTAGTCGTGCGGCTCTTTATAAAGTCTGAGCGTGCATTACTCCTCATCATTCGGTGTTGAAAATTTCGCGTTTGGAGCCTGCCGTGTTATCAGTGCGTTACGATATTTTAAACATGTTTGTGAATCCAATGAACGTGCTTAATTTATTACTTGCAACATTTCAAACAATGTATCTACCAACGACTGAAGTCAATCGGCAAGAAATCATTCTGAAAGAATCGATTCAAAAGATTCTTCTGGACAGTATATGGGACTTCAACACTTTAGAAGTATCTGAAGAATCTACATTGGGTTTCGTAGACGACTTTCCCGGAACAGACGCAGAATACGTCGAAGACGCCGAAGATTGGAGTGAGGAAGGAGTGGCTGGACCTTCTTCATCTGTGTGCCCTAGTCCTGTAAACGATGAAATCCCATTTGATTACAAAAAAAGGGCAGTAGAGTACTGGCGGAGTGGAAAAAAAAGCTATCTCAAGTTTTCTACTGTACAAAAGTCATTTGCCAGACTTACTAATCCTCGTCAATTAACGAGATGGGCAAAGCAAGTGGACGAAGGAGGAACGCGGAAAGTAAAATTGATGATTATCGCCGAATTTACATTAAACAAATTACGAAACGCTATAGAAGCTGGATTAATAGTCCATGACTCGGACATCAAAAAATGGGCTCTGGAAGCATGGGGAGAGCAGGGGAGTGGCGATAGGCCTTTCGTGGCCTCTTCAAAATGGATATACAATTTCAAAAAAGCCCATCGGATCGTTTCAAGAAGAATCACAAAGTTTGTCTCAAGAAAGACGATAGAAGACAGTGCTAATTTGAAAAAATCAGCTGATGAGTTTGTTGCTTCTGTCAAGCCTTTTATAGCAGAATACGGGCCTGAAAACGTATATAATTCTGATCAAAGTGGATTCCAGCTTGAAATACATTCAGGACGTACGTTGACGTATGCAGGAACGGAAAAAGTCGAGTGTTCTGCTCAATCCATATCATCTACAACTCATAGTTATACTATTCAGCCAATTGTCTCCTGTGATGGGCGACTACTATCTCCTCTATTGATAGTATTAAAAGAAGCAGGCGGTCGCTTTGGTCCTCTAGTAGAAAAAACATTAATCCGTCCCCCGAATGTATACCTCCTCCCTTCGTCATCTGGCAAAATGACAAAAGGTAATGATGTACTGCAATGATAATTTTCTTTTTATTACTGCAATGTGCATGAATATTACTGGTAGCAATGTTTTGCAATTACAGACCACTTCAAAACATGGCTAAAAGAGGTGTTCTTTCCTAACGTTGGACGAAGAAGCCTACTTTTACTGGACTCCTGGAGCGGTCACTGCAGCAATATTATCGCAGAAACGAAGCCTGTAGATAAAGATGTTGTGTTGATGACTATACCAAAAGGAACTACCGGAAGAATTCAACCTTTAGACGTTTATGGTTTTAGGGTGTGGAAAAACTTTGTGAAGCGTTTCTCTGACAATGCGAGCCTACACAATTACGATGTTAATCTTCATTTACGGAACAATATTATAAAACTACAATCACTTGTACATAATCAACTATCTTCGCCTAGGTATCGATCCCTTTTTCAATATGCTTGGTATAAAAGTGGCTATGTAGACGACAGATTAGAAAGTTTTCCAAATCCTGTCGAATTTGCTTTCGAAAAATCTTCCGTTATGAAATGTGCTGTTTGCGGTGCATTACCTATAATACGATGCTCATGGTGTAAGAAAGCATTCTGCTTCGAACACTTTTTCTACGATCATCACTACTGTCATGAATATGAGCCATAATTTTTTGTTACAAATATTTTTGGTTAACATTATTTTTATCATATAGAATTTTCTGAAATTTTCAGTCCCAAGATTTTTTTGCTTTCCAGAATTAATATTCTTGGAGTATTCCCATATATCCCATATTCCATACATGTATTGGAACGAATAAATTTGGAATGAAAATAGTATCATCTGTAGAAATGTTATATTATCAAATTCACATATTACCTATGTTTCGAATATATATCCCGTGTGCTAAATTATGGTTTTTGATAGTAGAATAAAATAGTAGAATTAGGAATTCGCCCTCCAAGCGAAAACGGGAGTTTTTTTTATGCAAGCATCGGCTGTATACGATTTATATTTTTTTCGGTTCTTTTATCCTGAAAAAAAATTATCAGGGTGGTTTACCCCCACAAAGGGGTGGGCGCGTGTCGGACGGTATCATTTTTTAATTCTGTTGCTCTGAAATATATGCTTGCCAAATTTTATTGAAATCCGTCGGGTGCTTCTATGGGAAATATTGAAAGCTTTGAAATATATATATCTGGTCAAACAGTGGTTTTTGGGAAAAAACCAAAAACACGTAAACTGTAATATCATTTTAGTTTCAAAACGATGCTATTTGTATTCCAGTTCGATTATTTTTCGCCGAAAAAAAAGAAATAAAGATTTAGATAGGGGTAGTTTACCCCCTTAAAGGGGTGCGTCCGTGATGCACACTACCATTTCTGAGTCCTGTTGGCTCGAGATATATGTATACCAAATTTCATTGATAATCGTCAGGTGCTTCTAAGAAAAAAAAAAAAATTATTGTTTTTCTGCCAAAGTTTGAGGGGCTGTTTCACCCCTTATATATCAACGAGGGATGATAAAAAAAAATACGTGTCCCTTAAATTTCCGAGTTCTACAACATATATCAAAATTATCGAAATCGGGGTCGGACACTTGGGAATGTTTCCTTGTAAGTGAAGTTCAATCATGATTGTATGAGCGCCTCTTCAGAAGAGATCAGTCCCTTCCTCCCATGTATTTCGGGGAAGATACCCGTTAATGAAGTTACGGCAGAGCTGTGAAGAATGAAAATCAACGCGGAGGAGCGAGGCGCATAGGAGACCGCGTTACTAAGGAAATGTTTTGTTTTCTAGCTTGAAATATTTGTGGCGACACTGGGGAAGTGGGGGTACTACGTCTACGATCTCTTCGGAAAAGGCGCTCATACAATCATGATTGAATTTCTGTAACGGGATGGCACTGTGGGTACAAGTGATGGGTGAAAGTCGTAGATGTAAAGTATATACATGTATATTTATTAGTCGCAGCGAAAAGTTCGGGAGAGTGTACCGCTTGGCGATCGGAGCTGGACTGTCGCTCAGAGGTACGAAGCTGAGGGCCTCGGACCCTGCAACAAAGTCGCGACGCGCTGGCGCGACGCTCGCGATAAGGCCCTTCTCATGGCTCTAAGCCGTGAGACAAAGGTGCAGATAAACTGCCGGGCTTCTTCGAATTAAGACGCGGCGGAAAAATGAAGCCGCCGCGTGATATGAAAATAAGATCGGTGGGAAAGAGGCTGGAGCCGTTACCCTCCCCCTCTAGAGAAAACGATGCCCCCCATCGGATGTTACATTAAATGATTATTGTTAAGTGTGATTCTATATAAATGAAATAAAAATTTTGGGAGTTTTTTGTTTTGTTCTAAATAGTTTCATTTTTGTGTAATTGTGTTATGTTTTATGTTTTTTTGTGTTTTTTTTTTATTTTATTCGTTGTTGCTTGGTTCGTCCCTGTTGTCGTCCGAATTTGGTCTTATATTTCCTGGTTTATACGGTTGTTTTGGTACACTCTCGTTGTTTATAGTTGATTTTGGTATCTGTAACAAGCTAAAAGAAACTGTTATATGGTCGTGTTAGTGGGAGTGGTTTGGTTAAGTTGGATGGGGTAAAGTTTGGTATTAAAAAACGATAATGAAATATAAATTTTGTCCTGTTTTGTTCGTTGATGAAGTCCAATTATTGTTTTGTCTTTCTTTTTTCCTTAGGTATTTGTTCCTCTTTGTTGTTCCAATTCTTATATTATCCTTGGTAGTCTATTGTTTATTTGTATTCGTTTTGTCCTTCTAATGTTCCTCTTTTTTTGTATTTCGGTTATTACCTGTAACAGTCCAATGCCTGGTTAATAGTAATTAGTGGGTTGGACATGTTATTAAGGAGCGGTTCTGTTGGTAGAAGATGGGGATTTTTGTTTCTGGAAATGGGTAAATAATTAACACAAATATTGACATTATAAAAAGGAAAGTGTATATTGATTAAGAAAGTATATATATATATATATATATATATATATATATATATATATATATATATATATATATATATATATATATATATATATATATATATATATGTGTTGTATCGTGTGTCTTATACACTTTATGAACCGGGGACGATCACGTTTCTTGCATCCCTTCTGGCGACCAAAATGGCATGGAGTAATCTTTGTAGTACTCGAATGCTGGTGGGCAATAATTCGATTCCAAACGAATTCCCCAATCTTTTGTCATACGTTGTAACGGGAGCTAGGCTTCGTATACTAATTTCCGTATTCGTGCGCGTCCTGTAAAGGATCGGCTACTCAAACGGGAGGGATTTCTTGGACTCGAGTATTTGGGAATTATTTATGGTGTGTCAGAGATAGATGTATAGTCGAAGATGCTTTTATTTCACTCGTTACAAGGCTTCCCTTCGATTCGCCCTTCTCGCAGTTTACAAAATGTCCGGTTATTTTACCGCTCGCTACGCGCGAACGCGCCGTACTCGTGAGTTCGGCTCTCACTAGCCCGCGACTCAAGATGGCCGCCGCGTACCGCTGGCCCTGCTGTGACGTCACGGCGCTCGGTGCGTCGGTGACAGCTCGCTCACCTTGATTCTTAATTTCTTCGTTATGCGGTTATTATAGCCCGTTTCACTTCACGGTTTCTTCGTGGATGCCTCGGAGGAGTGAATCTCGCGATTTCCGTTGCCTGTTTGTGTGTACAACCTCGCCTCTTTATTTTCTCCTCGACGCTGGTCACTTTCGGTTAATGGACCGACGCGCCTCGGAAATTTCGGTTCGCGTTTGAATTCGTCGCTCGCCGATTTTCGAGCTGTGATTTATCTCCCGTCCACGCGTGTCAATCTGCCGATCATTATTCCCGGGCCGCACAGGATTTTTATAAGTTTCGCTTCGCGCACCCTGAGACTTTTACAAGTTCCCTTTTCAATCACTCCGAACTGTCTAAGTTTTTTATTCGCGCACCCCGAATTTTTATATGTTCTTTGTAAATCACAACGAAATTTTATAAGTTCTTTTTTTTTTTTCAGGCACACCGAAATTTTACAAGTTCTTATTTCCAAGCACACCGAAATTTTATAAGTCTTTTTATCACTTTTTATTTACTTGGTTGATTACTCACTCAGGTTACCGCAACTGCTGCTGTCGATTGTTGATGTGTTGACTGACGCCCTGACAAGCGATTTCCGGCCTTTTTATATGCAAATTTACGCCTCCCTCCTGCGAAATTTGCATATTTTTGGCGGACTTGCGCCTGCGTGCTTGGCTTTTGTACTTTTAATTTTTCTATTGGTTCTGCGGGGGGCCTCTCCCCTCGCCCTCCAATCCCTGGTTAATCCTTTCGTGACGTCACGACCCTTCTTCCTTCTTGGCAAATTGAATATTGGTTGCCGTTCCGGTGTCGTCATTTTTGTCCAATCGACTTCCTGGCTTTTCCCTCGTTTTATTCCTCGCTCCTCCTTGATCGATATTCCTTCTTGTTTCCCCCTACCTCGCCGGTGCGGCGCTGGTGGTCTCCAGGCGCGCCTTGCTGCCTCACTACGTGCGCATGCGTGGATCATATATCGATCCCGGTGCGACGCGATCCCGTCCGATGGCGCCACTTGGCCCTCCACCGGACTCTCGTACCGTCGCGAGCTCTAGCTGTCAATCGGCCACCTCGAGCGCTTACGTACGGCCGGGTGTGGGGGGTTATAACGTATTAATTCGCGATAATTCTTCTCGATGAATTTCCCCCGATTGCGGGCATCAATCTCCGTGCACGTGACTATATTGGCCGCTTCCTCCTGCGTCGAGGAACGTTGCCTGTCCAAAATTATAATCGTTGGAATATCTAGGCCACGAATGAGTTGACCAGTAATCAATCCTCTTTTGACGGCTTTTCGCGTTCGAGGTAGATTGTTTCCCAGACGTATGTTCCGAAGTTCTGCGTACGTAGTCCGTAATACTTTCATTTCACTTGCGAAAGAGGCTCGTAACTTGTTGCGTATATTTTCCGAAATCCCTTTTTGGAATTTAGCAACGTCTTAGGGTTTCAAGTGACTCCGCTAAAGTTCTGAATCGTTTCCTACCGTTCGTTCTAAAGCTGTTTTGTAATCGTTGATTCTATGCCTGAACCTCTCGGTAGGGTGAATTTATTTCTCTTTGAATGCGGTATGTTCGTTTGAATAATAATTCGTTCGCCTGCTGTCTTTCATCCGTATAGTATTTGTTGCTGAAACAAAAGGTGTTTTACACAAGCAGTTATCTTGAAGTTCTTTGTCATTGCATTTGGCCTCGATGGTCGTTGTATTCAGTCGTTTCGTAGCATCCCCATGTCCCGTAGAATTTCACGTTGTTTTACGAGGTCTGTTGTCACCTCTCGTTATCCAGCGTTGGACTCACCCCGTGAGTTGGTTGGCAGGTACCACCTCGCTGAACAGGATCCGCAAGCGAGAATCTTCGGCTCACACCTTTTCGCAATGAAACCTCTCGAACGGGTCGGTCAAGCTACTCCGTTCACCCAACCGATATCCGTCAAGCAGATAACAGGCGAAAACGAGTGATTAGCCAGCACATATAAACAAATTCTATTTTATTTTTTACAAATTCGTATCTGACGTGACGATCGTGTTAAACCGTTAATTTATTAGAAATCACTTCACCCATCGGTCGATTTTTCGATTTTCCATCGATTCCATCCTCCTTTGAAATTGCTCGTGGAGTACCACGTTCTCGGTGAGACCGATTTTTTTCCCTTTTTTCTGCTACCGGTTGTTATGCCGCAGAAACTCAGGTAGCTAATCTGGGTTCTGTGCGCGAGCCGTTAGCTCATAAGGTTAGGGACATGCTCAGTTAAGGGTTGGAACCCAAGTGAAGTACAAACGTATTACTCAGTATTTAACAATGTTTATTTAAGAATGTATTTAGTATGTTTAATAATATATTTATATTATCAGAGATTTACAAAGGTAACATTGTTATATTCATTATATAACAATGCTTACCAAGAACCTTCGATTAAGGTTCCCCTTTTTGTCCGAACAGTGTGCAATCAACGTTCTACTTGACGCTGATTTAGGGTCGGACAAACGAGCAGTTAAGCCTGGACTGGTGCTCGATTAATGCTTTGCTATCGATGCTTTTTACTGATCTGTTATTAACTTGTTCGCCGATGCTTTAATACCGCTCTATGGATTTATCCAGTATCGCTTTATCAATTTATTCATTAATGCGCGGTTATTATTAACACATAATTAGTTTTATGTTGCAACCATTAATGCTCGATTTATGCTTACTTCTGTCCTTTTGAATTACCAAACGCCAGTACACTTTGTACGCTTGATACACTTTCTCGCTTAACGACAATCGAACGTTAATCTTTTCCGATGAGAGTTTAATATTTTCACGACCTACTTATCGAGTTACGAGCCCAGCTCGCAACGGGTGTATCCGTAGTCAACCGTAAGAATCAGGAGTTCCGAAGAGACTGGTGAGTGCCTGCTCGTGGTTCCTTATATAGGGGTATGAGCAGGCATGTCAGCATAATTTTGGCAGTGTCAAATATTTCCTCATAATTGTTTAAACAATTATTCCGACATCCGGATTCCTGCTTCGATATGTCTCAATATCTGACTCGACTAATTAATTATCGATTAAATGGTATTTCAGCGGTACGTTGACCCGAGATGCAATACTAGCTTCTCCGTCTCTGTCAATCAGAATTTGGAAACGCTACGATTGCGAAATACCTGACTCAGCAATTACGGAGCCGATGCTCGAATTCGAGTCGCTATTTCCTAAATGCTGACTCGAATTTAATTCTATTTCGCAACGGCGTGTTTGTCTCATGCTGCTGCTTACTTCGATTAATGGGCAACGACGTCACCGCAATAATCGACGTATCGAGGTACCCGGGGTACAACAGTTATAATAATGATTTAAATGGCTTACGTTATTCAATCGCTGTTGATGGCCGTTAGTGTTGGGAATAATTCGAACAAAATCGAATTTAAATATGATTGACAAATTTATTTTTCAAATGAATATTAAAACCCTTGTCGGACAATCAGTACAAAATAAATCGAGTAAGATTTTTGAAAATTAATTCGGACGAAATTATTCCGTTGATTCGGTGGTCACAAACAGTTCCCAAGATTTGTACAAATTTTGCTCTGAGAGGTTTTCGTAGCGATCGATTCGTTGAATATAATAAACTCGTCGGTTGATAATAACAGCTTGGAGTCTGATAATAGTTACTGAGTGCGTGATAATAGTAACTGAGTTTTCGATAACAGTAACTGAGTCCCGAGTACATTTTTTCGGGGGTACTTATACTAATTTTCTAGGCTAAAAGTACGGGAGGCGTAGTGGTCACGCATGTTATTTTTCCCTCCATTTCGATTAGATAACCAATGGGAGAAATCATCCGATGTGCGTAGGTAATTTTTTCCTTCAGTTACTCTTGGTTAAAAATAAGTGAGCGAAATCAATTTTATCACGTATGTGATTTTCTTCTTTGTTTCTCTTAGACAAAAATGGGACAAATCGAATTGTTCGAGTACGTCCCTTTCCTTCCTTCTCCTACTGGGTTATTTTCATGGGGGGGGGGGGGGAATAATTGTGAATGGGGGTAGAGTGAGGTGCGTTAATACGGATGATTGGTCAAGGAGTTCTTAAAATCGAGAGGCTTAGAGAGAGAGAGGTATCCTCCTCGACCGGATCGCGACATGCCGAAGTAGAGGAGGGTGCGAGGAAGCCTAATGCCTTTTACTATTGTCCCTCGCTTCGCTTTAATCTTGTTTCGGGGCCTGTTTCCGGCCCGAGCGCGGCAGCTGTAGCGAGCGTACGTGACCGAATCGTGAAATGACTGTACTTGCCCTGCTAGTCATTACACTGAGGACTCATAGGTGTACTTTATATGCCAGGTTCGGTTAAATTTTTCCCATTTCCTTTTCCGGCGAGGATATTCGAGGATAACGAATCGTCCATCTAAATGACCCTGTTTATAACTGCTAGGTATCGTGATCTTGATACTTAAATATCCGTCTGACGCAACTCACTATATTAGATATTAAATTTACTTGACATTAATTATTAACTTCAGATTAGTGGTTATATTTTTATATATCCATGTATATATTCGCAGATATATATATGGACATATAAAGGTTTCGTCTGATACTCATAATTTATTTATGTCACAGCTAGTGTTCTGGTCCCATAATTAATTGCTATTTCTATTAATTGATTCCCTATCTTCGGGTTTTAGCAATAGAGAGAAAAGGTTATTTTGCCACTTTCCGTCGTTTCCATCTTTTTCCTTATGGGACGAAAATCCTTCTGTTCTTCCTTAATTAACTAAATTCCCTAATGCATAAAAAAATGTAAATTAAGGTTATTAGTAATTATTACGTATGATTGACCCTAAGTTTTGTTCTGGTAGGCGTTAGTTATAGAAGGCACGTAGAAGGGTGAGGCCCCTTTTGTCGTGCGTCCACGTGCCGTCACTCAGGTAGTTGTCCCGGCAGACCATAAAATTCTATCTCACGAGGTGAAATCTCATTGTTAGAGTAGGTTTTATCTCTTAACATCAAGATCGTAATGAGCATCTATTAGATGACTTGGGTATGTTGTTTATTCCTATTTTCCTTGGGCTCAAAGTCAATCAGAAAATCGGATATGGATTTTCCCATGAAATGTTGGGGGGGGGGGCGCGGTGGTTGTAATACATTTGTTTAATTAGACTCAAATGTTAAATCAATCATATCGTTTTCCTTAATTTTTGTCTTTCGTCTGGATATACTTCTGGGTTTTTATTTATTACGATGTTTGTTACTGTTGGAGGCCACTCCGATTTTCACCGGTTCGAATCGACCGCGCTAACGTCCACTACGCTAGTCTGCTGTCAGCTGGAGAAACCTGTTGTTGCGCACCAAGCACTTTTTCATTCACTGCCTCTTGCCAGTCACGAGTAACAAATCGTTACAATCTTGTTCATTAAATAAATATAAGTAAAGTTATACTGCACTACTTGATGTTCCGTGCCTCATTTCTCCTCAACCTAGCCAACAGTTGCAAAAGAATAACTTTAAGAGTCTTCTTTGATGATTCTAATAAAATTTATGGTGGAATTCCTCATTTCTACCATTGCATCACTTTCTAATCTCATTGTCTAGTAGCGCCTTTCCTTCTTGATTCGGAGGCTCAAAACAAAAAAACCCCAAAAAGGTTTTCAGAGAGCTGTCGGTAACGTGTCGAAACGGCACGTCGTGACGGGAAAACGGGCCCCTCGGCGGTCGATGACCGCGGGCCTCTTCATTAATAGTTCCCGTGCGATGGTACGAAAGAACTAACGACGTTTGGGATCTATGGATTTTAGTCGATACTCGTACCTTGGCAGGTAGCGAGTTATTTCTCAATGGGTTGCTGTTTCTACCGCCTTGTAATGCCGTGGCGCTCAGTGTCATAGACCAATTTTCGTGGCCTTCCCTTTTCATAGATTTCTTTTTACCCTGTCGTTAGATCTTTGACCCTTAGGTTTTGGAAATGACGCTCTTACAAGATGAATGTACCGACTGAGTTGATAAGTTAGCTCTTGGCAGAAATGGGTTAGTTATCTAGTCTGTTAATATTTCAGGTTATCTAACCAAATTATTTTATTTTTCCTTGAAGTTATCATTTCCAGAGTTCAGTTTTTATGAGAGAATTTATGAAGAAATGTTAAGCATTACGCTGGACGTAACACTGATACAAGTCTGGGTAGTTCATGAATGTTTCCACAGTTGATTCGGCCAAGCCAACATGTCTTGTTCTTGAATCATTCGTGGTCGCACCTGTCTTCGTGGTCATACCAGTCCGCTTGGAAAAATCCTTTGTGTGATTCTGTCATACCGCAACAGAGTTGACTTTGGGTTTCGCTGCATTTTTTCACAAGCTCAGATTTACTGGTATCGACAATTGATACATCGATGTTGGCTATCTTTAGCTGTGCCGAAAAATGATATTCATCGATGCTTCTACTGCATGCGCAGAGAACAGCCGGCTCGCTAAATCGTTCCGTTGCCAGGAGTGATTTCCAGTTAAATAAAAAATGTAAACACTTTTTGCAATATAGTCTAACAAGGAAACATTCCCAAGTGTCCGACCCCGATTTCGATAATTTTGATATATGTTGTAGAACTCGGAAATTTAAGGGACACGTATTTTTTTTTATCATCCCTCGTTGATATATAAGGGGTGAAACAGCCCCTCAAACTTTGGCAGAAAAACAATAATTTTTTTTTTTTTCTTAGAAGCACCTGACGATTATCAATGAAATTTGGTATACATATATCTCGAGCCAACAGGACTCAGAAATGGTAGTGTGCATCACGGACGCACCCCTTTAAGGGGGTAAACTACCCCTATCTAAATGTTTTTTTCTTTTTTTTTCGGCGAAAAATAATCGAACTGGAATACAAATAGCATCGTTTTGAAGCTAAAATGATATTACAGTTTACGTGTTTTTGGTTTTTTCTGAAAAACCACTGTTTGATCAGGTATATATATTTCAAGGCTTTCAATATTTCCCATAGAAGCACCCGACGGATTTCAATAAAATTTGGCAAGCATATATTTCAGAGCAACAGAATTGAAAAATGATACCGTCCGACACCCGCCCACCCCTTTGTGGGGGTGAACCACCCTGATCATTTATTTTTTTTCAGGATAAAAGAACCGAAAAAAATATAAATCGTATACAGCGGATGCTTGCATAAAAAAAACTCCCGTTTTCGCTTGGAGGGCAGTCAGAAGTTCAATGAGAGTTTACAGGATTTTATTTTCATATCAAGAACCATAATTTAGCACACGGCATATATTCGAAATATAGGTAATATGTGGATTTGATAATATAACATGAAACTACAGATGAAACTATTTGTATCGCAATTTTATTCATTTCATTAGAAACGAATAAAATTACAATAAAATAAAAAAAATATATTAAAATAAATGCATTAGCATTTATTTTTATTCAGTTCACACATGTAAAGCTTATTTTACCGAATCTGCTTCACGGTAGATTCTACGATGCGGTAATCGTTTCATTATGAGTCTACTCATATTTCTGAAAAAATAAAGATAAGATTAGTTCTTCGACTTCATAAAATCAAAATAACCGATCACATATTTTTTTCATGCGTATTTTCGTGACGCCAAAAATATAAATAGATCTCGAAGTTTCCGGAAAACTTCGGGCGGCAGGCCTGTAAATAATTTGGAACGAAAATAGACAAATGTTATCCCAAGTAGTCGTGCGGCTCTTTATAAAGTCTGAGCGTGCATTACTCCTCATTATTCGGTGTTGAAAATTTCGCGTTCGGAGCCTGCCGTGTTATCAGTGCGTTACGATATTTTAAACATGTTTGTGAATCCAATGAACGTGCTTAATTTATTACTTGCAACATTTCAAACAATGTATCTACCAACGACTGAAGTCAATCGGCAAGAAATCATTCTGAAAGAATCGATTCAAAAGATTCTTCTGGACAGTATATGGGACTTCAACACTTTAGAAGTATCTGAAGAATCTACATTGGGTTTCGTAGACGACTTTCCCGGAACAGACGCAGAATACGTCCAAGACGCCGAAGATTGGAGTGAGGAAGGAGTGGCTGGACCTTCTTCATCTGTGTGCCCTAGTCCTGTAAACGATGAAATCCCATTTGATTACAAAAAAAGGGCAGTAGAGTACTGGCGGAGTGGAAAAAAAAGCTATCTCAAGTTTTCTACTGTACAAAAGTCATTTGCCAGACTTACTAATCCTCGTCAATTAACGAGATGGGCAAAGCAAGTGGACGAAGGAGGAACGCGGAAAGTAAAATTGATGATTATCGCCGAATTTACATTAAACAAATTACGAAACGCTATAGAAGCTGGATTAATAGTCCATGACTCGGACATCAAAAAATGGGCTCTGGAAGCATGGGGAGAGCAGGGGAGTGGCGATAGGCCTTTCGTGGCCTCTTCAAAATGGATATACAATTTCAAAAAAGCCCATCGGATCGTTTCAAGAAGAATCACAAAGTTTGTCTCAAGAAAGACGATAGAAGACAGTGCTAATTTGAAAAAATCAGCTGATGAGTTTGTTGCTTCTGTCAAGCCTTTTATAGCAGAATACGGGCCTGAAAACGTATATAATTCTGATCAAAGTGGATTCCAGCTTGAAATACATTCAGGACGTACGTTGACGTATGCAGGAACGGAAAAAGTCGAGTGTTCTGCTCAATCCATATCATCTACAACTCATAGTTATACTATTCAGCCAATTGTCTCCTGTGATGGGCGACTACTATCTCCTCTATTGATAGTATTAAAAGAAGCAGGCGGTCGCTTTGGTCCTCTAGTAGAAAAAACATTAATCCGTCCCCCGAATGTATACCTCCTCCCTTCGTCATCTGGCAAAATGACAAAAGGTAATGATGTACTGCAATGATAATTTTCTTTTTATTACTGCAATGTGCATGAATATTACTGGTAGCAATGTTTTGCAATTACAGACCACTTCAAAACATGGCTAAAAGAGGTGTTCTTTCCTAACGTTGGACGAAGAAGCCTACTTTTACTGGACTCCTGGAGCGGTCACTGCAGCAATATTATCGCAGAAACGAAGCCTGTAGATAAAGATGTTGTGTTGATGACTATACCAAAAGGAACTACCGGAAGAATTCAACCTTTAGACGTTTATGGTTTTAGGGTGTGGAAAAACTTTGTGAAGCGTTTCTCTGACAATGCGATCCTACACAATCACGATGTTAATCTTCATTTACGGAACAATATTATAAAACTACAATCACTTGTACATAATCAACTATCTTCGCCTAGGTATCGATCCCTTTTTCAATATGCTTGGTATAAAAGTGGCTATGTAGACGACAGATTAGAAAGTTTTCCAAATCCTGTCGAATTTGCTTTCGAAAAATCTTCCGTTATGAAATGTGCTGTTTGCGGTGCACTACCTATAATACGATGCTCATGGTGTAAGAAAGCATTCTGCTTCGAACACTTTTTCCAGGATCATCACTACTGTCATGAATACGAGCCATAATTTTTTGTTACAAATATTTTTGGTTAACATTATTTTTATCATATAGAATTTTCTGAAATTTTCAGTCCCAAGATTTTTTTGCTTTCCAGAATTAATATTCTTGGAGTATTCCCATATATCCCATATTCCATACATGTATTGGAACGAATAAATTTGGAATGAAAATAGTATCATCTGTAGAAATGTTATATTATCAAATTCACATATTACCTATGTTTCGAATATATATCCCGTGTGCTAAATTATGGTTTTTGATAGTAGAATAAAATAGTAGAATTAGGAATTCGCCCTCCAAGCGAAAACGGGAGTTTTTTTTATGCAAGCATTGGCTGTATACGATTTATATTTTTTTCGGTTCTTTTATCCTGAAAAAAAATTATCAGGATGGTTTACCCCCACAAAGGGGTGGGCGCGTGTCGGACGGTATCATTTTTTAATTCTGTTGCTCTGAAATATATGCTTGCCAAATTTTATTGAAATCCGTCGGGTGCTTCTATGGGAAATATTGAAAGCTTTGAAATATATATATCTGGTCAAACAGTGGTTTTTGGGAAAAAACCAAAAACACGTAAACTGTAATATCATTTTAGTTTCAAAACGATGCTATTTGTATTCCAGTTCGATTATTTTTCGCCGAAAAAAAAGAAATAAAGATTTAGATAGGGGTAGTTTACCCCCTTAAAGGGGTGCGTCCGTGATGCACACTACCATTTCTGAGTCCTGTTGGCTCGAGATATATGTATACCAAATTTCATTGATAATCGTCAGGTGCTTCTAAGAAAAAAAAAAAAATTATTGTTTTTCTGCCAAAGTTTGAGGGGCTGTTTCACCCCTTATATATCAACGAGGGATAATAAAAAAAAATACGTGTCCCTTAAATTTCCGAGTTCTACAACATATATCAAAATTATCGAAATCGGGGTCGGACACTTGGGAATGTTTCCTTGTTAGAAAGGTCGTTCATCGGTACGGATATTTTCATGTTGAGTAAGACCCTTTATCTGGGGATAAAAAATGTATAAAACTCAAAACAATACGATAAAAATGTTATTTCTCATAAATAAAAAGAAAATCTATACATTATTATACTGAATTATGTATAACTACAATAAGCAGCTAGCACATTTAAAAATATCAGATTATTTTATTAAAAATAAAATATAAGTACTTGATGAGCTGCGGTTGCAACAAACAAAAGCTACGATACAAAATATTAGACTATTTTTTAACGAAAAATGTATTAAGTTTCTAATGTGCTGTGATGGCAATGACGTGCCTGTTAAAAAACAGTTTGAGTAATATATAGTTATACTAACGTTCAATACTTAGGACGTTAGTTCATTAGTATGAACATTTTCATGTTAAGAAAGAAAACTCTCAATCTGGGGCTGAAAAAATGTATAATACTCAAAACTATAAAATAAAAATGTTATTTGGCATAAATAAAAATAAAGTCTATACATTATTACATTTAATTATGTATAAGCTATGATGAGTTCGTACCCTATACGTACCAAAAAGTTGGAACATCGTTAGAATTTCATCATTTTTAAAAAAATAATTTAAATCTTATTAGAGAATGGGTTGTCTGTCATATGGTCATTCCGATGACACATGTTATAAAATTTAACGACTTAACAGACATTAACGCTTCAAAGATATAATGGATTTGCGGAGATATGGTCACTTCGATGACTCATGTCATTAAACCGCTAGAACTGCGAAACCTCCATGATCATGGCTCATTTCTAAATACTTAAATTACAGTTTTCGCAGGGCTAATGGTTAAAACGACCGTTCAATATTGTTGTTATCGTAGTTTTTAATCTGTGGGAGGGTTATTACATATACTTATCGACGGTCATGTGATGGATTCATAAAAAATGATTAGGACAGTTAACGGTCCATAACAACACATGAAGAGAAGATCATAAATGTAATATCCATTGTAGGTACTGGTCATAAAGGGATGGAGCATTATTATAGATTAACGCATTATTATAAAATCACTCCAATCACAGTGCGTACTCAGTTATTTGCCACATGGTAGGTTTGATGACGCCCGAAATCAAAGCGACCGATTTGTTACACCCTCGGGAATTAACTATTTAATGGAATTGCAGAGATATGACCATTTTGATGACTTGTGTCATTAAACTGCTTGGACTGCGAAACCGTAGTGATTGTGCCGTACAGTTTATTAGTTTATGCCTTTACACCTTTACCAATCAATATTTACTATCTATGTTTTTATAGATAGTAAATCATGATTCGTAAAGGTGTAACCAATCCCCTGAGCAGAAGTGTTATACAGCTGTGGAGGATTTAATACATATAGTTATTAACGGTGATTCAATGGATGCATAAAAAATTATCGGTTCTCCTCGCTCTCATTGTATGGAGACCAAAAAAAGTAGTAACAGATATCTAGCATGCATGCGTAGCAAAGAATTGGAGCACGATTACAATCTCACCTATTTTTATAAAAATCATTGAAATCGAAGTACGCGATCCGTTGTTTCCGACATAGTCATTTTGATGACACAATGACTTGGCAACCGGTCGCTTTAATGACTTAAAGCAATCGATTTGTCACACCCTCGCGATCTAGATATATAATGGATTGTAAAACCTTAGCAATCCTGGCCAATTCTTATTTAATATATGGAAATTATCAGCGCGAAGTAGTACTTATTAAAAGTAGAGATCAATAATTCAGTCGTCGTAGTTTTAATTCATGGGCACTTTATTGCATACAGTTATGAACAGTAATATAAAGGATTAGGAACCAAATTATTAGGACATACTCCATTCATGTTTATAATCGTACAAAGATACAATAAATTACGACAAGATATATTGCAGGTATACGTTACAAATGGTTGAAGCATGATAATAGATTTACGCATGTTGATAAAAATAATTCAAATGCAAGTGCACATTCAGTTTTCTGCCACGTGCAAGTCGTTTGATAGGCCGAGTAATCAAAACAGTCATATCACTGCAAATCCATCATATGATTGGATTCTGCCGGTGTGACCAATCGGTCACTTTGATGACGTGCGTCATCAAAATAACCATGTGGCTAAAAACTGAGTGTGCACTTGCATTTAAATTATTTGTATGAAAATGTGTGAATCTATTTTCATGCTTCAACCCTTGGTAACGTATTCCTGCAAAATATCTTGCCGTCATTTATTGAATCTTCGTACGATTATAAATATCAATGGAGACGTGTTTTAATAACTTTTTTCTCAATCCATTATTTTACCGTTCATAACTGCATACAATAAGCTGCCCATGGATATAAAACTACAATGACCGGAATATTTATGCCTGTGCCTTTAACAATTACTATTTCGCCGCTGACCATTCCCATAGAGTAAATAGGAATTGGCGATGATGTCTGAGGAGTTAGAATCCGAGCATTTCGATGACACGAGTCTTCAAAATCACCATATCTCTACAAATCCATTATATACCTAGATCCCGAGTATATGATAAATCGGTCGCTTTAAGTCACCGAAGCGACTGATTTGTCACACCTGAGGAATCCAATCATATCATGGATTTGCGAAGATATCACTATTTTTATGACTCGGATCATGAAACTACTTGTAAAATCGCAGCGATAATGCCCTACTTCTTATGAGTATATGTAAATTGCAACTAGTAAGCAGTAATTGCTACAGGTGTAAGTCAATCCTTCGAACACGTTAAATGTATAGATGAAGGGGGTTTAGTGCACATAGTTATTAAGAGTGATGTAATGGATCCTTAAAATAATGATCAAGGCTCCTATCTATTTAGCTGTAGCTAATGACTTAAAGCTACCGATTTGTCACACACCCGGGATCTAGATATATATAACGATTTGCAGAGATATGGTCATTTTGAAGACGTCTCACGAAAATACTCTGATTCTAACTTCTCAGCGATCATCGCCGATTTCTATTTAATCTATTGGAATTGTTAGCGAGGAAATAGTAGTTGTTAAAGGTAGATATAAATATTCCGATCATTATAGTTTTATATCCATGCGCAGTTTATTGTATGCAGTTATGAATGGTAATATAATGAATTGAGAAAAAAAATATTAGGAGACTTCTCCATTGATATTTATAATCGTACAAAGATACAATAAATGACGGCAAGATATATTGCAGGTATACGTTACAAATAGTTGACGCAAGATAATAGATACACCCATTTTGATAAAAATAATTCAAATGCAAGTGCACACTCAGTTTTCTGCCACGTGCAAGTCGTTTGATGGGTCGAGTCATCAAAATAGTCATATCACTGGAAATTCTTCATATGATTAGATCCTGCCGGTGTGACCAATCGGTCACTTTGATGACATGCGTCATCAAAATGACCATGTAGCAGATAACTGAATGTGCACTTAAATTCAAATTATTTTTATCAGAAAGCATGAATCTATTATCATGTTTCAACCCTTTGTAACATATACCAGGAATATATCTTGCTCTCATTTATCGTATTTCTGTACGGTTATAAACATGAATGGACAATGACCTAATAATTTTTTTTAAATTCTTTATATTACCCTTCATAACTGCTCGCAATAAAGTGCTCATGCATATAAAACTACGATGACTGTATTATTGATCTCTAATTTTAACAAGTACTACTTCCCCGCTGATAATTTCCATAGGTTAAATAGGAATCGGCAATGATCACTACGGACTTAGAATTCGAGCATTTCGATGACAGGATTCTTCAAACTAACCGTATCTCTAAAAATCCAGTATATACCTAGATGCCGAGTGTATGACAAGTCGGTCGCTTTAAGTCTCCAAAGCGACTGATTTGTCACACCTGAGGAATCCAATCGTATCATAGATTTGCGGAGATATCGCTATTTTTATTACTCGGATCATGAAACTACTTGCACTGTAAAATCGCAGCGATAATGCCCTACTTCTTATTAGTATATGTAAATTGCAACCAGTAAGCAGTAATTGCTACAGGTGTAACTCAATCCTCCTAACAAGTTAATTGTATAGCTGAGGGGGGTTTAGTGCATATAGTTATTAAGAGACATGTAATGGATCCTTAAAATAATTATCAGGCCTCCTCTCTGTTTAGCTTTATCTAATTACTTAAAGGTACCGATTTGTCACATACTCAGGATCTGAGTATATAATGATTTGTCGGGATATGGACAATGTGACGACTTGTCACGAAAATGCTCGGATTCTAACTTGCCAGCGATCATCTCTGATTCCTATTTGATCTATTGGAATTGTCAGCGAGGAAATAGTAATTGTTAAAAGTAGATATAAATATTCCGATCATTATAGTTTTATATCCATGCGCAGTTTATTATATGCAGTTATGAACGGTAATATAAAGGATTAGGAAAAAAATTATTAGGACATACTCCATTCATGTTTATAATCGTACAAAGATACAATAAATGACGGCAAAATATATTGCAGGTATACGTTACAAATGGTTGACGCATGATAATAGATTCACGCATTTCGATAAAAATAATTCAAATGCAAGTGCACACTCAGTTTTCTGCCACGTGCAAGTCGTTTGATGGGTCGAGTCATCAAAATAGTCATATCACTGGAAATTCATCATATGATTAGATCCTGCCGGTGTGACCAATCGGTCACTTTGATGACATGCGTCATCAAAATGACCATGTAGCAGATAACTGAATGTGCACTTAAATTCAAATTATTTTTATCAGAAAGCATGAATCTATTATCATGTTTCAACCCTTTGTAACATATACCAGGAATATATCTTGCTCTCATTTATCGTATTTCTGTACGATTATAAACATGAATGGACAATGACCTAATAAATTTTTTTAAATTCTTTATATTACCCTTCATATCTGCACGCAATAAAGTGCTCATGTATATAAAACTACGATGACTGTATTATTGATCTCTAATTTTAACAAGTACTACTTCCTCGCTGATAATTTCCATAGCTTAATTAGGAATCGGCGATGATCGCTCAGGTTTTAGAACTCGAGCATTTTGATGACATAAGTTATTAAAGCGTCCGATTGACACGTCATTGTATCATCAATATGACCATGTGGATGACAACTAAGCGCGCACGTCAATCTGAATAATTTTTGTGTGGGATCGTAATCATGCTCCAACTTTTTTCTACGCAAACGCGTTATATATCTGGTACTCTTTTATTGTATCTGTGCAATAAGAAAGATCAATAGAGCCCCATAATTTTGTTATAGATCAATGACATCACTATTAATAACTAAATGCACTAAATCTCCTTCTGCTTTATAACTATGTTGTTCGGAGGATTGAATTACACCTTTAATAATCACTATTTACTTACTATAATTTGCATATCCTAATAAAAAACGTCGGGCGCAATCTCTGCCGTAATGGATTTGTAGAGATACGATATTTTTGATGACTCGTATCATCAAACTACTCGAACTGCGAATTCGCTGCGATCATCCCCTATTCGTTACTAGTGTATGGAATTTATAGCGAGTAAATAGTCATTTTTAAAGGTACAGATCAATATTCTAGGTCATCGTATGTTGATAGCTTCCAGAAGTTCACTGCATGTCGTTATCAGCTGTAATGTGATGGATTAATTAAAAATGCAATCAGGGTGTCCCTTTCTGTAGATTTTTCTCATCGCTAGGCGATTAAGAAGCGAGTGCTAGAATAGTTAATAAATTAAGTGTATGTGACAAAAAGTAGGACCATTATTGTGGATGCATGCTGCAAACGTAATTCAGTTCTGAGTACACTATTAGTTATTCACGATGTATGTATATTGAAATATACTATCATCAAAATATCCAATTTACAGATTATTGAGTCATTGATGTATATGGAATACCAAAGTAGGATTTATAAAAAAAACCGATGTATGCTAACTATTGCACTGAGACAAGAAAAAAATGAGTGTACGAAATATTGAAGGTGCACGTGACACAGAGCTTTCTATATTATTATAGATGGACGCTTTATAATATTGTCTTAAAATAAATTTTCACATACATAGTCTACTGCTGGAAATGTGGTAATTTTTATCATGCATGTTATCAATGTGCTCAATTTGTGATGTTCTCGCGATGGACTTATTTAACGGATTTCGTGCCATTCGATCACTTTGATGACTCATAACCGTAAGAGTAAGAGAGAGTAAGTATAAGAGTTGTTTCCCACTAGGAAGCTTTTAGATCATAGAAATTTCAAAGAAACTATTGCATGCAATAACAAGCAGTCGCAATTACAATCGAACACCATACGATAAATTATTATTTACTTATATATTCTTACCATGGATTACCACATAAATAGTTTATTAATTGAATATTGTATGTACACTTATATGTCGTTACCAATTTTGTATGACAACCAGTTATTCACCATAAGGATAAACTAACTTTTGTCTGGCATATGATTACTGAAAATATTTTTGACGGCCGAAATACACATTCATTTATTACTAAGCAGAGGTCACTTTCTTTTTTTATTTTTTTTATTCTATGTATGGCAGAATTATTTTCCATTATACCGTTTTCGCAGAGGTTATATGTGGAATTTTTGCAGAAATTGATCTATGCCTAAATTAGCCTTTGTATGTGAATTTATTCTCGACCATCGAGACTCAAGTAATTACGACCAACCCTATGGACACCCGGTTAAGAATGTTGAAGCGTTCTTGAGGATACAAGCCTAATGTGTTGTTTTGCCAACTTGTAGTGCTATATTTCAAGAGATATAGCTCATTCGCGAAGCCTACCAACAATTTAATCAATAACGAGAGTGTGGCAGAAGAATTCATGGGCATGTCACGATAATAACCGAATTAAGATGGCATGTTTGTTTCAGTGACTGTCATCACAATGCCCATTGTGCATCTACTGAGTCACAGAAATATCCGGTCCCTGATACGACGGTTATTTTGGTGATTGTTATCAAATTGTCCATCGCATGCGCGAATGGTTATTTCGTTGACATTTTAGATACCGATGCTTATAATAAATATTATGGCATTAATATAGTTATTGATGGCCGTGACCGCACTTATTATGTACCCTGATTGTAATTCAAAGTATTATACATCCGACCTCCTTGTTTGGTGGGATTTTTTTAATAGAACAATTACGAGCCCAATATTTTCTCCTTAAGTATTATTTATTAACATATTTCAGGCTTCTTTCGCCGTAAAAGGCATCGGGGATGTTTCATAAATATAATTACAAAGTATTCAGACGGCTTAAGTACTGTGTATGCAATATTTCTACCGAAAAACGAATAGTTTAACTTGTTTAAGAATATTTGAATAAATTGATGACGGTCATCAAAATAGTCGAATGTCGAATGGGATTAACGGTGACCGTCATCAAAAGGACCAAAAGTCATCGAAATGATCGACGTATGCTAAAAATAGTCATCAGAGTGTCCACTTCGCATATATATATATTGTAACGGGACAGGGGCCTACCCTGCCCGAGATCATCGTAAAGGCGATCGATCCGCGAGGAAATTTAACATCGGCTCGCGACGAGATCCGATAGCAAGGGAACGCGCGCGGCAAACGCGTGAGTGAGTAAGGAAGCTCCGCCCACCGGGAGAGCGAACTTAAATGAGCTCGCGAGATAAGAACGTTCCACCGTTGCAGCTAGAAATCAAATTCAAGTTAAGAGCAATTATCCGTTGCATCGACGTCACGAATAACGGGACTTCGCTCGGGTATATAAGCGCGAGCGATGGATCGAACAGCTACCTACTATACCAAGTCCATTCCTCGGAATAGCATCTCGCACCCACCTACCTCTCCTGTGAAACGAACCCCAGACATCTCTGGCCTTCGTGACACTCCATGAGAAAGAAACCTGTGTCCCTGCGCGTTATAATTCGAACTCTACACAATATCGAGGCAGCCCAGCTCAATCGTATAGACAATCGAAATTCAATAAACGCGTAGCTTGAGCTAGCCCAGCTCCGCTGTCTACAGCCCATAGGCATCGAATTAACAGCTTTCTTTAGATTAATAGAAGCGAATTGAAATGTTCCGAGCGTAGCAGATATTTAACACCGATTAACTTGAGCACACGGACGAATTTGCAAAGCCTGTTTTGATTTACGCTTGTACTTTCTCGAGCACGTCTGCCGCCGGAGTGCAAGCGCCAAGTTTCAACATATTTAGCATCCTTGAGCAAGGCCAGCTCCATTTGCCGTACACCTTGTAAAGCAAATGAATACTGAGTAGAAAAAATCAAACGTAGCTTCAAAATAAATTTAACCTAATACATACTAATCTGAAACAAAAGCCGTATGGTCGAGGCGAATCGACGAAACAATTCGCGAGTCTCATGCGACGAGACTCCTAGTTAAGGACGTGACCTCGACGAGACAGCTGCCGCCGAGGCACGAGTTACAAGAGAAAACCCATAGACTGACAACCAACCACTCCGAAAATAGACCAGCCTCATTACACGCAAACCGAAACCCAAGATTCCTCTCCTACTTCTCACCCGGACGCTCGTGATGATATCGTGCCCGTCTCCGGACGTGATTGGCGAAGACCTCTGAAGCTTCCTCCTTTTCCCAAAATCAAATAGATTCACCAAGAGACACGAGACGCGACCTGATACGACTGCCCAGTGCATGATCCCGACAATCAGACGGACGGACAGAAAACCGAAAGACAGGCGATCGGAGTAACTCGGTTGAGAAGCCTCCGATAAAATTACATTGGCGCCCAACGTGGGGCAGTCGATTAAAAGTTGGCGTCAGGAAAAATCACGAAAGTAAAATAACACTTGCGCAATTTTCGATAGCTTATAAGTCTAAATTAAATCACCCCGCAAAAATTGCGAAACAAAGAGACTATCGTAGACTCTTCAGATACAGAAATCAGATCTCGAAGCGTAGCATAGTAATCGTGAAGTATTATCGACGTAAACTCGGGATCAAAATCCACAAACGCGAAGGTATTAATCGAACGGGAATATCAGAGATAAGAATGGCTCCGCCAATAGATCCTTCTACGGGAACGGTAAATAAGGTACCGACGAGCTCATCAGCGAGCGCGCGGCCAACCGAAACCATAACAAATACAACTCGAACGACGACGGATACAATGCCGACGACGGAAACAATACCTACAATAACGACAGCAATAGGTACGAACGCGTCGATGCCGACACCGACGACGCTGAGCGATTCAACGATAGCCTCGTGTATATCATCGTATACGATTCCGAGTCAAGCTCAACTCTTAGCGGAGGCAAGCGCGGCGGCATGGCCGAATATAAATGTACCGAACATGGCAACGCGTACCAGACGGGTAGACACGCTGACTCCGATTAATACGGGGGTCGCGCAGGCAAATTTGATGTCGTTGAGAGGCATTTTAGAGGAAATGGATACACAACGCCGATTAGAAAACGCCGCTATGGATAAGCGTATCGGGGGACTAGCGGACTCTTTTCGAAGAAGAGTAGATAACGTTAAGCAATGCACGGATGAATCAATGAAAACAATTCAGCAGGAGATACGCAATCTCACCATGGCCGTGACAGGTGACCGGGGGCAAGCAAGCGGTGGGACAGGCGCGGGAGATGGAGAGAATCATGCCGCAAGACAAGAATCCACCGAGGAGCGTTTAACCCGTAATTACCAGAATGTCATCAACAGAAATTCAAACGAAGAAGGGCCACATGAGGCGACGTTCGACAGACAAGCGCATACCGAGACACAACAAGGACCGTGGTTCGAATCGACTCGTGAAAATACCCCTCGGGAACGGCAACAAAACCCGATCTTACCGACACACGAATCGACGATACGCGTTCCGAACGCGCCAAGCAACCTCGAACGGAATTACACCATCGATGCGAAGATCTGGGGAGCACCGAAGCTCGCGGTACCTACGTACAAGGGCTATGCGTCGGAGCGACCAATGTGTTTTTTACAAGCATTCAAACGATATTGCGAAACGTTGGGAAATCGGTACGGATTGAAAGCACTAATTGAACAGAGCCTTCTGCAATTGGCCAAGGAGTGGTGGACATTGATCGAACGCGAAGTCAATTGGCAGGACTTCGAATACTTGTTCACTCACCGCTTTTGGAACGAAGACGTCCAACATCAGGTACTGGAAACACTGGATCACGGCTGGCACAATATAGATGGCAAACAAAAACGCCTACCGTACGCGATTAATCTTATCGGGTTGGCGCGAGAGCTCATACCGCGACCTACGGATGAGCAAATAATTAAGAAACTTTCACGGCATTTCACGGAGGAGATCCGTGGAGCGATACTTGCGCGTGGCATACGCACGATCACAGGACTCCTCGACCTTCTCGAATCATACGATCAGGGGGGAGCGGTTAATAGTCAGCGTAAACGCGTCGACAAATTTAATCGCAACCCGGCGAGTCAAGCACTGCCGGAGCGAAGCATCGCGATACAAAGATCGGAAGAGAGGCAGAAGCCCACAGCAACGACCGGCCGAGTAATGTCGCCGAAAGACGAGACATCGAAGAAAAGATACACAAACGAGCATCGCGGAATTCACGCCATGATAGTGGACGAAGAAAAAAAAAATAATAGCGAGGAGATCGCCGAGAGTGAAGAAGATGACAGATCCTCGGAAAACGAGGAGGCGTCGCGTCAATAGAAATTCCCCTACGCGACGTAACGCTTGGCTATGGGGAAAATACGCGAGAATATTTGCTAGAAGAAGAATTACAACGGCCGCGACCGATTGCACAATGCCCAACTTTAATCGTCGGTATCGACGGAGTTGAGGTACACGCTCTCATCGATACCGGAAGTCAGGTCAGCGCAGTGTCGGAGGCATTCTATAAAGCGAACATTATACGCCTCGGAAAATGTCCCACGCTACCACTTACCGGGGTGACTGTCACATCCGCAACCGAGAAGAGAGTAACTAAGGTCTCGCGGCAGTTTCATGCAAATATCGATCTCCGACAGATAAATGATATCGGAACGATTCTGGTAGTACCAAAGTTGACTGTGGACTGCATCATAGGTATCGACTTTTTATATAAACTGAAAATGAAAATAGACTTGGAGACTTACGAGCTCACGTTCCCTGATCCACTTAACCCAGCAAGCACGTACCGGCTACAATTCGCGAATCCACCGACGATCGAAGACGTCACGCCCATTATGCGGATGACAAAGAAAACATGCGATGAAACAGCTATTACTAACGAGGAGTTGGAAGGAAAAGTGGCAGCGACCGAGTGGACGTGCGAGCGTGAGAAAGCGGCGTTTGTCAAACTCCTACAAAAACATCGGCGGGTATTCGACAAGAAGCCCGGAAGGCTCCTTACCTACGAGCACGATCTTAAAGTCATCCCGCACGAATCCTTTCAGGCACACTCATATCCAGTGCCCATTGCCTACAGGGATCGTATAGATGAGGAGATTCAGAGGATGTTGTCCCTCGGTGTAATACAACGGTCAACAAGTCCATATCGCAATCCAATATTGGTGGTGATAAAGAAGGACGACAGCATACGGCTATGTCTCGACGCACGCCGTGTCAACGAAATTTTACAGCACGACAACGAACAAATGGAGACACCCGAAGTGTTATTTCAAGAATGCACCGGGATGCCGTTCATCTCCTCACTGGATCTAACTGCCAGCTTCTGGCAAATCCCCTTAACCCCCCGATCCCGGAAGTACACGGCATTTACGCATCGAGGCCGAAGTTACGAATTTTGCGTAACCCCTTTCGGACTCCGAACAAGCACGGCGAGCTTGGTGCGGGGTCTACAGCCAGTGCTCAGTGGTCTACAAAATATTATTAATTTTGTGGACGACCTGCTGTGCATGTCGGCAAGCTTCGACCAACACCTTGAGGATCTCGACAATCTATTTTGCCGATTTGCTGAACATGGGTTAACTATCAATCTTGCCAAGTCAAATTTCTTTCGGAAAAATGTGCAATTCCTAGGACATATCCTTACACCGGAAGGAATAAAACCGGACCCAGAAAAAGTCAAAGCGATCCATGAGTTCCCGACACCGAAAAATATAAAACAACTCCGAGGCTTCTTTGGGCTAATAAATTATTATAGCAAGTTTACTAGAGAGCACGCAAGTGCAACAGTACCTCTGCTGGGCCTCATACGAAAAGGTGTCAAATGGAAATGGGGGGAGGATGAGCAGCGGTGCTTCCAAGACATTAAGGCGAAATTTTGTGACGCCGTAGTACTGCGCTATCCAGACAAAAACAAACCGTACTACCTCGAAACGGACGCTAGTGACTACGCTCTGGGGGCGATCCTCTTCCAGCGTGACGAGAGCGGCGAAATAGGCGTCCTGCAATTCGCAAGTCGAACACTTAAAGGCGCGGAGATAGGATATTTTACCACGGAGAAAGAGCTCCTAGCGATAGTGTGGGCACTTCAAAAATTCAGGTCGTACCTGCTTGGCTCGAAAGTCATCACAACCACCGATCATGCCGCACTAACGTTTTTAAGGGAGTGCAAACTCGCGCATGCACGACTCACTCGATGGACTCTCGCCATACAAGATTATGACATGGTAGTAGAGCACTGCCCTGGTACGAAGAACATTCCCGCAGACGCGCTCAGCAGGCCACCCAGTCCCGAGTCGACGAACAATAAGCGTGAAGTGAGAATCACGGAACTCGCATGCGAGATGACCCCAGACCTCGAAGATCTACTGAGGAATCTCGCCGAGATTCAAGGCCGTGACGAGAGCATGCGACCGATAATCCAATCAATTAATAAAAAGGAAGCGACTCCCGGATACGAAATGCGGAACCAAATTTTGTAAAAAAAAAATACAAGGCACACTGCGAGCTGTAATTCCAAAAAGAGAGGCCGGAACCATAATTCAGGCATGTCATCAGATGTACGGTCATGCGGGGGCAAAAAAGTGTTACCTTATCATGAAGGATGACTTTTACTGCCCAAACCTGTATAGAATCACCAGGAAACTCTTGGCATCCTGCATCACGTGCCAGAAGAGCAAAGTCTACACCCCAGGTTCTTATGCCGAAGCTCGGAGTATTCTCCCGGAGCGACCAGGCGACCTGGTGTCATTGGACTTTTATGGGCCACTGCCGACAGCGAAATACGGGATGAAACATATACTTGCCGTAATCGACGTATTTTCAAAAGTAACCCGACTGTATCCCTTGCGGAGTGCAACCGCCGAGGCAACGATACGATGTCTCACGAACGACTACTTTCCGAGGTTCGGAAAGCCCCGAGCACTGCTGACGGATCAAGGTACACAGTTTACCGGAGCAAGATGGAAAAGGAAATTAGAAGAGTTGGGGATCCAACGCATCCTAACCTCGATTCGGCACCCTCAGGCGAATCCAGTCGAGAGAACGAATCGCGAACTTTCACGATTCTTTCGGACGTTCTTGAAGGATAAGCATACCGCATGGAGCGGATACCTCGAAACCATCGAATCATGCATAAATGAACTGCATCACGACACCACGGGATGCATTCCAATCCTGCTGCACACGGGAAAACGCCCACAAAAACCATGGGAGCATCTACTAGAAAAACCAGAGGAACCAACAACGACTCGGGAAGAATGGATAGCCCTCGCTCGAAAAAATATGAGTGATCGACGGGGCAAGCAGGCTGCGGAATTTAATCAGAAACACAAAGAAAGAAAATACGAGATAGGCGAGTACGTGCTCGTATGAGCACTAAATGTCTCAAACCCTGCGAAAAAACTCACAGCTAAATTTATGAAATTATATGAAGGACCATACGAAGTAAAAAAGATAATTCGGGAATCTTCGTATATCCTGAAATATATAAACTGTAGCAAGGAACGCGGACAATATCATACCCGTGACATTCGTCCGTACCAAGCTCCCGTCGGAATCAATGAAATTAAATAGGCCCAACCGCTGGCGAAACGGTAATACAACACGCGGAATCGGTCAAGCGAGGAGTAGAACGTACACAAAGGGCGAAAGTAATTAACGACATTGACGAAATCACAACAGACGACGGTGATCCGAATAGCGGTAGTAATGGGAGAATAACAGTGGAAAGCGGATCATCTAGTCTCAGACATAATTCCGAGTAGCGAGGATGTGCGACGAGCAAACCCAAACGGAATCACCGAATGGAGGCGGTCGCGAACTTTGCCCCCGTCCATATACGCGCTTTACCGCAATCCGGAATCGGCGAAACCCGCAAAGAAAGATTAAAGTGTTCTCTAAAAAATCAAACACCGAACCGGCATACTTCGACCTGATTCAAGGATACGAAAAAGTGAATAAGGAAGTAAGAGAACTGGCGAACTTGGCGGAAGCCAACGGAATCGCGGTCGAGTGCATCTTAAAGACGCAGACGGAGCGGCAGTACATTAAGTTTGTACCGAAGAAACCTAAGGTAAAATAATGCAAAAAAAAAATAAAAAAATAAAAAAAAGAAGAAAAAAAAACATAAATAAATTTAAAAAAATATATATATATAGATATAAGTAATAATAAAAAAAAAAAGTAAATATACATAAAATAAATAACATAAGTAGATAGATAGTTCAAATAATAGTCAGATAAGATAACATAATAATGGCAACAATCTAACAATCATTAATCCCTCGGGGGGAATCCTAAAAAAAAAAAAAAAGATCACCAGCGATGTGACGTCGAAACGTGACTGGCGGTCCATCATCTTTGGCAAACAAGCCCCAGAGAGGGCGGCGACGGGGCTAAAACGAACGCACGTCAGCACGCCCGATCCGATTACCGAAGCAGCGATGCAACGGAAACACACGTTTACCCGGGTGCAAACCGGAACGCGTCGCCCACCGCTAGCCGAGGGACCACCAACGAAGAAACCAGCAATTTACAATCATCAAGAGTAGTGAACCCCCTGTAGAAAAGACAAATAAATCGCAAAGAATTTTCTACGCCCGAATCCTCTCAGGTATCTAATTCTTTGGGGGGCAGTTGTAACGGGACCGGGGCCTACCCTGCCCGAGATCATCGTAAAGGCGATCGATCCGCGAGGAAATTTAACATCGGCTCGCGACGAGATCCGATAGCAAGGGAACGCGCGCGGCAAACGCGTGAGTGAGCAAGGAAGCTCTGCCCACCGGGAGAGCGAACTCAAATGAGCTCGCGAGATAAGAACGTTCCACCGTTGCAGCTAGAAATCAAATTCAAGTTAAGAGCAATTATCCGTTGCATCGACGTCACGAATAACGGGACTTCGCTTGGGTATATAAGCGCGAGCGATGGATCGAACAGCTACCTAGTATACCAAGTCCATTCCTCGGAATAGCATCTCGCACCCACCTACCTCTCCTGTGAAACGAACCCCAGACATCTCTGGCCTTCGTGACACTCCATGAGAAAGAAACCTGTGTCCTTGCGCGTTATAATTCGAACTCTACACAATATCGAGGCAGCCCAGCTCAATCGTATAGACAATCGAAATTCAATAAACGCGTAGCTTGAGCTAGCCCAGCTCCGCTGTCTACAGCCCATAGGCATCGAATTAACAGCTTTCTTTAGATTAATAGAAGCGAATTGAAATGTTCCGAGCGTAGCAGATATTTAACACCGATTAACTCGAGCACACGGACGAATTTGCAAAGCCTGTTTTGATTTACGCTTGTACTTTCTCGAGCACGTCTGCCGCTGGAGTGCAAGCGCCAAGTTTCAACATATTTAGCATCCTTGAGCAAGGCCAGCTCCATTTACCGTACACCTTGGAAAGCAAATGAATACTGAGTAGAAAAAATCAAACGTAGCTTCAAAATAAATTTAACCTAATACATACTAATCTGAAACAAAAGCCGTATGGTCGAGGCGAATCGACGAAACAATTCGCGAGTCTCATGCGACGAGACTCCTAGTTAAGGACGTGACCTCGACGAGACAGCTGCCGCCGAGGCACGAGTTACAAGAGAAAACCCATAGACTGACAACCAACCACTCCGAAAATAGACCAGCCTCATTACACGCAAACCGAAACCCAAGATTCCTCTCCTACTTCTCACCCGGACGCTCGTGATGATATCGTGCCCGTCTCCGGACGTGATTGGCGAAGACCTCTGAAGCTTCCTCCTTTTCCCAAAATCAAATAGATTCACCAAGAGACACGAGACGCGACCTGATACGACTGCCCAGTGCATGATCCCGACAATCAGACGGACGGACAGAAAACCGAAAGACAGGCGATCGGAGTAACTCGGTTGAGAAGCCTCCGATAAAATTACAATATATATATAAAATACCGATTGGAAATATTCCTATATAATAGAATCCAATATAATAATTGTAATCCGCCCAATTCCATCGTCTTGACGAGTCGACAATGTTCTCCGTTTGTCACGAGGACGACGGTATTGCACTGTACAATTTTTCCTCCGATTTTTGTGTGGAAATAAAAACCATTCGATTATTTTTTGCTTTTTTATTGGAAACATTTATAACTTTATTATAGAACGTTTATAACAAGTGTTCACAACCCTTATAACATGTATTTATAAGATTTATAGAATGACCGAAGCGATAAATTATACTCAAAGTAATGTATTAAAAATCTTATGGGCTTGTGCAATAGAACTGAAAAAGTTTACAGCGATTTATGATTGAAAATCACGGATCGTAAAACTAAAGGTTTACCTTTGGAAGTGTCTTATTGGCAATCTTTTTTTTTCGATTTTTTTTCTCTCGTCAACATTATTTGTAGTATAATTACTACAAATTAATATTCCAAACGCTTTTTACATCATGAAGAGCAATCAGAAGCAATTGACGTAACTTAAAGAAAGACAAAAAAAAAACTGATAGACACGTAAAACTCTAAAAAAAACAAAACAAAAAAGCACTTTGCAATTTGCACTAAAAAGCCACTTCATCTGAACAGTTGCGGTTCATCTTTTTAAAGAATCTTCGATTTAAAAAATCTTCGGTTCAAAGAATCTTATTCTTAATACTTCCCGGTTTTTTTTGTTCGTTAGCCAATCGACTTAGAGGAGTGCGCTCGACGAAGAGCACATAGCTTAGAATTTATTGCTAATCCCATTTTCGCATCATCATAAGTGTTAGAATGTTTTGAGCGCCTTAAATAAGAAATAAGAATGTTAACATTAACGGTATTGAAACGATTTACTGGTTATAGAATGGGCCATGCTATATTTGTGGGGATATCGACTAATAGAGCAACTTTCAACTCAAAAGAATAGAATATTAATTTGTACACTAATGCAAATGTCGATCGAATTTATCAAACAGATTTACACGTCTGCGGATTTTTATTACATTCCTATTTCACTCGAGTTTTAATAAATATTTGGTAGTATTTAGACACACAAACTTAGACGAATCTTCAGTGCGTTAAGCTCATCTTACCCTTTATCGCGTCAATGATTCGTGAGTCCAGAGCATCGTGATGGACAGCAGCATCTCCTTGCTACAGTTTACTTGTTCCTCCCTTCTTCAGATTGCTACGCAGCAACACGTCCATCGGAAAAAAAGCCATTAGAAGTGAGACGCCCAATGCTGTGAAAGTCGATTTCGAGGCTGCACAAGTCCATTGCAAATGATCGACCATGATTCCGCTTCCTAGTTTTCCAATTTCAATCTGAAAGAAGAATAAAGATGCTAATATTTCGCAATCTCCTACAATTACAGAGAGACTACGTATACAAATTTGCTCACCGAATCTTCCATTATCGGTTTATCCTGAAATTCTTGATCGATAGTACGCCGAGATTGCGTAGTTGCAGAGACAGCAGATTTAGATGTATCGGTATAATGTTGAACCTTTCTAGTTGAGACCTGTTCTTTGAAAAGATTGAATTCCTCGGCGAAATTCCGGAGCATACTGTGGAGCCCGTCAAGACGTTCTTCAAGTTTTTCAACAGCTGAAAATTCTGATTCATTAGGATGCATAACTCTTTTGAATCAATCAATGAATCATTTTTAATGACTACATTATACCGATCAATATATTCAGCATGGTAATTCCTTTGTCCGCTGGATCTTCGGGACTTTTACGGGCTGTTGTTTCTTCCGGGAACTTAGATGCCCTTTCGATGTCCGCATTGGCATTCGTCAGTGGGGGACCTGGATAGAGAAAGAACTCATCTCATCATAATGAACGAACGATTTATGAGTCACGTCAAGAAGGATAAGTAATATTTCTTGCAATTTATTTATATAAATATGTAAAATTAACTGCGGCCTTTGATTTCTTCGTACTGTTGTTTGAAACAGCACTCGTACTCTGTATTTGTCGGCTTGAAAATCTCTGTGTCAAACCATCGTCTTTCGGTTTCGTCGAAGGAAGGTTCTCGTTGATTACTCGGTGAGATGAGTTTTTCCCGTCAAGAATAAGTAACCTCCTTTCCAAAACAGGAATGCTCTCTATAAACAAAATTTGTAAGCGATATACATCTTGTAAAAATAATGTTTAAATCTACAGTATATAGAAAATAAAAAATAATACTAGTTGTATATATCAATTTTTAATGCATGTCAGTATCCGAGGAAATTTAACAAGGGCAGCATTGGTTTGCCGCTACAATAAAATCGAAGAATAGTGAATCAAAGAATCGAAGTTATAGTGAAAAAGTCCACGCTGCTGTATATTAGTCGTGGTAGATAATTCTACATTTCAACTAGTCTATCTCAGTAAAACAACTCCAAGAATTAGTTTTTGGTCGATTTTATGTTATAGGAAACTATCGTACATATTCTACATTGATTCTGATTTGGTAGACAAATTCTATTAAAAACTTTTAGAATGTATTACAAATTTAAAAAATATGCAACAAACTTTTAATTTGTCCACGTATCAGTGTGGCCTCATAAAAATAACTAGAATATCGAATTGTGAAATAATCTGTCGGAATCGATTGTACTTTGCTAGTGTTTATACCGCAGTGTTAAGTACCGCAATGGATAATGCAAAGGTAAAAATCATATCATTTACTTTGAAAGTGCAGATTTCAATTATCAATGAGTATCGCAAGTATCAACTGTTGGTCATTTGTAGTGCAGCATAGAAGTTACAAGAGTGAAGATTACAATAATCCATATTGATTGCAAAGAACAAAAGTGTTTGGCTGGTCCTCGTAATGCAGCGAAGGAGTTGACAAAAAAGTGTGTCTCATCAATGTGGATCACAAGCATTAAATGTGTATCAATAATAACACAGTGTACGAAGAAAAAAAAAAATTGTTATAAAAATTTATGCGAATCGCAACCATTGAAAGTGTATCGTTGGAGCTTGTATGGTGCAGCGAAAGAGTTGAAAAGAAAGTGTATCCCATCTATCTAGATCACAAGAATCAAATGTGTATCAATAACACAGTGTAGAAAGAAAAAAGATTATAAAAAGTTATGTGAATCGCAACCATTGAAAGTGTATCGTTGAAGTTTATATGGTGCAGCGAAGGAAGGAGTTCAAAAGAAAGTGTATCCCATCGATGTGGATCAAAAGCATCAAATGTGTATCAATAATAACACAGTGTAGAAAGAATGTTCAGAGTAGTGGGTTATCGCGTTGACTGTACTCGGAATTAACTTGCTGTGGCGACTGTACAGGAGACAGGCGTCGGTGTGCGCGCGCATGAGCAGTCTCGGGGCCGGAGTCGGGGTTGCTCGGGTGTGTTCGGGTGCTGTCTCGAGCTTCAGAGCGAAGCCATGTTGTCTAGTCGCGTCGGTACCGCTACTGCGATAGCATGTACAAACGTTATCTGTTCCTACTACGAATAAAGAACTTTTCTACGCGCTGTGTTGCGCCGTTTATAGTAAAGTCGTTTAACTTTATTTTTACCCTATCCTCCAACAGTTCCGAGCTCGTACTTTAACAAAGAAAAAATAAAGATTATAAAAATTCATGTGGATCGCAACCATTGAAAGGTGGAGCTCATAGCGCCGCTTGGAAGTAAAAAGAAATGAATAAAGTAGTTCACGTGCTTCAGAAACTTAAAAAATGTATAAAATTATCACAGCGTTGATAAAGTGAAGCTATCAAAAAAAATACATATGACTAAATTACCTGTCAAAATTAATTAGTTGAATTGAGCCTAACAAGAAGATTGTTTAATCTCTTGCCTTCAGCAAATATGTTGAACAAAAATGAATTTTTTGTAAAAAGTAGAATATAAAATTACTTACGAGACACATCGATTACCAAGCCATCGTAACAGGTCCAGCCTCCCTTTGGTCGTTTTTTTCTTTGCGCCACTCAATGACCCAGCTGTCGGAAGCATCATAGTCTTCGGTAATGAAGTCCTCGAGATTAAAATCCTTAATCCACTCTATTCGGACTCCAGCTGTATATTTTCCATTATCAAGTCCTCCAACCCATTTCACGAGGGCGAAATACGGTGTTGCCATTCTGAAGGTACATATCAAGACAAGATATCAATATTGGGGAAGGAAAAAAATAATCGTACAAACTCGAAAAATCTAGAACCATTATTGGAAATGTGCACATGTTTACGCTTGCAACGTGATTGATGGACGATGTACTGTAGAGAAATGTTAATTTCTTGCAAATCCGTCGAACTTAACGAATATTGTAGCTGGTTATCGGTTTTCAGAAATTCACAACACTGTATGCACGAGCCGGACCGCCGTTCTACCACCGTAAATACGCCAAAGGTCGATTCAAGTTCAAACTACGCTGCTTCGGGTGTATATACTATTTTCATCGAATGCGAGATTATATACATGAAGTAGTGGTAGTATAAGCATTTTCACTAGCAAATATAAATACAGAGTGATTTTTTTGTGGATTCTGTCTATCATTTACGAATAATATTGAGGATCATAAGAAATGCTGTATCAGCTATTCCGTGTTCATCTTCATCGACGTTGTTACCGTCGCAGTATCTTATTGGCTGTTCGGCCGCTAGCCTAATATGGTAGCTGGCATACCTCTTGTCAATTTCATTGTTTTCAATGTACGTGACTTTATTATCAGTTTTTGTTTTGGTTTAAACGATACTTCGAATTTTATGCTAATTCAGCTACGATTAATTAATGTGATGTGAAATTGAACGGAAAAATGGCACCCCCAACAAAAAGAAAAGGCGAATATAAAAAGTATAATCAACATGGGAGCACCGAGCCTATCCCGAAAAGGACGCTTCTCTCATGGAAAACCAACATCCATTCAACTGAAAACCGTTAATGAGAAAAAGTCAAATTGATCAAGAATTTTTAATAATAATAAAGATCATGTGTGTACTCTTTTACTTTACGTATTTCATTACAGTGGTGCACACAGCGATACGCCACTGAAACAAAACAATCCCGATAACGTAAGTAGTACTGAATGATATCAATTCTGAACTATTTTTTAAAGATTAAGTCTGTTTTTAAAATATTATAATAATATAATATTTAAATATTATATCAAAATATTTTTAAAACTATTTTTATTACTCAGCCGAACTGATCTTTTGGAACATAATTTAAAATCCTTCGACAGACTTTATCCTAAGTATCAAGACTTCCTTTGGACAGGAATTTCTTCCGACAGACTTCATTAATATTAATAATAAATAATTATTGTTGATAAATTAATAGTTATTTTAATATTAAAATATAAATGCAGGCCACTCTAGTATATTCGTAAAACTCCCATTCTACCATAACCAGTCAAGATATACTGTATTCATTGTGGTCTGAACTGTTACATTTCATAACACATTTGAAATCTGTTGAAAATTCATGAAACTTGCATGGTAATGTTCTTGATGCATTCAGTGGTTTATTTACAAATATTATATCATATGTAATGAATGTATTCTTTTTGGTTGAAAATAATAAAACAGAGACTGAACGAAGCAGGAAGTTCAAGGATGGTCCACGGAGGATATGCAGAGACTGCAGCTACGAAGAGTCAGCAGCATAAAAAGAAATTAGGATGCAACGTTACATTGTAAGATACCGTACACTCATCTGATTCCGAGTAAGCTATAAAATATCCATGCTAAATCCATTCTAACCCCGCTCTATTTTTACAGCGACTTCACCTGTTTCTGGTCCAACACAGAAAAAACTGAGGAAAATCCTGTTCCTCAAGACGTAAGTATTTAGATCGATACATTTTTTTGTCTTCCCTGTTCTGGGGCCGAGGTCCCCAAGAATACTATGCACCATTTAATAGTCAAATAGTCTTTAATAAAAACATCTAATTTTCCATGAACCATGCAAAAATCGTTTGTCAATATAGTCTAATTAAATAATCCTTTTTATTAGGAGGACCATTCATATGGGACAGACGGTTCGGACACGCATTTTTCCAATGAGTCCGAATATATGGAAAACGTCGGCGATGAGCAGCCCGAAGATTTGCGATTAGCCATAAATGAGACTACAGCTCAGAATTTACAAAATGTCTCAAATGCAAATCGAGATGAAATTACGACAGTTGAGTTCTCGAGCGATACTTGCGCTTTCTCGACGTATGGATACAAAATCGAGACACTGATTACAGCACTTCTAGTAATGCCTACAAAAATGCGGCATAATTTAACTTACGCCCCAGCGCAAGATATATCGAGCTTGTTAGATACGGCGCTTGAAACAGCTCCAATACGTGAATCAAAGTACCACTGGAAGAAAATATTTAAATTATTTTCAACACTAATGTCCATTCATCATATGTGTGGCGAATGCGGCAGTTACATCGGTGACCAGAAAGATACAGAGAGTACAACACTTCTTTGCAATGTCTGCGAAACTGATATTGACGTTCGATCTAACATACAAAATAGGAACATATTTATATACTTATCATTATCTGAGCAGCTCGCAGAATTATTCAGAAAATCAGATGATTCTATATTCTACTCCAGTTCCCGTACAAAGAGAAACCAATATGCTATCGAAGAAATTTACGATGGCAAGCTGTACAAGAAAGAGGCGATTGTTGATATGATTAGCATCAATTTCAGTGTTGACGGAGTCCCTGTATTTTCAAGTTCGGATTATTTTATATATCCGATTTTATGCTCGATAAATGAGTTGCATCCCAAAGCTCGAAGGCATAATATGATGCTCTGTAGTATCTGGTTCGGAAAGGGCAAGCCGAAGATGAACGAATATTTGAAACCATTTGTAAAAGAAACTCAGAGCCTATACGAATTAGGATTTGCTTATCAATACGAAGGTCGCGATTACAGAAAAAGATGTCGACTACTCGTGGGGGTTTGTGATTCCGTAGCCAGACCGACGGTTCGCAATTCGAAGCAATTCAACGGTGAATATGGCTGCGGATTATGTTTACATTCGGGAGAACAAGTCGCTAAAGGATACGGAAACGTCCGTGTTTATCCTCTGGCTTGGGACGGTAATCCGTATGGTGAAGGTCTTCGAAATAATGAGGATGGACATGCTGAATCACGAGAAAAAGGAATCAAGGGCCGATCAGTGTTGTGTGATGTGCCTAAATTCGATATTGTCGACAACCTAATTGCGGGCTGGATGCATTGTGTTGCTCTAGGCGTTTGTCGCCAATTTTAAAAACTCTGGTTTGATCCGGTCAATGACTAAAACGATTTTTACTTTGGAAGTATATTATCCGAAGTGGATTCGTTGCTTTTGACATATAAATCGACACTGGAAATTTCTCAAACGCCTCAAAAAATGTCTGATCGTCGACATTGGAAAGCGCACGAGTGGGTCATCTTCCTACTCTTTTACAGCATTCCCACTCTGAAACAGTCGTTTCCTGCAAAGTATGTGGAGCATTGGAGTTTGTTGGTCGACGGGATCGCGATTCTCTTGAAAACTTCCATACTGAAATCAGAGGTTCAGTATGCTGAGCAATGTTTACTGGAATTTGGAAGAGGAGTAGAAACACTCTATGGGGTAAAACATGTATCGTTTAATGTTCATCTTCTGACCCACTTATCGCAAAGCGTACGTAATTGGGTTCCACTGTGGACCCATAGTGCTTTTCCGTACGAGGATTTCAACCAAGATCTTCTCAATTTTGTAAAAAGCTCATACGGGGTAGCTGTACAAATATGCGACTCCTTTCGTGTTAAATATGCAATCCATCGCTTGCAAGCTTTGTGTTGGGCCCATCTAACAGGTTCGCAAAGGCAGTACCTGTTACGTATCCTCAATAAAAAGACTCGCCCGAAATCTACCGTACATGTAAACGGTGCTAAGATGCTTGGCAAACCTGTAATTCAGGATATGTCTTGAGATCATTTTTTGGCATTACAAAGAATCAACTCCAATGTTCAACAACTAAGTTGTGTACGATACTATAAACGAGCTATTATCGATGCGGAAATTATACAGACAGCTCATTATTGTAAAGTACTTAAAAGTTTTAGCAATTTTGTAGTCCTGACTGACAGAGAAATATTTGAGATTCTTATATTCATTGATTTACCCGTAGAAGGTGATCGGAAGTGCTATGCTATTAGAAATTATCACGAACAAAATAATGTATGTTTAGTAAAAGAGCGACGTCTAGATCATATGATTTACAAAAAAAAAAAAATTGATAACAGCTGCTGTGCACGTGACGGCAATTAGAGAAAACATTACTTTTGTTGAAATGCCTCACATAGAAATGGCTGTCGCATGCATACATCCGAATCATTTTGAATTGCTGACGTAACAGATGCAGGAATATTTGTATTCGTTCGCCTGTGGATTTATTGAAAATATGATTCAGCTTGAAAATATACATCTATACTATGAATATTGCTGTTGTTTGTTTTATAATCCTTTCTAATTGTGTCATGTATAAATAATTGTATATAAGTTAGATTTCGACGTGAAGTAAATGTATTTTTTTTGCATACATACAGCACGTAAAAATAAAGAAAAAGTATATATGCAGCTTACAATTTTAAGAGTCGAAAATATGGATACAAAATATACGTGGCATATATATGTATAACTTATGTGTAACGTATACGTAATATATATCAAAAAGATATATCAAATATATGTTGATGCATATTTGGACAGTATATGTCGAATACATTGTAGCATATATTTATTATGTAATTCTGATATATGATAAGATATATTTTTAGTACATACGGGATATCATAGAAATTGGTTCACGTGCATGTTTTTGTGCATATATCAGAAATATATAATCATTTATATGCATAATATATTATACATACATCTGATGTATGTTCTCAGAGAATATAAAATTACATGTATTCCCCATATATTCTACATATAGTTCTAATATATGTCTATATATATGCAACATATATAAGTGGATGTAGAATATATCTACATATATTCTAAATGTATTAAGATATATTTCACATATAACCAAAATATATAAATTTTCGTGTGGGAAGAGCGGGGCAAAATGGGACGGTGAGGCAAAACGGGGCAGTGGAGCACGAATGCCAGTATTGTTACCGGTAAATATACCGACATTCGTTATTACTAATAATAATAATAATATTTAATTTGTAAATAATATATATATTATATGGTTTCCTGATAAAAGTAATATTATTGGTATTATCACTTTTATTTCGCTTCCTCATAGAGGCTTTGTGATGGTCAAAAAAAAAAAATCGAGATTTTAATGAAAACATGTTCTAAAACATCGAAAAATCATATTTAGAAGAAATGTCCGGATGTGCGCGTGTGCGCGCGTGCGTGCGTGCGCGCGTGCGTGCGTGCGCGCGTGCGTGCGTGCGCGCGTGCGTGCGTGCGTGCGTGAAATAGACGTGCAAACTGCAAACCGCTATAACGCGAGAACGCCTTGACTGATCAAGTTGAAATTTGGCACACATCACGTATGATCATCGCGTCACGTAGTCAATGTTTGGTCAAAATTCGCATCACGTAGTCAATGTTTGGTCAAAATTTCATAAAAAAATGTTCCGTTGTTTTTTTTGTACGCCATTTTTAATTTCTTCAAAAATGCTGTTCGCGCCCTAGCGCTCGCAATTTTTTAGCTATCGGGCTATAAACGCGTACATAGATAGAATATGATAACCCGACGATCCCATTAAAATTTCAAGGGAATCGGTCGAATCGTTTAAATTTTATGTCATTTTGAATTTTTCGAATTTCATGATTTTTTTTTTTTTTTTTTAGACGCATTTTTCCATACTAAATGTTCATCTATGTAGAAAAAAGTGTCAAATTCGTGATCAGTATGAAAAAATACATGGAATTACGGTCCTGGGGCGACAACGAGCGAAAAAGTTTATCGGGCATTTTTATAGCCAAAATTGCAAAAATTAGAGTTTTTCGGTATGTTTAAACAACGATTTCTTTGCTTTCCGATGGCATCGCGGAAAAATCCAGGGGTCTATCGTGTTCTCAGGCAATAAATACACAACATGATGGATATGATGGAGTTAAAATAATTAGATGAAGCGGTGTCTCATTTCAACTTCTCGAGTAAAAATTTCAAGATCGAAACAAAATTTGGAACACGTAATTCTATATATTTTTCGTAACCGGTGCGGTGGTCTAGTGGTTAGCGTGCTCGCCTCTAAGACCTAAGCATCGGGAGGTCGACGGTTCGATTCCCGGCTTCGTATGTTTCGCCGAGAAGGGAAAAAAAACATGGACGAGACGAAGCTCCAGATATATACATCGGTCACTCACACTCCGTTACCGCGGTGCGAGTGTCTGATGTATATAGCTGTACTCCATTGTTTTCATTCTCGGTGAGACGCGACAAGCTCCGACGTCGGGAATCGAATCTGAGACCGCATCGGCGTAGGGGACGTAGCGTACCCATCGCCCGGGACGCCGAGTCTGTGTATCAGACTCGACGCTCCGCAATAGCTATCCCTGGCCAGAGTGTAAGCTATCGTGCTCGGGCTTCATGGCACCGGGGTATGGTGCATCATAACGATGCTTCTAGGCATACCAGGCAACTATCCTAGAATACTTGGAGCCTTGCCTCCTTAACCTGGGGCTCTGAGGAGGCCGAAAATGATATCCCTAGCATGACTACATTTAGGGATGCCGGGGGACGGGGGACTAGGCCAACGATACTCTGAGCAACTGGCAACCCAAAGAAGGGATGCGGTGGTGCAGAAGTACTGGCCCAGATACCCTGTACAACCGGTAATAGCCCACGAAGGGTTGCTGGAGCACGGGGGACTGACCAATATACCTTGTGCAACCGGCAACCCCGAGAAGGGATGCTGGGAGACGGGGGACAGGCCAAGTTACACTGAGCAACCGGCAAGCCCACGAAGGGTTGCTGGGGACCGCGGGACTGACCAAGATACCCTGAGCAACCGGTAATCCCTAATGAGAAAGGTGTCAAGTCGCAGAAGTAGGTGCGAAAAAAGTCAATGACATCACGAGGGACGCCTGTCGGTTGTGTTCCGCGTCTGAGGAACACAACGTGGACAATTAGGGCGGTGCGAGTGCCCCACGGGGCCCGAGTACAATGGTCCAGCAGGACTGAGTGCTCGTATCGCTAACAAAACAACAACAACATATATTTTTCGTGCCGAGCACAGATCCTACATCCATTTTGAAGTGTAAGGTTGGTGTATTTTTTCGGGTTAAGCCTGAGTCAGCCAGCAGTTCTGCTTACAAATTAAATACGACGTTGATGTTGGAAAAAAGTTGAAAATTAACATTTTCATAATGCTTCCTCATAAAAGCTGGAAATTGAGATTTTCATATCGCTTCCTCATAAAAGTTGCAAGTTGAAAGTTGAAAGTTGAAATTTTTATATCACTTTTCCATAATGGTCCTTTATTCGGAAAGCTTCCTCTATGAGGAAGCCAAAAATATAGTAAATGCTTTCTTATAGAAGGAGCTTTCCGAATAAAGGACCATTATGGAAAAGTGATATAAAAATTTCAAGTTTCAATTTTCAACTTGCAACTTTTATGAGGAAGCGATATGAAAATTTCAATTTCTTTATCATACAATTACCGTTGCAGTATTGTTACCAGTAAATTTACCATACGCTCAGCTAATTTCGTACTATAACATCCTAGTTATATGCCTTTCGCGGATGTCATCCTTGCATGTATATTGTGTCGTCGTATATTTTGTCGTGGGACCCTCACCCATGGGTGGGGAGAATGATAAGCGATACCGCAGATCGATTCACGGACAGTGGAAATCATAGTACCGTTCGATCAACTGAACCTCGGCCGTTCGTTATTTCGTTATATTAAATATTAAATTAAAACGCGATACACTCAGCTCGAAATGCCCTCAAATTCGTAGAATCGCGAAAAGGCTGTCGATCGTTAGTCCACGAAGGATACATCTACATAAAAAAAAAGTGAAAACAAAAGTAATATAACGTGGCGCTACGCGCAGAACAAATATTCGTGCAAAGTGATTACTCACACCAGCTCGGACAAGCGTACAGGTACGTACACTAAACGCCTTCCCTTATTTCATGATTTAAATCTGGAGTGCTGGAGAAACATTATACGCAATTTAAACAATCTACACAATTTAGACAAGAAAACAGAGCTGGGCAGTGCTTGAGTAGCGGGTACTTGTGTCGCACTTGAAGTACACAAGTACTTTTTGTTAACCTGTTGGCATTATTATTGTGAAAAATCACTGTGCTCGACTTAATTATTAGGGCTGACTTTTTTCAGATTTTTGGCATGTGACGAAGCACTGGAATTTTTATTGAATTCAGTTTTGGTTGAAAATGGATGTGTGATACATTCTTAATATATTACATTTCGCTTTTTTTTATTAAATTTTTATGACATCTTTTGGAATGTCACGATTACATTTAATATTTTGCTTGTAGTAATTTGAAACAGGACAGAAAACGAAACATAGTTACGAATAATCTAACTGTACGAATAGAGGGGAGAATAAAAGCCGAAGAATCCCGATACACGAAAGTCCGGCCGATCGCCCGAATATTCGGAAACGGCAGCACTCTCTCATCGGACAGTCAAGCAAACGGTAGTAATAACGAGAGCCGAGATATAAGGCATAATTTTATTACGACGTGGTACGTCGTAAAGGTCTCGCTTGTGGTGTCTCGTCGAGGATCCTTGCACATCGGAATTCAGGCCTGGTACTTTCCACGAACATTCGCGCTATGGATCCAATAACCTCGAGATACATAAGTTAAGTACCGAGATCAATCTTTCGTACCGAATATTCATTTTTCTCTTGTGCTTTGACGCTCGATCCATTTATTGGATTGCTTTTATATAAATTATATGCGAGATGCTACTGATTTTTGTCTCGTTTGTTCGAACTATATTTAAGAGTGGATTTATCCCCTCCGTTATAATTGGTTAGGTTTGCGTCGATGTGTGGATCAATGCGTGTGTCTGTAATGTGTAAGATCGATTTTGTTGGAATTCTCCGTGGCCTTTTATACCGCTATTACATTTTTTAGTAATATACATTACTTAGAGATATTCCTCTTATTTTCATTCATTAATTTTTCATGTGTTTATATACAAAACAAACGTTCCAAATAAAAGAATTATATTATTCGGTGGCCATCAAAACATTTGTGGATCATTAAGTTCGTTTCCCTCCTGTCGGAGATTTATTGTGTGTCCCCCTATTTCTATTATTTATCATCTTGATTGACCCAATGCCATACATAATTATGATCCGTTTGCCGTTTGTGATTTGGTTATTTATCTTTTGTGTGCTCTTTTACGTGGCTCGGTTAACATTTTTTATTGTGTGGCAATTCACATTTACCATCTCCAAGGATTCTTAAAAATCATTTTTTTTTAAATTTTTCTGTTAATTGTTGTTTGGGCTTAAAAGTTCAAAGGTCTGCATACGTATTATTCATAATAAAATTTCGAATGAAAATTCACCTAAGAATATAAATCACTACATGCTTCCTCATAGAGGAAGCTTTGTTTTCGTGAAAAAATTAGTTTTCGAGATTTTGATGTAAACCTGTTCAGAATGTTCCCAAACATCCAAAAAACACGTTTAGAAAAAATGTCTGGATGATGTGTGTATGTATGTATGTATGTATGTATGTATGTATGTGTGTGCAAATCATTTAACGTTCATAATTCGAAAACGGCTTGAGATATCGAGGTGAAATTTATCACACATATTGAGGGGTCGATTCTCATTATTCGATCCAATTTTTAGCCAAATCTATTCAGCCGTTCAGATTCTACGCGGTTTTGGATTTTTTCAAAAATGTCTGTGCACGCTCCAACTCTTACAATTTTTGAGATATCGGGCTAAAAATTTATATATAAGCAGACCATTATCGACCGATGATCGGTATTGAATTTAGAAATAATCGGTAGAACCGTTTAAATTTTATGAAATTTTTTATTATTTTGGATTTTATGAAAAATGAGTATTTTAGTTTAAATGCAATTTTCTTCATTAAATATTCATTTATGACTAAAATAAGTATCAGATTCGTGATCAGCGTGAAAAAATACATGGAATACAGTCCCGGAAGGACGACTAGCGAAAAAAGTTTATCTGTAATTTTTATTGCCAATATTGCAAAAATGAGTAATTTTGCGTATTTTCAAACGGTGATTTTTTTGCTTCCTGATGGCATCGTGGACAAACCTAGGTACCTATCATGTTCTAAGGCAAGAAATACACAAGATGCTAGATATGACGGAGTTAAAATCATTAGACACAGCGATGTCATTTGAACTTTTCAAGTAAAAATTGAAAAATTGAAAAATTTGGAACACATAATTAATTGTATGTATTTTTCGCGTCGCGCACAGATCCTACATCTGTTTTGACCAAAAGCGTAAGGTTGGTGTATTTTTTCAGGCTAAACCTGAATAAGCCAGCAGTTTTACCTAAAAGTTAAATACGCTATTGATGTTGGAAAAAAGTTGAAAATTGACATTTTCATATAGCTTCCTCATAAAAGCTGAAAATTGAAATGTTCATATCGATCCTCATAAAAGTTGAAGGCTGAAAGTTGATAGTTGAAATTTAAAAGTTGAAATTTTTTATTCGCTAAGCTTCCTCTATGAGGAAGCCAAAAATATAGTGAATGCTTCCTCATAGAAGAAGTTTAGCGAAAAAAATTTCAACTTTCAACTTTCAACTATCAACTTTCAGCTTTCAACTTTTTTAAATGACATTTGTTATTAAATTTTTAACAGATTTTTGTTTTTAAAATGGAAAAAAGTGCAGCATACTTGTGATACTTTGTACTTGGAGTATTTTGTGGTACTTTGCCCAGCTCTGCAAGAAAGTGTAGACAAAGATCAAGACCTAATTGTAGCTATTTTTATTGCAAATTTTCATATATGACTTTATTTCAGGAATAATTGTAGGAGATGTACCAGAACATGATCATGTAGCAGATCTCACGCACGTAGAAGTGAAAAAGGTTAAAAAATAATAAAAACAAAAGCGAAGAACACCGACGAAGGTCCGGCTACCGTTTTTAGCACAGCACTTGCAAATGTTTCATCACCAGTTGCAGCTCGGTTGCCGAATCGGAGCGCGCTTGTACGTCTTGTGCAACGAACGAGAGTCAAACAGAAGCTACAACTGCCTAATCCATCAACGCGGGCTGAACTTCAAATACCCGACAACTTCAAAACGACCACAAACGGAGAATTATTTTTGTTATACGATAGCGAAGATGGCAATGACAGATTTTTTATCTTTTCGACGATACAAAATCTTGAGTTTTTGGCGGAATGTCCGCTATGGCTGGGCGACGGAACATTTCGTTCCGTTCCAGAAACGTTCGAGCAGCTCTACACGCGCCACGGCTACCGAGACAATAGAGCAATACCACTCGGGTACCTGTTAGCACCAAGCAAAACCAAGAATATTTACAAGCTCGTTCTTGGAGCAATTGAAGATCAGTATGCCTCAATTACATCCAGAAAGACTTATTGATTTCGAACAAAGTTTTCAATTAGCTTTCGAAGAGAGTTTTCCTGACGCAACTGTATCGGGATGCTTGTTTCATCTCAGTCAATGCGTATGGCGACATATTCAATCGAGTGGCTTGCAAAGTCGCTATAACAACGACATTGAATTTTCCCTTAACCTGCGAATGCTGATAGCTCTGGCATTTGTACCATGAAGCAACGTCGTTGCTGCGTTCGAAGCACTGCTCTCGTCAGATTTTTACGAAAATCGCGAGGAGGAGCTATCGATTACTTCGAAGAAACTTGGGTGGGCCCTCCGAAACGAGGCCGCAAGCGACGCCAAAATCCGCGATTCCCGATTTCGATGTGGAACTGTTAAGCCGCGGTTTTAGCAGACCGCGAACTAACAACGCTATTGAGGGATGGCATCACAGCTTCAATCAAAAAGTATGCGTTTCTCATGCAGTATTAGGCAAATTCATCAACACACTAAAGAGAGAGCAAACTTTAACCGACGTATTAATAACACAAATTCCTACGGGACATAATGTAGCAAATACGAGACGTAAAGTTCACGTAGATATTGACGAACACTTGAAAAACACTGCCACGCAATATGATCCAAAAAGATTCTCGGGTTTTTAAGGAATATTGCGCACAATCTGAAAATTTAACTCGCGTTTCAGAGAAATATTGCGCACAATCGAGGAATTTATTGCTGTTTATTAATTTATTATATCGATAAATTGATTGCGATCTATTAACTTATTATGTACCGTTTAGCATTATGTTCTCTAAATAACCCACATGGAAATTTATATATTTAATTTATATGTGAAATATATATGAATATATTTGGAATGTATTCAAATATATTTAACATACATCTCCATTTTTGTATATACATTGAATATATGCAAAATACATACGTATTTGTATTCGATGAAAACACATATAAGTTACATATGATATATATTCAGCATACATGTTAAATGTATTTCTCGTATTTGTTAGATATATGTCAACATTTATACGAAATATATATTGGTTGTGTGTTAAACTATATTTGAAGTATGCAATGAATACATTTTAATGTATATTTAGAATATATACAGGGTGTAATTGAATCGGCACACAAACTGTGTGCAGTCAGATGCGGGGTGATCACCCGAGGAAAATGAGCGCTGGAAAAAGTTCGTACGATGAATAGTTTCCGAGATATAAGCGTTTAAAGTTGACCAATCAGAGCGCAGCTTGAGTAGTCACACGGACAGCACACAAGCATGAGGTAACTTCACAGAACTTCGATACAGGGTGTTAAAGAAATAAATTCAGTGATAAAACATGCATTTTTAAATAATAAAATTTCGCGACCGCTCGAATGTACATTTCGAAGTCGAATTATCGTCCGCGTGCCGAAAATCATTGTCCCTACATCGAGTCCGGGTGCATCTCCTATAACCGCATGAACCGCGCTTCGCGGTTCTATGACCCGCCTGATGTCTCGTACTCGATACTTTCGGGGACGAGGTGGATATCATCCCTTAAATATCAATGAATAATCATCCGCTGGCTATTCTGCAGCAAACGCGTTAAATGAATAATCTATTATTAGCGTTTAAGTAGAGATGAAATACATTTGGCTGTTTCGATCTCCCAATAGTCGGGAATGTTCTCATGACAGTCGACTCTAGCCCTTAGTGTATTTGGTTTCATAGACACGAATCCAAGGAGGATCGCACAGCTTGGAGTCTCGCGAACTATGGAAACATGCATATGGATCACTCATCTTATATCAGTCGAGGAAGGGAGATGAAATATACCCCGCGCTTCGCGTTTCTATGACCCGCCTGATGTCTCGTACTCGATACTTTCGGGGACGAGGTGGATATCATCCCTTAAATATCAATGAATAATCATCCGCTGGCTATTCTGCAGCAAACGCGATAAATGAATAATCTATTATTATCGTTTACGTAGAGATGAAATACATTTGGCTGTTTCGAACTCCTAATGGTCGGGAATGTTGTCCGTAGTGTATTTCGTCTCGTAGACAAAATCCAACGAGTATCGCACCGGAGAATCAGGCGTATGTATCACTCATACATACGTATGTATCACTCTTCTGTCCGTCGCCGAAAGGAGATGAAATACATTAAACCTCACGTTTCTATGAGCCGGCTGATGTTTTGTACTCATCACTTTCGGAGACGAGGTGGATATCGTTCCCTAAATAACGATAAATAATCATTGACTATCCTCATCGAACGCGATGAACGAAGATTGACCGACACCCACGTTGTCCAGGTCTCAATAGACGATTTATAGGGTTCCTGTGAAGGTGAATATCATAGTTTTTGAGATGCTTCCTACATTTTTTTGAATCCTAAATAAAATTGAAATGATTTTGTTTTTTCGAGCGATGAGTGTTTTGCACCATCCTTCACTGTTTATCCTTCATTTGTTTATTTGCGGATATTTCGGAATAAACGTCAATTGACAAGATATGTTCTCTATTTACGTATTGAGACGAATTATCGAAAGCGTTTCACATGGCATATACTCCACGGGAATACTATCGTATGCTGCTAGCTCTTGGTGAAGCGAGGGGCAGAGCCGGAACAGCCGTTGGTGTATATCGTGCGCGCTGGCCTCGCGCACTCCGACATCCAGATGCAAACGTTTTCCGTGCATTGCAACGTCGATGTATCGAAACTGATGCCTTGGTGGTTCATGGTAATCCTGACGCTGGCCGACCCCAACATCGCCGTAATGTCGCGCTGTAGGAAAGGGTTCTTGACTGTGTGGCCGAAGATCCTACCAGAAGCACACGGAGTCTCGGACGGCAGTTGAACGCCAGCCATTTCAAGATCTGGAAAACTCTGAAGGAAGACAGACTACACCCCTACCATTATACATCGCATCACAATATCAAACAACGCGATCCGGAGCAACGGTTGTTGTTTTGCCAGGAGTTCGTCGACTGCGCAGTCGCCGAACCGACTTTCGTTGACCGGATAATATGCACCGATGAATCGATTTTTACAAGAGACGGCTATTTCAACCAGCACAATAGCCACTATTGGGACCATGAAAATCCGCGTGTTGTGCATGCCAAGGCATTCCAGGATCGCTTTTCAGTGAACTTGTGGGGTGCAGTAGTTGGAGACGAATTGGTATGTTTATTGTTTTTATTACTTATTTTACGTAATTTGTATTTAATGTATGGCTTGGCGTAATTGTGTTTGCTTGTATATGCGTGTAGCTGAGAATCGGATGGCGTCGATCATGATTTGATACTGACCAAACTGGTTAAAAATTCAAAGAGCTTTGACAGATGATTTTCTTTATTATTTAATATAGACTGATTTATTAATTTGCCTAGATTGGACCGGTTATTCTTCCTGATCGCCTTGACGGCGAGTCTTATCTTGATTTCCTCGAAAACGATCTCCCCGACCTAATCGCCCATCTACCGCCGGATCTTCTTGACCAGCTCATATTCCAGCAAGACGGCGCACCACCACACTTCAATTTGATCGTTCGCGAGTATTTGGACCGGGAGAGGCGGTCCATTCGCTTGGCCCCCACGATCCCCAGATTTGACTCCTATGGATTTTTTCTTATGGGGCTATATGAAAGCGGAGGTTTATAAAGGTCAACCAGTAGACGATATCGAAGAGCTGATCCGAAGAATCTGGGAAGTCAGTGCAACGATTCCTGAGGCTATGGTGCAAAAAGCAACGCGCAGCACACTAAACCGAGCACGTATGTGCATTGAAAAACGTGGAAGGCACATCGAGCAATACCGGAAATAAGATCGGTGGTGGTATCTTCCACTTTCGTCACCCACCTGTGCTATCGTATGCTATTGCTAAGATACTTTTAAACGTTACCGATGTTCTTGGCTTGAAAGCACAATTGATCGGTTTATAAGTGTGAAAAAGAGTGGAGATACGTGTCAGAATCTCGTTTTTAGTATCTTTAGTATCTTTCGCAATAATTGCAACAACTTCCTCGACCACGAGAAAATGATTGAAGTTTACCCTACTTATTCCTCTGTGATCATTACTACCATCGCATTTTTCCGCTCGTTGTTGATCCCTCATGATTTCGATCACAGGAACATTTGTGTTGCGCGTACTACGCGTGTTAAATAAAAACATGTTATAATTCATTGTTGTCACATTATTGGGCCTGATTAATTATACTGCATAATATCTAAAGGTAGACAGGATAAGACGATCCCTCCGTCGATCCCTCCGTCGATCCCTCCGTCGATCCCTCCGTCGATCCCTCCGTCGATCCCTCCGTCGATCCCTCCGTCGATCCCTCCGTCGATCCCTCCGTCGATCCCTCCGTCGATCCCTCCGTCGATCCCTCCGTCGATCCCTCCGTCGATCCCTCCGTCGATCCTCGATCCTCGATCCTCGATCCTGCCGTTCCTCGATCCTCAATTCTCCCATCCCTCGATCCTCGATCCTGCTGTTCCTCTATCCTCGATCCTCCCGTCCCTCGATCCGCTCGTGAGAACATTCCCGACCATTGGGGGATCAAAACGACCAAATGGATTTCATCTCTAGTTAGACAATCATAATGGATTCTTAATTTATCGCGTTTGATGCAGAATAGCCAGCGAATGATTACTGATCCATTTTTAAGGGGTGATATCCACCTCGTCCCCGAAAGTATCGAATACGAGATGTCAGGCGGGTCATAGAAACGCGAAGCTCGGAGTGTATTTCATCTCCTTTCGTCGACTGAGACTTATCTCAGAGGTAAGTCTCGGAGATAAATCTCGGAGATAAGTCTCGGAGATAGTCTCGGAGATAAGTCTCGGAGATAAGTCTCGGAGATAGTCTCTGAGATAGTCTCTGAGATAGTCTCTGAGATAGTCTCTGAGATAAGTCTCGGAGATAGTCTCTGAGATAAGTCTCGGAGGTAAGTCTCAGTCGACGAAAGGAGATGAAATACACTGCGCCCTTTGCGTTTCTATGACCCGCCTGATATCTCGTACTCGATACTTTCGGGGATGAGGTGAATATCATCCCTTAAAAATAGATCAGGAATCATTTGCTGGCTATTCTGCACGAAACGCGATAAATTAAGAATCCATTATGATTGTCTGAGTAGAGATAAAATCCATTTAGTCGTTTTGATCCCCCCAATGGTCGGGAATGTTCTCACGAGCGGATCGATGGACGGGAGGATCGAGGATCGAGGAACGGATGGATCGAGGATCGAGGAAGGTAGGATCGAGGATCGAGGAACGGAAGGATCGAGGATGGAGGATGGTAGGATCGAGGATCGATGGACTGGAGGATCGAGGATCGATGGACCGGAGGATCGTGGATCGATGGACAGGAGGATCGACGGAGGGATCGACGATCCTCCCGTTCCTCGATCCTCGATCCTCGATCCTCGATCCTCGATCCTCCCGTTCCTCGATCCTCGATCCTCCCGTTCCTCGATCCTTGATCCTCCCGTTCCTCGATCCTCGATGATCCCGTTCCTCGATCCTCGATCCTCCCGTTCCTTGATCCTCAATCCCCCCGTCCCTCGATCCGCTCGTGAGAACATTCCCGACCATTGGGGAATCAAAACGACCAAATGTATTTCATCTCTACTTAAACGATAATAATAGATTATTCATTTGTCGCGTTTGCTGCAGAGTAGCCAGCGGATGATTATTCATTGATATTTAAGCGATGATATCTACCTCGTCCCCGAAAGTATCGAGTACGAGACATCAGGCGGGTCATAGAAACGCGAAGCGCAGAGTGTATTTCATCTCCGTTCCTCGACTAATATAAGATGAGTGATCCATATGCCTGCTTCCATAGTTCGGGGGATTCCATGCTGTGCGATTGTCCTTGGATTCGTGTGTATGAAACCAAATACACTGAAGGCTGGAATTCACTGTCATGCGAACACTTCCGACTATTGGGAGATCGGAACGACTAAATTTATCTCATCTCTACTCTTAGACAGTAATAAGAAATTCCCCGTTTAACGCGTTCGAGGTCGAATAGTCAGCTAATGATTATTTATTGTTATTTACGGAACGATATCCATCTCCTTCTCCGAAAGTATTTGAAAATATTCGAGGTCCTTCTTTTTCATAGGAACATCTGAACCGGTGCAGCATTATCCATCGTAGGTTCGAGTGAGTTTTCGGAGCAGTCAGAATAAGAGAATGTACGTTACATTCCAATATCATAACACAAGGCAATTCAAGTTATTTTTATTTAACTGCATGGTAAAATACGATCACGTGCAACAACATTTGATTCGATTCAATAACATATATTGCAGATTTACAATGGTTTCGAGTGAGGCAAAAACACGATCGTAGTGTTAATTTTTTTTACCAACGTTTACTTATTTATAAATAAATAAATTTATTTTAAATATGAGTTACACTCGAATTTGATATTCTCGTTGAGTGAATTGGGATTTTTCAGTCTTCATTACTGAACAGAATGGCGGTGTGGCGTCGACATTCTACACATCTTAGACAGTGAACTTGGTGAATAATGGTTGTAGGAAGGATCCGATCGACTGGACTTTTCAGGAACTGCATGCGTCTGGAAAAGCAATGTTGTATCGACATTAGTATGCCACTACCAAAAAATTATTAACTCATTTTGTATACAGCTGGCGTGCAAAAACACTATGGATCAAACACAATAATACGGAATTGTTTTTTCAAATTCGGAACGATAGAAAGGTATGTTGCCAAGATCACACATCGACAAAAAATTGTTTACTGCAACCTGGACACCGCTAGGATTGACCAAGTTCGCTATGATTCTCCGTAATAATATTTTTGACCAACGGAACGTACAAAGCTACGTAGCCAAGTCCGCGCAATGTCGTGAAATCGACCAGTAATATCTGGACACCGCGAGCATTGGTGAGTTTTACGCGATTATCCGTAGACATATTTTTGACGATCGGGACATTAAAAACTACGCAGCAGAAGTCACACATTGTCGACAAATGGTCTAGTGAATTCTGAACATCATTTTATTCTTATTCTAATCTGATTATGCTTTTGTAAACCATTACTTCTTTTTTTTAAATCTAATCCGCATCATATTTGCACAACCTTACTCAACTGTACTCTGACTCTGTAAAAGAGCTCAACCGATAATATCAACTAAATAAACATAAACAAATCATTGGCGATGACGAGGATCGACGTAATGTTCCGGAGTACCTTCCTCAAGGCTCGAGAAGCCAAAAACTACGGAGCCAAGTTCACCGGATGTCGAGAAATCGTTAAACGACACTTGGACAACGAGCGCCTTGACGCGATTCATCGTAATCTCCGGCAGTACCTTCCGCAAGGCTCGAGAAGACAAAAACTACGGAGCAAAGTTCACCTGGACATCGAGCGCCTTAGCGAGATTCATCGTAATCTCCCGCAGTACCTTCCTCAAGGCTCGAGAAGCCAAAAACTACGGAGCCAAGTTTACCGGTTGTCGAGAAATCGTTAAACGACACCTGGACATCGCGTCGGTTCACGCGGTTACAGGAGATGCACCCGGACTCGATGTAGGGACAATGATTTTCGGCACGCGGACGATAATTCGACTTCGAAATGTACATTCGAGCGGTCGCGAAATTTTATTATTTAAAAATGCATGTTTTATCACTGAATTTATTTCTTTAACACCCTGTATCGAAGTTCTATGAAGTTACCTCATGTTTGTGTGCTGTCCCTGTGACTACTCAAGCTGCGCTCTGATTGGTCAAGTTTAAACGCTTATATCTCGGAAACTATTCATCGTACGAACTTTTCCCAGCCCTCATTTTCCTCGGGTGATCACCCCGCATCTGACTGCACACAGTTTGTGCGCCGATTCAATTACTGTATATAACGCATATCTGTATAGAGATATGCATTTCTCAAGGCTAATTTATTAATTTTTTAGAGCCTAGCCGTGGGCGACGCTGTTTATGAGGCGGGCTGGGCTTCTTTGAGTATAAACGCGAAAAGAAGTCTGCTCACGATAATGGCGCGTACTTTGAGATCCATAAAGTTCGCGAGCGGCTACATCATCACTCTTAATCTCGATTACTTCAACAGTGTAAACATTCAATCATATTTGAGATGTATAGTTTGTTGGCACTCAAATTTGCCATTGATAAATTGTTATTATTGCAGCTTCTGAAGTTGTCTTACTCCGCTTACAACGTGCTTCAACAATCGTCTTAACTATGGAAGATATGGTCGGAAGGAATCTATATAATTCTTTAATGTGTACCTGTATCAAAGCAGAGATGTGTGTGTATCAAAGCAGAGTCCATTGAGAATTAGAGTAAACGTTATCAAAACAATCTTTAAAAACAAGTGATCGGAAAAAAGTAAATACTTTGAGTCATTAGTAGTTTACATATTTATACTTATCTTGTATTCCAACTTTTGAAAGTGAAGTGCGGGGGGGATTTTGTACTGGACCCGAGGAATAATGGTTCTTACGAGGAGGGAAAATTCTCAGATACGCCATTTCTCAAAGAGAAGACTTGTAGCTTTGCCTCATCATCGAACTCAGGAGGGCGAGAGAAGAGGGAAGAGAGTGAGTCGAATTCCTAATGACACCTGATTTGAAGGTGGAAGGCGTCACAGAGTTATGGCTAAAGGACGCATTCTGCCGCCAGTTAAGGTGATGGGCAACACCCTCCCGCCCACCTACCCCGCGTCCAGTTGGTAACAAAAATTGTACTGCATGCCATTTTGAGGCCGTAGACCGTCAAGCAAAAAGCAAATTGTCTTTCCCTGCGTCTGCTGATTCACTAGGGAAAGACAATTTTCTTTTTCCTCGGCGGTCTGCGGCCTCAAAACGGCATGCAGTACAGTTTGTGTTACCGACGGTGGTATTTTCTATCACCTTAACAGTGACCAGAAGAGAAAAAGAAAAAATCTGATAAAGAAAATGGAGTCAAGCAGACTCCGTTCCAATCTCCTTTCAGAAGATTTTAATCCAAACATTTTTAACCTATTCGGTTAGGTCAAACTGGAAAGAAGCTCCACGAGAAAAAAGAGAGAAAAGACAAATCTCAAGTCTGAAGGAGTATTGGATTTTTAGATGCAATACGAAAGCTATATTCGTATCAGTGATCGTACTGATATGATATGTTCCAAGGAAAATACTACTGTGAATTGTGCTGGATTGTCTTTGTGATTATGCGTAGCTACCTATGGATTCTTCGGGAAAGCTTTTATCTCAGAAGCTGGGTTAGCTCAAGAAGATACAGGAGTCGAAGCAGTATCGAGACCGTGTATGGGTGAGCTAGGCTATTTCAAGGAAGCAATGGTCTCGAAGAAGTATACGGAGAGATAAATATAGTAATAGCATCTAAAATATTTTGGGAATAATGCCCAGACGGTATGGAAAATGCAGGATATATCGGAAATTTGGTAATTTTTCTAATAACGTATGGGACAACAAAATAAACCGACGAAACTATTCAGTCATGTGATGCTGCCGCCACAATTAAGGAATCGTTTCCAGACTCTTTTGTGATGGACGGCCGAGTCAGGCACTATTACAGTGATTCGAGTCGGGTGATAATTTAATAATCGTTTATTAGTCGAAGAATGTCGTAGAGTATAATTGAAGGTATAATTCGGAGGTGTACCACACTGGTCTGTCGTCGGGGCTGAACTAAATGAAGCGGGCGTGAAGTTGAGGGCTTCGCGCTCGCTGTTACAAAGGAATAAAGAGTTGCAGAGTGTTTAGTCTATTAGATAAGTGGTCGCTCGCGGCGGTCCGGATACGCGATAGCCTTAAGGGCTTCTTTGAAGAGAGTATCGAACGGAAACGCTGCGTCGATACGCTCGAATAAATAATAAAACATTAAAAGTTAAATCGTTATGCTGGAGCCGTTACACTTTGGTGTCGAACGGCAACACGGTTTGGTGATGAGTGGGTAACTGGTAAGTTGATAAAACTCTCCAGTTACACGATGCTGTCGCCACAGTTGAGGAATCGTTCCCAGACTTTTTATGTTGAACGGTAATCCGCATTATATTATTTCACTTTTAGGCATGCAATAAAGTTCCAGATAATAAGTTATTTCCGCGGCTCGTGCTCGTGGGGGACAAGCGTATACTTTTCTCGCTTTCTACTACACATGTAAAGTAAAGTACAGTGGACTCTCCGTGATATCGCACTCTATAATATCGTCTTTCCACTCAATTCTCACTCTAAGATGTCCCGCCGTGAGGGGAATGCTTCCCCCACTATACGGCGTCGCTCCGCTAGCGAGACACCACGGGCGGCTTTGCGCCTGTGTTGCGTATGTCCATCTTTTTCTACACATCATACTAATAGAATAGAGTGGAGGCATTCTATTATTTCGCACGCTCTCTAATGTAACGCATCCAGAGCTCCAAGTGCAAGATATTACGGACAGTCGATTGTAATATGTCTTTTAACCTCAAGGGCATACCTATTGTCTTGAGTTGTCGGCTCAAGACGAATTTACGCCCATGTTGGACAAAGGAGAACTCACAACGCTTATTATACTATTGTTACGTCCCGATCAGCAATTTTCACTCCATCTCGGTCAAGGAGAATTTTCACCCTCCCTTTACACGTTATTCGGAGATGACGCTTTATCGAGGATTTGGCCCTGTTTTGAACCTAACCTTTCGGAAAATAATTCGGGATAGTGCCTAGAGTGTATGTATTTAGTATTGACTGAATTTTATTCACGGTTAAAACTTCGGAATTATTTAATTTTGAGTGATGATTCTAAACTGGACAAGAAACTTCTGGATGCTAACTCTTTCTATCATACGGGACACGATACGCGGCTATCTCACTCTCTCGGGCGTCACCCTCGACGCACGACTCGCGGCATTTACTGTCACGCTCACTCACTGTTTACTCCGGACCTATCCTAATACTTTAACGCGAACAGATATAGCTGAAATAGAATTGACCAACACGAATATATATTGTCCAGGAGAATATTTTAATCTTCCAGGTTGACGAATAAATGTCGATGTATAAATATTCAGAAGAAATGAATGTTAGAATGAAAATAATAATTTTCCAAACTTACGATGTGATTTAAATGGGTTTACCTCGGAATGGATGATCGAATGAATTGATTGATGAATGATGAATATCGATATCGATATAGAACGTCCTTCCCAAATTCCAAATATACGTTCGAGTCAGAATCGAATGATGACTTTCCAAAATAACGTCCTTCCAAAATATCGAAAATCCGTATCAAAATTGGATGATGAGGATGATCGAATCCAGAGATGAACGTCCTTCCCAGATGTTATAGATGGAAATAAATTACTCCGACGACGAAATGATTTCGAGGAAGAAAATACTCGATTCGATGAAATGATTCGGAAAGATATGAATAATTTATTCGAACAGAATTAAAATGAGAACTGATATTCGAAGATATTTCACGATGATTTTACAAGTTCTTTGTTAATGGCTCTAAGTACAATACAAGATTGAGGTCAGTGCCCCGCTCGCGTAGAAGAAGAAGAAGTAATAATGTCGAGTGGGCGGTGGGCGCGCGAATAAATAACCTCGGTGCCGGACACCCCCGCGTCACCGCTGTCTCACCTGCGCCTCGTCTCCCCACTCTCATCACCTGATTACTTTCTTTGATTGACTAATTACTTATTCCTAGTTTCGTAGTTTTACAATAATTCTGACCCTTCTATTTGTTAATACTTAAATTTTAACGCGAATTCTATGAACATACAAATTTGAACGAAAGCTCTACGAGCTTTCGTTGAAAAGTTAACAATGGTTGGCATAAATTTTTATCGTAATATTTATCTGATTATTTCCTTGGATTTTGTGTTAACCGTTTTATATTTCTTTCCTACTTTTCGTATTTTTCTGTATTTTCACCCATTATCTTTAAATTTATCCTGACGTTTTAACTCAATAATTATTACACATGCTTGACTTTACTCTATTCGTTTCAATATTGTTAATAATTCCCCAAAATATCTCGCCATCTTTCATATTTATTATTCATTATTTCATTCTCTATTTATTCTTGCATCAAATCATCTCAATTATGATCCTCCTAGACCATACCAATGATCTATCGGTCACCGGTATTAACAATCCAGGAGGTGCTGCACTCATCGTTGCCGACGATCACTCTCGGCATCACGGACCCCGTGACAAGCCGTACAAGCGTTCGCATGCTCGACAAGCCTGATGAACGCCGCACCAATATCCTTATCTGCGTTTTTGCGGGTCAGGTTACCGAGCCTCGCGCGGCTCACTTGGGCTGTACAGTCGCCTCTGTACCTCAACCCAATTTACCTGAAGGCTAATTATTATTACCAGTGGATACATTTTTCATCTGGTATTTAATTTATTCATTATCCCTGTCGGGTTTGATGATTATATTTGCCAATGATTATTTTCAGCGTTTTGGTAAATTTCAAATTTTTGTTACTTAACCGGTCATGTGACCCAAATGACCTTGAAATATCTTGGGAAAATTTTGGAGGACGTAACACTATACTTCGGTTCACTGAAAGTTTTTATAAGATAGAATGATAGTACACTCTTGAGTTTAGAAACAATTGCACGTATTACCTCTTACGGATTTGCGGTGTGTTTACAGTCTAAGCTAGTGCGTATATGGCAGGAGTGTAATAGAATCAACCACAGTGATGATTATATACACCAACTTCCGACTCAAAAACTTTACATCAAACGAAAGAAAACTTACGTTTCCCCTCAAGCGGTCCCCGTTATTGGTGAACTTTCCTGCGTACAGGGAAATCACCACGAAACGAAACTAGTATGAATACTCAAGTAAGCTAAAACTATGCCCTAGCGGCAAAACGGAATCCTTTAAGTTAAAAGACCTGGCAATTATACTCGACGCTGCAAATGGAGTTAAAATCGCAGACTATATACTCGTGTTACGTCCGAGGTAGAGCGAGGCTCGTTCTCGGGCGTAGCAAATCTTTTATTTCTTTATTTGGGGTCGCTTCGCTGCGTTCCGTACGGGCCCGCTTCCCGAGTACCTGTAATGGGGAAACGAAAAGGATTCTCGTGCAGAAATAACAAGAGATCATAGTTTAGGGGTGAACCAAAGAATACGTATATATTGCTAACACTAGATTACAACGTTGTTGCCTATTCTATGCGATCCCACTCATCCATCCACACACAAGGTACTTACTACTTAGTTGTTATTATAATCTCCCCGGTCGGGGGTTCTTCGTCTTAACACTATGGTCGGTTCCCGAACACGGGTCGTAGAACACTAGCTGTCTCTACCGAGCCCTTCAGTACTTTCGTGGAGTTTTTGATTATTGATATTAAACCGTTAATGATTTCTTAATATTTCACTACTGGTTATTAATATTAAACTATTGATTATTAGCACAATTCGCTTAATTAATGCCGCTATGGAACACACTCGAAACTCCTCCCGCGACCTCTTTGCACTCTATCGTTGAGGCTAAATCGCGTGGTTTGTTCTCGAGGTTTATAGACCTGCACGAGCTACGAATTGCGGAGATCCTCCAGACCGATCTAGCTTTGATCGTTACTGTCGGGAGACTGCCGTTCCTTGATCGTGCGAGGTTTACCGAAGCCGCGGTCGATCGGGAGAGAAGACATTAATTTCGGGTCGACTCAGCAATCGCGGGGTGCAGGCCTCACGGCGCGTGCAGGAATTTTGCAAGTCCTGAACGCGTCGCAGAGCCCGCGGTCCCCCGGACTTCATTCCCTCTTTGCTTACTAATTTCCTGGGGTCGTTTTATGCTGAGTGATTTCCGTGAGTCTTGGAGCGCGTCCCGAGAGCCCGGGGTGTTATCCGACACCCCGGCACGACTCGCGGCTCGACTCGTGGGAAAGCACTCCAGCCAACGGAAGCGACGTGCCGATTCCCGCGAACCTTTGAGAGACTCGAAAGTCGCGAAAATCGGGACGTAACACTCGCAATAGCTGAAAAGATAACCGCTCAACAAATTCGAATCGCTTCGAGAACATCGAATAACCACGTATGTGTGTACGTGGCAAATACATATGTTGCTGACACTCTAATACAACATCACAAATCGGTCACCATTCAAAACAAAGTGTTCCCAATTCGGCCACTTATTGCCCGAAACGAAAGATTAGTTATCGCAAATGTCCCCCTAATAATTCCTCACTCCGAGATAGAGAAGACCATAAACTCTCTAAATCTTAAAGCCGTGTCCGCGATTACGTTCCTGAGAGCTGGACTCACCAACCCGCAGTTGCCTCACATAATGAGTCTCCGTAGACAACTTTATATCTCATACAGCAATACAGAGAAGCTGCCAGAAGCAATCCAAATCACTTTCGACGACACCACCTACTGGGTGTACTATTCTACAGATTATCCGGGTTGCTATCATTTTAAGAAAGAGGGTCATATCGCTAAAAATTGACCATCGCTCATCAATAACGACACTCGGGCAATACAGTGTGCGAAAATAAGGGGATACACAAACTATTTAAAAAATCGTGAAAACATGCCTCATGCGAGTGGTGGGGTAGCAGTTTATGTACAAAATAATATCCCATGAAAAGAAATACAAATCGTGTCACACCTTGACACAGTAGTCGTAACTGTCTCCATCCCATATAAAACTACGATATGTGATATCTACATACCGAATAATTATCCGAGAAATAGTAAAGAACTTGCAGACCTAACACAGCAACTACCGAGACCCTTTATTGTAAGCGGCCATTTAAATGGATACAACCCACTGTGGGGCTCTTCCACTATTGACAAAGGGGGAAAAAATTTAGAGCGCTAGCTCACAGATCCGGAATATGTGCTTCTGAACACGGGTCACCCAACCCACTTCACTTATGCCTCCGGTACATTCAGCACACTAGAGCTAAGTATATACAACGCAAACATCTCGCACAACCTCGAATGGTTCGTGAACGACTACCTGCACGACAGCGACCACTTCCCAATTCACATAATAATACCTGAGGGTAACAGGGCACCGTCAACCCCCATCTCTGACCGTTAAATGGAAACTGAAAAATGCTGACTGGAGCTCGTATAAAAGAGTAATTTCCGAATTCCTTTCTGAAATGCCAGCGTGCGTTTCATGGCCAAACATCGAGATAGACTTACTGGTTGAGGCGTTCACATCAGTAATCACTAAAGCAACTGATGTTACCATACCTAAAAGTACAATGAACGAACGAGGCCAATCATGCCTTTTATACCTATAAACGACACCAAACTACCGAGAATAAAATTCAATATAAAAAATTGAAAGTGGACACCCATCGCAAAATAAAAGACAGTAAGAAAGATGCATGGATAAAATCCATCAGACCTTTAAATTGACCCACCTTAAGTAATCAATTATGGATCGCCATTAAAACATCCAAGGCCTAAAGAATCAGTCGTCAATTCCCTTCCTGACGGATGACGAAGGAAACAATAAACGAAACTAGTGCTTCAAATTCGAGTGATAACAATTATAACAATCATTTTAAGCAGCACAAGGATAACACGGAAAAGGTCACGAGCGAAAGAATCCGAAACGTTGCAAATAATAACGAAGACCCAATTAACTCAGCTCTATGCTTAGAGGAAATTCACATCGCTTTATCTTAATGTAAAAACTCCAGCCCTGGTCCCGATGGTAGCCCGAATTTACTAGTCAAACAGCTTCCAGCTGAAGGACTAACAATGTTGCTCGATTTCTATAGCTACATGTGGACGCAGGAAACGTTTTCTCGAATATGGAAGGAAGCTCGAATAGTACCAATCCGAAAATCCGGTAAAGATCGTACAAGAGCATCAAATTATCGGCCGATCGCTTTAACATGTAACTTAGGGACAATCCTGGAAAAAATAATTAACCGAGATCTAAAATGAGTTATTCAAAAGCGTCAATGGATCTCTCCATTACAGAACGGCTTCAGAAACTTCCGATCTACGTCCGATCACCTTGTACAGCTTGAAACATTTATATGTAACACTTTCAGGAAAAATCTTCACATTATTGCAGTATCAATGGATATAGAAAAAGCATATGAGATGGTCTGAAGCAGAGGTGGGCAAAGTACTTGTAGTACCTGTGTACTTAAGTACAACGTCATCAAGTATCATGTACTTCATATATAAATCAAGTACTTAGTGCTTGAAGTAATTGGTACTTGAAGTACTTGGTACTTGAAGTAATTGGTACTTGAAGTAATTGGTACTTGAAGTACTTGGTACTTGAAGTACTTGGTAGTTGAGGTACAATGTGCTTGCAGTACTAAAGCAAAAAAAAGTTCAATGTACTGAAACGTTTCGGTAACTCGAGGTCATGGCGTGAGATGGAAATTAGCCGTTAAGTGACGTTCGATATAAAACTCGAGTTTACCAGACAAAATATAATAATTCTAATAAAAAAGAAGAGTTCGTGTACTGGACTCGACGTGAGAGAGGTATAGGAAAAACATGTTAGAAGTTATAACAAGGTGATTTAATGATGAAAAGTAGCAAAGTTAATTAAAGCAAAAAGTAATTAGTTAAATTTTACCTGGCCTCAGTAGGGATCTCTCTAGTCCTCGTAGACGAGTGCTTGACCCTTCATCCTAGGCACAATATTGAGTGGAGAATAATAAAGCTGCCCTCCGAGAAGCGAGGGGCCAAAAGGAAGTTGGAAATGAATTTATCAGTGATATTATTTTAGGATTTGGAGAGATGAATAATAGAATTGTACGGACTGAAGGAAATAAAAATATGAAATATCCGTGCGGCTTATGGTCTGGGATAATTGTGACACGCGATAATAACAAAATTAAATTGAGGTAGATAAGGTGCGACGAGTAGGCCGACGTTTCGCGTGGAACGATCCGTGGGTCGATCGGACGCCCGAACGTCGATGCTCCTCGACACTCCCTTTTGTCTACGATGTAAACACAACAGACCTTGGCTATCTCGCACGCTCGGAGATAGCGTTCGGTCGAAAAATACTAACGGTTGTGAATCGTGAAATGTCGAATTTAGAATATTCCTACGCGACGAGAGATTCGCGCGTAGAGAGCTTAACACTCAATTTATCGAATATAATGGTTTGACTTAAGGCACGATGTTGAAAGCGTATTAGATGTTTCACGCTAACGAACGCTACCGGATTTATACTCGTATTTCATCGGATTTTCGATACGAGTTTTTAGCAAATAAGACTAACGCGCCCAACCGCGCTACACGATGACCCTGGATGTTTAACTTTGTCGCGTCGGTCTTTGCTCGTTATTTTACCTCGCAAGCTGTCGCCGTAGCTCACAACCAGGGTCTCAAATGCCAGATGAATTCATAATTATCTTTGAAGAATCAAAATAAGAGAAAGTGGTGCTATTCCGCTATTTTGCGTAACCCTTTGGTGTTTAACAATTCGCGTTGGGCTTTGCTCGTTATTTCACCTCGCAAGCTGTCACCATCGTTCACAACGAGATTCTCAATTATATCGATCTTATAATTACGTTTCCTCCAACGTTCCACAGCCTAGCTCAATGTAGGGGCTTCACGTTTTAAGGGCCCTTCCTGATGGTCAACGGGCTTACGACCTTAAACCTAACAACGGAACGATGCTCGGGCTCGAGCGTAGAGACGTTATAAGTAAACGATGTCCACGGTACAGAAGAGAGTGAGTTGTGCGCTCCCGCTGGTTTTATTGTCTTCGCTCTTCCCGGTGCTTCGTAGTGGGACTCCTTTCCAGTGGGAGTCGATTTCGGAGATAGTGGGGACCCCCGATGGTGTAAGGTGGGGTCGCCCCTCTTTCTCCCGTCTTTCTGCTGCCGAAAACGGGGGTGCCCCAGGTTCGACCCGTTACAGTACGTGAGTACGAAAAACTCGTATGTCCTCATTTTCTTATCCAGTAAGAACAAAAATCTCAGTGTTAGATGGAAATACTTATTATTATTTGGTGAAATTCATGCATAGGAAAATATTCGAATGGAAGTTTCGATTAGGTAAATCTTTCAATTTTGTAAAGCGATACAAGTTTTTCAATTATATTTATTATTCTTTATACACGAATCAAAAATTTAAAGCAAAACTCGTAAATACTCGATCGAACATTTTTTATATTTGAACAGTTGTAACGTTCCACTTTTGGAAGCTTACGGAACTTGCTCCAGAAGTGACGCTATGTGAGTTTTATTGCTCACTTGTGTGTGAGGGTAGGTGCTGTAAAGAAAGTTTCCGTGACGCCAGTGACAAATAATAAAAGAATAATCTCTTTATTTGTGCGATATGTGGTACACAAATCAGTGTAATTTGATTCCTTTGGGCGAATGTTAGCCTGTAACGTCTGATGGAAGATTGAAACCGCTTTTCTATGACTCTACCGAGTGTTACCCTTGATAGCCAGTCTTGACCCCCAACAGGACGAAAGCGATTGCCAATGTCTCCAAAGGCGGTTGCCGGCACCGTTGCGAGGTGATCTGCTATCTCTTAATGACTTGACCTTATTCGTTACTTATCATTCCACCGCGAGACGACAGCGTTCTCCAATGTCTCTAAAGGAAGTGGCCGGCGCTGTCGTGGAGTGATAGGTCGACAATTTTTTAAAATCCTACTGAAGTTACTGAGACCTAATGAGAAAACCGAGACGGAAGCGGTCACCGAGGCCTCCCAAGGTTGTTGCCGACGCTAGTTTCGAAAGGGGGGAAAACCCAGACGAAAGCTGTCACCAAGGCTAAGTACTCCGCAAGCTCCTAAGCATCCTCGAGCGTTTTGGGCTTTTGGATGAGCACCCCCGCGCTCATTTGTATTGGCAAACCTCCGATGAAGGTGCCACGCCCTATTCTGTGCAACGGATCCTTGTCCTGTGCCGGCGGTTCGGCGCCGTATTCCGTTCGGTACGCGTTCCTACCACAGGCAATTACAGTCCGGATCCTGTCATAAAAATCGCCCACCGATTCGTCTTTCGACATTCGCATCGACGATAATTTCGCGTTATAATAATCCTAGGTTTTGCCGGCAATGTGGCGCCTCTTCAGAGTCTTCACCAGATCCTTAATCGTGTTTACCTGAAGGCCTTGCAGGTAATTACGCACGGCACCGCGCAATTTGCTTATGCCGGTACGCTTACCCCCAAGTTCTCTACGTCCTGCAGAAAATTTCTTAGGGAGATTTCCTGGCTGTCATACAAGGGCAAGTTATTAAAATGACTTTGCACGGTCATGGCCTGCATCACCTTCGTCATATTCTGCAAGGACTGTGCAAATGTGTCGAGTGCCCGAATGACCTCTGGATCCGCCATCATTAAAATTGAATTTTAAATTATAATTTCAATATAATGTTGACCGGGAAAATTCGATTGCCAAGACCCCGCAGCGAATAAAAACTTAACTTTTTAAAAAGGAGAAAATTTGATGTCCGAAGTGAAATCTCGGGAAGATGCCAGGATCCCACTTCTGACACCAATTATTTGTGACGTACATGGCGTTGGTACGCTAAATAACCTCGTCGCGGGAAGTGCGACGAGTTTGTATTTCTTTTTGTTCGGAATCGTTTGCGGTGCGTCCTCTACAGGACGCTTCCCGATATTTTGCACCGGACTTGATCTTTAATAAAAGATGAATGCTCTGAAATATAACGAGTTACGAATATTATAAATGGGTTAGCCGGCAAGCTCTCACTCACACAATCGTTCACACTCAAACTCTCGTACTTACAATAAATTCTTAGTCGCTACGTGTGATTACGGTCCCTCTCCCTCTCCCTCTCCCTCTCCCTCTCCCTCTCCCTCTCCCTCTCCCTCTCCCTCTCCCTCTCCCTCTCCCTCTCCCTCTCCCTCTCCCTCTCCCTCTCCCTCTCCCTCTCCCTCTCCCTCTCCCTCTCCCTCTCCCTCTCCCTCTCCCTCTCCCTCTCCCTCTCCCTCTCCCTCTCCCTCTCCCTCTCCCTCTCCCTCTCCCTCTCCCTCTCCCTCTCCCTCTCCCTCTCCCTCTCCCTCTCCCTCTCCCTCTCCCTCTCCCTCTCCCTCTCCCTCTCCCTCTCCCTCTCCCTCTCCCTCTCCCTCTCCCTCTCCCTCTCCCTCTCCCTCTCCCTCTCCCTCTCCCTCTCCCTCTCCCTCTCCCTCTCCCTCTCCCTCTCCCTCTCCCTCTCCCTCTCCCTCTCCCTCTCCCTCTCCCTCTCCCTCTCCCTCTCCCTCTCCCTCTCCCTCTCCCTCTCCCTCTCCCTCTCCCTCTCCCTCTCCCTCTCCCTCTCCCTCTCCCTCTCCCTCTCCCTCTCCCTCTCCCTCTCCCTCTCCCTCTCCCTCTCCCTCTCCCTCTCCCTCTCCCTCTCCCTCTCCCTCTTATAGATCACAAAGAGTCCCAAATCCGTTTTACCGTAAGCTCCACATAGATTAGGTGATATTGAAGTTGCTAAAGGGCGGGGAAAGCAACTGCCACGCGAGTTCGTCAATCAATTAAATCGCGTAAAATCAATTAAAGATAGAATGAGTTGAGATAAAATTTATTTCTCTGTTGGAAAAACGTTAAATATATATTAACGGATTCAATAATTAAATTAATTATTAAGAAAGGAAATCGTACGCGGAAAATTCATAATTATAACGAATTTTTCCGTACTTGTTCTCCAATATTATTCGGAAAACAGTTCTTAACTATTATTTAAATAATTACCGGTCTGCCTTCAAATCATGCCGTAGTTTCAAACAGACGTCTTTTAGAAATTGTGACACGAATTATAATTTGAATTATCGATCAAGATTCTCCGAACTCATTAAAACTAATTATACGCAAACGTCGACACAGTAGAAATCCCGAGGTCTGATTTCTTGCACGGGACTACCCCGTAAAAGATCAAGTTCACCACGATAAAATGTCATCCGTATGTTATTTGAAAATGACTACGAAACATTTTAATATGACAGAGAAGATATCAAAAAGAGAAAGAGAGAGAAATTCCAATGGAATCTCATGGCCAGCAATCGCAAACGTTGCTATATCGCCCGTTGCCAGGAGGGTCCGAGGAAAAAAGAGAGGAACGATCTCAAAACAAACCCCTTGTTAGCCGCCGCGAGTATTGCTACACCGCCGCCGCTATCTAGAGATTCCGAGTAACGGGTACTGTATCGTTTCGCGTCGCAAGTGATATTTAAAAGCTTACGAACATCCGCGGAAACCCTCTCTCAATAACCACCTCTCGGGATGTCGCCTAACAGCGAACACTCATCGCAAATTCTGATTCGCTAAAGAAGGGCCACGACAGACCCAAGATTCTCCCACACCTCGCAAACACTATGTAACTAAGCCACACACATCTAACACTGTAAAACATTAACGACCCCTCAGGGCACCCACCGATCCCACTTTTCATAAGAATTGTGGAAGAGCCAATTTGATAAAAAAGCACTGCACCTGTGCAGGAACAAGGAGAAGCGACGCAGAGAACCGAGAATTTAAAAGTTTGCACTTTTTGATTAAAATAGTTCAAATAGTTTCGTCAAAATCAATCTCATTTATAATAACCCATGAGTAAAATAAATTTATATTTGTAAAGACGGACCGTTCATTTACGAATTTGCTTTGAATAAATTACATTTTTCTTGGACCAACATGTTTGCATCATGTCAACAATTCGACCCGCTCGATTTCTTCGATTTCGGCCGTTCACACCGTACGTACATTTATATCCTCTGTAGTCCCAAGAACTCGAAGACATCATTATCTACATAATAATAAAGTTCATGTCGATTGGACACTCACACCGATACTCATGGATACTCACATAGCTACTCACAGATACTCACGGATACTCATGGATACGCATGGATATTCATAGATACTCACAGATACTCGACACCCTTTTAATATATTTTGTGACGGGTGTTTGACAAAATAAGACATGGGTCTTGGGGTATGCGGGTATTTAGTTTTTCTTGTGATCATAAGCAGTTTTTATTATATCGTATTTGTTTACATATATTGGTGAATATATTATTGTAATGATTATCGTATATAGTGTGATAATCTTTTTTTTAATTGTTATTAAATCTGATTATTGGGGGAATGATGTTGAGTTGTTTTGTGTTGGCGGTTATGACACTCGAGGTGATTTTTTTGTAAAAATGTTTTGTTGCATAAATAACAAATAAATACGTTTCTGCAGATGCCGTTTGAATTACGTCGTTGGTGTTACAAGACTCCGTGTTTTTTTACAAACGTACGTGAGCAGTATTTGCAGAAGTATTTGTTTAATTTTAAATCGAATCTCCAGAATTTGTGTTCGCGTAAATTCGTTAAACGTTTGCCTAGAAGATCGTGAATTCCTTGATGCGATAGTCGTATGGGTCCGGAAGCAGTTTCCGTTTGAGCGGCATTAGGAAAAAATGGCCGAGGAAAAATGGCCGGTGGAAAAAATGGCCGAAAAAAGTTCATTATCAAATTGTTTTTCCTTTTTTCATTTCTTTTTTATCTTTTTTTGTTTTTCCTTTTTTTTGTTTCTTCTTTTTTTGCTTCCTCATGGAGGAAGTTTTGTGATGATGAAAAAAAAAAAAAAAATTCGAGATTTTAATGAAAACGTGTTCAGAATGTTCCAAAACATCGAAAAATCACATTTAGAAAAAATGTCTGGACATGTGTGTGTGCGCGCGTGCGCGTGTGCGTGTGGGTGTGCGTTCACGTGTGTGTGTGTGCTTGAGAACGCCTCGACCGATCAAGCTAAAATTTGACACACATCATGTGTGATCAATAGTCCACGTTTGGTCAAAATGTCATCCAAAAATGTTCAATTGTTTTTTTTGTACGCCATTTTTTATTTCTTCGAAAATGTCGGTGCGCACTATAGGGCTCAAAATTTTTTAGCTATCCGGCTGAAAACACGTACACAGATGGAATATGGCCACCCGATGGTCCCATTAAAATTTCACGCAAATCGATCGAACCGTTTCAATTTTTTCTCATTTTGAATTTTTCGAATTTCATGAAAAATTAGTACTGTGGTTTAAACGCATTTTTTCTAATTAAATATTTATATATGAGTAAAATAACTGTTAGATTCGTGATCAGCGTGAAAAAATACATGGAATATAGTCCTAGAGTTGCGATTAACGAAAAAAGTTTATCCGTAATTTTTACAACCAAAATTGAAAAATGAGTGATTTTGAATATTTTTAAACAGCGATTTCTTTGCTTCCCGATGGCATCGCGAAAATATGCAGGTGCCTATCGTGTTCTACGGCAAGAAATACACAAGATGATGAATATGACGGAGTTAAAATAATTAGTTAAAGCGGTGTCATGTGAACATCTCGAGTAAAATTTAAAGATCGAAAAAAAATTGGGAACACATGATTTTATGTATTTTTCGTGCCGAGCACAGATCCTACATCCGTTTTGACCAAAAGCGCAAGGTTGGTGTAGTTTTTTGGGCTAAACCTGAATCAGCCTGCAATTTTTCCTGAAAGTTAAATACGACGTTGATGTTGGAAAAAGTTGAAAATTGACATTTTCATAAAGCTTCCTCATAAAAGCTGAAAATCATATCGCTTCTTCATCAAAGTTGAAAATTTCAACTTTCAGCTTTCAGCTTTCAGCTTGCAGCTTTCAGCTTGCAGCTTTCAGCTTTCAGCTTGCAGCTTGCAACTCGCTACTCGCAGCTCGCTACTCGCAGCTCGCTACTCGCAGCTCGCTACTCGCAGCTCGCAGCTCGCAGCTCTCAACTCGCAGCTCGCAACTCGCAACTCGCAACTCGCAACTCGCAACTCGCAACTCGCAACTCGCAACTCGCAACTCGCAACTCGCAACTCGCAACTCGCCACTCGCAACTCGCAACTCGCAACTCGCAACTCGCAACTCGCAACTTTCAACTTTCAACTTTCAACTTGCAACTTTCAACTTTCAACTGGCAACTCGCAACTCGCAACTCGCAACTCGCAACTCTCAACTCGCAACTCGCAACTCGCAACTCGCAACTCTCAACTTTCAACTTTCAACTTTCAACTTTCAACTTTCAACTTTCAACTTTCAACTTTCAACTTTCAACTTTCAACTTTCAACTTTCAACTTTCAACTTTCAACTTTCAACTTTCAACTTGCAACTTGCAACTTGCAACTTGCAACTTTCAACTTGCAACTTGCAACTTGCAACTTTCAACTTGCAACTTTCAACTTGCAACTTGCAACTTGCAACTTGCAACTTTCAACTTGCAACTTGCAACTTTCAACTTGCAACTTTCAACTTGCAACTTGAAAGTTGAAAGTTGAAAGTTGCAAGTTGAAAGTTGAAAGTTGAAAGTTGTAAGTTGCAACTTGCAACTTTCAACTCGCGACTCGCGACTCGCGACTCGCGACTCTCGACTCTCGACTCTCGACTCTCGACTCTCGACTCTCGACTCTCGACTCTCGACTCTCGACTCTCGACTCTCGACTCTCGACTCTCGACTCTCGACTCTCGACTCTCGACTCTCGACTCTCGACTCTCGACTCTCGACTCTCGACTCTCGACTCTCGACTCTCGACTCTCGACTCTCGACTCGCGACTCGCGACTCGCGACTTGCAACTTGCAACTTTCAGCTTTCAACTTTCAACCTTCAACCTTCAACTTTCAGCCTTCAACTTTCAGCCTTCAACTTTCAACCTTCAACTTTCAACCTTCAACTTTCAACCTTCAACTTTCAACCTTCAACTTTCAGCTTTCAGCTTTCAGCTTTCAACCTTCAACTTTCAACCTTCAACCTTCAACCTTCAACTTTCAACCTTCAACTTTCAACCTTCAACCTTCAACCTTCAACTTTAAACTTTCAACCTTCAACCTTCAACCTTCAACTTTCAACTTTCAACAATTTTTTAATGAACTACGTACGACAGCGATTGGAAAAAAAAACTGGCACGCCAAGTTTTTTTGTTCAAGATTTTTTACATCTTGTATTTTTTTTGTTAGATTTTGTAATACTACTTGGCTGGTTTGATTTGATTTTTTTCGATTTTTTTTAAACATTTTGATACACAAATATATATTTTTGTATTTTTCGGATAAACATCTGTTTTGGTAGATTTTTTAATTTTTAAGAGGTTTTTTTTCATAAACATATTTTGTGAACGTTTTAAGTACTTGGCGTACCATTTTTACTTTTTTTAAAAAAGTATTTTGTGTTTGAATTCACGTATTTTTGAAATCCTGTAAATACGAGCGATATCAAAATTTCAATTTCTAACTGGTAAAGGTACTGAAAAGACTGATTTTGCATATTTTTTACATGGTTACATTAAATATGAAAGTTGAATAAGTTCAACATGTAATAAGTTCAACATGTTATTAACAAATCAATCCAAAAATTAATCGTTGAACAAATTACCCGGCGACCTAATTTGTTAAATTTATATACACCGTGACACGCAAAGAATCACAAAGATAGATCGATGTAACGCGCCTTGCTCATGATACGGGCTTTGGTAAAAATGCGACAAGCAATATAATGCTAAGCTGTCACGGTGACGGACAGAGTTTTGTTGTCGCTAACTGTGCTCGCACTGTCACTACACTCCATTGCAATACTGAATCCTCAACATTACATCCCGAGCTATTCGCACGACAGCTGACGTTCAACTCCTCGTCCCCGATGTCACACGCATCGGAATGCAACTTCTGTGCAACATCCATGGATTCAGAGCGTCACCATGCGAACAGCTAGATGTTCTTGCGACAATCTTTGCAGTCTTCGTAGTTGTTGGTTTGTCCGACATCTATCTCCGTGCAGGGATTTGATGCGAGTCCAACGCAAGTGCGTCCTGCTCATTTCCCACACATCCATGTCCGCAGTCCACAAACACCCTGCTGTAGCACTCCTGCGTCCTGCTCATCTCCCACATCTCCCACACATCCACGTCCGCAGTCCACGAACACTCTGCCGTAGCACCCTGGCGTCCTGCTCATCCCATGCCGCAGCACCTCGTTAGTTCCTGAAAGTGATAAAAAAATTGAGGTTACGGACAAACAGATTCAAAGATTTGAAATTGCTTCAATGAAACAAATGGAAAACAAATTCAGGTTAGAGACAACAAGAATTGATAACAAAAAATATACGAAAAAACAAAATTTAGGTTAGGTTGTCCCTACCTATCCAGGATCAAGAGACGCGGCTCTTGATCGATAAGGGTAAAAAAATAAAAAGAATATACAAAAAATAAGGGTAAAAAATAATATAAAATTACTCACCAGGTCTCGTGAAAATTCCCGAAGATTTTCCGTAGCACGTAAAGATGCGGAAATTTCATGCGAACTCGCCTCACACCCGTATCTCCTCACACCCGTATTTCAGGGTCGCCTCATCATATCTCGCGAAACGCTGGACGATTATGATCGTAATTAGGCCCATTGGAAAGCTTGGGTCGGAATTATATCATAAAAGTATCCTTAAAAATTCGATCCGATGCTTCGTTGCCGAGATCGAGCCGTTCGAAAATTATTGCGTTAACTCACGCACAATCGAAAAATTTTGGATCGATTGCTGATCGCGATTATCGTACACAAGAATCCACCGAACGAATGTGTTCGGAATTAAGCAAACTGTCAAGCTTGGATAGACATTCTATAGTAAAAATCTTATTATCATTTCGATCCGGTGATTTATTTGTGAGATAACGTAGTAATACTTCCGGCATTTTGGAGTATAACTACTTGGCAGCGTCCTTCGCTCGCTTAAAAAGTATTTTTTTTTTAAGTACTTGGCGTCGAGACGCTACCGCGTCTCTTGATTCGAGATCGGTTTTGACTGAATTAACTTAATTTCGTGTTCGTAAATAGTTGTAAGACCTGGTTTGTCAGAAAATACCTTCTTATGCTTCAGAATTAAGCCGAGTAGTACGTCCGCGCGACGCTGCTCCATCGACGTTAGCTTACGCGCGAAGATCGAAATTCCTCAGAGAAAACCCATTCACGTTCGAATAACACATCGTCACTACCGTGTTGATCTTTTTTGTTATTTAAATAGTCGAAATTAAAACCGTTTTCACCATCAGCACATACTTCACCTTCCTTGCACGGATAATTACCAATTTCGCGAACAGCATTTATTTGTTGAATCGAATTTGCTTTCGTTTCATCTCGTACGTGACGAGGCGAACTAGCATCAGAGTCTATTAGATTACAATGAATGTTGTCATTGTCAACATCAAAGAAGTCTTTTGAACGCAACAATTCATCGTCCACTGTTTTAGTATTTACCATATCAATACTTTCTTCAATTTTTTCAGCGTGCATAGCGATGATGTCCACAACTAAACTCGTGGTTAGTGGGATTTCATATTCATAATGAGATCGTTTTCGAATTTCGGTATTTTCATGTTGAAACTCATGGTGATCATCACGATTATTCTTTACAAGGTGTTCAATTATCTCTTGGTGAAAACTATTTTCATTCGAATTTCGGACGTTTATGATTTTGATGTGCATACTATTCTCCAGCTGACTTATTTCAAGTCTCTCTGAAAAATCTCGATCACACGTTACTAGACCAGAATCGAGCAAACAACCCTGTATATTTATAGTTTGATTTTCGTAATTAATTATTCCCGTGTTTAAATGTAGTCAATCTTTTCCGAGTATACAACTTGATGTCAGATAAGGAACGACCAAGAACACTTGTCTAAGCAAACAATTTCCGAAACTCGCCTCGAACAAAATTTGTCGTTTTATCGTTGTCCGTTTTTGACCAATCGCCGATGATACCAAAATATTTGTTACAGGTAATTCGATTAACTTGTAAATCTGTTTCAGTTCGTTATAAAAATCTTCGGAGATGCACGTCACCTGACTACCTATATCTACCATGACCCTTTCGTTCCTCTGCCCTTCTCCGCAACGATCCGCGCTTTGCTGAGGTTGTCGTTTGCTTTGACAGAACGCCTGTGCAAGATGCCGCCTATCGTAAACTCCGGGAAGAAATGCACTCGCGTTCGGCATCAGGAGAGCCTGGTCTGCACATTGCCACTCGAAATGGGGCACCTATCATCATCGCTGCTCCACGTCCTCGGCCTAAAGAGACGCATTTGCTTGCTCAGGTCCCTGCATTCGCGCAAGCTGTTGCCGATGCAGTGGATCCGGATCGGCTAGCCTACCACCCAACGCCGCCTCCTGCGGCCGCTGCCATGCCTGTCATCACCGAGCCTCTGCTTCTCGGAGCAAATCGCCCGACCTCGCCTACCGACTTGGGCGCAGGTGGGACAATGGAGTCTCCACCGCATTCTGCTTCTGCTTCAGGTGCGGCCAGCCTCCCTGTCAACTCCGACCCCAGCTGCTAACTACCTTCGCTGTGCCTCTCCTGGATATCTCCGATTCTGCCATCTCCAACGCACAATCTCTTCCAGCACACATCGACGAATTTCGTGACTGCTTTTATAATAATCTGCACCATGTAATTACCATCTCAGAAACCTGGCTAAATGAATCTGTATCCGATAATTGCATTTCACTTGACTCTTTTAATCTGATTAGAAACAATAGGCTAGGTAAGAGGGGTGGTGGCGTGGCCCTTTTCCTCCACAACTCGTTTAGCTCGATCGTTGCTGCCTCGTCTCAGATCTACGCCGCGAAACCTGAATATCTTATCTGCGAGGTCTGCGGCGCTCAAGGAATGAAACTCTTAGTTGCTGTTGTGTACCGCCCGCCGCGAATCGGTCTCCTGAGCGATTTTGAAAACGACATTACTTCTCTTCTGCCTGACTACCGCAATATGATTATTTTTGGGGATTTTAATGCTGACTTGCTTGGCCACTCTCATGAAGCTTTAAACTTAAAACCATTTCTCAGCGAGCACGGGCTCACTTTAATCGATTTTTTGGCAACACATCATACGGGCTCGGCTGACACCTGGCTCGATATTTGTGCAGGGAGCAACCCCTCCAAGATACTATCGAGTGAGCAATCTGCGGAACCATTTCTTTCAAGGCACGATAGAATAACTGTCACGATCGACACTGCAATTCCTCGCTTGACTCCTCGTATCCTCGAGTATCGCGCGACGAGTGTTCAATTGAAAGTGAGGCGCTCACTACGCGGCTCTCGAGGCAGGACTGGTCCGGGCTTGATGCTGACATTACACTCGACCAAAAACTCGATGTATTTATATCTACTCTTACTAAAGTCGTGCATGGGCTTGCTCCGCTTCAAACCGTTCGCCTCACGAGGCCACCCGTGCCCTGAATTACCCCGAATATACGTGAGCACATGAGGCTTCGCGATCTGGCCTGTCGCCGATTCCGCAGGAGCAAATGAGGCGGTGCTGGAGATCCTGCATTGCTGTTAGGGTATCGACAGCGGCGTTATGAAACCAAACTTTTCCTCACAGATGCCAAGAGGCAGCATATTTTCGCGCGCGTGACCTCCTGCATGAATTCGCGAGAGGCCTGGGATGAACTTCGTCGGATTGGACTGATCCAAGCCAAGCGGTCGGGGATGGCGAACATCTTTGCACCTGACGACCTGAACCAGGCGTTCTACTCCGTTTTTTCGGTCCCTCCACCCATTGCCACCAGTCTTATATCGACTATCCTCTCCGCGGAACCCTCCGCCGACCGCGGCCCTTTCACGTTCTCTACTGTCTCTTCTGGAGACGTCGCCACTATGGTCTCACGGATCACCTCGAATTCCACTGGCACGGATATGTTTCCTGCAAGCTACCTTCGGCTAGCCCCGGCTTTCTTGATTCCACTTATTACTAGACTTATTAACGAATCGCTCACCTCCTCAACTTTTCCGACCGCCTGGAAATCAGCTCTAATTACGCCTATCAACAAAGTCTCGACTCCGTCCAGTCTCTGCGATTTCCGGCCTATTTCCATTCTGTGCACGCTCTCCAAAATTACTGAGAGGCCAGTTCATAAGCAACTTACCGATTGGCTACTATCTTACAATTTGTTAGATCCATTGCAGACGGGATTCAGAAAGGTACATAGTCCGCAGACGGCCATTCTTAAGTTTACCGATGACGTGAGGCTCGGCATTGATAAACGTCTCCTTACAATCACAGTTTTTTTCGACATCAGCAAGGCTTTTGACACGGTGTGTCATGTAACGCTCATGCAAAAACTGCTTACCTTGGGACTCTCCTCGTCGGCCTTGAAATGGTTATCGTCATACCTGTGTGGAAGGATGCAGGCAGTTCAGTTCGCCGACGATCGCATATCGGAATGGGCACCTGTGGCTTCGGGTGTGCCGCAGGGTAGCGTTCTCGGCCCTCTCCTTTTTCGCCCATACCTTTGTGACCTGCCTGCAACACTCCGTCACTGCTCGTTCTTGCTGTACGCAGACGACCTCGTCGTTTATTATGAATGTTCACCAGAAACCGAGACTCTATATTATGAATGTTCACCAGAAACCGAGACTCTACTATATATAGACTCTATATACGGCTGGTCTACCGTAATTTCACTGTCGCTCAATGGTGCTAAAACCAAAGCTATGGTGATGGGTACTGCTCGCTTCGTGAGCTCGATTGACTTAGCCCTTCTCCCGGTTCTTACCGTTCTCAACGAGAGGGTGGATTACGTCACCTCCTTGCGCTATCTGGGCATCGTCTTAAATAGTACGCTAGGGTGGGGCGAGCAGGTATCCTTGATCCGGCGTCGTGTCTTCGGTGCTCTTGTTCAATTATACCAATCGTCTCAGCTGCTTGATATTGCTACGCGCAAGAGGCTAATTCAGACGCCGGTCCTGCCCCACTTCGAATATTATCCTGCAGTATTGAGCGATATCTCTGGTGACCTCAATGCCAAGCTCCAAAGATCCTTCAATGCGGCGGTTAGATTTATTCTCCGAATTAAGCGCAATGATCGGGTCTCGCACAGCAGGCGTTCGCTCGGGTGGCTCACCCTCGCTAACAGGCGACTCTTTTTTATTGCGTGCATATTTTACACGATGGTGCACTCCGGGGCACCCTTGTATCTCGCGAGTTCGCTTGTCTTTCGAGACAGAGCTAACCCGCGTATGGCGGGGGGTCGCACCGACCCGCTTCGAACGCCGGCAGTGAGTACCTCTAAGTTTCGCAAATCATTCTTTGTCACGGACGTCTACCTATGGAATAGGCGTCCATTAACTATAACCGCGGCTCCAACGATCGTCTTTCAAGTCTCGTCCCTTGCAGCACCTTATGTCGCTGGAGGAGGGCAATGTGGAGGACTGAGGTAGTGAGGCATGCTGCTCTAGTAACATTATATCTCTATTACCCTTTATCTAATTTACATTTGACAATCTATCCTACAACTTCCTCATGTGCTCTGCAATTTCCTTAAGTGCTTTATTCTGTACGCTATATAAATTTTCATATACCCCTTAGTGAAATCGCATGCTTCTTTATTTTATGCTATGAGTAACACGTAAGCTGTCATCAACAATTGTGTACTCTAAATTAAACTTTACAACTGTATCGCTATTCCGTATTGCGTGGTCCTCAGGGGATTTTATCCCAGGACAAATAAATTACCTATTCTATTCTATTCTATAATTTTATTTAGGGCTAGGTCGAATAATCGACTTTAAAGCAGGTGATTGTGGAATTCCTCTATCAACCTCTTTATTTAGGTCCTCTATAAAATCCAAAAATCTATGACACAACGTTGGACCACCTTTAATCGTATCCAGAACTAGTTTAACGGATTTCTCTGAGTTTCTGGTCTACTACATATCGGTTGATTTTTCGATTGCCCTACTGCGTTATTTTGTCTATAATTTACCTGATAGTTCGGTGGAGGTACTCGGAAATCAGGCATTTGCATGGGCTGAACGAAATTATTCTCGAAAGGTTGTGCGTTTGCAATGCGAAATCCTTGCGGATTGTTTTGATATTCATTGTTTTGTGGTCTTTGCTCAAATGTCTGATTGTTATACGAGCCTACGTTTCCTCCACGAAATCGATTTTGATTTTTAGCGCTATTATTATTGCTCGATGCATTCGCTATAGCAAATTGCAAGCTATTGACCTGGCCATTTTGAGCATAATATTGATTTTTCGAGTCTTTGTTTCGGTTAAATCCTTCCTGAGCAATGTCGAGTTGTGCGAGAGCTGGGGCAACCAGATGGGTATCCGCGTAATTTACAGTTGCTAGACTCGATCGTATGCGCGATGGAAGCTACTAGATGATAGAGTAGTTTATCTCGTATTGAGTCAACGGGGGCTCAAAATTCCGCATATCTTTAATCTGTTTGTAAAAGTACGAATGCATCGAACCTTCATTAGACTTGTATCTGCGATTAGCTCATTGATTTTTAAATCGTAACTTGACCGGAACCGAATAGAACTCGCTAACGAACGCTCGCTTAAACTTCTAAAAATTCCTTATTTGATTTTTACCACGTTATACCAAATTTTTACTTTGCCCATAATGATGTTTTCCATTACGACAATTTGGTATTCGTTGCGCACGTTCTTTAGCTTAATCGTCGGAAACTTAGGAATATTTATATTTACCTTTACCAATTGATCGTTCGCTTGATTATTTCTTCCGCGCGGTACATCGGCGTTTTGGAGTACCGGTAAAACTGGTGGTGCATCATGTTGGCGAAGAGCGGTGTTCGCCGCTCTCAATTGTTCCAATTCGGCTCCCTGTTCAACTATCCGTCTTTGTTCCGCTCTGAGACGCTCCCATTCGTTAGCGATGTCGGCTGGTATGTCTTGATTGTCGTTAACCATTTCGCCCCGTACACTTATTTTCCTGCGAATATTCGAATTTCTCTTAATCTTACTAGTTCTCTGTGAAATTTTCGATATTCCTCCTTTGTTTACGCTGGACACTCGTCTACTTTGAATCGATAATCCTGTCAATAAATCCGCGCGACTTCCACGGTCTAATGATTTCGATCGTCTTATACGTGGCGATACCGTGTTTATATCTTTTTTCATGAGCAACGGCTACGTGCTACCGTGCCAACAAGTTGGGCGCCAAATGTAGAAATTATAGATGAAAAATGTAATTTCGGTTGTAGTCTTTCTCTCTAAATCAACTCAATTAATCTTAACAAAATTTCACCAACATAATTATAATTCATAAGTTATTGGCAAAGGTGAAGGTGAAATGCCAACGTCCAGCGAGCTACGTAAAATAACACGAAAGAAAACAAGGCACAAATAATCAGAGGAAAATGAATCATAATGACGTATAGCATTTTTAAATTACTCAAAAAAAAAGCTATACGTTGAGGTGGCCACCGAATTTTATTAATATTTGATATTTTACTGTATAAATAAAATTAATGTATATGTATATGTAATGTATAATAAACAATGAGCGATCAAAAATCACAATAACGATATATCCGCAAAATATAGAAGTAAAACATAGAATTATCGGTGTAAAAAGCCAAAACACATAATCAGTACAATAAATGCTTAAAATTACACAATACACACATCCACCGAAACAGCGTTATCGTCATGCATACAGAGGAGATCAAAGAATTCACTTATTACAGTTTTATAATGTACGATATAAAATCCTCTCTCGTCATATTGAATATAGTTTTGATTGAGTGAGTCGACCACTCGTCGAGCAATATCATTATATTGTTTATGGGACAAATTATTTCTCGACACTTATCCGTTATGTCGTCGTTCTTTGGATCCAGTGCAGCAAAAATGCGAAATGACCAGGCCTGAGTTCCATCACGCTGAGATCCACGACCAAGTATATTAGACGATAAGGCTCGAGCTGTATCAAGTCGTTACCCGTGTATATTATATAGAGGCTCTGAATTATAGAGCTGGAGCTCTCGTCAACACAAACGACCGGTCTACTGTCCGATGAGAGAGGGTTCAGTCGTTCCCGAATAATTACATTATTAGCCGGACTTTCGTGAATCGCGCGTCTTCGCCTCGATTCTCCCCTGTCGATCTCCGCTTTAACTGTTCGATCTCGAATTTCGATTTTCATCGTTCAAATTCACTACAGTCGGCATATGCTCTTATATATTTTTGTTAATTTTTTTATCTGGAGGTTACGGTTTCTGAATGCGATGCTTCTGAAGTGTGAAGCTCTAGTTGATATTTTAGTTTTACATTGTTGGACATGAAAGTTGAAGTTCAGTTTATGGTCTAGGTTTATACCTAGATATTTGGCGTGTTGGCAAGCAGGAATTTCCACATTAAACATATTAATTTTAGGAGCTCAGATAGATTTTCGTGCCGTTAATGCGCTAAATGACGGGACGGTAGGTGCACGGTGCCGGTCGGCAAAGGCCCGGCGTGGTAGCAGATTTCTATCATGTGCGACGTCATTAAGCAGCTTCGTGCTGCCATACAGTACTGACAGACCGTGGTGCCACTGTACAGTCAGGGTGTTGGCACGCCGCCGATTGGGAATGCGTCAGAATGACGGTCCATCCCCGACCTGGCGTGAAAGCGTACGACTAACACGGACGCTCCTGCAGCGTCACAGTGACACTCCGTCGATAGCTTAGGGAGCGACACGGTGGCGGCACGTATCCAGTACCGCGTATGAATCTCGGACATTAATGCGCCATAACGTTGACACCCTCTCGCTGTTTCTTGATGAGGCCAAGTGATGGCAATATGGCAGCGAAACAGCGTCGGTCCTGGCCGTGCGGTACTGTGCCGTCGTATTGGCTGGCCATCGTTGGCTTCGAACTAAACGAGATGCCGACACGATGACGGTACAAATCGGGCATGGCTTGACAGAGTCCATGCCGTTCGGAGGGCCTTGTGTCCTCAATGTGTCAGCCCAACGTGACGGCATAACGCAACTCAATGACGGCAAGGATACAGCGTCTCGTGTATTCAAGCCGCAGCTCTTTGGCAATGGCACGAGATAACGGCATGTTGGCAGTTCGTTCATAGCACATCGTCAAATCATGCTTCCCGCTCCTCAAACTCTATTATGGCATTACTATAACGGCGCAGTGAGACGATGCGGTGCCTCAAAAGGCACCGCATTTTTTAAATAATATGAAATTATGAATGTGTGTTAGAATTCACCTTTACATGATTTCCTGCCTCAATGCTCCTTCATTAGGAGCATTTTTTCTGGAAAGTACGGCAATGACATATTCTTATTTAATTTTTTTATCTTGTTTATTTATTTATCACTCGTTTTCAATTAAGGCAGTAGTCTGCTTTAGGAGCCGAAAAAAAGCGTTTTTTCAACAATTTTTTTGAAAGGGAAGGAAATGATTGCGGTAAACGAAATTTTGAGACGATAGTATATTATATTCAAGCTTTAAAAAACAATTTTTATTATTACAAATTATTGAAATTTGCCAAAGTTGTAACGATTTTTCTGGGGCGCCTGGAGTGTGCACTCGTAAATCGGTGCCGGTGATGGAGGTCGTGCGATGCATCTGAAACAGTGGAACCAAATTTTTTTTTAGTTTTTATAAGTTCCTTTTCTATATGAACTAAAAAAATACCGAAGAAATGACGAAATTCCAAATTTTTTCGAAGTTTGAAAAAAAAATTCACTTTAAGTTGCAAAACAAGTAATTTAAATAGTACTTTTGTCCAACTTTTTTAGTTCAAATAGAAGATAATTCAATACTGAAGCTAGATCACTTTGGTTTTTTTCGATCGGACATATATTGTTTTTACTATCGCCGGCACCGTTTTCCAAAACTTGTGAAAATGAAAACTCGAGAAAACGGGCTGTAAAGTTTTCGGTCCAAAAAAATGTAAGTTTTTGGATACTTACACTAATTAGATGTTAATCGGCTATCCCCGGGCCATACAATGATCCTTCCTCTTCTTCAAAAAAGTCGTTTTGGCGGAGGCTTTCCGATCTTCGAGCTGTACGAGCCTCCTTGCTGGAAACTGATGCGCGCCGGTTCTCCCGCGTTATGCGCTCAGCATCGACGGTGTCAGCAAAATTTTTGCATTGCTGCCCGATGACAATATCGAGGAGCTGCATGGTAGAAAGCACAGCTGAATAACCTTCGTTGAAAATGCCTGTAGCCATATTTGCTGCTATTTCGACGATTTTATAGCCGAAATTTACGTGTTTCGAATTTAGGCGCCACACAATCGAATTGAACGATTCGTTCGAATTTTGAGTGTGTCCGCCTAAGCACCACGTCAATAAATCGTCATTTGAAAGATCATCGTAAATTGGACGAATGTGCTTCTCTACATTATCATTAATTAATCTTGCCGGGTGTTTGAAAGATGCCAGATTATTCGCCGCTTTAGCCTTGCGCCATTCGCACCAACTCTCCGGGCCTTCTGGACAATTTTTATGCCGAGGATTTTTATCGGTGGAACAATAATGGTCTAATGTTGCCATAATAGCTCTCTTCATACCTTCAACTGAGTTCACGTTTCGACGAATTGCCAGACCGTAGTAAATCGTCAATTTCTTGATGAGACTCTCCGTTAGCCCGTTCTTTCCTCCAAGTTTCTCGGTTTTTCTTTTATTCCGTAAACGAGTACCCATACGCTTTTGCACGTGTCCAACACACTCATTTTTCGTCACAACACATATTCTTGGATAGTTTTGGAATAGATTTAAGACAAAAACGAAAAATCGATTTTTTGAAGCCTGTAAAGCAGACTACTGCCTTAAATCATATCAAATTTTAGTTTCAGAATTATATCATAATTTGAAAACAATATTGATATTTTAATAACAATAATACGACGTGGAAATCTATAAGAAAAAACGATAACGCTAGTAAGTGACAATTAGGATTTAAGCTCATACATAAACATACTAAAGTTAGATACATACTAAAATTTAAGCTCACAAATAAAATAAACATAAACATACGAAATGTAGCTCGATTATCGGAGAAGTGTTCTCGATTTTTGTCCATACATCAAAAGTGATACATTATTAAAATTATTAAAATTATTAAAATTATTAAAATTATTAAAATTATTAAAATTATTAAAATTATTAAAATTATTAAAATTATTAAAATTATTAAAATTATTAAAATTATTAAAATTATTAAAATTATTAAAATTATTAAAATTATTAAAATTATTAAAATTATTAAATGAGTTCCGTTTCCGGTGTGAAAGGAGAGTGACATGTGAAAGAAGGGTGCGTGGAAAAAACAAAGTTAGGAGTATTAAGAGAGGACTGAGAGAGTGTGAGTGGAAGGAAAGAGAAGCGAGTAGGTTAGGGAAAAAGGGGAAATAAGAGAGTGAAGGGGGGAAAAGGTAGGTAAAGTGAAAAACAGCGAAGAAAGTAGAGAGAAAAGTAGAGGTTAGGAAAGAAGAAAAGAGAGAGCAAGGTAAAAGGGAGACAGAGTATAGAGCGATAGGGAGACAGGTAGCGACAGCAGTAGGAGCAGAGAAGAAGCGGCGAGTAAGTGGGAGACGGTAAGTCAATAGCGGAGAGACAGTGTGAGAGCAGGGAGTGATGAGCTAGAGTGACGTGTGAACAAGGCAAGTGAGTGAAAGAGTCGAGCGGAATAGACGCGAAGCAAGGAGAGGAGAAATATGGTGGAAACGGGAGACAGAGAAGACGAGGAGGCGAGAGGTAGAGGAAGACCGCCGAATGCCGTGAGATTGAAGAGAGAGAGAAGTGCGAGCGTGGGCTCGATAGTGGAGCTGAATGATCTCTGGAAAAGAAAAAGAGAGCAAATGGAGGAGAAAAGGCAAGGAAAGGAGGAGGAGGAGGCGGAGATCTTCCAGAAGAGCAAGAAAGTACAGAGGTCCCCACAGAAGGGGGCGGAGGAGGAATCGAGTGTGGAAAGGTTGATAAAGGAAATGAGAGAAGAATTCAAAAAAAGAACTACGGGATATGAGACAGGAGGTGAGGGGACAGGGAAGAGAGGTGAGAGAGGAGATAGGAAGAATGAGAGAGGAAATGAAAAAGGGAGAGGAGAGAGGAAGAAGAGAGAGAGAAGAACTGGATAAGAGAGTGACGGGGCTAGGAAAAAGAGTGGAGGAAGTAGAGAAAAGAGAACAGTGGGGAGAGGAAGTAGAGGAGAGATTCAAAAAGTTGGAAATGGACAAGAGAAAGGAGGAAACGCAAGGAGCGAGAAAAAGAGAGAGTGAGGCAAGAAGTACGGAGCTAGAGGAACGAATAAAGGAGATGGAGAGGAAGATAGAGAGAAGAGAGAAGGAGGAAAGAAGAAAGAACGTAATAATGAAGAGGGTGGATATACAAGGCACAGTGACGGAGGCGGCGAGAAGGCTTCTGCAGAGTATTGGAGTGCAGGCAAGAGTGGAGGAGGCGAAAGAGATCGCAAAGAGGAGAAGCGGTGGAAGAGAAGGCAGCTTAGACGTGAAAATAGAGAGCGTGGAAGGAAAGGCAGACGTAATGAGGAAGAAAGGAAACCTGAGAGGAAGAAAGGAGAGAATAGAGGATGACCTGACGTGGAATGAGAAAAGGATGCAATGGCTAATAAAGGAAATAGCGGAAGTAGAGAGGAAGGAAGGAAAGATGGTGAAGATAGGATATGGTAAGCTGTTCGTAAACGGAACGGCATGGTTCTGGGATGAAAGGGACGAGGTGCTGAAAGACAGAAGAGGGAGAGAGAGAGCGAAGGAGAGACGAGCAGACAGGGCAGATGACAAGAAAAAGGATGAAGGAGCGGAAGAGCGTAGAGGCAGGAGGGAGACCGAGGAGAGGCAAAGCGAAGAAACGGAAGAAGCGGGAGGAGGGGAAGGGGAAGAACCAGAAAACGATTAAGCAAGAGAAATAGAGAGGGGAGGAGAGCGAACAGAGGAAAGGAGGAAGGGAGCTCGAAGACAGCATTTTGGAACGTTGCAGGGCTAGCCAACAAGGACAAGGAATTTTAGAGAGGAATAGAAGAATGGGAGGTGGTAGTGCTGATGGAGACGTGGATAGAGGAGAAAAATTGGAACAAGGTGAGCGGCAGGATGCCGAAGGGATACAAATGGTCGAGCCAAAGAGCGAGGAAGAAAAATAAGAAAGGAAGAGCTATGGGAGGAATGGCGATGGGAGTGAGAGAGGAAATGGCAATGGAGAAAGAAGAGCGAGAGGAGGAGGAAGGAATCATGCATGAAAGAGTGAAAGCGGGAAAAGAGGTGTGGAACGTGGTGGCGGCGTATGTGAATGGAGATCTGGACAAGAAAATGGAGAAGCTGAGAGGATGGATGGAAAGGCAAAATGAAGAAGAAAGAACGGTAATAGGAGGAGACTTTAACGCGAGAACGGGAACGGAGGGAGGAAGAGTCAGAGGCCCTGAGGACGAAGAAGAGGGAGGAAGAAAATCAAAGGATAAAAAAGTCAATACGGAGGGAAAGGAATTGACGAAGGTACTCGAAGAGGTAGGCTGGGAGATCTGGAATGGAAATATGGAGGGAGATGAGGAAGGAGAATTCACGTACACCGGCGGAAGAGGAGAGACGGTAATAGACTATGTGATAGGAGATGAAAATGCAAGGAAGGGGGTAGAAAGGCTGGAGGTAGCGGACAGAGTGGAGTCAGATCATCACCCACTGGTGGTCACTGTGAAAAAAGGAGGAGAGAGGAGGAAGGAGGAAAGAGGAAAGGACACAAGAGTCGGAGGAGGAAAATGGTCGAAGAAAATGACGGAAGAATATGCAAAGGGCTTACAAGAAATGAGAGTGGAGAGAGGGGGAGGACAGGAAGCGGTGAGGGAAATGGAGACAACGATAAAGGAAGAGATAGAAAGAAGTGAAGAAAAAGGAGAGAGAGAGAGGAAGCAAAAGAGAAGAGGATGGTGGGACGAAGAGTGTCGAGAGAAAAAAGCGGAGGCAAGAAAGGAGCTGAGGAAATGGAGAAAGAACGAAGGAACGAAGGAAACATACAGAGAAAGAGAGAATACCAGAGGTTGAGTGAGAGGAAGAAGAAAGAGGAACAGGAGAGGATGGTATTATATAAATATATATAAATGGTATTATATAAATATATATAAATGGTATTATATAAATATATATAAATGGTATTATATAAATATATATAAATGGTATTATATAAATATATATAAATGGTATTATATAAATTGTGACGGGGCTTTTCTGCTCCCGTCACAAAGAGAGCCGATCTCCAGCTCTCGCTCGTATCGGCACGGAGCACGGCACCCTTTCTCCCGGGAGGAGTCCCTTCCAGGCGATCAGACAGGGTCAAACGCGAACAAACCGTTCCCACGACTAATTTTATCATTATTTTATTTCCAAAATCCTCCCGAGCGTACGGCGGTTGCAACCGCCGCAAGAACATCGCGACGCACCAGCAACAGTCAGCAGGCTGGAGCCTCGCTACCGATCTCGCCGCAGTATTCCGAAACAGCAGGCTGGAGCCTCGCTACCGACCTCGTCGCAGTCGGCCACGCAATCAGCAGGCTGGAGCCTCGCTAGGCCTCTCGCCGTCCAGTCGCATCGCTACCGAAGTAGCGCGCGACGTTACCGACAACGGGACCTCCACCCGTCAACCTGTCACCCGGACTCGAGGAGCCATCAGCTACCGAAATCTACAGCGTCCGGCTCGTCGTTGCTTCCACGCCCGTCTGCCTGGACGAAGCTCCCAGGGCCGCGCTACCACCGCTCTCGTGGATTTACCTCCCGCCACGGGCGCACTCGGCATCGCGCGTTCACAAGATCTCGAACGCGCCGATTCAAAGACCCGCGCAGGAGATTCCTAATTCGAGGAAATCCGACAAATAGAGCAGAGGGCGAACGACAGATAGGCACAGGGTGGGGGGAAAAAGGACCCGCGATCGCGAGAGCGTCACCTCCCTCGCGGACTCCATCGTAGGCCCCCGAGGAGGAAGGACGTGGTGACTGCTGCGGATACGTGCATATTGTCTCGCGAGAATACCGACATCTTACCAATCGCGAAGTGGGACTTCTGACCGAGGACAACTCGAGAAGCTCCCGCAACAGCTACGAAACCGGTGAGATCGTCGTACGGGTTCGGTTTGAGGCTAGAGACAGAATAGATCAAGCTCGATTCGTTATCGTGGGGACGGCACACTTTCGCGCGCGGCCGCGGAATTAGTTCTCGGGAAAAGCCAATAAATTCACGTTTGCTTCACTTTTTTGTAGTTTCCGTTTAATATTTTGCCTGGAAGGTTCTCACCTTGCCTTCTTCTTCAATTCCATAGTTTGCGCCTCGTGCGAGTCCATAACTCGATTTCTAATTATTCCGATTTCTTTTATCGATTTTCTTTATTTGTTTCGAGTCCTTTACATTATTATCGTTTTGCCGACTTATCACTATCTATTTCTCTCTTCTCCGATTTTCTTACAATATTCCGCGTAACCCCGCTGCGATCGGGCGATTCTAGTAAATAACTGTGTGAAAGTAATATCCTAATAGCTGTGCGAAAGGTACCGTGGCTGCGATCCGCGAGTGTAGGACGAATGCGATAGTGTAGATCTCGAACATTGCCTGTTACCGCTCTATTACTACCGATTTTGTGTTATCGAATTATTTTGCTCTCGAATTGTTTTGTTAAGTGTGAGGAGATAACTCAAGGGAACGAGCGTGCACGCTAGTCGCTTCTCGACCACGCTCCCGATATTCGCTACAATAAAATATCTTTCGAGTTCCCGTAATTTCGTCTTGATCTCTGTTTCCTCCTCGCGGAGGTGACCGAACCACCCCCCTCTACCTGTTCCCAAGGCTGAACGACACCGGGTCGCTCTCGTCTCTCGTTCGGCTCTTAAAATTAAAATTTTGTCGCGAGAGCTTTCGCTCTCGCGGCTGGCGCCCTTAAGGCCGAGTGAGACGAGTTTTGTAGCCGTCTCGATTGGGGAAAATTCCGGTGTTGGGAAAAACGGTTACAAATTTGGCGCCCAATGTGGGGCGCGACGTTGAATTATTTTAATTAGAAATCCGCGGAAAATTAGCCCCAGAGGAACAGAGATAAGATCCTGAGCGAATAGAAACTTTCGGTAAGCGGTAAACGGATTTGTTCGGGTCGAAGCTCTCGCTACCTGTGTGAAAGAATTTGCGTATTTGGGTGATTGAGTTAATTGTTTGCATGAATTAGTAAGTGTTAGTTCGTAGCTTTTGTTTCGATCGCCGTCGCCGAGATCGGCAAGGCGAGCAGCGTTCCGAGCGTAGCCGAAGTCGCACGAGCGCGACTCGGGTCGTCGCTAGACGCCCAGTACGCTGCCACACAAGCTCCCGTGAACTCGTGCTACGCCGACCACTACCGTGCTACGCTCCCGTGAGACGAACGCAAGGAGGCTCTCTGTGTGGATTACTCAAATAACAGGTAACGATTCCTCCTTTCTTAAGACCATCCTGATAAACCCTGGAACCCGGTAAAGTCTCGAGGAGTAGTTGTCGCGAGCCAGCAAGGCGAAATAATATCTCGCGTACGGTCGTCCGCTCTCGCGACGATCACCGGTACGCCGTACGCTCGGGTCTCGCCGAGCCGCTATCGCTGTCTCTCTCCAAACAAGAGGTCGGCCGTTCCGACTCGGTGCTCCCGTGTTTACATCGACTCGGCAACAGCGGCCTTGTCGATTTCAAGCACCGCTTCTACGTAGCCTTGCTCGCGAGAAATATTCTTCGCGAAATAATATTTCGGGAAGCTCGAATTATTCGAGAGCTACTTGTAGGTCATATATATTTTGTGTGGGCCGCTGACTCGCGATAGCTCTCGGAACACCGTGAGCACGTGTTCCCGAGACAGCGAGCAGCCGTCGTGTCTATATTATCAACATCCATCTCGCCGGCCGGTTAACCCATAATCTTTTCCCTCTCTCTCCTATGTCTATTCTTTGTTTTAATTTTTTTTTTATTTTATTTTAATTTTTTTTTAATTTTATTTTCTTTTGTATTCACTCTCTCTTTCCCATTTAATTTTTCTTTTCCGGTACTCCTTTTTTTATTTTTGTTTTTTTTTCTCTTTATTTCGTATTCCTTTTTTTTATTATTTATTTTTCTTCCGCCTCTCACCCCCCCCCCCCCCGGCGAGACTACAAGAAAAAAAAAAAAAACCCAGCAAAGGACAAAACGAACACGGACATCGACCTAAATAAACCTCGCGATCTTGGCGCGTCAAATCCCGCGATTTGTCATCGGGAGTGCCGTGTCTACGAACCAGTGTTCGCGAGTGGAAGTGTCCGCGAGTGTGAGTGGGGATACGCGATACGACAGGGACGATCGCGAAGCTCTCGCGTGAGCGACGAGCGCTGCGCGCTCAAGAGATTTCGCGCCGTACCGAAACTCGTCGGGAGTCAGCTGTCGCGAACAGCCGGATGGCGACCGGAGCCAGTAACACGGGAACGATGGAGACGGTCCACGAGGTCGACCTGTCAGCTGACCGAATCCGTAACGAGCTCCAACAGAGAGGACTCTCGATCGTCGGAGAGACGGACGCGTTACGGGATCGACTCCTGTCGAGTTAATTAATTTCGGTCGGCCCCGCGGGGAATGTCGCGCAGCACGAGGATAATAATTACGTTCTGCCGTGTAACAACGAGCAGCAGATACCACCGCGCGACCCCCCTCTCGCGAATATCACGGCCGCGAACGGGCAAACGCCCCCGCCGCCACCGGCGGAGGGAGCGTATGGAGGCCTACCACCGATACCGCCAGCGACAGCTCCCCTCCGGGGGGGACATGGGGCACCTCCGAACGCCCTCGCGCATCAACATCGCGAATACGGGCTACCTCCTCGCGACCCCCGGTACAATAATAATTTCGATCGAGATTTTCCTCCACCCCAAAGGCCATTCGTCTCCCGTACGAACCCGAAAGTACACGAATAATTACTCGGGGTTTAATAATTCGCGTTCAGTCGCCGATTTATTACGAAAATGGGACCTTCGGTTTTCGGGAAGAAGGGGGGAGGACGCGATGGGTTTCCTCACGCGCATCGAGGAAGCGCGCGAGGTCGCGCCGATTCCCGACGCCGACCTGCTACCGTGCATACCCCTCGTGTTGACAGGGATCGCGCTCACGTGGTACCGCGGAGAGCGAGCGCGCATACGAAATTATCGAGAATTCGAGGACGCCTTCTTAGCTCGGTTTGGCGATCCCGACCTACAGTTTACGCTTCGCGAGGAGTTACTGCGACGTACGCAGGGCGAGGGGGAAGACACCGTGGATTTCCTGACGTGCCTCCGAGCTTTACTAGACCGAGAGGTCCCTCCGTTCTCGTTACGCGAACAACTCGATTACGCGCATCGCAACATGTTACCGCGGTTACAGATAGCGATTCGGCGCAACGAATTTCATTCGTTTACCGATCTCGAACGAATCGCCGTGCGGGTAGAGCGTAGCTACCAAGCCGATCGGTACTATCAACCGCCGCCACCGCCGGAACGGTCAGCGTTCCCCGATCTCGCCTATCGGCCGTCGCGATCATATCATCGTCGGAGCGATGCGAATTACGCGGTTTTCGGGGAAACACGCGCGCCCAGCACTGATCGCTCGCGACACCCAGACTCTCGTAATATGCGGCGGGGGGAACGATCGCCGTTCGCCGATCGACAAGGTTACCGCGGCCGAACCCCGGAGAGGGGAGCCGAGCGGGGTAATTATCGTGCGCGCACCCCGGACCGTCGAGACGACAAAAAGGACGAACGCTCGCGATACCGATCACCGGCTCCCGAGACCTCGTAGTACAACGAGCGTCAACCATCCTCGCGCTCTGATTCCGTGACGCGACGCGTCCATTATCCCGACGAACGAGATCGCGCTAAGTCTCCCGCGAACCGATCGCATACCCCGCCGGCGGGAAATCGCTCGGTCGCTCACCGCTCGCCCACGCCGGGACGGACGGGAACACGCGATACCGAGGGGATTAAAGAATTGACTTGCTGGAATGGCGGGAAGGACGGGCACCGGTCGATCGGATGTCTCGCCCCAAAAATCGTTTTCTGTTACCGGTGCGGGAAAAGGGACGCGCGAACCACAGACGACCACGAGTGTCCGGAAAACGCGCGTCGGAGCCAACCGTAGGCGCGACGGTGGCCCCCGAAAACCTGATACCGATTCCTCCCAAAGCGCTACCGACCTTAGACGACTTCCCTGACTTCCCAAAATTACTAACCGAATACTTCTGCAGCCCGCTTCGCAGTTCGCGTAATAAAATGGTCCTGCTCGTCGTGGTAAAATTAGGCGAGCACCTCGTACCGGCTATCGTGGACAGCGGGTCTTCGAGTACCTACCTCGGCAGGGGGGGTCTCGCGATTGCTACCGAGCTCGGATATCTCGCTCGGAGCGTACCTCCAGCATCCGCGACGATCGCCGACGGAGGCCAGATTACGTGCGACGAGGAAATTGACTTAACCGTCACGCTCGAGGAACGCGAACGGGCCATAGTCGCGCGCGTATTTCTCTCATTACCGGTGCCGCTGTTGCTCGGGTTAGACGCCCTTAGTACATTCTAGATCGTCGTCGACCACGCCCGACGCGTGTGGAGTTTTAGTGGGGATAGCTCTCGCGAATTTAAATTCATGGGAAGCGAGTCTGCCGCGCACGCGAGTATTCTCCTCGGTATTTCCGATCTCGAGCGTAGTGAGAGCGAGCGGCTCTCGACCTTTCTGAGCCACGAGCTCCCGAAGCTTCGCGCTGCGTCGGGATGCACCGATTTAATCGTCCATCACATCGACGTCGGGGATAGCGCGCCGATTAAACAACGGTATTATCCTGTCACCCCGATAATACGTGAAGCAATGAATACCGAAGTAGACCGGATGCTCGAAGCGGGGGTGATCGAGCCTTCGAGTAGCAATTGGTCTACGCCGATCGTCATGGTGAAGAAACCGAATCTCACCTATCGGTTCTGCCTCGATTTCCGCAAGGTCAACGGGGTCACGAAAAAGGACGCGTACCCGCTCCCGTACATGAACCAGATTCTCGATCGGCTACGTTCGGCAAAATATATCTCGACTCTCGATCTCAGCCAAGCTTACCATCAGATCCCGTTAAGCTTAGAGTCACGGGAAATTACCGCGTTTACCGTGCCGCAGCGAGGACTCTTCCAATTCACTCGTATGCCGTACGGTCTAACTAACGCTCCCGCGACTTTCCAACGTCTTCTCGACCGGCTGATCGGCCCTGACATGGAGCCCCACGCGTTCGCGTACCTCGACGATATTATTATCGTTACCGAGACATTCGAGGAGCATCTGACCTGGCTCCGACGCGTCTTCGATAAAATCACCGGGGCCGGCCTCCTAATTAACCCTGACAAATGCGAATTTTGCTGCCCGGAGGTACGATACCTCGGCTTTCGCGTAAATCGACACGGTCTACAAGTAGATCCCGAAAAGACCGTGCCGATTCGGAACTTTCCGGTACCCACGAGCATTAAGCCCTTGAGACGATTTTTCGGAATGGCCTCGTGGTACCGTCGCTTCGTTCCCCATTTCGCGGAAATTGCCGCTCCACTCACGAAGCTCACGAAGAAGAGCCAGCGGTGGACGTGGGGATCGGAGCAACAATCGGCCTTCGAAAAATTACGCGAAGCTCTCGTTACCCCTCCGACACTCTCGTGCCCCGATTTTGCCGCAAAATTCACGCTTCAAACCGATGCCAGCATGAGCGGGTTAGGCGCCGTGCTAACCCAATCGATCGACGGAGTCGAACACCCGATCGCGTACGCGAGCCGAGCTCTTTCCGCTGCCGAACGAAATTACTCGACAACCGAGCAAGAATGTTTAGCCATTCTTTGGTCGATCCGAAAATTCCGTGCCTATCTCGAGGGCTACCGCTTCACGGTAATTACTGACCATCACAGTCTTCGGTGGCTACAAACGCTAAAGGATCCCGCCGGGAGACTAGCGCCTTGGGCCTTACAACTCGCCCAGTACGACTTCGAGGTGGTACATCGAAAGGGTGCGCTAAACCACGTACCCGATGCCCTCTCTCGAATGTTCGAGGGACAGCCGCCGTCGCCCGAAGACGTCCCCGATACCATCGATCTCGCAGCACTCGCTCTCGTATCAGCCATTACGGGGGGAGAACTTGTGGAGCGCGAACCGATCGACGCTCTCGCCGATCGATGGTATGCCCGGAAAATGCACGCCGTCGCGAACGCGCCTGGGAGATTTCCACAGTGGAAAATCATCAAGAATCGGCTGTACGTACACCGTCGCATGAAACGTCGAGTGCTGCCGAAAGGAGACCACTTGGAGTGGAAACTTGTCGTCCCGAGAAGAGCGCGCGCCGAGGTACTACGCGAAAATCATGACGCCCCTCAGGCGGGACACCTTGGCGTCGACAAGACCTACGCGAGGATTTTCAATTCGTACTTTTGGCCCGGAATGATTCGTGACGTAATCCGGCACGTACGTCACTGCGGGTTCTGTCAGCGTACCAAAGCGGAACAGCTACCGCCAATCGGACTCATGGGTCGACGAATCGTCGACGAACCTTGGACGGTCGTCGCCGCCGACATTATCGGCCCGTTACCGAAAAGTCACTCCGGTTACGCGTACGTGCTCGTGCTTCAAGATCTGTTCACGAAGTGGATCGAATGTTGTCCGTTAAAGAAAGCCAACGGCAAGAAGATCGGCGAAGCTCTCGAGGAATTAATATTCTCACGCTGGGGAACTCCCCAAGTCCTGTTAACCGACAACGGTACCGAGTTCGCGAACAACCACCTCAACGCGTTAGCTGCCGAGAGAGGAATCCACGTCTTGCGAACGCCTCCATATCATCCCCAGGCAAATCCGGTGGAGCGCGTAAATCGCGTACTGAAAACCATGATCGTCGCCTTCGTCGAGAACGATCATCGTGCGTGGGACGAACACTTGTCCGAGTTTCGATTCGCGTTTAACACCGCGTTCCATTCGTCGATTAATAATACTCCCGCGTACCTCAACTTCGGCCGGGAACCGAAACCCCACAACTTCTATCGCCGCCGGGAGGAAGGAGAAGTCGCAATTCACCCGTTACCGCTCGAGGAATGGTCCGAACGGATGCGCGATCTCGAAAACGTTCGTGTAAAGGTCTCGCACGACCTCGAGGAAGCCTACCAGCGGCAAGCAGCTCAATATAATAAACACCATCGAGAGCTGACCTTCGACGTGGGAGATTTCGTATTGAGGCGACAGCGAATTTTATCCTCGGCCGCCCAAAACCAAGCCGCGAAACTGTTCAAACGATTCGAAGGACCGTTTCGAATCCGCATCGTTCTCTCACCAGGGGTCTACGAAGTCGAAGACCCCCAATCTCGAAAAATCCATATCGTGGCCATTAAAGACTTACACTCGTATTTTCCACCCTTACAGGAGATACCGGACGACCATGCCACTGACCGGACGAGGATCCTGGAGGGGACGCCGGTGGATCGGTCCAGGACCCCGACCGACGAGTCCACCCCCAGCCGACGAATCACCCGCTCCCGCCGCCGACCGCCCGGTCAACCTCTGGGACGTCAGGAAAGAGATTGAGGCATACGGTAGCCCCGGCACAGCTCCCGTAACCTCCCCAGACGTCGACGAGCCGGGGCCAGGGGCATCACCGCCGTCCAGCCGACCCGAACGCAGCTCAGAGGAACCCGCCACCCGGCCAACCGGCCCCCAGATGCGCTGGGTCACCATATACCCCGGGGGAGGAGCCCCCCCCCCCCCCCCGCGTAGTGGAAGAGCCGATCCCGATCGCCGAGGCCACAGGGGCTATTCCAAGAACCGGAAGGGCCCCAAAGACTCGCCAGTGGACACCGGCTCCGACGGCCAAACCCCAACGACCTGTACCACCAGTGCTGCCCCGCCCGGAACCGATAGACCGCAGCCGCAACTGCTGGAACTGCGGGGGAGAGTGCCACGACCGACGGGACTGCCCCCTGCCAAAGCGCACCGATACCGACGTCTGCTACGTCTGTGGCAAAGTCGGGTTCCGCGTCAATCGCTGTCCCCGATGCATGGCGTACTGGAGGAGCTTGGGCTTTCTCACGGTCCAGAAGCAGCGAGCCACCGAGGGCCTCCGCCGAGTCCTGGGGGACGGAGAGGCCGCTCCCGGGAACGCCCGCAGGAACTAGCGCCGTCGACGACCGCCTCCGACGTTTTTTTTCCCCCCTTTCTTTTTTTTCTCTCCCTTCTCTCCTCCCTCTGTACTCATGTATACGAGAGCCCGGCAACGAGGCCACGTATCGCGTCCTTCGACCGACCTCGCTCCCGAGAGGCGAGAAATAAATGACATATCCAGTTACCGTTAAACTACCGAATCAATCGTCACCCTCCCCTCTTCCACTCCCAGAATCGTTATCCGTAGGGGGCTAGAAGAGGGGCCAGAGTATCAGGTAATTGTGTTCGTACCGTACTGTTCATGCATGCAACGCTTCGATCCGATCCCGGATCGCCATTCGTTAATTTTATAAGGTACACCATTTCTTTCTTGCTACGCAAAGACCATGTCTGACCGCCAGTCCGAAGGTTTGCCATCTCCCGAAAACTATTAAATCATTGCCTCCCGAGCTGTACCACGGTCTCATACGGCCGAGGACGGCCTTGCCATAGGGGGGGAGGAGTTGTGACGGGGCTTTTCTGCTTCCGTCACAAAGAGAGCTCGATCTCCAGCTCTTGCTCGTATCGGCACGGAGCACGGCACCCTTTCTCCCGGGAGGAGTCCCTTCCAGGCGATCAGACAGGGTCAAACGCGAACAAACCGTTCCCACGACTAATTTTATCATTATTTTATTTCCAAAATCCTCCAGAGCGTACGGCGGTTGCAACCGCCACAAGAACATCGCGACGCACCAGCAACAGTCAGCAGGCTGGAGCCTCGCTACCAATCTCGCCGCAGTATTCCGAAACAGCAGGCTGGAGCCTCGCTACCGACCTCGTCGCAGTCGGCCACGCAATCAGCAGGCTGGAGCCTCGCTAGGCCTCTCGCCGTCCAGTCGCATCGCTACCGAAGTAGCGCGCGACGTTACCAACAACGGGACCTCCACCCGTCAACCTGTCACCCGGACTCGACGAGCCATCAGCTACCGAAATCTACAGCGTCCGGCTCGTCGTTGCTTCCACGCCCATCTGCCTGGACGAAGCTCCCAGGGCCGCGCTACCACCGCTCTCGTGGATTTACCTCCCGCCACGGGTGCACTCGGCATCGCGCGTTCACAAGATCTCGAACGCGCCGATTCAAAGACCCGCGCAGGAGATTCCTAATTCGAGGAAATCCGACAAATAGAGCAGAGGGCGAACGACAGATAGGCACAGGGTGGGGGGAAAAAGGACCCGCGATCTCGAGAGCGTCACCTCCCTCGGGGACTCCATCGTAGGCCCCCGAGGAGGAAGGACGTGGTGACTGTTGCCGATACGTGCATATCGTCTCGCGAGAATACCGACGGTGAGATCGTCGTACGGGTTCGGTTTGAGGCTAGAGACAGAATAGATCAAGCTCGATTCGTTCACGTTTGCTTCACTTTTTTGTAGTTTCCGTTTAATATTTTGCCTGGAAGGTTCTCACCTTGCTTTCTTCTTCAATTCCATAGTTTGCGCCTCGTGCGCGTCCATAACTCGATTTCTAATTATTCCGATTTCTTTTATCGATTTTCTTACAATATTCCGCGTAACCCCGCTGCGATCGGGCGATTCTAGTAAATAACTGTGTGAAAGTAATATCCTAATAGCTGTACGAAAGGTACCGTGGCTGCGATCCACGAGTGTAGGACGAATGCGATAGTGTAGATCTCGAACATTGCCTGTTACCGCTCTATTACTACCGATTTTGTGTTATCGAATTATTTTGCTCTCGAATTGTTTTGTTAAGTGTGTGGAGATAACTCAAGGGAACGAGCGTGCACGCTAGTCGCTTCTCGACCACGCTCCCGATATTCGCTACAATAAAATATCTTTCGAGTTCCCGTAATTTCGTCTTGATCTCTGTTTCCTCCTCGCGGAGGTGACCGAACCACCCCCCTCTACCTGTTCCCAAGGCTGAACGACACCAGGTCGCTCTCGTCTCTCGTTCGGCTCTTAAAATTAAAATTTTGTCGCGAGAGCTTTCGCTCTCGCGGCTGGCGCCCTTAAGGCCGAGTGAGACGAGTTTTGTAGCCGTCTCGATTGGGGAAAATTCCGGTGTTGGGAAAAACGGTTACAAAATATAAAGTAGATAATAAACAGAGGAAGGAAGGAAAGAAAGAAAATAGGTGAAGGAATACAAAAAGAAGAATGGAAAAAGTATTTCATGAGCTTGCTAGGAGGAGTGGAAGGAAGAGTAAGAATGGGAACGGAGGAGGCAAGAAGAGAGGGAGAAGAAGAAGTCATAAGCAGAGAAGAAATACAGAAGACGGTGAGAAAACTGAGAGAAGAGAAAGCGATGGGAATTGACGAGATACCGAATGCGGCATGGAAGTGTGGAGGAGAGAGGGCGATAGAGGTGGCCTGGGAAATATGTATGAGATTGTGGAGAGGTGACGGATGGCCGGAAAAGTGGAAAGAGGGAATAATAGCCCCAATTGTCAAGAAAGGAAACGGGAAGAAGGTAGAGGAGTACAGAGGGGTCACGCTTATGCCGTCGCCGTACAAGATCTATACGACCTTACTGGCGAAAAGATTGGTGGAAGAAGCAGAGGAAAGAAGGATACCACCAAACCAAACGGGGTTCAGGAGAGGAGTGGGGACGATAGATAATATATACGTCCTCAACTATATAGTGAACAGGCAGTTGACAGAGGAGAAGGGCAAGGTGGTGGCGCTGTTCATAGATTTGAAGGCGGCCTTTGACTCGGTGGACAGAAGGAAAATGATGGAAGCGCTGGAGAAAAGAGGAGTAAGGTGAGGACTTAGAGAGAGAGTGGAAGAGGTATACAGAGAGACGAAGAGCAGAGTGAAAGTAAGGGGGGAGGTAGGGGAGAGCTTTTGGACCGGAAAAGGGGTTAGGCAGGGATGCCCGATGGGCCCTATCCTGCTCAACCTAATGACGGCCGAGATGGAGGAAGAACTGGGAAAAGGAAGATGGGGCGGGGTGAAGGTGAGAAACACAAGGATATGTTCACTGGCGTACGCGGACGACGTAGTGGTACTGGCAAGGAACGAAGAGGAAATGAAGAGCATGATAAGAAGGCTGGAACAATATTTTGAAAGTAAAAAGCTGGAGCTAAGCGTAGGGAAGACGAAGATAGTGAGATTCAGGCGAGGGGGAGGAAGGAGTAAGGAAGTAGACTGGAAATGGAGCGGCAAGAAGATAGAGGAAGTTAAAGAATTCAAGTAACTGGGGTATGTATTCAAGAAGAATGGAGGACAGGAAGCGCACATAAGGGACAGAGCGAAGAAGGTAGGAACGGTGATGAAACAGGCCTGGGGAATAGGCAGAAGAAAGTTTGAGAAGAACTGGGAAAGGAGAATTTGGCTGATTGACACGCTGGTGTGGACGGTAATAGGATACGGAGCGGAAATATGGGGCTGGAAAGGAAGGAGAGAACTGGAAGGAATGCAGGAAAGATTTCTGAAGTGGACGATGGGAGCAGACTGGCAAACGCCGGGTTATATGATAAGAGAAGAGACAAAGAGAGATAAGATGAGAACAAGCGCATGCAGAAGGGCATGGAGATACGAAGAGAAACTGAGGAAAGGTGAGGGAAGCGAGCTAGCGAGGGAATGTCTATAAGAGATAAAAGAGAGAGAGAGAGAGGGAAGTGGGCGAGAGAACGTCGAAGTGGGAACGAGGAAGACAGGAAGCAAGAAGAAGGAACGGCGGAGAGGAGGGACGGGGAGAGATAGAGTATGAGGAAGTGGAGAGAGCGGACAGAAGAGAACAGGAAAGAGAAAGATGGGAACGAATAAGAGAATCAAGATATAACAGATGGTACAGAGAGGTAAGGACAGAGGGAATACCGCAATCCCTGAGAGCGAAGTGGAAGGAGGAACGGAGTAAAAGAGTAGCCAGATTCAGACTCGGAAATGAGATGAGATGAGAGAAGGAGAGTATTGGAAATCAGAAGAGCAGAGGAGTTGTAGAATGTGTGAGGGAGAAATAGAAACGTGGGAACATGTGCTGGATAGATGTAGGGCAGGAGGGGAAATAGACAGACCGATAGGTGAGAGAGTAAGAGAGATTTTGAATGAGAGCGGCGAGGGGGAAGAGTGGATGAAAGAATTGGAAGAAGCGAAAAGAGAAAAGGTGAGTGAGCGAGAGAGGGGAGGATGCGGGGAACGGATGAAGGGAGAGAGGACGGGACAGAGTGGAGACGGAAAGAGACTGAGAGAGAGAGAAAGAAAGAGAAAGAGGGAGAGAGAGAGAGAGAGAGTATGTGTGAGAAAGAGAGGTCCGCGAACCGGGGATGCGAGAAGGAATGGAGTGAACAAAACGGAAACGGGATTCGACAAAGAAGAGCGGGATAAGAGAGAAGGAGAGAGACGGAGCAGGAGATAAGATTGTAATAGATAGAAAAGGAAAGAAAGAAAACAAAGCAAAAGAGCGAGCGAGGCGTGCGGGTGCGGCGAGCGAAGCGGGCGGGAGCAGAGAGCGAAGCGTGCGGGAGGCGAGCGAAGCGTGCGAGCGAAAGCGGCGAGAAAGCGAAAATAGAATAAGAAGAGAAAAGAAAGAGGGAATGTAAATAGAGCGAGATACAGGTTCGGACAGTACAAGTGTAAAAATGTATAAATAAATAAAGAAATAAAGGAAAAATAAGGATAAGGGAAGGAAGGAAGATGCAAAGGAGAATGTGAGGAAAACAGGAGCGGAACGTATGAGAGTGGAGAGGAAATTGTAAAGTGTGAGTGGAGAGAGGAAGCGGTGTAAAGGGCGAGAGAGAGGAGATAGGAGAAAAGGAATTGTAAAGGAGAAAGGAGAAGGAAACGGAAACCTTGTAACCCTTCGGGGACGCAATAAAGCACAATACATACATATTAAAATTATTAAAATTGTTAAAATTATTGAAATTATTGAAATTATTGAAATTATTGAAATTATTGAAATTATTGAAATTATTGAAATTATTGAAATTATTGAGATTATTGAGATTATTGAGATTATTGAGATTATTGAGATTATTGAAATTATTGAAATTATTGGAATTATTGGAATTATTGAAATTATTGAAATTATTGAAATTATTGAAATTATTGAAATTATTGAAATTATTGAAATTATTGAAATTATTGAAATTATTGAAATTATTGAAATTATTGAAATTATTGAAATTATTGAAATTATTGAAATTATTGAAATTATTGAAATTATTGAAATTATTGAAATTATTGAAATTATTGAAATTATTGAAATTATTGAAATTATTGAAATTATTGAAATTATTGAAATTATTGAAATTATTGAAATTATTGAAATTATTGAAATTATTGAAATTATTGAAATTATTGAAATTATTGAAATTATTGAAATTATTGAAATTATTGAAATTATTGAAATTATTGAAATTATTGAAATTATTGAAATTATTGAAATTATTGAAATTATTGAAATTATTGAAATTATTGAAATTATTGAAATTATTGAAATTATTGAAATTATTGAAATTATTGAAATTGTATGTAAGGCTTTATTGACTCCCCTAAGGGTTGCAAGATTTTTTTCCAAGGTTATCTCCTTGTTACAATATACATATCTGCTCTACATTTTATACATTTCTTCCAGTCTTTCATCGCTCTTCTGTCTTCGTCGCTTCCGCTATATCCCTCTGCATCTCGCTTGCTTCGTCCCTTGGGCTGGCTCCATTGTCGTTCTCCTTCTCTCCTTCTTCCTCCTCCTTCCATCCTTCGGTCCTCCCGTCAAGCCCCATCTCTCTTCCGTCCACTAATAGTTTTCTGTTCGCTATCCATGCTTTCTTTTCTTTCTTTCTTTCTTCGGTAGCTTTTTCCCTCATCTTGTATCTCGTCTTTCTCTCCCACCACGTCAAGTCCACGCATGCTTCTGCCCCGACTGCTTCCATCTCTCGTCTTCTTTCCCGTAACTCTTTTCTGTCTTTCTCATCCTTCATCTCCACTATCACCAGGCCTTCTCCACCGATCTGCTTCTTCTTCACAATCTTCTCGATTACCATTTCCTTTCCCAGACCTTCCTTTATCAGCTCATGCATCTCTTGTACTCCGATCTCTTTTACCTCCACGTCTCCTCTCAGCATCACGGTCTTCCTCCTCTTTCGCCTCTCCCCTTGTTTTTCTCTCCACCTCTCATCTCTCTCTCTCTCAACTCCGCTCGTCTTCGTTCCTCTTTCCTCTCCTCCGTCTTCCTCGCAGCCACCTTCCATCCTTTGTCTTGCGTTCTCTCTTCGTCCTGTATCTCAATTTCTTTTCGTCCACCTCTCCTCTCAGCATCACGTTCTTCTTCCTCTTCCGCCTCTCTTATTGTTCGTCTCTCCACCTCTCTTCTTTCTCTCTCTGCTCTGCTCTTCTTCTGCGTGCCTCTTTCCTCTCCTCCGTCTCCCTCGCTGCCACCTTCCATCCTTTCTTTAGCGATCTCTCTTCCTTGCTCTTCTCTCGTGCTGCCTCCTCGTCTGCCGCTCTCGTCTCTTGCTCGCCCTTCTCTCGTGCCTTCTCCTCCGCCGCTCTCCTCCCTTTTCCTTCCTCTCCTGCTTTAATCTCGTTCCATTCTTCTTTTCCTCCATGTTTCTTTATCTCCTCCGCTATTCGACCTGCTATCCGCTCTGCTACCCCTCCTGACTCTTCTATCTTGTTTTCTGCTTCCTTCTCTTCCTGTTTCCTTCCTTCCTTCCTTTCGATCTCTTTTTCTTCGTCTTCCTCCTCTTCACCTGTGTCTCCTCGTCCTGATTCCGTGCTTTCCTCCGAACTGCCGTTCTCTTCCCAGCTGCCACTCATCCCCCGAATTTTCTCCTCTCTTTTTTCTGCCATCTTTCTCGCCACTATTATCTCTTCCCTTATTCCACATATTTCCTTCTTCATTTCTTTGACCTGTTCGGCAACTTCTCTCACTGCCTCCACTAATTCCTGTCTCCAATCCACCACTTTCTCTTCCTTCACCGCTCCCATTGTCTTTTCTTTCTTTGCGCCCACGTGCACAATGGCCACCTGTCGCCCGTCGCTGCTATGTCTCGCTCGCCGCCGGTCCGCTCGGGTCTTTCCGTGTGCTGTCTCCCGTCCTCGTGGTTCTTCGCCTGCTCTACTCGGTTCCCCTCGGCTGTCTCCGGTTCCGGCTCGAGCCTTTCACTCCCCCTCTCTATCCTTTCTCCCGTTGCCTTCGTCCGTCTTCGGGCTTCCACGCTTGACCGGCTCGGTCGCCCTCGGTTCCCATCACCTTCGGCTTAGGCCTTTCCTCTCTTCTCCTTCTCCGCTGTCGTCTTTCGCGCCTTCTCTTCCGTCCCTCTCGATCTCTCTCGGCTCTCTCGGCTTGGAGCTTTCCGTCATTCCTCGTCTTTCTTCCGCTCCGCACTCTCTACTCGGCCTCCTTCGTCCTTTTCCGCCTTTTTCTGCTGCCGCCTCGTGCCTTTCTTGCCTTCTGCCTCCCCTCCTCTCTTCTCATTTTTTCTTCCCCTCGTCCATCAAGTCCTTCCTAACCTCGTTTCTTCACTTTTTCTTTTCACTCTTCTTTCCTCACTTTTCCACACTTACTGACTTTTCCTCTTACTTTCCTCCCGTCCTCTTTCCTCTGCCTTCTTCCTCACTGTACTTTTTCTATTTCCATACACCTCTTCCCTCACTATTTCACTCTCTATCCGCACATACTTTTCCCGTCTACTGCCCCGGCCGCCATCTTTCCTCCGTCTCCGAAATTATTGAAATTATTGAAATTATTAAAATTATTGAAATTATTGAAATTATTGAAATTATTGAAATTATTGAAATTATTGAAATTATTGAAATTATTGAAATTATTGAAATTATTGAAATTATTGAAATTATTGAAATTATTGAAATTATTGAAATTATTGAAATTATTGAAATTATTGAAATTATTGAAATTATTGAAATTATTGAAATTATTGAAATTATTGAAATTATTGAAATTATTGAAATTATTGAAATTATTGAAATTATTGAAATTATTGAAATTATTGAAATTATTGAAATTATTGAAATTATTGAAATTATTGAAATTATTGAAATTATTGAAATTATTGAAATTATTGACATTATTGAGATTATTGAGACTATTGAGATTATTGAGATTATTGAGATTATCGAGATTATTGAGATTATTGAGATTATTAAGATTATTGAGATTATTGAGATTATTGAGATTATTGAGATTATTGAGATTATTAAAATTATTAAAACATTTTTTAATATTAAAAGTTATGAAAAACCACAACGTTTCATAAATATTTCAAGGTCCATCCCCTGCATTATTGCCCGCTGGATGCAGTGGTCGAGGATGGATGTGTCTCCGATTGCGCTGCGTGGCTGCTTTTAGGGCCGCTGTCATTGCATCGAGGAACTCCTTCTACGTTGGTTTTGCATACGACTTGTTCCTGGCCACTGCAGCTGTAAAAAAAAAAAAAAAAAAAAAATCGTTTGGTAAGTTTTTGACATTTCACATCGTTTTGATAAATGGAATCTAAAGTAGAACATTCTTGGTTCTTTTATTCATTATCTCGAAATATATCACTTTGCGAGAAGTGTCCAGATAAACTTAGCATGGAACCTTATTATAGGAACAAACAGGAGAGCGGTCCGAATAGTACTGTACGGATTTTTTAAATTATACTCTTGAGCTCACAACAAACTGGTCAAGTTATTGAGCATGTGAAATGACCATGCAAAATGATTGAGATTGTAATTATCTTATTTCATCGGTCCTCAAACTATGACATTCAAAGAAGATTGGGTTCCACTGCAGAAATGACAGCCGCAGTGGAATCTTATTTCCATTAGATGGCAAAGCTTGGCCACACTTACAACGAAATAGCATTATAGTTCTTATTACAAACTGAGCTGAGCTGGGTCAGTTGGCAGGGCTTTAATGACCCTTGACCTTAATCGCAGCTGAATATTTTGTTAATTTAACGATCACATATTACGTCATCTTTTTTTTTTACATACAAAGCTTTCTAAATGAGGAATCCAAAAAATTGCTAAAAATGCTTTCTCATGGAAGAATCTTTGAAATAAAAAAAAAATAAATAATGAGGACGGGCAATGGAAAAATTTCAAATATCCAGAATATTTGTAAATCCTCTAACGCCACAGCAGTTAAAGTACATGACCTGAACGAAAGGAATTAATGGAGCATTGCGGTGATCGATATTAAATTTAACGGTTTTGGAAGCACGTTTGTAACAGTGCATTACGATACACGTGCGAAAAAACTTTTTCTGTCGAGGGTGAGTTTGCAGCACGAGCCGAAGGCGATAATCATACGAGTTCACAAAACGTTTTTCGCACGAGTATCGTGCAAAATTTTATTTCACACGGTGTGAAAATGGGTGTTTTACACACGCTTCGCGTGCGAAAACTCTCATTTTTACACCTTGTGAAATAAAACTTTGTACGAAACTCGTGCGAAAAACATTTTCTGAACTCGTGTGATTGCAACACTCGCTTTCGGGTCATGCTGCAAACTCACACTCGTCGGAAAAAGTTTTTTCGGACTAGTATCGTATTATACTATTATTTTAAAAGTTGAGTAAATGGGAGTTTTCGCACACGAATCGTGCGTAAAATCGCCATTTTCACACCGAGCGATATAAATCTGTTTCCTTCATAGAGGATAGATATCCTCAAATACTGAAAACATTTCGGAAGTTATACACCAATTTTATTAGAGGGCTTGTTTCTAATCGTATTACTGGATTGTTCGAGAATCACTCGAAATTGCTTATTAGGAAAATGCAATTTTTGAATGGCAGATCCCTGACTGATTCTCACACAATTGAATTGTAAATAACCATCCACCATATCGAATATTTAGACGAAATTTGAGCTTGATAGTTCAAGATTTATTGGACGAAGGGACATGAGTGAATTTTCGTAAAATTGAAAAAAATAAAAATTCTTATTAAATTATACTCTCGATTGTTTTTTATAAAAATCAACACCATATATTGTTTAATATAATTGCAGAAAAAATGGCGAACAATTAAAAAAGATGAAAAAAACTAACCAAAACGGAACAACTCACCATACAAAGCTTTAGAAAATCTTGTGCAGTCCAATTTAACGGTACCGGGCTCGCCGCCTTGTCATGTTAAGGATGGCGTAAAGGAATCCCCGATTGCTGCTTTTAAAATAATGTTTCCGGTCTCTTGGATGTTGCTATGCGTTAAGCTTCCCAAGTATGTGACCTGTGATAGATGAAAAATAAGTTTTGTTAACCTTTAATTATTATTTATGATTGTGTAATTACGGTCGAAGTCGAACAATGAAATATCGGTGGGAAAATGATCTACGATCTGTTCTTATTTACGTATCGACCATATAGATTCTGATCCTCTTTAGACATTTAAAAAACATTTTTATTTGCACATTTTTTTCGAAATAAGATTTTTTTAACGTTAGGAATATTTTTAACACTCTGACACAAAAATCTCGATATTCCAAAAATCGTTTTACAAAAAATGAACAAACGTCACTTAAAAAAATGCCAATTATGCATTTTTTTAAGTGACGTTTTGTTCATTCATTCATTCATCATTTTTACACATGAATAAACGACATTTTATATGAAATTCTGGTAGCAAACTTTCTTTCGAACGCTTCACGGATTTGTGATAATATATCGGAATGCTTTAATCAAAAATTGATGACGATATTTTACGACAATATTGGCAGTTAAACGATTCAAAATATCTTATATTTAAATCGTAAAAATTTGGGAGTCGACTCGAACGATGAAATATCACCAAAACAAGCTGAACGGTTCTTACCACTTGGGTTGTATATCTCAGCACCGACAGTCTCAAAATGTATCAGATTGTTACGTCCTGTGAATTTTCCCTAAAATTCACTGACGCAACTGGTCAGAAATCTAGATATATTCAATAGGAAAATAGGAAATTTAGAATGAATTCAAAAGCTGTAAAATCACATTAACGAAGTAACCACTGAAAGGTGATTGCACGTTAAATAATTAATAATAGCGCATTTTAATCATTGGATGATTCTATCCAGTGACCGACAAAGCAATAATCACATGATTAAAAAGAAAAAAAAATGTTAAACAATGTGGGCTATTGGACCCGCTCGAAAGAGTCATCGACACCGAGAATACCTCGGGTCCATACCCATTGTCTTAATTAAAACGCAAAAGTAATGTGAATCTTTCTTATGAGGCGGCAACATGAAAGAGAGGACAGCTTATCGCTCTAACACGCGGAGCGAGGCGACGCACGTACGCACACAGCGGTGCAGCCAAAGAATCGGTGCAACTGTCTCGAGGCGATTGAATGCGAAATTTACCGTAGGCGCTAACGAGTGCAGCACCTCTCGATGGATAATTATTGGAACGATTCGATAAACATATAGGAATTACTTATTAATAAAAGGCTCATTTGAATTGAATATTTGAGGAGAAATGACCAGTAAACAGATGATCAAATATTAATTCAGTAGAGTCAAGCTTAGTAATACATTTGGGTCAAATCGTTGATATTAATTATTGTAAGTAGTAATGGGTGCACTATGGCGACCCCCACTCCCATCCCCACTCCAATCCCCACTCTTCGGGCGCGGTCAGGCCGCAGCCGGAGGCCTGTGTGATAGAGAGTGTGGGATGTGTGTGTGCGCGGGAGTCTCCATAGTGCACCTAGAATGAAGAAATATTGTTTTAAATTTTTATTATCTTATTGTTTATATTATTGTATATTATTTAATTGTTTGTTTTAATATTCATCGGGGCATCTTCTCTCTTCTTCTTCTGATGCGCTCCCGGTATATTGAAGAAACCTGTAAAATAAATCATATATATTACTTTTATTAATATTTAATAATATTCATCACTCGTAACTAAATAACTTACCATCTACGGTTGCTGTTCATTTTGGGCCGGGAGGCCCTCAGGAGCGTCGAGTCGAATATTTGAGGGTGCTGGTGCTTGCCGCTCGAATCGCCGGTCGTCGAATATAGGAACGCGGACGGGTTCCTGCCCTTCCCGCTCCCACATCGTATATTCTATTTGCGCTGGAGGCGCCTGCGGGCTGACGTAGACAGCGTAGCGAAGCCGACGACGCCGACGCCTCGCCTCCTCCTCCCCCGCATACCTCACGCGTTCTGAATGAAATAAATAAAATAAATAAAATAAATAAAATAAATAAAATAAATAAAATAAATAAAATAAATAAAATAAATAAAATAAATAAAATAAATAAAATAAATAAAATAAATAAAATAAATAAAATAAATAAAATAAATAAAATAAATAAAATAAATAAAATAAATAAAATAAATAAAATAAATAAAATAAATAAAATAAATAAAATAAATAAAATAAATAAAATAAATAAAATAAATAAAATAAATAAAATAAATAAAATAAATAAAATAAATAAAATAAATAAAATAAATAAAATAAATAAAATAAATAAAATAAATAAAATAAATAAAATAAATAAAATAAAAACTTACGAATTCTGTTCCGGGGCGGGCGCGGTCGCCGCTGCTTCTCGGGCTCCGGCTCCAAAGGCCCCAAAAGGGGAACGGCAGACACTTCCTCTATCGGCGCACGATTAAAACACATTTTTAATTTTTTTTTTAATAATTTTTATAAGTTAATCACAGCGACGTTTTGCGGCACGAAGTGACTCCGGCACGTTCTCGCTATGGACTGACGGCCTGTCTTATGCGATCATAGCCGCCGCCCAGTCTCGTGCAGATTCTGCAAAATCTGGAGACTGTCACAGATCTGCAGACACCTGCACACGCGCACACACATGTCCATTACCGCTGTTACCACGCTCGTCATTTTCATTTTCATTTTCATTTTCATTTTCATTTTCATTTTCATTTTCATTTTCATTTTCATTTTCATTTTCATTTTCATTTTCATTTTCATTTTCATTTTCATTTTCATTTTCATTTTCATTTTCATTTTCATTTTCATTTTCATTTTCATTTTCATTTTCATTTTCATTTTCATTTTCATTTTCATTTTCATTTTCATTTTCATTTTCATTTTCATTTTCATTTTCATTTTCATTTTCATTTTCATTTTCATTTTCATTTTCATTTTCATTTTCATTTTCATTTTCATTTTCATTTTCATTTTCATTTTCATTTTCATTTTCATTTTCATTTTCATTTTCATTTTCATTTTCATTTTCATTTTCATTTTCATTTTCATTTTCATTTTCATTTTCATTTTCATTTTCATTTTCTCGGAGGTTACCTAACACCCGTCAAGGGGAGCGGGTAACTCGGTTGAGTGCCGATCGAGCGCGTCTCCAGGTGGCGGATAGGAGGGACCAGGGCTCGGGGATCTCCGTAGTCTGGGGGACCGGGCGCGTGGCGACCGGTAACCGAGGCAGGAGATCTCTAGGGAACTGGCCTGCGGGTGCTATAGGGAACCGGGCCGGGGTGAAAGCCGACTGGGGGAACAAAAGCCCTGCCGCGGACCAACTTCCCGAATCCCAAGGTTCAAGCCCATCATGCCGAAGGGATGCATGGCACTTGGGAGGTAGTGTCTCGAACGATGCTCTGTGGGTACCAGGCGCCACCCACTTATACTTCAGTCGCCTTGCCTACGCAACAGGCTCTGCGTAGGTCGACTACCCTTTCCTGTTTACTCGTGGGACGCAAATGCCGGAACCATCGATTACTAAACAAATTTCTGGTGGTGCCGGGACCTCGCAAGAGGACCCAGCACTTGAGTTAGCGGATGACTGTCCCGTCGGGACCCGGGGTGTTGGGGTAGTGCAAGCTCAACCGACCCCTGTGGAACCGATGGACACGATCGCTTGTCAGGAGGAAGGGACAGAGGGCCCAGTATCAGCCGGGTCCTCCGAGCCCTTACAGCAGAAGCGCTGCAGAGCCGGGCGCAGTGGTGCTGCAAGGAGAAGGGCCTGGAAGAACCGCCAGGCTATTCTAGCCCTCTCCGAGCGGGAACACGGCGACCGGCCGGCGGCGGCAAGCAGCGAGGCGGCACCAGCTGCACCTCACGGGGCAACTGGCAGCAGCCTCGAAGGTGGCGTGGGTACGGACGGGGAGGGGACAGCAGGACGGGGCCCTAAGCGGGCCAGTCCTATGGAACTAACCCCGCCGGAGGCTCGCAAGATCCTGAAGAAGAGCAGGGATCACCCTAGACCGACCAACTATGTGGACGCTGTCTCGGCTGGTAGGAAGGTGGCCATCGTACCACCTAACTACCCTGAGACGGTCCTCAAGCAGGAGGAGGGCGAACTGTTAACACGGGCGCTCCTCGAGGCTATGGACGCCGTGCCTCCTGGGCAGGTACTACCATGCTTCGATGGACACCGCTGGGAACAGGGAGCCATGTGGGTGACCTGCTCCGACGACACGGCTAAAGTGTGGCTGAAGGCAACGGTCCCGACGCTAAGACCATGGGAGGGTGCCTCGCTCCAGGTTCTGGAGAGGGACGACCTTCCCAGGCTTAAGAAAACCTCGGCGGTATTCTTCGGAACGAAGGAGGACACCGAGGTACTTCTGAGGAGACTGAAGCGCCAGAACCCGGCCCTGAACACCGACATATGGCGGGTTTGGGACCGACGGGAGGTGAACGGCAACGTTCACTTCTCTCTGAGTGGACGCTCCTTCCATGGAGGCTCTGGCCAGGGTCGGCAGCGCTCCCTACTGTGGACTAGGGCGGGCTCGCTTCAGCGATGCCCCGAACAGGACCGGAGGGAAAGACGCTGCCGGCACCGGCACCGGAGTCGGCTCGGAGTGGTCTCTGTCCCTAGATCGAGTCCGGTAATGGCAACTGGTATCGCTCAGGAGACCGAAGTACCCTGTACGACGGCCCCAGCGACCAGGCTGATCAGCATGGGTACGCCTCTGTTGATGTCGCCTGTGCTGCTGCCAGCCAGGACCATGGCTCCAGCGAAGGCCAAGCGCGGAGAAACATCCGCCTTCTTACTGGAGGAAGGAACAGGGACCGGTTGCTGGGAGCTCGGGGGGCACAACCCGCGGGACCCCGGTGGTCGGGCGAACTCCGTTCCGACCAGTAAGCACGAGGCAGCATGCCCTCTTAAAAGCCGGTCCAGCAGAAAGAAGGTGACGTGGTGGACCCGCGACCTAACCCAGGCACGGGCCCGCTCCCGGAAACTGCTGAACAAAGCGTTAAAAACGAACACGGGCTCTGATTGGGACTCCTACAAGGAAGCCCAACAAGCTTACAAGAAACTAATCAGGAGATCCAAAGCGGACTCCTGGCGTGAGTTCTGCAGCGAGATCGAGGCCCTACCCTTAGTGGCCAGACTGCGCAGAATCTTTGCATCGGAGCCTTCGACTCGGCTCGACGGTCTTGTTCTCCCCGACGGGAGAACAACGTCGAACCAGAAGGAGACCCTGGCCCACCTGTTTGAGGTTCACTTCCCTGGGTCGGTTCTTACTGAACCGGGGGAACCCGCAGGCACGGCGGAACCGCCTATAGGGGCGGCCGCCCGGGATTGGGCGACTGCAGCGGAAGTTGTCACATCCGCAAGAATTAGATGGGCCATAGATACCTTCGATCGGTATAAAAGCCCCGGGGTGGATGGGATCTTCCCCGCCCTCTTACAGGAGGCCGGGGAGGGCCTCATTAAGCATCTTAAACGTATCTATCGCGCATGTCTTGCGCTGTGCTACGTTCCATCAGCTTGGAGGGAGGTCAGGGTTGTCTTTATTCCCAAACCAGGGAAGGACATCTATGACCAAGCCAAGTCTTTTAGACCGATCAGCCTGACGTCTTTCTTCCTGAAAACGCTGGAAAGACTCGTTGATAGGTACTTAAGGGAAACTGCGCTTGTCGAAAGACCGGTGCACCATTCCCAGCACGCTTACCAGGTGGGTAAATCCGTGGAAACAGCGCTCCACCAGACCGTCAAGGTATTGGAGGGGGCCGTGCACACGGGTAGGTCCGTCCTGGGCATGTTTATTGACATCGAGGGAGCGTTCGATAACACCTCCTTCGTCTCTATCTGCGAAGCAGCAAGGGGATTCGGGGTGGAGGACTCTGTCATCGACTGGATCGACTGCATGCTTAGCACCAGGTCTGTCACCGCAGGTCTTAGGGAGTCATCTGTGAGTGCGCTCGTCAAGAAGGGCTGCCCGCAGAGGGGAGTAACCTCTCCCATCCTGTGGGTGATGGTCATTGACGGGCTCCTTGCGGAGCTCGAGAGGCTAGAGGTGATGGTGGTGGGCTACGCTGATGACGTGACGATGCTCGTCATCGGTACCCACTCGGGGGAGATGTCGTGGAAGATGCAACGAGCATTGAACCACGTACAGGCATGGTGCACCTCGAAAAGCTTGAGGGTCAACCCGAGCAAAACGGAGATTGTGCTATTCACGAATAGAAGGAAGCTCAGGGTGAGCCCCCCTTGCATTTTTGGCACGGAGCTTAGCTTCTCTACAGAGGTACGCTATCTTGGCGTTACCCTGGATAGCAAGCTCCTATGGAGAAGCCACATCGACAGACAGGCCCGGAAGGCCACCTCAACCTTCTCGGCGTGTTGTAGGATGTTCAGTTCGACCTGGGGACTAGAACCGGCTGTGGTGAAATGGATTCACACGGCCATCATAGAGCCTCAGGTGACTTACGCGTCCGTAGTTTGGTGGCCTGCGCTACAGCGGGAAACTAACAAGAAGACGCTTAACAAGGTCTATAGGCTTGCACTGCTGGGGATCACAGGAGCGCTTCGGACAGCTCCTACCCTGACACTGGGGGCGCTTCTGGATATAGCGCCTCTAGACATCGCGGCAAAGGCCAAAGCGATGGGTGCAGCCGTATGGCTAAAGTTTGGAGGTAAATGGAAAAGAGCTAGCAGGGGCCACGCGTCTCTGCTAAACGGCAATAGGGATCTCGAGGAGGTCCTAGCCCTAGGCGGCGACCGCGGTCCTAGCAGCTACCATTTTCGCCGCAATTACGTTGTTACCTTCCCGAGTAGGCAAGAGTGGGAGGAGAACAGCGTTGCGTTGCTGTCACCGGGGGGACTCGTCTGGTATACGGATGGATCCAAAACCCCGACAGGGACAGGCGTCGGAGTGTGGTGCGCGGGGCCTAGGACGAGGATATCCTTGGCACTGGGGACCCGCACAACTATACTTCAGGCTAAGGTGCTTGCAATCAGAACCTGGGCGGAGGAGATTCTGCTAAGGGACTACGAGGGCAAGCACATTTACATCTGCTGTGACAGCTGTGCAGCGCTCAGGGCCCTCGATTCTATCGAGGTGAAGTCCGAGCTGACTCGCAGTTGCATTGAAGCCCTGTCACGCATTGCCGGCGTTAATAGGGTCAAACTGCTCTGGGTGCCTGGGCACACCGGCATACAGGGTAATATAGAAGCTGACGGATTGGCAAGAATGGGTTCCACAGGATCCACAGCGGCCATTCCTATGTCGGTACCGGTAGCCCCGGGCGTCATAAAAGAGATCATAAGGAGGTGGACTGCCGAGCAGTTTACAATCCGATGGACCTCGGCGCCAGGGTCTAGACAAGCCAGGGCTCTCTTCGCGGGCCCCTCTGAAAGGCTGGGCTCGGAATTGATAGCCCTCGATAGGCAAAGGCTGAGGTGGCTAGTGGCCCTGATCACAGGTCACTGGTTCACTGGGCAGCATTTAAAGCGGATGCGGTGGGAGGTGGACTCGCTATGCCGCTTCTGCGGACTAGAAGAGGAGACCTCCCTCCACTTAATAGCGGTGTGCTAGGGACTACAGGGGACTCGACTGAGAACCCTAGGAGCCCCAGCTCCGGCCGCGCTACAGCTGGAGGTGACGGGCATTGGTGGGCTACTTCACTTTGTGGAAGAGGCCGGACCCCCGCCCCAACCTAAGAGTTTTGCGAGCGCCCTGTAAAGGGGCCCGAGTACAATGGTCCAGCAGGACTGAGTGCTCGCATCGCGTATTAAACCATTTTTATTTTTATTTTTATTTTTATTTTTATTTTTATTTTTATTTTTATTTTTATTTTTATTTTTATTTTTATTTTTATTTTTATTTTTATTTTTATTTTTATTTTTATTTTTATTTTTATTTTTATTTTTATTTTTATTTTTATTTTTATTTTTATTTTTATTTTTATTTTTATTTTTATTTTTATTTTTATTTTTATTTTTATTTTTATTTTTATTTTTATTTTTATTTTTATTTTTATTTTTATTTTTATTTTTATTTTTATTTTTATTTTTATTTTTATTTTTATTTTTATTTTTATTTTTATTTTTATTTTTATTTTTATTTTTATTTTTATTTTTATTTTTATTTTTATTTTTATTTTTATTTTTATTTTTATTTTTATTTTTATTTTTATTTTTATTTTTATTTTTATTTTTATTTTTATTTTTATTTTTATTTTTATTTTTATTTTTATTTTTATTTTTATTTTTATTTTTATTTTTATTTTTATTTTTATTTTTATTTTTATTTTTATTTTTATTTTTATTTTTATTTTTTCCCGTTTAAATGTACCAATAATCGTACGCGGCTTTTTCTTCGTCTTCCGAGTCTACCGACTCTGAGTCACAGCATAGATTCGGATCACCGCGTCTTTGTCTTTTACCCGGACGATCCACGTCCACGTAATACGTACGGATGTCACACCACCAGCGTGTCTTTTTACACGTGCAACAGTAATAATTAGGAGAAAAGGTCATTGTGTTCCAGCAACGCCAAATCTCCGGTATGCGGGATATACTGGTGTCGCATGTGATACACACGTAAATCTCGATGCCGCGAATGATAGGCCAGTATAGAGTTGGCGATATACTCTAGCGGCTCACGTAACCATATATTTACATTTCGGGGGTCTTGTCCGTTACCCGCTGGATAAGCCCAATGCATAAACAGCTGGGCTTGCAGCTGGAGTAGCAGGACGTAGCTCATGTCGACAGCATCGAGCGCGATTTTTTTATTATGGGTATTAATTTTACCCAATAGGTGATGTAATATAGCCCAATCTTCCCTGCTGTTACGCGTCATATTGTTTAGTACTGTGGCGAGGTCTAAGTAGTGCAGCGAATTTGCAGTCCATCGAAATTCCTCAGTACCATCGGATGCGACACGTAATGTCCACGAAACACGCGGCGATAATCTTGGTCTTGCATCAAGATCTTCTTTTACACGTATACCGTATTCTATTGTCACACTATTATAATATCATGGGTCTTCCTCAGTGTCACCAAAACCACCATCGTCTTCCCCGCTCTGGTATTCAATACACTCGAAAACTTCGTAAGCCTTTTTTTTCACTATCGTCTTCTTTACCGTACGAGTGTTCAGCGCCATTCTTAAGCCATTTTTTCAACAGTTACCGGTTTTGAAGTTAGCGACATGAAATCTGATGAAATACTGATAGTGCCGCGTCTCACAAATGTTTTCGCGCAATCGAATGATTTGCTGGCTAAGCCGTAGTTATGAACTAAGAGACGGGGTAGAGTTTACGCGCACGTGCCGAATAAAATCAGCAAAATATCGGATTTTATATACATCCGGAATCGCGAGGCAAGATCTCTCGTGACATAGTCAGATATCGGTGTATTATTTTTTATTGTGTATCGAGATGCCGTACTGCCGCTTACTAATACAGAGGCGTACCGAGGATCGAATTTGCTAACTATGCATTCAGGTAAAGACACAACAAAGTACCGGCTGCTTTATGGATCGAGTGTTATATGCGACTAAAATCGCAAGCATTACTTAGTCGTAATTTTGCGAGGCGTCGAAGCGTTATCATTTCGTCGACCAAGAATGTCAGATCGCGCCCTTCGCGAGGCCATTCAAATTTTTTTGAAATTGACAAAGCCTCGGTGTGTACAGATTCGGCGGCGTTGCGACGAAAAGTGGTGTGCAAAATTGAGACAATTAAGAGGCAAAAAACTCGTAAAACGTTTGAAGTATATTCTATGGTGGACACCTTTAAGGGCCATTGTAACAGCTTACAGCAGAGGGCTGCTAAACGGCCAGAGGGTGTTGATGTGTGTGTTCGAAGAATTGCAACGGCGAGGTCTTGAAGAAGCTCCATGCGTCCGTGCCATTGGCGAAGAAATCAGAAGTGAGTAATACTTACTAATTATTTTACCCTTATCAGCTTTACCTGTGCCCTCCAATTACTCAAGAGCTCCGCTTAGATTTCCTAAAAAATTTCAGAAATTTTTACGCATCTTTCGCTCGCGTATCTCTCACCGTTCTCGAGATATTTGACAATTTTGCCTTAATAGGCAGCTTCACCGTGTGACCATGCGATTTGGTCACCTCATAGTTAGCCTACGACAGACGCATTAGCGCACACGGTGAAGCTGACCCTATATACATTAAGAGGCAGCTTCACCGTGTGGTCATTCGATTTGGACGCCGCATAGCAATCTATGATAGTTTCAGAGCTCGCGGTGAAGGTGCCCAATGTTAAAAAAAAAAAAAATGTCCACGATGTTAGATATCGCCGCCGTGCAACCAGGCCTTAAACAACACCATCAATTGCACGGCATGCAATCGCGATTTTTTTGGAGCCGAATGCTTTCCAAATCATACGATCGATAGAAAGTACTATGGTAAGACAGTCAACGTTTGTAAAGCCCTGCAACGCTGTCGTAACTGTTTTCAAGCGAAACGTCCCTTGGATAAGAAACACAAACACAAATGTGGTGTAGGGTTCTGTAAAATATGTAAATCCGTTCAGTCGTTCAATCATCTATGCTTCATGAGACCGATACGCATAAGCGATCTGAAAACAAATCTCTTTATTTTTTATGACTTCGAAATGCAACAGTGTACACCCGTAAACGAGATGATACTACATTCGTATATGAGCCAAATTTTTGTGTATTTCAACGAGTCTACAGTCTTTGCTGTGACAATGATTCTATCGCTGAAGCGTGTGAAAATTGTGGGCCCCACGAGTTTGTGTTTAGACACAATCCGTTAAGTCAGCTCGTAGAATTAGCTATGCAAAATTCCGAGAAATACGCGAAAACAATCTTAATTGCACATAACACCGGAGGTTTTGATGCCCAGTTCATCTTACGATACTTGATTAACGAGAAAAAGGCGCAACTGCCAACGCTAATAATGAACGGTACAAAGATTATCACCATGCGTATCGGGAAGATCGGGTTTCTCGATAGCCTACATTACTTTCACATGTCTCTAAGTGCTCTACCAAAAGCCTTCGGTCTTCAGGGAGCTATTGCTAAAGGGGCTTTCCCACATCTGTTCAACACACCCGAAAATCAAAATTATGTAGGTCCGTTGCCGCCTATAGAATATTATAGTCCTGAAACGATGCGAGCGGCCGAGCGAGAAAAAATTATGTGCCTGGTACCGCGAGACGATAGATGCTAATTATGTATTCGATTTTGCAAAAGAGATTGTAAAGTATTGTAAGACCGATGTCACGATACTGAGAGAAGCGTGCGTGGTTTTCCGCAAAATGTTCATCACCATCGGCAACGTTTGTCCTTTTGACGAGAGTACGATAATAGCATCGGCGTGTTTTCAGGTTTTTCGTAAAAACTTTCAGAAACCCGAGATGATCGGTGTTATCCCGGCAGGAGGGTATAGATGGGAACATAATCAGTCAAAAAAAGCGGTCTCGTGGCTCGTGTGGATGGAATATTCTCTCGGTCAACGTATTATTCACGCAGGTCGATCGCGCGAATTTAAATTGCCTCAAAACCTACTGGTTGACGGTTACTATGAAACCCCTGATGCAACACACGTATTACAATTTCATGGCTGCTACTGGCACGGGTGTTCGCGCTGCTTTCTCATGAATAGAGCTGGAGAGTGTGGCGGTGTACCGATGAACGAGCGTCTCGAGAGAACCAATGCTATAGCTAATAGAATCAGAAACAGTGGTTATGAGCTAACAGCCGATACAGAAATGCGTGCAGTCGTTGAAAATCATTCAGTAGTCACATCAGAACCTCTCAATCCACGCGACGCATTCTTCGGCGGTCGTACAGAAAACATGGTTACACTCCACGATGTAAAGGATACAGAACAAATACGATACGTTGATCTTTGATCTCTGTATCCATACATTTGTAAGTTTGGAAAGTATCCTGTAGGCCAGTTAAACTAAACCGCGACGCAATAGAGAAAAATCCGGGTTTGCGCTCTGTAGCTAAACTGTGTCTAAATTCATTCTGGGGCAAATTTGGACAGCGTGAAAATCTCCCACCAACGGCAATAGTTTCGACGCGCAAACAGCTCATGGAGCTACTGACGAGTCCCGAGCATGAGATTACCGGTATTTTGCCTGTAATCATGATACTGTATGTCAATTATACGAACACTGATGACGCTGTAACACCATCAGGTATAACAAACGCCGTCATTGCTGCCTATACCACAGCTCAAGCGCGCTTGAAATTGTATAGCTACCTCGAACCGCTGAATCGCCGCGCTCTGTATTGCGACACAGACTCTGTTATTTACGTAACCAAGAACGATCCGCTCGAGTATGAACCGCCAATAGGGCCACTATTAGGAGATCTTACTAATGAACTGAGCGAGGGTAGCTATATTAGAACTTTTGTTTCAGGTGGACCAAAATTTTATTCTTTTATAGTGCGTGCTCCTGACGGAACGGAAAGCGAGGTCTGCAAGGTAAAAGGAATATTGCTCAATTTCGCAAACAGCTCATTGATCAATTATCAATCATTACGCTCATTTATACTTGGCGAAAGAGAGGAGCTAATCGTGCTACGCTACAATGCGATTAGACGCACGGCATTTCATTACGTTGTCACGAGACCCAAAACAAAGTCGTGTAAGTCATCTAGTATCAAGCGAAGACTCGACGGCGAATATGGGTCGCTGCCTTATGGCTACAAAGATTAGCGATACATTTCCGTCATGTAAAAATATCTGTAAAATGTAACCTGTAACAAATATAGAATAAAATGAATGTTCCCTTTGACCAATTCCTTTATCAACACATGTAACAAGAATATTTTACTCAGACTCCAAGATGGATACGCGCTGGAAGCATCCTTGGACCTCGATGATTTGCGAACCCACCGGCCGCGGTAAAACGTATTTTGTGAAAAAATGACCAAAGTTTATTTCGCGAATGAACAGCGAGCCATTCGAGAGAATTATTTTCTATTATTCCGAATGGCAACCAGCATACACAGGGTATGGGACATCAATCGAATTTCATGAGGGTTTAGCGCAAAGTGCAGATTATGCGAATGATCCACGTGCCAAACTTTTAATTATCGATGATTTAATGAGGGAAGCATCGAATAACAGTGTTGTTGATCTATTTACTAAAGGTAGTTATCATAAAAATTTGAGTGTGATTTTCATAACGCAAAACCTATTTCATCAGGGTAATGGACAACGAGATATATCACTGAATGCTAATTATATTGTCGTTTTCAAAAATCCTCGTGATCGTGCCCAAATACAGCATTTAGCGCGTCAGATATATCCCGAAAACTGTGCGCTTTTTGCAAGAAGTTTATCACGATGCGACGTCTAAGCCACACGGCTATTTGTTACTAGATTTGAAACAAGGGACGCCTGATAATTGTAGATTTCGCACCTGTATCTTTCCCGATGATCCCCATCATTTTGTGTACGTGCCGCGAAAGAAATTAAAAAGCACCTGTACGTCCGGAGAATTACCAGTTCTGCGTTTATAATGACAGACAACAGATCGGTGTGCTACAAAAAGAACGTTGCGACATTGCAAATCCTTCGGTATTCTGATAAGGAGCAACGCAAACCGAATTCAAGTGCTATTAAGTGCTTCGTCGATTGCGCATTGTATATTCTGCGGAATAACGCACCGCTGAAGACGGGTATTCGTCGTGGAAAAGGTGAAAGGCATTGATTTGTCTGAAAAAGTACCAGTCAACATTTTGTAATGGCACACAGCGGATCGCCCCTCTGCAAGAAGCAAGTTGCGATATTGCACGCCCTCCAACATTTCAACAAGGAACAGCGCGAAGCCTTTTTGCGTAAAGCAGATCCTCGTATAATTCGGTGTATCTGTGAGTGCGCTCTAAATATCCTCCACGGTAACGTGCCTCTGAAGCGTGCCCAGAGGAAAAAATTACGTAAACACGCAGCTGTTCTTCGTCGTTTAGCTGCAAGAAAAGGCAACTGGAAGAGTAAGAAGCGATTCGTTGTTCAGAGTGGCGGGTTCTTGCCCCTTTTGCTTGCACCGATATTAGGCACTGTCCTGTCAAATTTGATTAGTGGGGGCTGATAATGGAGCATGCGAGGAAAATGGTGCTAGTACCTGAGGAGAATCTATTACAGCTGAACGCACAGGGTCAGAGACAGCAAGCTTTTGCCGCGGGCGCACCACAATCGCAGGAAGGGCAAACTATTAGCGCAACCTTGAGCCGATTGGACACCGAAATGAATGAAATCTTAAATTCTAATAAATATAAGGGTGAGAGAGAAAAGAGGCCGGCATATCTGGCTGTGCTTCAGCGCTATCTTCATTTTGTCGATAGTGAGCGAACTCATCAGCAGCTTGAACTCCTGAAAAAAGAGGCCCCATTGTTGGATAATGAAAAAAAGAAGAAATCACTTCGAGCATGAATGACTCAATCATAATTGAAAGTGTACCGCAAAAATTTCGACTAAAAGCGAAACTTCTACTGCGTCTTTGCACGATGCACGCCCACCAAATTTTCCTTGGAACGCCGCTGGAACCGTTTCTATCAAGGGAAAACCGATCAAGGATTCGAATATTGTTGATCTCATGAACGATGCTATGCGTGCGCGAAAAGTATTCAAACCAGTGGGGCCCAAAGCTTTTGCAGCTTTTTTAAAAGCGATACAAACACCTCGAGAATTTGTCGGGAATGAGCAATTATGGCAGGAATCAAGGGCAAACTCAACACTACAGCAAGATCAAACAAGCAGCAGTGACGCTGGCGATATCAGCGACCTCGACGGTCAGTCATCGTCGTACTACAGTGATGACAAGAACACTGGGACTACACACACTGTACAAAGTGGTTCGGGCTGTTACAGCAAGAAAAGACGTGTAACTTGGGCTAGTCTTAAATTATAAAGATGAAAATATTAGGAAAAGTGTACTTTGACTCCTCCCACGAAGCATCGTTTTCGGGCGCAGCTCAATTGCTACGAGCGATTCAGAAGAAAAAAATCTCCGGCAAAAAGGCACTGCAGTGGCTCGAGGCTCAGGAGGCTTACACAAAGCATAAACCTTCGAGGCGGCGATTGCCACGGCGTTTTTACAATGTTCGAAACATTGACGATGTTTGGGAGGCCGATCTTGTAGATCTTCAAGGATTACAATATATCGAGGAATACAATGACGGTTATGTTTATCTCCTCGTAGTTATAGATGTTCTTAGTAAATACGTCTGGGTGGTACCTCTATACAATAAGACAGCTACATCTGTAACTAAAGCATTTACGCATATATTATCACAAAAAATCAGTAACGGTAGAGTATCGGTTTGTGTACAGTCGGATAGGGGTAAAGAATTTATAGGTACAACATTCCAGACTTTCTTAGAAAAGAAGAACATTCAGTTCCGAAGTGTAAGAAACCCCGATATCAAAGCCTCTATTGTGGAGCGCTTTAATAGAACATTAAAAGAAAGAATGTGGCGTTATTTCACATACTCTAGAGAGAAACGATACATTGACGTTCTGTAGGATATTGTCTCGGCATACAATCATACGCGGCATAGCAGCATAAAAATTACTCCGGCATCTGTGACATTAACCACAGCCGCTAGGGCTCGAGCTAATTTGCTGCAGCGATATGGTACTCCTGAGCAGCACAGGCCTCCTAAATACAGGGTAGGCGATGTTGTACGCATCAGTAGTGCAAAGGCAGCCTTTGCAAAAGGTTACGAGAGTGGTTGGACCAGCGAGCTATTTAAAATACATCGCGTATCATGCACCAGATGGCCAGTAGTATACATCTTACGTGATATTCACAACGACGATATCGACGGTATCTTTTACGAGCCCGAATTATCGAAAGTACAAACGGTTGCTCAGCCCAAAAAGAAGAATAAGAAAGGAAAATCAAAATGAAAGACGAATTTTATGTTGTTTTGCCTAGCAACAGCAGTATGGAATATTATCCTGATAACAAGACAACGCGATGCACTACTCATTTATCGCAATGCTTGACTTTGCATGGCTGTTGGGGTGTTTCTTTAGCAGAAATACAAATACCCCTGACAATGCTGCATTGTCAGGGGTATGCAGAGGGTGAGCAGAATTTTATCAGCTTTGTAACTAATGCCGTGACGAATGGTACGGATGTCGGCGTGGCCTATGAAGAAGAAGATCGGACAATGCTGCATGTGTCGCCTGAGGGTGAGCAGAATTTTATCAGCTTCGTAGCTAATGCCGTGACGAATGGTACGGATGTCGGCGTGGCCTATAAAGATCGGGTTTGCGTACCTCCAGGCGTGTACCGTAGTGTAGACAAATTACTCGAAACAATTGACGATATACCGTGTGTGTCCGGTCGCTTGAGGTTCCGATGTGGCCACAATGGATACGTGACAGTAAAGCGCATCTGCACCACATGTACGAATTTGGAACACTCTTTCTATTTTTCATCCGTATTAAACAAAATTCTAGGATTCTCCCATAATCATGGTATTGTAGCTCGAAGTGATACTAAGTACATTGACTAGCGACCCGCTGGTCTAAACAATGGGCTTCCTAATATGTTCTTCGTTTATACGGATATATGTGAACCCTACATCACGGGTGATGTGCACACGCCTCTCCTCCGTGTTGTCCCCTCCGCCGTCGCCGATAATTATAATTACAAGTCTATAAAAATTAGAAGCTTTTCGCCACCGCGGTTCATACCACTATTGCGTACCAATTTTCAATCGATAACTATCGATATAAGAGATGAATTCGGTGAGCCGATACCATTCGAGTACGGGACGCTGACAGTGACATTACACTTCCGTCGTATAGATTGACAGCATTATCGTTAAAAACCGAATATTATGACGCATACTTTGACCCCTAGATCGGCGGTGGTATCGGGAGGAGCGGATATGGCGGTATCAGTCATGTATACATCGGTTCCCCGAACCAGCGAGGTCACGGAATCGGTAGCTTCCTCGGTGGTCTCTTTCGACGTATCATACCTCTCTTGAAACAAGGGGCCCGAATCGTAGGCAAAGAAGCGTTACGCTCAGGTGTTAATGTAGCCAATGACATATTGGATAAGGGTATACATCCGCGAGCGGCCTTTAAAACACCCCTGCGTGAATCGGGTGTAAATCTAAAGCGAAAGGTCGAAGAAAAAATTAATAATCTTATGCAGGGCCCGGTTATAAAGCGGGTAAAATAAGCAAATTGCTGTATTCACTGGATGGTGGTGGTGTATGACGCATCGGCGTGAAAAAAAGAAAGAAATCGTCAACGTCGCGAAAACGTTCTGGTCGTGTGAAGAAGAGAAAAGGAAAGAAAAAGACAGTGAATAGAAGGAAGACAAAGACGGGCGGTAAGAAGAAGAAGTCGAGGACCGTATCCGATATTTTCGCATAGCCGACTAAATCAGGGCGAAAATGGCGTTTTTACACGCTCATTGTTGCGAGTGTCTAAAGTCGGAGCTTCAATTATTCACTCTACCACCGACCCAAACCACGATTGAGGGGACACAATGGGTATACTATAAACCAATCTCGTCACTGACAGATAATGCGCCTATCGAATTTGTGGCACCCGGTCAGGGTGACGAGTACATTGATCTTGCGCATACTATGCTGAGTATGCGCATTGAAATAATACCGCCTCCGAAGTCCAAAGACGCCGAGGCACCTAAAGCCGGACCTATCAATAATTTGCTGCATTCAATGTTCAATCAGATCGACGTATTTTTGAATCAGAAACTAGTATCACCACCTAATAATGCGTACGCATACAGAGCATACATTGAAACACTCGTAAATTACGGGACCGGTGCGAAGTCTTATCATCTAACAAGCGTTCTGTGGTATAATGATACAGCCGGAAAAATGGATGATGCGCTTGATGGTAATGCGGGGCTCGTCTCACGAAGACATCTTATGAATACTAGCAGCAATCAGGTTGATCTCCTCGGACGTCTTCACTGCGACATCTTTAATCAGGAGAGATTTTTGATAAATGGTGTTGAGATGCACATACGTCTAGTGCGCACCAACGATGCTTTTTGTCTTATGAGCCCTTCGAAGAACTGCAGCATGAAGATTGTCGAAGCATCGCTCCTTGTACGTCGCGCCAAAATAGCACCCGGTATACTCCTAACCCACGCAAGGGCCCTCTCCAAATCTACAGCTAAGTGTCCAATGACTCGTGTGGAAGTTAAAGCAGTATCATTGCATGCTGGTGTTCATGGTGATACTCTGGATAATGTCATACTAGGACAGCTACCTAAACGCATAATTATAGGGTTTGTCGATAATAAAGCCTTCAATGGTGATCGCAAACTGAATCCCTTTAACTTTCAAAATTATAAAATAAACTATCTTTCTTTGTATGCTGACGGTGTGAAGATACGGACAAAGCCTTTGCAGCCTGACTTTGGAGCAAGAGCGCAATACGTGGATGCATATTACAAATTATTCTCCGGTACAGGTATTTACTTTCTCAATCAGGGTAATTGTATTTCGCGTATAGCTTACCCTAATGGCTATTGCCTATTTGCATTTGATCTAACACCAGATCTTTCGGCAAATAGTAATACGCATTGGAATTTGGTGAAACACGGTAGTGTCAGAATAGAAGTTCGCTTCGAGGAAGCTTTAAATTCAACGGTTAACTGTGTATGCGGAACATGATAATGTGTTAGAGATTGACCCATCCCGACAAGTAATTGTAGATTTCGGTGGGTAGAGCGCTAAACTCCCGCGGTCGCGCCTTCAGTTTTACCCGAGAACTCGGGTTAACTGGTAGATATCATGGCCGTTGTAATAGATATACAGAGTCTAAAGGATAAATTCAATCATTTTACGCCGAAAGAAGTGGCTATCACCTCGGTGCATTCAGCATACCTCGGCCACTGGTTAGTAAAACCGAGCTGTACTCATGACGATCTACCACCAGCTATAAAGAGACAAAATACATGGCTGCAAAGCAATCATCACGGTATTGCATGGTCTGAAGGCGATACATCCATACAAGCAGTCGAGCTTATTCTAAAGAAAACTGCGGCAGAATCTGATCGAATATTCACCAGAGGCTCCGATAAAGCACGATACCTGACGAATATCACAGGATGCTTCATCATAAATTTGGAAGAAGAAGAAGTACCATCATTCCGTAACCTACCAGCGGGCAATACGCGCTGCATATATCATGGTTTGCTGTGCAAAAACCATACATAAGTGTGCTCTCAACAACGTGACAAACATAAAAGCGTGGCTCTGTCATAGTGATCGCTTTGATTCTCTGTGGGAATATCGTACCACTGCTAGTTGGAGGGTCGGCCTGTCAGAGTGTGCTACCAAAGAAGAAACAGAACCGTCTGCTAATTGTTATGAACAGCCTTCAAATTCTACAATCTCTCCGGAGCATAAAGGATCATACAGTAGGCGTATACCCAGCAGATCGCATACCGAAGGTGTAGACGAAACCGACAGCCTTAGTTGTTAATACCGATGGATACAAATTACCCGGGACCCACTGGGTCGCTATATACGTCGATCGAAATTGTCACGGATGGTTCTTCGACAGCTACGGACTCCCGCCAATTATCCCAGAGCATCTCGCACGTCTCCGAAGAAACTGCAAACTTTTACGATGCAACACTATTCAACTTCAGGGTCCGAATTCGCAGTGTTGCGGACAGTATAGCGTTATGTTTCTTCATTATATGTGCACTGGTCTCGGTGTTAATAAGTTTAGAAGTATATTTTCAAACGACTTATCGAGAAACGATAAAATAGTGTATGATTATATTATAACGCATTCATCAATAGCCGTGACCGCTTTAGGTTACAGGGTAAAATTTTCAGCACTGGTGCTACCATAGGTGGTAGTTATAAGGCCAGTCTTAGAAACAAGTATTTGCATTGTATACAGCGCTGTTGGCCTCGTAGCCAAGTATTCTAAATATGCTTATAAAATAAAGATTAAAAAAAGATTAAAATATTTTTCCATCTTTTTCTACCTACTCTGGATCGCTTACATCTCCAAGCCACGTGTGGACGGCGATGTTTCGAGCTGAAGACAGCAGATATTATATTTCTCGGTGGGACGTGAGAGAATGCACGAAATAAACAAGGGTACGTAAACTGCTGGGGGAACTATGAGTCACGGGAAGTTTGCAGCGTCAGCAGAAGACGCTATCATAACTTCGCGGGACCTCGTGAACATGTATTAATCGTGATCGAATCGTGACAGAGGTTAGAAGTAAAAAAGAAAAGCCGTATTCACAGTACAATCTCTAAGCCTCTTCTCCATTGAAGTAAATGCTGAGGAAACGACTCGAGTTAAAAGTACGCATAGAAATACACTTACGCAGTATTGCAAAATTAAAATCGTTGGTACGTGCAAGATCAGAGTTTCGAAGCGTTATACGACGTCTGGAAGAGTTCAGTCTCAACGATGGATCTCACCAAAATCAACAAAGTGGGCATGCTTGCATCGTTCCTGCCCGTTAAAAAACTATCCGAACTGTCACTCGAAAGGGATTATGATGTCACCGATAAAAGAAGCGTGAAGACAACATTCGGCACGAGGTTCGCCGTTGATATCGAAGAGGCATTTACGTGTTACCTACCTACGAGATTCGTTAAGGTCTTCGAGGAGGACACCAATCTCTTGCAGCAGGTAGAAACGGCTGCGCATGACAAGAATCTGCTCATGCGATATCATGGAACACCCTATAATAATCTGGAGTTCAAACCCGTCCGTCAAATCGAGGGTCATAGCCTGTAATCAAACTCATGAGTGCTTTGGGAAATTGGGTATCTACGAGAATATTCCAGCTGTTCACACTTGCAGACTCCCATAAATAATTACTTGGTTACAAAAATGTTATCGCTTGGGTCTATGTACAAGGAAATAAATACAAATTATAGATAAAATTGATTTATTTATTACAATTAGCAAAATCCGCCCTGCATTCCCATAATTAGACCACCAGCAATGTCGGATTCCACAATAAGGTCAAATTCATCGTCGGTCACGTGCAATATTACTGACGATTGCTGTTGTGTGATAACAGTTTCAGCGTAGCTCAGCCTTCTACTGCCTGTTGAGAGCGTAAAACGTGTTCGTGGATTTCAACGACAATATGCGCTGTCCACATCAAGTGTTTGATATACCCGGTGCAGATCTGGTGTTTGATATTCTGTATTTAAGAGATAAGAATGGTGAATGATTGCCGAAAGAGGTGGCCGTGGGTTCGGTGGATGAACCACAACGTCGAATGTTATGGGTGGTCAATTGGCCTTATAACACCTACGTATTGCCGCCGGCGATACGAGAAATAAATAATTGTCTGACTAAGTACGGTCATGGTATACACTGGCACCAGGACGGCATCATGCTCGATGATCTGTATCACGAATTACGCGAAATTGCGGTGAGTGTTGGCGAACAATCATGACTGTACGGTGAAGGTGAACCGACTGTACAAATCTTAGAACAGGCCACAGGACGCAAAATCATAAACTTGGATGTGTGCAAAGGTTGTCCATCACTGGAAGTTCCGCAATCGAAGACAGCAGAAGTGTGCTCGTGGCATAGTTTCCTACAGACGGAGTCCAGAGGCGCTCAGTGCGCTCTACGGAATGTTAAGAGCCTACAGTGTTACCTTAGCGCGCTCACCTACGAAGAGCGCATTGATTCATAAAGTGAGTAAACGTTCTTATTTCTCCTTAATCCATAAAGACAATTATGTATTTGAAAAAATTGGGAAAACGGAATGAAACCGGCCGCGTACCGTCCCACCTGCCATATAAAAGGATTTCGGAGCTGGAACTTCAAAAGATATATAAAATCTCAAGAATGAGAATAGTCAACACCAGCCACGGGAGACAAACGATTGCCGACATCGGAATGGATTTTAGCGTTTTCATGCCTCTAAGAGTTAGCTTCTTTCTAAACCATTATGACGAAGTGTTTGATGAAATGGCTGAACATTGTGAACAAAAGGGTCTAGGGTTGCGGTATTTGGGTTCCGTATATGACCATATTGAATTCGTCGATCTACATAAAACCTAGCTTGAAAAAATACTGCCTACAACACATGCTGTATGCTGAAGGGGTGGGAGTAAGAGGGCTGTTGTGCAACCTATCCCCACCGCCTCGAACTACGTTCTCAACAGTGCTCGAGGAGTGGGGACTCCTTCGAAATTATCGTTAAATCATAAAATGAAATATTCAGTACAGAATCAGCGTTTAACACGACCGGTGCCAATATGGATCTAGTATTCGACATTCAGAGTTTTAAAGATAAACATGGCCAATTGTTGCCGAAAGAAGTGGCTGTTGGAGCGATGGATAAAGAGCGGCTCCGTTTTTTGTGGATCGTCGCACCTCCTTACTCCGCCGACGGATTGCCAACACGTGTGCGGTTACAAAATAACCGGCTAACCAACCACTTTCATGGTATACATTGGGACACGATGGGCTCAATCACATTGACTGAGATATGTGATAAATTATGCAAGACGGCTGAGGGCGTCGGCAACGACTCTCGCCTATTCGCGAAAGGCCGCGAGGTTGTAAAATTCTTAAAACAAGCCACAGGACGCAAAATCATTAACCTGGCCAAATATAAGGATTGTCCAGCAATAAATATCGCACCGTCTAAGGCGGAGGAGGCTGCAACAGCTTGCCCGTGGCATGAGCACCTACAACCCGGGAGCAAAGGCGGTTATTGCGCTATGCGGAATGTTAGGATACTCCAGCGTTACCTTGAACAGTTCGACTTCTCCGGCCATCACATTAATCTGGCAGACAAATCGGTTTAAGTAATAAAGCTATTTTTAAGGATAAATCATTCTGTGTAATTTTACAGAATGTTCTGTACAATCTGTAAACAATAAAAAAATTACAATGGGTGCACTATGGAGACTCCCGCGCACACACACATCCCACACTCTCTATCACACACGCCTCCGGCTGCGGCCTGACCGCGCCCGAGGAGTGGGGATTGGAGTGGGGATGGGAGTGGGGGGTCGCCATAGTGCACCCATTACTACTATTATAAACCAATAATAATAGCGGGGGGTTAGTTAATATCATTCGAAATAAATACTTAGGGTTATATTGCAGTTTAAGCGAAGTTTAATAGTTATTTGTTGAAAATCCGTAATATATAAGGAATATTTTAACAAATTTAATTAATCGACGGAATAACTTTTAATCGAAACAAGATAGAAAATCCGTTCAAATTTCTATATTCTTGTAAGTAAAAATGAAAATTAAAGGAAAAATTTGTTAAACCAGGAAATTAATGTAAAAGTCAATATTGTGAAATTATTAAAATAAGCGACGAGAGCTATCAAAACCGATCGATAATTACCACGGTAGGGGACTCGATTTGTACGATAATTTAAATCTTCAAAAAATCAAATTTTGAATTCAATAATTAAACACTTCAGTCCATAAAATAAATTGGAGTACTATCAATAAATTATTTCACCGCCCTGTGGTCATTCATCACCGTCCAACATTGATCATTAAACCAAACAATTTACCTGAAAGAACGAAGGAAGGAAGGACAGAAGGACGAGGAATTTTGGATTCGAGATCTTCATCCATTTTCAATCATTTTCATATTCCTGAAAGATTAATTCACTTTGAGATGTTACGTCCTGTGAATTTTCGGCCGAATTCACCGACGCAACTGACCAAAAATCCACAAAATTGGGAAGTATTCGTGGAGAATAATTAGCCGCTGAGAAACAATTATGTGTGCAGTAATGTATCAGCTAATACTGAATGACTCGATTCAGTGATTGGCATAGCAACAGATTGGTACGGTCATGTAACCAAAAGACGAAACGGAAATAAAATATCAAAGGGATATTCGGGTTGCTAGAGGGGTATCATCGGCAGCGAGGATGCCTTCGGCTACTTGAAGACCCATTGTTTTAATTGAGACGAGAAAGGCTATCCGAATCTTTAGCTGTATGCGTCGGGAGACGGTGCCTTATCTCTCTAACACGTAGCGCGTAGCGACGCACGTACGCGCACAGCGGTGCAGCCAGAGAATTGGTGTGACTGCCTCGGGGCGACTGATTGGGAAAATCACCGTCGGCTCTTACGAGTGCAGCACCTCTCGGGGCATAATTGTGCGCAACGTTCATTTAAAATTGTGGAATTGATGTTAATGAAAACAATGTTAGAATGAAGCGGACGTGGGAATTTGGTTGGAAAGTAATAAATTCGTTAATTATCCAGTAGAATCACGCATGAAAGGTATTTTGGGTCAAATCGTTAATATAAAATTATTATAAAAATGTATGAAATATTATCATCTATTATTATAATCATTAGGGAAGTTAATTAATCCGATAGAATCACGATTTTGCTATCAATAAAATAGTTAAATAAATTAGTCAATAACAGGGAATTAGTTATTATCGTTCAGAAAAATATTCAGGGACATTATTATTAATTTGAGAAAAATTAGAAAAATTATCCATTGAAAAACAGGAATGTATGAGCAATATTTAAAATAATTCGTTAGATCAGGGTTATAACTTTTGATAGAAGCATCGTAGGAACTTCGTTCAAATTTGTAAACTATTATTATTTAAATCAAAAATTAATGGAATAATTTGTTTATCCGGGAATTTGTTGTAAAAACCGAAATTGCGAAATTATTAAAATAAGTTACGGAAGACGCCGAAACCGATCGATAATTACCACGGAGGGGGCAGCTGATGCAACGCACTGCTTGGAGGCGCGGGCGCCCCCCGATCAAAACAATAAAAGAAGCTCCCCAAAGGGCGCATCACCTCACTGTCTGGACAGCTACGTGTCAGTCTTCGACACCTCTTCAAGGCATTACCTGTTCACGATTCACTTGTCGCAGAGAGTATTATACACAGTCAAAAATTTATTTCCATCATTAAAATCTGAACTTTGAAGTCGGAAAGTTAAATAAAGTCTTCAAATATTTCAACGGATAAATAAATCGGAGTTTCAACGGAACATTATTTCATCACCTATATTCTTCATTATCGACATTCATTGTCTTCAACATTCCTCGTTGACCCAATCGACTTTCACTGAAAGAAAGAACGAAGGAAGGAAGGAAGGAAGAAGGAATTCGGGATTACGAACTTTACATCCTCATCAATCGATCATCTCGACTTAATAGAACATTTCATTCATTCCTAATCACCGTAAGTTATCAAATCATTTTATTTTAAAATCATTTATTTTATTTCATCAATCGTTTTTGGAAATTTTATTCTTTTGTTGATTTTACCGATCAATAATTAAATACTTTCGAATATCTGGGAATAATTAATAATCTATGGGAATCTGAATAAGTTAATAAATTGAAGAGATTTAATATCCGGAAGTCGAGGTTTTTCAATCTTTCCAAGTGAGAACCGAAGTATAGAGCAACGAACTCGACGGCCAGTGATAACGTTAGCCCGAGTCGGTGCAGCGCGGTGCGAGCCATCGGGGGTCGTATTACACCTAGGCCTTCGTACGGTGTGTCAGGGTCACGCGGAGATTCGTAATCGTCCAAGTGTGGTAGAGACTGCGCGCTAATAATCGAGCCACGCATATTATTTTGGCACACAGACTTAGCCCATCCCTGAATAAATTTCCGAAAGGTTAGATTCAAAAGGGGCATTGTTCTGAAAGAGCGTCACATGCGATAAACGCGTAAAAGGGAGAGAAATCTCCTTGACCGTAGATGCAGGAAAAAGCTGATCAGGACGTAACAGAGACATCGTAAGTCATTACATCTTTTAATTTTTCATTCATTTCATTTATTTTCATTTGTCTTTGGAAAATATTTTACTTTGTTTGTTTTCCTAAATTTTAATTATTTAACTTGAACAATCTGCGAATAAATAATAATTAATCCGGGAATTAATTAACCCAAGGGTGGCAGCCGAACACTTCGAAGTCAGGATCCTTAAATTTCTTAGTGAGAACCGAACTGTAGTGCATCGAACCCGACAATCCGTGATAACGTTAGTCTTGACTTACTGTCGCGCAGCGCGGCGCGAGCCATCGAAAGCCTTATTTCAAAGGCCTTGCTCGTATGAGGTAGTCATCGCGCGCTAATAATCGAAGTACATATTCTTTCGGCATGCATTCTCAGCCCATCCCTGAATAAATTTCCGAAAGGTTAGATTCGAAAGGGGCACTGTTCTGATAAAGCGGCACATGCGATAAACGTGGAATAGGGAGAGAAATCTCCTTTACCGTAGATGCAGGAAAATGCTGATCAGGACGTAACAAGATCTTCTCTGTTCCTCAAGGGCAGGCAATTGGGTTTCTCCAAGAACTCCGATGAAATTTCCTTCTGAATACGGGCCTCGATAGCTTCCAAGCGCAAATTCACTTGACTAAATATATATATATAAACTGTCAGTGTTACATTTATGTTACTATTCGTTGTTACGCATTATAATGTTCTTATCGAAATTGCATTTGCGAGTCGTTCCGCAATTTTCTGAAAAAAAATAAATACAGAACAATTAAAACATGTTAAAATATTTTTTAAATAGCATGAACAGTCCTATAATGACATATAAATGATACCTTAATTTATTTAATACCGCCTGAGACGCCTGGGCTCTTTCGTTCATACCGATATTTCCGAGCATCAGATCGTCGAGAGGTATTTGGAGCCGGGGAAATGGCGGTGCCAAATGTCGTATCGGTTGTGGCGGTTGCTCGGAAACTTGTCCAGGTTATATTGTCAGTGGTGCATTGTACTACTGCATCGCTTACATCCGTTCTTACCGAATCAGGTGATTTTTTATAGGTGATTTTTAGGTGATTTTTTCCTAGAAATCTTTTAAAAATAGTTATGTCGGGGGAAAGAACGTATGGATAAAATAGAAAGGGGTGATGCGTAAGAGACGAGATTTCTGATTCGTCCATAGGTACTTAACTCGCTGTATTAGGGAAAGGGTGAAGGTTTCGGTGCTTGTCTCATTATTCCCTCAAGAGAAGAAAAAAGCCGAAGGAAGTCGCGTTCGAGATTCGTTACATCCATTCCCTGCTAGGAGTCCGTGTTTAGAGCTCTTTAATTGCGCGAGCCGCATCAACCGCTATCTTGCGTTCCGCGATTGATGATCGCTGCTCGCCCCGTTCTACCGATAGTTGCGGCGTTTGCGTTCCTTGAAGACCGTAGCGCGCGGCGTTTTTACGACGATCGAGTGGTACCTCACGGTATTTTTACGGGGTGGGTGCGGGGATCTTTGTTCCGAAGAGGTTCTTTTCTCACGCCTTTTCGGTGAACTCCCTTTTGACAGGATTTGAATGTTTTTAATAAAGAGTAACCTTCCCATGTCGATTTGTACTTTAAAAATTACTCGTCTCGTTAGTTTAGTAATTATAGGATTGGTGCGTATGAATTAATATATATATATATATTGTAACGTTACTCTTTTAGAGGCTGATTCTGCCTGCTCTAAAAGGTGCCGCTGTGAGTTTTATTGCTCACTGGTGTGTGAGGGTAGGTGCTGTAAAGAAAAGATCCTTGATGCTGATTGTATTCAGATACAAATAACTCTTTATTTAGCAGGGCAAGATTCGGTACACTATTTTGCGGAAGTTCATTTCGTGTGTCTGACGTTGACCCGGGGATTCTGCTGGGAGATTCAAAAGATGTTCTATGCTTCTACTGGGTGTTACCCTTGATAGTCAATTCTCGACCCCCAACAGGACGAAAGCGAGTGCAAGTGTCTCCAAAGGCGGTGCCGGCGCCGTTGTGGGGTGATATGTTATCTTTCAATGACTCGAGCTTATTCGCGCCTTATCATTCCACCACGAGACGAAAGCGTTCTCCAATGTCCCCAAAGGAAGTTGCCGGCGCTGTCGTGGAGTGATTTACCGGCGCTGTCGTGGAATGATTTACCTTTGTAAATCCTACTAACGTTCCTGAGACTGAATAAGAGAACCGAGACGGAGGCGGTCACCGAGGTCTCCCAAGGCGGTTACCGACGCTGGTTTTTTTTTAGAGGGGGAAAACCTAGACGAAAGCTGTCACCAAGGTCTCCCAAGGTAGTCGCCGGCGCTTGGTTTTGAGGACAAGGTAACCCAGACGGAAGCTATCGCCAATGTCTCCACAGGCAGTCGCCTACGCTGGTGTTTGCAAATGCTGTAAATTAAAGAAGATTATACTAGGTTCCTCCCAACAGAAACCCGGGACTACAAATGTGGGATGTCTGGTTTAGGGTCGATTCGTGGATGCTCGTCTGATGGCGGTTCTGGTCCTGGTTGGAGTGGTCCCCAGCCGACAGATGATCCGTTGTGCCTCTTCTTAGCGACAGGACTCTGTCTATTAGAGCGGTGCTCTAGTAGAAGTCAAATGGTTTATTTGGCTCACTGGTTGTCTGTGTCGACAGCGCCACCTAGTGAGTCAGGGAGACTGTGTTTTGGTGTAGGTTCTTCGGTTCGATGAGCTTCGAGCCGAAAGAGAAGAAAAGTCTCTCCCCGTTGGGAATCGATCGGGCAGAGTTTCACAGATAGTTTCTCGTACCAAGTTCACGTGCCAACTGCCGTGCATGGAATAGAGAGACTTCTGGGCAGAAGAGCGGTCTGACCAAGAGTGCCTTTTCGCTCTCAGCACCGGCATTTATACCTGTTCACGGTTGCACACGGCTCGACTCGGGACCCTTCCCGAGTGCCTGTGACGCACGAGGTTTTTCGGCGGCTCGATCCGTGCCGTGCGCACAGCGTCGAGATCTACCGCTATCGGGTCGATATTGGAGAGATCCTGCAACGAGTCGGTGGGGCAGGGATCGTAGCGCCCCTCCGGGATCGATATGGCAGGGATCCCGCCACTAGTCGGTAGGGTAGGGATCATAGCGCCCCTACTGGGCTCGAGCATACCGTCTCAATATATATATTGTAACCGTTTTTCCCCAACACCTGAGTTTTTCCCAATCGAGACGGCTACAAAACCCGTCTCACTCGGCCTTAAGGGCGCCAGCCGCGAGAGCGAGAGCTCTCGCGGCAAAATTTTAATTTTAAGGACCGAACGAGAGACGAGAGCGACCCGGCGTCGCTCAGCCTTGGGAATTGGTAGAGGGGGTGGTTCGGTCACCTCCGCGAGGAGGAGACAGAGATCGAGACGAAATTATGGGAACTCACAAAGATATTTTATTGTGGCGAATATCGGGAGCGTGGTCGAGAAGCGACTAGCGTGCACGCTCGTTCCCTTGAGTTATCTCCACACGTTTAACAAACACTTCGAGAACAAAATAATTCAATCACACAAAGTCGGTAATGCTAGAGCGGTAACAGGGAATGTTCGAGATCTACGCTATCGTATTCGCCATACACGCGTGGATCGCAGCCACGGTACCTTGCGCAACAAATCTGAATTCGCCCGATCGCAGCGGGGTTACACGGAATCGTACCAGAAAATTGGAAGAGAGAAATAAATTTACAATAACTTAAGGCAATTCGGCGGAGAGAAGCTGGCATAAATGACTCGAAAGAAAGTGGTAATAAATTAGGTAAAAAAAAGAGAAGTGGACTCGCGCGAGGCGCAAACTATGGAATGAAGTATCGAAATAGGCAAGAACCTTCCAGGCAAAATATTACCGAAACTATAGAAGAGTAAAGCAAATGTGAATTTAGAAGAATATCCCGAGAACTATTTCCGCGGCCGCGCGCGAAGGCGTGCCGTCCCCACGATAACGAGTCGAGTTTGATCTATTCTATCTCTAGCCTCAAACCGAACCCGTACGACGATCTCACCGGTTTCGTAGCCGTTGCGGGAGCTTCTCGAGTTGTCCTCGGCCAGAAGTCCCACTTCGCGGTTGGCAAGATGTCGGTATTCTCGCGAGACGATTTGCACGTATCGGCAGCAGTCACCACGTCCTTCCTTCTCGGGGGCCTACGACGGAGTCCCCGAGGAAGGTGACGCTCTCGCGATCGCGGGTCCTTTCCCCCCCCCCCCTGTGCCTATCCGTCTTTCGCCCTCTGCTCTATTTGTCGGATTCCCTCGAATTAGGAATCCCCAGCGCGGGTCTTTGAATCGGCGCGTTCGAGATCTTGTGAACGCGTGATGCCGAGTGCGCCCGTGGCGGGAGGTAAATCCACGAGAGCGGTGGTAGCGCAGCCCTGGGAGCTTCGTCCGAGCAGACGGGTGTGGAAGCAACGACGAGCCGGACGCTGTAGATTTCGGTAGCTGATGGCTCGTCGGGTCCGGGTGACAGGCTGACGGGTGGAGGTCCCGTGGTCGGTAACGTCGCGCGCTACTTCGGTAGCGATGCGACTGAACGGCGAGAGGCCTAGCGAGGCTCCAGCCTGCTGATGGCGGGGCGACTGAGACGAGGTCGGTAGCGAGGCTCCAGCCTGCTGTTTCGGGATACTGCGGCGAGATCGGTAGCGAGGCTCCAGCCTGCTGACTGTTGCTGGTGCGTCGCGATGGTCCTGCGGCGGTTGCAACCGCCGTACGCTCGGGAGGATTTCGGAAATAAAAAATGCTAGAATTAGTCGTGGGAACGGTTTATTCGCGTTTGGCCCTGTCTGATCGCCTGGAAGGGACTCCTCCCGGGAGAAAGGGTGCCGTGCTCCGTGCCGATACGAGCGAGAGCTGGAGATCGAGCTCTCTTTGTGACGGGAGCAGAAAAGCCCCGTCACAACTCCTCCCCCCCTATGGCAAGGCCGTCCTCGGCCGTATGAGACCGTGGTACAGCTCGGGAGGCAATGGTTTAATAAAGTTCGGGAGACGGCAAACCCTCGGACTGGCGGTCAGACATGGCCTTGGCGTAGCAAGAAAGAAATGGTGTACGTGATAAAAGTAGCGAATTACGATCCGGGATCGGATCGAAGCGCGGCATGCATGGACAGTACGGTACGAACACAATTACCTGTTACTCTGGCCCTTCCTCTAACCCTCTACGGTTAACGATTCCGGGAGTGGGGAAGGGAAGGGTGACGATTGATCCGGTAATTTAATCGTTAGAACATGTCTCTTTATTTCTCGCTTCTCGGGAGCGAGGTCGGTCGGATGTCGCGATACATGGCCTCTGGGCCGAGTTCTCTCTTAACAAAGGAAGGTACGAAAAGTTTTTTTTTTTTTTTTTTTTTTTTTTTTTGTATCTTAAAAAGAAAAGGGGGAGAAGGAAAAGGAGAGTAATCGGGGTGTCGAGGAAGCGAGGTTGGCCCGAAAGAAGATAGAGGTGGCGGTGTCAGTGGCGGGGAGCCTCCGCGGGAGCTGGTGGTCGGTCCGCTAGGACCTGGCGGAGGCCTTCAGCGGCCCTCTGTTGTTGCACTGTGAGGCACCCCAGGCTCCTCCAGTGCGCCGCGCATCGCGGGCACGTGTTTACCCGGACGCCGACCTTGCCGCAGACGTAGCAGAGGTCGACGTCGGGACGCTTCGGGAGGCCGCACTGACCTCGCTCGTGGCCTTCCTCCCCGCAGTTCCAGCAGTTCCGGCTGGGTCGGGCTGGACGTGGACGCGGTAGCACGGGTGGAGGTGGCCGGGCTGACGGGGCTGGTGTCCACTTCTTCCCGGTCGGGCGGTTCTGCGGCTTGGGGCGCGCGCCGGTTGTCCCGGTGGCCGGGATCGGCTCCCAGACGACTCGGGGGGCGGCTCCACCTCCCGGATACACCGTCACTGCACGCATCGGCTGGTGGGCGGACGCGACCGGGATCGGTGCGGTCGGGGTGGTCGGGTGCGATCCGGTGGCTCCCTCGTCCTTCGGGTGGTCTGCTGGTGTGTCAACGGGCCCCGGGTCACTTGCGGGAGCTTCCCTCGGGGCCGAATATACCTCGATCTCTCGCCAAACGTCCCACAGGTCGATGGGTTTGGCGGCGGGAGCGGGTGCTCCGTCGGCTGGGGGTGGACTCGTCGGTCGGGGTCCCGGACCGATCCAGCGGCGTCCCCTCCAAGATCCTCGTCCGGTCAGTGGCATGGTCGTCCGGTATCTCCTGTAAGGGTGGAAAATACGGGCGTAAGTCTTTAATAGCCACGATATGGATTTTTCGAGATTGGGGGTCTTCGACTTCGTAGACCCCTGGGGAGAGAACGGCGCGGATTCGAAACGGTCCTTCGAATCGTTTGAACAGCTTGGCGGCTTGGTTTTGGGCGGCCGAGGATAAAATTCGCTGTCGCCTCAATACGAAGTCCCCCACGTCGAAGGTCAGCTCTCGGTGGTGTTTATTGTATTGAGCTGCTTGCCGCTGATAGGCTTCCTCGAGGTCGTGCGAAACCTTCACACGAACGTTTTCGAGATCGCGCATCCGTTCGGACCATTCTTCCGGCGGTAACGGGAGGACCTCGACGTCCCCTTCTTCGCGACGACGATAGAAGTTGTGCGGCTTTGGTTCCCGGCCGAAGTTGAGGTAGGCGGGAGTGTTATTGATCGACGAGTGGAACGCGGTATTAAACGCGAATCGGAACTCGGACAGGTGTTCGTCCCACGCGCGATGGTCGTTCTCGACGAAGGAGACGATCATGGTTTTTAACACGCGGTTTACGCGTTCCACCGGGTTCGCCTGTGGATGGTACGGAGGCGTCCGCGAGAGGTGAATTCCTCGCTCGGCGGCTAGCGCGTTCAGGTGGTTGTTCGCGAATTCGGTACCGTTGTCGGTCAACAACACCTGAGGGGTTCCCCAGCGCGAGAATATTAATTCCTCGAGAGCTTCGCCGATTTTCTTGCCGTTGGCCTTCTTTAACGGGCAGCATTCGACCCACTTCGTGAACAGATCTTGAAGCACGAGAACGTACGCGCACCCGGAGTGACTCTTCGGTAGCGGGCCCATAATGTCGGCGGCGACGACCGTCCATGGTTCGTCGACGATTCGTCGACCCATGAGTCCGATTGGCGGTAGCTGTTCCGCTTTGGTGCGTTGACAGATCCCGCAGTAACGTACGTGCCGGATCACGTCACGAATCATTCCGGGCCAGAAGTACAAGTTGAAGATCCTCGCGTACGTCTTGTCGACGCCGAGATGTCCCGCCTGAGGGGCATCATGATTTTCGCGTAGGACCTCCGCGCGCGCGCTTCTCGGGACGACGAGTTTCCACTCCGAGTAGTCCCCTCTCGGCAGCACTTGGCGTTTCGTGCGACGGTGTACGTATAGCCGATTCTCGATGATTTTCCACTGTGGAAATCTCCCGGGCGCGTTCGCGACGGCGTGCATTTTCCGGGCATACCATCGATCGGCGAGAGCGTCGATCGGTTCGCGCTCTACTAGTTCCCCCCCCGTAATGGCTGATACGAGAGCGAGTGCCGCGAGATCGACGGTATCCGGAACGTTTTCGGGCGACGGCGGCTGTCCTTCGAACATTCGAGAGAGGGCATCGGGTACGTGGTTTAGCGCACCCTTTCGATGTACCACCTCGAAGTCGTACTGGGCGAGTTGTAAGGCCCAACGCGCTAGTCTCCCGGCGGGATCCTTTAGCGTTTGTAGCCACCGAAGACTGTGATGGTCAGTAATTACCGTGAAGCGGTAGCCCTCGAGATAAGCACGGAATTTTCGGATCGACCAAAGAATGGCTAAACATTCTTGCTCGGTGGTCGAGTAGTTACGTTCGGCAGCGGAAAGGGCTCGGCTCGCGTACGCGATCGGGTGTTCGACCCCGTCGACCGATTGGGTTAGCACGGCGCCTAACCCGCTCATGCTGGCATCGGTTTGGAGCGTGAACTTTGCGGTAAAGTCGGGGCACGAGAGTGTCGGAGGGTTGACGAGAGCTTCGCGTAACTTTTCGAAGGCCGACTGCTGTTCCGATCCCCACATCCACCGCTGGCTCTTCTTCGTGAGCTTGGTGAGTGGAGCGGCGATTTCCGCGAAGTGGGGAACGAAGCGACGGTACCACGAGGCCATCCCGAGGAATCGTCGCAATGGCTTAATACTCGTGGGCGCCGGAAAGTTCCGAATCGGCGCGGTCTTCTCGGGATCTACTTGTAGACCGTGTCGATTTACGCGAAAGCCGAGGTAGCGTACCTCCGGACAGCAAAATTCACACTTGTCAGGGTTGATGAGGAGACCGGCCCCTGTTATTCTATCGAAAACGCGTCGGAGCCAGATCAGATGCTCCTCAAATGTCTCGGTAACGATAATAATATCGTCGAGATACGCGAACGCGTGAGGTTCCATGTCCGGGCCGATCAGCCGGTCGAGAAGACGTTGGAAGGTCGCGGGAGCGTTTGTTAGACCGTACGGCATGCGAGTGAATTGGAAGAGTCCTCGCTGCGGCACGGTAAACGCGGTAATCTCCCGTGACTCTAAGCTTAACGGGATCTGATGGTAAGCTTGACTGAGATCGAGGGTCGAGATATATTTTGCCGAGCGTAGTCGATCGAGAATCTGGTTCATGTACGGGAGCGGATACGCGTCCTTCTTCGTGACCCCGTTAACCTTGCGGAAATCGAGGCAGAACCGATAGGTGAGATTCGGTTTCTTCACCATGACGATCGGTGTAGACCAATTGCTACTCGAAGGCTCGATCACCCCCGCTTCGAGCATCCGGTCTACTTCGGCATTCATCGCTTCACGTATTATCGGGGTGACAGGGTAATACCGTTGTTTAATCGGCGCGCTATCCCCGACGTCGATGTGATGGACGATTAAATCGGTGCGTCCCGGCGCAGCGCGAAGCTTCGGGAGCTCGTGGCTCAGAAAGGTCGAGAGCCGCTCGCTCTCATTACGCTCGAGATCGGAAATACCGAGGAGAATACTCGCGTGCGCGGCAGAGTCGCTGCCCATGAATTTAAATTCGCGAGAGCTATCCCCGCTAAAACTCCACACGCGGCGGGCGTGGTCGACGACGATCTCGAATGTACTAAGGGCGTCTAGGCCGAGCAACAGCGGCACCGGTAACGAGGGAAATACGCGCGCGGCTATGGCCCGTTCGCGGTCCTCGAGCGTGACGGTTAAGTCGATTTCCTCGTCGCACGTAATCTGGCCCCCGTCGGCGATTGTCGCGGATGCTGGAGGTACGCTCCGAGCGAGATATCCTAGCTCGGTAGCAATCGCGAGACCCCCCCGGCCGAGGTAGGTACTCGTAGACCCGCTGTCCACGATAGCCGGTACGAGGTGTTCGCCTAATTTTACCACGACGAGCAGGACCATTTTATTACGCGAACTGCGAAGCGGGCTACAGAAGTATTCGGTCAGCAATCTCGGAAAATCCGGGAAGTCGTCTAAGGTCGGTAGCGCTTTAGGAGGAATCGATATCGGGTTTTCGGGAGCCACCGTCGCGCTTACGGTTGACCCCGACGCGCGTTTCCCGGACACTCGTGGTCGTCTGTGGTTCGCGCGTCCTTTTTCCCGCACCGGTAGCAGAAAACGATTCTCGGGGCGAGACATCCGATGGACCGGTGCCCGTCCTTCCCGCAATTCCAGCAAGAGACTTCCCTAATCCCCTCGGTATCGCGTGGTCCCATCCGTCCCGGCGTGGGCGAGCGGTGGGCGACCGAGCGATTTCCCGGCGGCGGTGTATGCGATCGGTTCGCGGGAGACTTCGCGCGATCTCGTTCGTCGGTGTAGTGGACGCGTCGTGTCGCGGAATCGGAGCGCGAGGGTGGTTGACGCCCGTTATACCGCGAGGTCTCGCGAGCCGGTGATCGGTACCGCGAGCGTTCGTCCCTTTTGTCGTCCCGACGGTCCGGCGTGCGTGCACGATAGTTGCCCCGCTCGGTTCCCCTCTCCGGGGTTCGGCCGCGGTAACCTTGTCGATCGGCAGACGGCGATCGTTCTCCCCGACGCGTATCGCGAGGGTCTGGGTGCCGCGAGCGATCCGTGCTGGGCGCGCGTGTTTCCCCGAAAACCGCGTAATTCGCGTCGCTTCGTCGTTGGTAAGATCGCGACGGCCTATACGCGAGATCCGGAAAGGCGGATCGTGCCGGCGGGGGAGGTGGTTGGTAATACCGATCGGCCTGGTAGCTACGCTCGACTCGCACGGCGATTCGCTCGAGGTCGGTAAACGAGTGGAAATCGTTACGCCGGATCGCGATTTGTAACCGCGGTAGCATGTTCCGATGCGCGTAGTCGAGTTGCTCGCGTAACGGGAACGGAGGGACTACGCGGTCTAACAGGGCTCGGAGACACGTCAGGAAGTCGACGGTATCCTCCCCCTTGCCCTGCGTACGTCGCAGCAACTCCTCCCGAAGCGTAAACTGCAGGTCGGGGTCGCCAAACCGAGCCAGGAACGCATCCTCGAATCCCCGATACGTTCGTATGCGCGCTCGCTCTCCACGATACCACGTGAGCGCGATCCCTGTCAACACGAGGGGTACGCACGGTAGCAGATCGGCGTCGGGAATCGGCGCGACCTCGCGCGCTTCCTCTATGCGCGTGAGAAAACCCATCGCGTCCTCCCCCCTTCTTCCCGAAAACCGAAGGTCCCATTTCCGTAGTAGGTCGGCGACCGAACGCGAATTATTAAACCCCGCGTAATTATTGGAGTACTCTCGGGTTCGTACGGGAGACGAATGGCCTTGGGGTAGCGGAAAATCTCGGTCGAAATTATTGTGGTACCGCGGGTCGCGAGGAGGTAGCCCGTAGTCGCGATGTTGTTGCGCGAGGGCGTTCGGAGGTGCTCCATGTCCACCCTGGAGGGGCGCGGTCGTGATATTCGCGAGCGGGGGGTCGCGCGGCGGTATCGGCTGCTCGGTGTGACGCGGCCGAACGTGATGGTTGTCCTCCTGTTGCGCGACATTCCCCGCGGGGCCGACCGAAATTAATAGATTCGACAGGAGTCGATCCCGTAACGCATCGGTATCTCCGACGATTGAGAGCCCTCTCTGTTGGAGCTCGACACGGATTCGGTCAGCTGACAGGTCGACCTCGTGGACCGTCTCCATCGTTCCCGTGCTGTTTGCTCCGGTCGCCATCCGGCTGTTCGCGACAGCTGATTCCCGACGAGTTTCGGTACGGCGCGAGGCCTCCTGAGCGCGCAGCGTTCGTTGCCCACGCGAGAGCTTCGCGATCGTCCCCGTCGTATCGGTTATCCCCCCTCACACTCGCGGACACTTGCACTCGCGGCCACTTGTTCGTAGACGCGGCACTCCCGATGACCGATCGCGGGATTTGACGCGCCCAGATCGCGAGATTTGGTTTTAAGTCGATGTCCGGGTTCGTTCTGTCCTTTATTGGGGTTTTTCTCCCCTTTGTTTTTTTTTGTAGTCTCGCCGGAGGGGGTGTGGGAGGCGGAAGAAAAATGAATAATAACAGAAAAAAGAATCCGAAATAAAAAAGGAAAAAAAAGAAAGAAAAGGGAAAAAAAAAGGAAAGGAGGAAAAGAAAGGAAAAAAAGAAAAAAAATTTAATTGGGGGAACAAAAGAAGAATTTGAAATAAAGAACAAAATAATAAAAAAAATAAAAAGATAGAAAACAAATAAAATAAAATAAATAATCAACAAAAAAAAAAAAAAATGAAATAAGATAAAAGGAAAAAAAAAGAAAGAAAGGTAAATAAAAAAGGGTAGATATAGGGGAGAGAGAGGGAAAAGGTTATGGGTAACCGGCCGGCGAGATCGATGTCGGTATTACAGACACGACGGCCGCTCGCTGTCTCGGGAACACGTGCTCACGGTGTTCCGAGAGCTATCGCGAGTCAGCGGCCCACACACACAATATATATATCGAAGTCCTAGGTAGCTCTCGGATAATTCGAGCTCCCCGAAATATTATTTCGCGAAGAATATTTCTCGCGAGCAAGGCTACGTAGAAGCGGTGCTGGAAATCGACAAGGCCGCTGTCGCCGAGTCGACGTAAACACGGGAGCACCGAGCCGGAACGGCCGACCTCTTGTTTGGAGAGAGACAGCGCTAGCGGCTCGGCGAGACCCGAGCGTACGGCGCACCGGCGATCGTCGCGAGAGCGGACGATCGTACGCGAGATTTTATTTCGCCTTGCTGGCTCGCGACAAATATCCCTCGAGGCTTTGTCGGGTTTCAAGGTATATCGGGATGGTATTAAGAAAGGAGGAATCGTTACCTGTTGTCTCGATAATCCCAAAAGAAACCTCCTTGCGTCGACGTCACGGGAGCGTAGCACTTTGCGGCGTGGTGAAGCACGTGTTCACTGATACTCGTGTGGCAGCGTACTGGGCGTCTAGCGACGACCCGAGTCGCGCTCGTGCGACTTTGGCTACGCTCGGGGACGCTGCCCGCCTCGCCGATCTCGGCGACGGCGATCGAAACAAAGATTTACGGACGGACAACGATAAATACTATAACTCATGCAAACATCAATTCACACTCACACAAATACACCAACGCTTTCACACAGGTAGCGAGAGCTTCGACCCGAACAAATCCGTTTACCGGTTACCGAAATTTTCCATTTCGCTCAGGATCTTATCTCTGTTCCTCTGGGGCTAATTTTTCGCGGATTTTTAATTAAAATGATTCAACGTCGAGCCCCACGTTGGGCGCCAAATTTGTAACCGTTTTTTCCCCAACACCTGAGTTTTTCCCAATCGAGACGGCTACAAAACCCGTCTCACTCGGCCTTAAGGGCGCCAGCCGCGAGAGCGAGAGCTCTCGCGGCAAAATTTTAATTTTAAGGACCGAACGAGAGACGAGAGCGACCCGGCGTCGCTCAGCCTTGGGAATTGGTAGAGGGGGTGGTTCGGTCACCTCCGCGAGGAGGAGACAGAGATCGAGACGAAATTATGGGAACTCACAAAGATATTTTATTGTGGCGAATATCGGGAGCGTGGTCGAGAAGCGACTAGCGTGCACGCTCGTTCCCTTGAGTTATCTCCACACGTTTAACAAACACTTCGAGAACAAAATAATTCAATCACACAAAGTCGGTAATGCTAGAGCGGTAACAGGGAATGTTCGAGATCTACGCTATCGTATTCGCCATACACGCGTGGATCGCAGCCACGGTACCTTGCGCAACAAATCTGAATTCGCCCGATCGCAGCGGGGTTACACGGAATCGTACCAGAAAATTGGAAGAGAGAAATAAATTTACAATAACTTAAGGCAATTCGGCGGAGAGAAGCTGGCATAAATGACTCGAAAGAAAGTGGTAATAAATTAGGTAAAAAAAAAGAGAAGTGGACTCGCGCGAGGCGCAAACTATGGAATGAAGTATCGAAATAGGCAAGAACCTTCCAGGCAAAATATTACAGAAACTATAGAAGAGTAAAGCAAATGTGAATTTAGAAGAATATCCCGAGAACTATTTCCGCGGCCGCGCGCGAAGGCGTGCCGTCCCCACGATAACGAGTCGAGTTTGATCTATTCTATCTCTAGCCTCAAACCGAACCCGTACGACGATCTCACCGGTTTCGTAGCTGTTGCGGGAGCTTCTCGAGTTGTCCTCGGCCAGAAGTCCCACTTCGCGGTTGGCAAGATGTCGGTATTCTCGCGAGACGATTTGCACGTATCGGCAGCAGTCACCACGTCCTTCCTTCTCGGGGGCCTACGACGGAGTCCCCGAGGAAGGTGACGCTCTCGCGATCGCGGGTCCTTTCCCCCCCCCCCCCCCCCCCTGTGCCTATCCGTCTTTCGCCCTCTGCTCTATTTGTCGGATTCCCTCGAATTAGGAATCCCCAGCGCGGGTCTTTGAATCGGCGCGTTCGAGATCTTGTGAACGCGTGATGCCGAGTGCGCCCGTGGCGGGAGGTAAATCCACGAGAGCGGTGGTAGCGCAGCCCTGGGAGCTTCGTCCGAGCAGACGGGTGTGGAAGCAACGACGAGCCGGACGCTGTAGATTTCGGTAGCTGATGGCTCGTCGGGTCCGGGTGACAGGCTGACGGGTGGAGGTCCCGTGGTCGGTAACGTCGCGCGCTACTTTGGTAGCGATGCGACTGAACGGCGAGAGGCCTAGCGAGGCTCCAGCCTGCTGATGGCGGGGCGACTGAGACGAGGTCGGTAGCGAGGCTCCAGCCTGCTGTTTCGGGATACTGCGGCGAGATCGGTAGCGAGGCTCCAGCCTGCTGACTGTTGCTGGTGCGTCGCGATGGTCCTGCGGCGGTTGCAACCGCCGTACGCTCGGGAGGATTTCGGAAATAAAAAATGCTAGAATTAGTCGTGGGAACGGTTTATTCGCGTTTGGCCCTGTCTGATCGCCTGGAAGGGACTCCTCCCGGGAGAAAGGGTGCCGTGCTCCGTGCCGATACGAGCGAGAGCTGGAGATCGAGCTCTCTTTGTGACGGGAGCAGAAAAGCCCCGTCACAATATATATACATATATATATATATATATATATATATATATATATATATATATTGTGACGACATATATATATATATATATATATATATATATATATATTGTGACGGGGCTTTTCTGCTCCCGTCACAAAGAGAGCTCGATCTCCAGCTCTCGCTCGTATCGGCACGGAGCACGGCATCCTTTCTCCCGGGAGGAGTCCCTTCCAGGCGATCAGACAGGGCCAAACGCGAATAAACCGTTCCCACGACTAATTTTAGCATTCTTTTATTTCCGAAATCCTCCCGAGCGTACGGCGGTTGCAACCGCCGCAAGAACATCTCGACGCACCAGCAACAGTCAGCAGGCTGGAGCCTCGCTACCGACCTCGTCGCCGTCGCCCACGCAATCAGCAGGCTGGAGCCTCGCTAGGCCTCTCGCCGATCTCGTCGCATCGCTACCGAAGTAGCGCGCGACGTTACCGACAACGGGACCTCCACCCGTCAGCCTGTCACCCGAACTCGACGAGCCATCAGCTACCGAAATCTACAGCGTCCGGCTCGTCGTTGCTTCAACGCCCGTCTGCCTGGACGAAGCTCCCATGGCTGCGCTACCACCGCTCTCGTGGACTTACCTCCCGCCACGGGCGCACTCGGCATCGCGCGTTTACAAGATCTCGAACGCGCCGATTCAAAGACCCGCGCAGGAGATTCCTAATTCGAGGAAATCCGACAAATAGAGCAGAGGGCGAACGACAGATAGGCACAGGGTGGGGGGAAAAAGGACCCGCGATCGCGAGAGCGTCACCTCCCTCGGGGACTCCGTCGTAGGCCCCCGAGAAGGAAGGACGTGGTGACTGCTGCCGATACGTGCATATCGTCTCGCGAGAATACCGACATCTTACCAATCGCGAAGTGGGACTTCTGGCCGAGGACAACTCGAGAAGCTCCCGCAACAGCTACGAAACCGGTGAGATCGTCGTACGGGTTCGGTTTGAGGCTAGAGACAGAATAGATCAAGCTCGATTCGTTATCGTGGGGACGGCACGCTTTCGCGCGCGGCCGCGGAATTAGTTCTCGGGAGAATCCTATAAATTCACGTTTGCTTTACTTTTTCTATAGTTTCCGTTTAATATTTTGCCTGGAAGGTTCTTGCCTATTTTAATATTCCATTCCATAGTTTGCGCCTCGCGCGAGTCCACTTTTTCACCTAATTTATTACAAGCTTCCTTCGAGTCATTTATATCAGTCTCTTTCTGCCGAATCATTGTAACTTATTTCTTTCTTCTGATTTTCTTGGAATATTCCGCGTAACCCCGCTGCGATCGGGCGATTCTAGATTTGTTGCGAAAGGTACCGTGGCTGCGATCCACGCGTGTAGGACGAACGCGAGAGTGTAGACCTCGAACATTGCCTGTTACAGCTCTAGTACTACCGACTTCGTGTTATCGAATTATTTTGTTCTTGAATTGTCTTGTTAAGCGTGTGGAGATAGCTCAAGGGAACGAGCGTGCACGCTAGTCGCTTCTCGACCACGCTCCCGATATTCGCTACAATAAAATATCTTTGTGATTTCCCATAATTTCGTCTCGATCTCTGTTTCCTCCTCGCGGAGGTGACCGAACCACCCCCTCTACCAGTTCCCAAGGCTGAGCGACACCGGGTCGCTCTCGTCTCTCGGTCGGCTCTTAAAATTAAAATTTTGTCGCGAGAGCTTTCGCTCTCGCGGCTGGCGCCCTTAAGGCCGAGTGAGACGGGTTTTGTAGCCGTCTCGATTGGGGAAACCTTAGGTGTTGGGAAAAACGGTTACAATATATATATATATATATATATATATATATATATATATATATATATTGTGACGTGGTACGTCACAGCTTTCCCACCTAGCCTGGCTCGAGGTCCCGCCACTCACCTAGGGAATAAATTAGCATTAGAACCAATAATTTAAGCAACGATTGTCAGTACTTTTAATTCCCTTCCCCGACCTACCCTCGGTCCTTGCTCGGTGAGTGACTTCCCACCAGCCAGATTGACCCAACTGAAGACCGCCAAAACCCGAACGGCCCTGGAGAACATGAAACTGTCCAATAAATTATAACCTGGTATAGCCCCCTGGCACTAACCTCCAAAACTGCCAGACACTCCGGGCGCACCGCAAAAACACCGTCGTCTCGTCTCGAGGAAGCCACTCCGAGGAGATTCCACCCTCCTGACACACCACGGACAGCCCGAAACCCGACGACACACTCTCGGCTCGGAATACCGAGTGTAAACCGACGAGTTGTGTCGTGCGGGCAAACACCAGAATACAGCACCCGAACTGTCAGTTGCGATATTTCACCAGCGCGCCGCAAGGAATCAGCACCTCTCGACGTCGAGAATTGTTCGGCAATCGATAAGCCAATCGATGCCGAGAATGCGCGCGCCGAGTGCCGCGACTGGGCTTCCGTCGCTACGGATATTCGCCACGGCCCGCGACCAATCCCGACGCCCACCACCAGCTAGTCCCGAAATGGGCCAATCAGATTCGCGACACCTGTCGCTCCAGTACAAGACCGACCCTAAGGACGAAGAAGAAGCCGGAAACGGCAAGGCCATCGTTACTTCGAGCCACGGCCTCGTGCGAGATAGAGTGTGTGACAGGCGTGCGTAATTAGAGCGATAATAACGATAATAAGACGACTCGGCAATCCCCAGGAAAAAGACTCCATCCCCGGAGAGCGTAATCGACTAAGGCGAGACAAAAGGACACGATTTGAACGGACACGGCACAATATAACGACCAGGCCGTCCGAAGGACATCGACTATTCAGAGATTATACCGACCAGGCCGCCCAAGGAATTAGCGATTGCCGAGGATATTTGTTGGTTACGAGAGAAGCGTGTTTGGTTGAGTGAGTAGCCGTTAAGCTTTCTTCCCCCCCCCGTACCCCCCCCCCCCTCAATTCGACCCTCCCCCCGTTTCCTGAAATCCTCATGCCATCTGTAGTAGATTTAAGTGATTTTCCTGTGATTTTTCTTGCTATTATTGTTTGCTCTGACTTTTCTTACTATTCTTTATTTTTTATATTTTCGATCGATCATCTTTGTTTCTCTGTACCACCTTCGACCGCCGAACACCGGCTGCCACGTGCACCTGCCATTAGAATACAACTTCGTGCGCGTGAGTGGCGGTAATTCCGCGGGTAAACCCCGTCGTTTTGCGAGCGCCCCCATTACATTTACCCTGTCCCTGCGACCCGCTTACGGGAATTTTCATCGACTTTTATTTGTGCCGAGGTTATAGAATTAAGAGCCGCTAGAACAGTATCCCAGGCCTTGAGAAGTCTCATCCCTCTTCCCCCCCCCCCCCCGTCCCCGGCTAGCCGTGTATCGCGAAACAGATCTTTCAATTTACTCGTTTTTCGTCTTTTCCTTTACTCCGAGTTCCAAGTTTCGGTGCTACACCGTGAAAGTAGCGGGCGTCCAGGCAAACCTGAGATTTGTGAAATCATTTCGTACAGATTCCTGTTTTTTACCGGCAAGCCCTTTCCCCTGTAACCGACCCCCACCCCGCCCGCCGTAAATTTTTCCCCGGTTTCCCCTTCATTGCGATAGTCCCCTTTTTGCGTATTCGTGCCGTCGTACCCGTAACGGCGTCGGTCAGAATAATCGGTTAAGCGATTTTAATATTATTTCTCTTTTTTTCCCCTTTTTTTGGTTCTTGTTAGGATTCGACGTACCGGTAACGGCGTCGAAAGAAACGGTACGACTAGTTCCTCTTGTTTTTCTTTTTTTTTTTTTTTTGGTATTAGGCTTCGACGTACAAGTAACGGCGTCGAAGCGATTATTATTCCCGATCGCTTTTATTGTGTAATATTCTTTTTCGGCGTACCAGTACCGGCGCCGAAACGAATAGTTTTCTTTCATATCAGGCTCGACGTACCAGTAACGGCGTCGAGGTGAATCGTATTATTTTCTGTTACCCATAGTTCTTTTTTTTATTACCCCCAATTCAATTCTGCATTGTTCGGTTCGACGCTTCAACGTACCCGTAACGGCGTTGAAGCGGGATTCATGATCATTGTTGCTGGTTTCGTCCTCAACGTACCAGTACCGGCGTTAAAGCGAAAAGTTATTATTTTTGTTATTACTGTTTTCACATTATTTTATTTATCATTCTCTCCTTGTTAATCATTCTGAGATATTAAAAGGTACTCTCCCGATTATTTTTCTACACAAAACATGCACATATTATTTTCTCCCCTACCTGTCCCCGCCCGCCCCGACTTCGCGAGAAGAGACGTCACCTGGCCCGCCAAAAAAGGGAAGTATTAACTAGAATAATCATATATATATATATATATATATATATATATATATATATATATTGTAACGGGACGAGCCTGGGGCCCCCCGCTTTCGGTAGCAGGAAAAAGGGAGAAAGATGGGCGACCCCACCTTACATCTTCAGGGGGCCCACTATGTCCAAATTAGACTCCCTCTACGCAAATCTACCTATCGCAAGAGGAAAAAGTCCCACTACGGAGCACCGGGAAGAACGGAGACAATAAAAGCAGCGGGAGCGCACAACTCACTCTCATTTGTCCCGTGGACATCATTTACCCATAACGTCTCTACGCTCGAGCCTGAGGTCAGCTCCGTTGTTAATTTTAAGGTTATTTTTAAGGTCGTAAGTCCGATCAACATTAGGACGGGCCCGTAGTGTGTGAAGCTGCTACATTGCGTAGTTAGTAACACTCATTACGGAACGTAATTACAAGATCGAAATAATTGAAAACCTCGGTGTGAACAATAGTGACAGCTTGCGAGGTAAAATAACGCAAAGCCCGACGCGATTTGTTAAACACCAAAGGATATCGCTAAATAGCTTAATCGCCCATACTTCTCTTATTTTGATTCTTCGAAGATAATTACGAATTCATCTGGCACTTGAGACGTTCGTTGTGAGCTACGGCGACAACTTGCGAGGTTAAATAATGAGTAAAGACCGAGGTGACGAAGTTAAACATCCAGGGTTATCGCGTAGCGCGGTTAGGCGCGTTAGTCTTATTTACCAGAAACTCGTATCGATGTAACGGCCCGTGTCGTACGAAATCGACGGATTTAGGATAAAAGGACCGAGCTGTCATCAAGGAATATGCTGCACCTGAAAATAAAAGAAATCAATTAATGATAGGAGAAATCTAAAGATTTAAATGAGAAACCGCGAACTTACCAAGTATCAGTATTTTGGAGGGAATCCGGAAGAAACCCGGCCCACCTGAAAAGAAAAAAAAATGATTAATGATTAAATATTTAACACACGGAAGTACTTACCTGTGTCGAAATCCGAGAATTGGCATTACCTGAAAGTAGATATGAGAATAGAAATACATAAGGAGGGTTCAGTAAATTAAAAACTTACCAGCAAACGATCCAATGGAAAAGGCGTGATTGTCACTTATTCCGGAAGCAGGGACAGGAAAGATATTGAATAAATTATAAGAATTAAACAAAGGCCGATTAAATTAAAAGGCATCTAGCACATAAGTAATAGTTAAGTCGTTTAATTAAAAAATACGGTGTACCGAAAGTTCGGGGACGAAGGATAAGATACAACAATAATAATTGTTGATTAATTGTTTAATTACAGAGTTTTGGGGTATTTCTGATCAAATCGAGACAAAAATTGACGTGTAAGCATTATCGGGATCAACAAAAGGAAATATTAAGATAAATCATTGATATTATTGTTTATAAAAGAGTCCCTATAGTTGTGCTCGGAACAAGGTGAAATTGAAAATGCGAGTCTTATCGGGATCAAGAAGAAGGAATATAAATATTAATTGTTAATAACATTGTTTATAACAAAGTTTGTTTATTTATAACCGAATTGACGTACGAGCATTATCGGGATGAGAGAAAAAGGGTATCATTGAAAATTGTTGCTAAAATTATTTATAACAAAGTTCTTTTATTTACAACATTTTCGAGGAGAAATTTTAAAAATATCATGGACCGATTTTTGGGATAGCGTGCCTAAAAGATAGAAAAAATCGGGCATTGTTTAAACAAATAAGAGATCGAAGGGAGGGGATTCCCGGCTGGGCTATATATTGCGCCCGTACCGCAACGCGAGATCACTCGCTTGCAGCGTACAGTCGCGCACATTGCTGCCCGACGCAGCGGTACTCAACCGTAACCAGTATACGCGTCGAAGCTTTGAAATCCGCGTCGGTAATATTCGGAAGTACAACAAGTTTGACGATCCGTATCGTGCCACGAGAGTGCACGAAGAAATTAATTCATTACCATGAATTACTTATAATTAGTAACAATTAAATAAAACCAAGCGTCGTTAATGTTAACGCATTCATCGTTGTATGTCAACGGAATATCTCCTAGTGAAAGGAACCACGTGTGTTTTGAATAAATAAACATTATTCGAAAAAAATTACATCTTGGTGTTTAGTGGGTTAAAACACCTGGCGACCGGACTGTTCGAGGCCTAAGGGCACACGGCAACAAGATCATCTCTACAAGGACCTGCAAAGTAATTGGAAAGAGAGGCAGTAGATAAGCAGTGCCGGTTCTGGATCCATTGGTTTGTGTGTCACACGTACACGGGCTGCCGGAGCGGGGTGAAGCGGGTCACACGGATGTACACACGCGCGCGTCGAATGTTCCAGAAGGTTCTGGATCTCTCTCTCTCTCCCTCCTCCTCTCTCTCGCGCTCACTCCCTCTCTCTCTCTCTCTCTCCTCTCTCAAAGGTATCACACATCTATTAGGCTCGACGATGACAGATCCGAGGGGGTGTGAGGGGACAGTGACGATCCGTTCAGAGAAATCTGCGCAGCGGTATCGAATGAATGGAAAAATAATGCCCCCGGTAATTTTCCGGGAGGGCAAAGCGATAGAATTACATAGGAGAGAAAGTGACAGGGAACATCTTACTCTCTCAAGAGCACCACACATTTGTCCGATGAATCCGAGAGGACAGGCGGATGCGGCGAGTGACGATCCGTTCGGTGAAAAACAATGCCTAGAGAGAATTTTCCGGGGGAGGGGGCTACAGAGGATAGCGAGAGAGACGGAGAATATCTTGCATTATAAATCGGTGTGCGAAAAGTCTGCGGAATCATTCCTCCGAAAAATCTCCGCTCAATCACATTAGACGAGACTCATCAAGCGCAAAAAAAGGACAAGATCTGACCGACGGAATCCGAACAAACCCTCTGATGTACGTATGGAAAAAACGTCGTTAACAAAAAAGAAAAGCCTATTTAAAAAACTAATAAAAATTGATATCTTACCAATTTTTTTAAGAATCTGATATAAGAATATCGTATCATGGATCTATCGAAGCTTAATGAAGTGAGCCGATTGGAAAAATTCCGACCCACCAAAAGACTTTCTGATTTCGAAATGGATAAGCCATACGAGATTACCAATCTAAGATTCGTCAATACGAAATATGGACGACAAGTGGTTGCTGATCTCGAGAAAAGCTTCAGCGTTTTCCTACCATCGCGAACGAACCACCTTCTGGATGATGATGCTGAATTGTTCGGGAAGATGATGCTCCGCACTCGTAACCATGGTCTGGCATTGCGATACCTTGGTGGCAAATATAACCGCATTGAATTTATTGAGCTGTAAAACGCGCAGGTGCTTATTCGATATCTAAAGAATACGATATAATTAACAAAAAACGTTCTTAATTTTTTTATTCAAATATCAAAATATAATGTTTGCTGAGACGTAAGAGTTCAATAAAAGAATTTAATAATTGTGGAATAGAGTGTGTAAGGAATGTTTTTAATTTCCTCGGTCCTACTCCTCCTCATAAAAAAAATCACTACAACTATGAATGTAATAAGAATGTAATAATAACCATTCATCGTCATTGCAAACAGATACGGGCGTGAAAGTGAAGCGTTATCCGTAAAAACTTCTTACAGTTTAAAAAATAATAATAAAAACTGCTTTTCTAGCCGTTTACTCTCGTAAACGGCTGAAAACAGTTTTTACACCTTACGGAAATATATTTTTCCGTCGACAAGGTGAGCTTCACCGAGAATATCCCCAATACAGATGACGGATCGAAAACCTGTTCTTACGTCGATTCTCCGCAACATATTATCTAAAATTTGCAGCACCTTGTTGACCGTGTTGTATAGCACCCACTCCACCGGCACCAAGATTCCCTCGAAGGCTTCAGCGTACTGAGCCTCTGATAAAAAAAAATTTTAACATTAATTTTTTAATATTAAGTAATAATTTTTTTCTTTTTTTATTTTTTAATTTCTTTTCACATGTAAATATAAATACAAAATGGAGACTTACCGCCATTCTGGTGCTGTTGCTGCTGTGGTTGAGGTGGAGTTTGCTACTCCTGCTGCTGCTGCTGCTGCTGCTCTTCTCGCCGTTGCCGTTGCCGTTGCTGCTGTTCCTGTTGCTGCTGTTCCTGCCGCTGCTGCGCTTGCTGCTGTTGCGCTTACTGTCGCAGTTGCTGTTGCAGTTGATGCTCCTGGTCCTGCTCCTGCTGTTGTCGTTGCTGCTGCTGTTCCTGCGGCAGCTGCTGCACTTGCTGCCGCAGTTGCTGCAGCATTTGCTGCTCTTGTTGTTGTAGTCGTTGTTGTAGTCGTTGTTGTTGCTGTTGTCGTCGCTGATGTTGACCCTGCAATGCGTTAGCGTACGGAGTTCCTAAAAAATAAAATTTAAAGTAATGCAAGGTTAAAACAAATTTCTACAATCTTAAAAATATATTTCAAACGTAAGAAAAGACTTACCGAGATGACGATAGTGCGATTGCGGCGGTGGAATATAAATCTCCACCGGACGCTGAGGTGCAAAATATTGTTGTTGTTGTCGCTGCTGCAGCATTGCACGTCGCAGATCTATAGGTTGCGATTGCAGACCATATCGTTGCTGGTCCGGTAGATGTATAAAGGGTAGCGCCCGGTCACGTATTCGTGCAACCGCTTCCTGCTGCTGCATTACGAACTGCCGCCTCTGCTCGGGTTGGCGCTGCCACGATTGCTCGTCGACGAAGCAAAGTAACTGTTCCGAAGGTGGTTGGTCAGATACCACCCTCGGATCGACTACATCCAGCGGAGGTGATTCGCACTGGGCTCGTTCCGGCTCTGGTGACCCAGGTTGAGGCGATTCAGGTTCAGGTTATGGGGGAGGCTGAGGAGGAGATTCGGGTTCAGGTGATGGAGGAGGCGGAGGAGGTGATTCTGGTTCGGGTGATTCAGGTGATTCGAGCGATTCGGGCAATTCGGGTTGTTCGTTGGGAACCTCAGGTTCTTCAAGGTCCAGTGAAGGTTGACCGATCGGCAGGTGTTTTTGAGGTGTCATTTTTTTTTCACTCAGTTTTTTTTCCCACTAAAACTGTAAAACACGCTCACAACACACGCACACTGTAGTTTACATTTACGCAGCAGAACGAACTTATCGACAACTTCTATATCGTTCACGACACACCACACTTCGAATGTCTAAGACGATTGAATGAGGAGCAGATCTGCACCGCAAGACGACTCGATCGACAATGGTTTATGCTCGCTAGACCCTTTAATCCGCGCATACGTTTATGATTATCAAATTATAAAACATCAAAAAAGAACGTACCATTCCGATTCACGTACGATGAAACGGTATGTATAGGTATCGCTCGTTGCGTAGACCTGTAGCTTGATACCCTTCATTAAGAGTACACCGCGACTGAAAACATAATAACGCTTTCGGCAGTGAGAACTTAAGAACTAATGTTTCTCTTCTCTCATCTGAAAACCGCTTGTATCCTAGCGGTATGTTTACGTGACATAAAACACGACTCTCACGCAGCGTCGTTGCATGTCACTTCACACTCTTTCATCGAGTACGCAGCAGCCGGCTGCTGCTTACCAGCATCGTGTTTAGAGACGATGCGATTACCGATGGGGTGAAATGAAGATCTATTTTGAACTGAAATAAATATCGCGCTGTATTGCATACGTGTCGAGGATAAACAAAGACTTCCGTGACTCCTCTCAACAGCTACATAGAGGAGGATGGATAGAGAATAAATTCGTCATTAGCGACCAGCCATACGTGCCAGCTGTCCAGCTCGCTGCCGGCACGCTATTCCCACGCTCATGATTTTATACACATGATGAGTGAGACAAGAGATAGTAAAGAACAGTATATATTTATTTCGAAAGTGAACAAAATTATAGAAAAATTATAATTTTTTTGTCTTTATGAACACATTTTCAATCTCTTTCATGAGGGTTGAGTATCGCGAAGAAACTAGTAGAATTTCTCGATTTACAATACTATTACGTTATATTCCTGCGCATCAACAGCTCAGTAAAGTCAGTCCTGAGAACGTTGTCAAGGCCAGTTAGAGAAAGATAGGAAATCTTCCATATATATATTAGTGTGCTAACCATTGGGAGCATCATTCGCTGTTATACTTGGGAGGCAATGATTACTTGTCATACACACACTGTCTTTATACATTATAATGGATTCTAAACAGTGTAAAAAAATAATTCATCTTGTGGAAGACGCATATAATATTCTAAAACAGAAATCAACAAGCATCGAAATTCAAAGGTGGATTAAACTCACCAATCAGAATATAGTCGATAGGTGAGAAGACTAAATTTCTAACAACCATTGGAATACTGAGGTCTCTGGCGAAAAAAATCAAAGATTTACAACAGTACGGTGGTGTTGCAAAAAAACGTAGTGACAGAGTGCAATGGGTAAATTCGGATACTGCATTTGCCTCAAGAATCCGAACTGGAGTGATAGTTAATCTTCGACACAAAAACCTCGAACAGTTTCTAAATGATTCGAAGAAACTGACAATTATCAGGTTGAAGAATATTTTGCGAACGGAGACCGGTTTAAAAGTAAACCTAGTTCTGGCTTGCAAATTTACTATTACGAGAAATGATGCAGTTGTCGAGGGTATGAAATTTTTCAACACGAAGAACGCTGTGATTTTTCCATCGACGGATTTCAACGAATGGTTCAGTAAAAATGTACGGAGTGATCTGTTGACCAAAGTTGAAGACTTTCAACAGAAGGAATCCGGCTGGTCAATGACTGAAATCATTAATTTGACGGTGAACATCAATCGGTATGTGCCACTACGAGGAGGTGTATCAACGTACATCGAGATGCCGAAGCATATACAAGTGAAGAAAGTGGTCGTAAACATAGAAAACAACAATCCATACTGTTTTCCATGGTCTGTCACAGCAGCTCTTCATCCCGCCAAAGATATGCCAAATCGTACACGTTCATATCCAGACTTTCGTTCTGTGCTTCAGTGCGAGGGGATCGATTTTCCAATGAGTTTCAGTGATATTCCACAGTTTGAAAACCTGAATAATTTGGCAATTAATGTTTACGGTAGTGAGGGTCAGCGTTGTGAGATAGTCCCTATGTACATAAGTGAAAAAAAATCTAACAGGCCCACGATTCATATTCTCGCGTTAGAAACGAACATCGATTTCCATGAAAAAAGCGAGCATACTCCAGTGTATCACATTGCGTGGATAAAAAATTTGTCTGGATTAATAGGATCGCAAATCAGCAAACATGATCATGCTACCTGGATTTGTGACCGGTGTTTGTGTCATTTTAAAACGGAAACTTTGTTGCTTAAACATAGAATCGATTGTGTAACGATGAACAATTACAAAGTATTTTTGCCAACCGACAAGGACAAGATTTTGAAATTTAAAAACTATAAATATAAAGAAACCGTTCCATTCGCTATTTATGCCGACTTCGAGTGTCTCTTGGAACCAGTCAATGGAGAGCATAAAAATACAACCGTCTATCAAAAGCATGTCCCTTATAGTGTCGCGTATTATCTAAGATGTACCTTCGATGACTCATTGTCGACTTACAAAATGTATCGCGATACCGATTGTGTAAAATGGTTTGTCAATGAATTGAAGATACTGGGTAAATCATTGAATATCATCTTAACGTCAACCGTACCGATGATAACACTGAATAAGCAGCAACTATATGACTTCGATTCTGCAGAAGTTTGCCACATCTGTGAAAAACAATTTCAATCCGGATACGTCAAACATCGCGATCACTGCCACCTTACCGGCAAGTATCGTGGTGCTGCACATGGAGGGTGTAATTTGAATTACCAGAATTCACGTACAATCCCCGTATTTTTCATAACTTATCAGGATATGACTCACACTTTTTGATCGAGGAATTGGCTAGCTTCGATGGTGAAATAAGTCTTCTACGGATAAACAAGGAAAAATATATATCTTTCACAAAGAGTATCGATGGTACAATCGTGAAATTTAGATTCATTGACTCTTATCGCTTTATGCTAAGCAGTATTGAAAAACTTGCCTCTTATCTCAAAAACGATGAAAAAAAAATTACATGAAGCTACTGTAATAGCATAGAGGAATTCAAATTATTAACGAGAAAAGGTGTTTTCCCATACGATTATGTTGACAGTTGGGAAAAACTCAACGAGACTAAATTGCCCACGAGAGAACAATTTCATTCTCAATTGCATGACAAAGATATTTCGGAGTCTGAATATTCGCACGCGTGTAACGTGTGGCAAGCTTTCCACATTAGAACTCTCGGTGAATATTCCTATTTGTATTTAAAAACGGATGTTCTGATCTATATCATTCAGAAGCTTGAGCTTCTGAATGATATAGATATGGTCATGTTTGCAGAAAGAGGTATTCGTGGCGGTCTCGCTCAATGCTCTAACAGATACGCGAAAGCGAATAATCGCTACATGGGGGTAGATTATAACCCGAGCGAAGATGAAACGTACCTTATGTACTGTGATGTAAATAATCTATATGGTGCAGCTATGAGTCAGTGTTTACCCACCGGCTCCTTCGAATGGGAGCAAAATTTTGAAGAGTTAGATATTTGCAAGATTCCCGATGATGCTCCTACAGGGTATATGCTTGAAGTTGATCTTGAATATCCGAAGGAACTTCACGAGCTTCACAAAGATCTACCATTGTGCCCAGAGCCTTTTGTACCTCCACTGTCAGGTCATAAGTCAAAATTAATGACAACGTTGTTCGCAAAAGAGAGATACATAATTCACTATCGAAACTTGAAACAGTATTTGGCTTTGGGTCTAAAATTGAGAAAAACTCATCGAGTATTAAAATTCAAACAATCTGCATGGATAAAAATATACATTGATTTGAATACTGAACTCCGAAAACAATCAACCAATGACTTTGAGAAAAGCTTCTACAAGCTAATGAATAACGCAGTTTTTGGTAAAATGATGGAAAATGTTAGAAATTATCGAGATGTTAAGCTTATTAAAAAGTGTGATGGGCAATATGGAGCTCGTGCGCTTATCGCCAAACCAAATTTCCATAGCTGCACCATATTCAGCGAGAATATGGTCATAGTCGAAATGACTCGTCTGAAAGTTAAGTTTAATAAACCTATATACGTAGGCTCCTGTATTCTCGATATATCAAAGATATATATTTATGATTTTCATTATAATTATATTGAGAAGACATTCAATGACAGAGTGAATTTGATGTACACAGACACAGACAGCTTGCTCTATCACATTACTGTTCCTGACATATACGAGATTATGAAACGTGATATAGATAAATTCGATACCTCTGATTACACTCACGACAACGTCTATGGTATGCCTCTGGCTAACAAGAAGATCCTAGGCTTAATGAAGGATGAGAACAATGGTCAAATTATGGAGCAATTTGTCGGTCTGAGAGCAAAGTTGTACTGTTATAAAATGCACGGTAGTACTGTTAAAAAGCGAGCAAAAGGAGTTTAGTCGTCGACATAGAAAACAATAACATTTGATGATTATAAACGATGCTTGTTGCATCATAAAAATTTGGTGAAAAATCAAAATTTAATTCGAAGCAGAATGCCCAAAGTTGAATCTATCAAACAGAAAAAATAGCATTAAGCTGGAATGATGACAAAAGAATTCTTTGTACTAATGTGATCGATACTGTTCCATGGGGTTTTACTGTATAATACATGTATATAATAATGTGAAAAATGTAAATACAACTTTTTAATTTTTTTATTCAATCACATAACATTTTGTTAATAGAGACATCAACATATCATCAGACTTGTTGGAGGAATGCCTGGTTACAGTGGGCGCAAGTTTGCGATTCTAAAAACTGTCGAAAATTCGTGGAATATGAAGACAGGGACGATGAGTAGTTTCAGCACGACAGTTATTTCTTCAACACACATTTTCGCGGTTCTCAAGAGCAGTGGGTTGCAACTCGTACTATTGGCATTAAAACCGGAGTATTAGAGAAATGGATAAACAAAAGAGAACTCGGACTTGTTACTCTACGCAGTGGTACACAAAAAATAGCGAAAACCCGAATTAACCAATATCCATGGTACTGGCCCATCGCTTCGGATATAGCCATTTCTACGTATGCGAGTGTGCAAAAAATGATATGTCCATGTTTGATAAGAAACGGTTGGGTTTCTTGTAAACAGCAATGTGCATATAAAAAACACGTTTTTTCTAAAATCTATAATTGATAGCTGTGAGTACGTCATAAAATAAATCTTATAAACAAAAAAAAACAAAAAAACGACTGCCAACCTTATTTCATCAACGATAAAGCGAACGTACAACGTTGAATTAAGTCACGGATTTTATGTATACAAGCGAGAGTGCCCGCTCGAGGATTCGAGTGTACAGCACCACGGAAGCTGGTTACCAGATTCGTGTTTACTACGCTACTCACGATAGTACGCGCGGTCTCCACAGAGTAGATGGTGCGCGTGAATGATCGCTCGAGACTCATGTTTACTATACGCTATTGTACGACTGAACATAGCGTGATCTATAGAGTAAGGTTCTATACGTATGAATGGGGTCCGTGTTACGGTAAAGAAACACAAACAGATCAGAAACATTTTTTAAAATTAATTTTATTATTATCATTATTACAAAAAAAAACTGTAAGCATAAGACAGCCATATTACAACGAACGGTCACAAGGTTGGAGTTCCCAATTTCTCAACAATTTTACATTTTCCGCAGCACAATTTATTTTCGAGTGATGATGCGGATATGCCATGGTGGTTGACCCTTGACGTAGATGTTGCAGTGATGGGCAATCGAGATCTTCGAGGTTAACAATACGTGTTGACTCTCCGATGAAACCTGCCAACCATTTTTCTCTTTTCCAAGCCTTTCACGTATATCGTACGAGCGTGCAAGATAATGTTGCTGATAATTTCTTTTGCAGCTTCATACGGCATATCACCTGAGTCCCAGTGTAGTCCATGGAAATTACGTGTGAGCCATGCATTTATACACCTGTACTTCACAGGTAGACTGCTCCAAGTACAAGGAGGTTGAAATATGAATGCCAATGGTGGTATTACTTTGTCATGAACAGGAATCACTGCAAATTCTTTCAAGACAAACTCGTTGATAGGTCTCTTGAAACCTTGAAGATCAACCACACACTCCATTTCAAATTATTATATCAAGATACACGAGTTTTACGTACAAAGCTTCTTGAAAAGAACCTCGGAAGACTGTCTCGAGACTGAACTAAGTTTCTTTGCCTCTGAGATTTTATATAAATTTTTTAACCCCTCCACTGATGGGGTTATGCTCGACTATACGATCATGCAAAATCAAGCAATGAGCTGAAGTTAGAGGGGGAAACGGAAGATTAGACTCGAACTCCAAGCGTATATCGACTGGTCCCGATTTCAAGAACTTATTTTGTTTTGAACAATCGATGACAATAAGTGGTGCGTCTTTAATGAAGTTCACTTTGCTCAACAGCGGTTTGGGCTCTTTGCCATAATATGAAGCTTGAAAATTTGTATACATATCGTACAGTAGAGCATATTGATTATTTATAATATCGAGATTCAAATTTCCATACGGGTAACATTGAGAGTTCAAAAAGAGCTTGATATCTCGAATGTTGCAGTAATCGAAACGACTCGCATTTTTATTTGCATTATTTTTTCGAGCTGTCCGAAAGCCTACGACAACATATCGAGGTTTTTCGAGTTGGGTCGAGGTTTTGATGACCCACACATGTTTTTGAGTAGCCGGAAGCAATGGATATTCGTACAATTCCCATGTGCGAAAACTCATGGTAATTGATGGATCTTTTGCAATAAAATTGAGCAACTGAATTTTTCGTTGATCCGAAACCTTGATATATGGCACCATCCATGCAATCTTCAGCAGTGAAATCTTGAATTGTTCTGCAGCAGCATTATTTACCGCTGGTGTTTGCACAATAGCATTCATATCGGTATTCGTTCTCGTGAGAATCAACTCATGTTTAGCGTTAACAATGATTCGATGTTAATCCTCTGCGAAACCCAGTATGAGATTAAGTGGTATTGATAGATCGAAATAACCGTTCTCATTAGTTAATTTTGCATTGTTATCATCATCGATGAACCAGCCAGCGTTTTCCATCAAAGATACTTATCCGGGACTGTGAGATAGATAATTTTTCATGAGCGTTGTGAGACCGAAATCTTGACATCGATCAATCTCGATGGTGTTCAGCTCATAACGAATCTCCTCGAACAAGTGACAGATGGCGTTGTTAACCAATTTTGTATTTTGAACTGCAGTTCCATCAACTTTTGTCAATTTTCCATGCACGTGTAGTGAGCTTTTGCAAAGCAACAAACATAAGTCCTGATGCTGAACGGCAATTCGAATTTCATCGTTGTTGCTGAAAGCTGTCGAGGCAAATGGTTGGTGTGCGTGAGTCTCCCAATGCGAGATAGACTCATCGAACACAATAGGTTGTTGTATGTTTAGAATTTTTTCCATGGTACGAAGCATGAGATGCAACAGATGGGAATTTTTATTTTTGTTTTCTCCTGCGGCTTGGTGCAACCTTGAGACCCAGACTCTTCAAGAACTGAACGTTTTGGCGTGTTAGCTTCGTGAGAGGTGCTCGACGACTGATTGTGTTTCGGCATGTTGAATTACTCTTATAGCTTCGTCCGACTTTGGTTTCAAACACGATACCCATATTACGAGGGTTGCACATGCAATCTTATTATTATTATTTCTCCTCGAAAATTCACCAATTCTCCGTCTTGATCCACGAGATTCAATCGGAGATAATCTATCGACTGTGCAACGATCGGAAGGTAAATGACATGCGATGGCACCTCGATGATCTTATATCCCGGTGGAACGATGGGGAAAAATTCGTGGATCGTGTGCACCCGTTGCTCATTTATGTAAGCACCCGCTATAATGTTACACTCGACTCGAAGAGAGTTCACTTTGAGAATGGTTACAGGCAAATCGGACATGTGCAGGACATTAACTTCTAAACGGTGTGGTGCGAAACCTAGCAATCGACCAATGCTGTCATTAGGTAGAAAATTCATTTCTTGATCACACTTGATCTCGCTGCATAGAGTATTGTTGTTCGGTTTCAAATTAATGGAGATATTCTTGTGTGACAGTGCTCGTTGCAAGTAACGCTCGATATCTTCAATTTCGTAACTTCCAGTAGGTATAGTGACTACTTTCAGTCCAACATAGAACTTGTTATTTCGCTCATCAATGTTTGGAATCGAATTGGAAGTGATAAATTCAATGAGTCCAAGAGTGTAATTTTTTATTGATGATAGTTCAATAGGGGGGAAATAGTGAGCCTCCAGAATGGAGTTCATTCGGGATACAGTCAGCGTGAAAGAATCACCCATGGCGGTTGATATTTAACTGAGGCTTCACAACGTGATGGTACACTTTTTATAGATATCCCTTGAGGAATTTGAGACACAAGTGACCACATACAACCGTATTGTAATTTTGATAATTTTCATGATTATATTGTACAGTGCTACCAGCACCGAAATATTCCATCAGATCTTGCGGTGGTTGGAGATTGCCAAAACTGTCGAAGTATAAAACATCATCATTTTTTTTCTTGTATGCAACCCAGTGAGTACCTGGACCATTTTTATCATCAAGATTTATAATTGCCGTTTCATTCTTTCGAGGACCATTTTTAGGCAATCCATTTCTCATGTAAACTCCGCGAAAGTATGGAATCTTCATGGATTTAGCATACGTTATTAGATCGACATCGGTGAGTGCTCGGTGTGGTAGCTTTATACGTTTTTTTATGGTTTTAGATGCAAGCCCATACCTTTTTTGTAGGGTTTCAAATAAAGACCTTTACCCAAAGCGAAAGCTTCCATTGTATCATTATGACGTTTGCTTTCTGTCAATTGACGCTTAGCAGCGCTCGCATCTTTCACCGCTTTTGCTATACCATCCGCGCCACCGGCTAGAGCTCCGGTGGCACTCAAACCTGCAAAAATTGGTATGAGAAAGGGCAAGAAACCTCCAATTTTCTTCGATACAGGATTCGAGGTGACGTAACTTTGCCCTTTCCACCTGCCTTTCTCACCGCATCCCTCGCACCTTTGAGGGCCGACTTGATAATCTTACGGGAATCTCCGTTCGGTGTCATCGATTTTTTCGCTGCATCGATGATGGTTCTCAGTGTTACCATTCTCAGCTTTTTCTTCATCCCCATACCAAATTTTCGTTTAGCCCTCATTATATTAGCCACATTCCAGACAGCGGCTTTTTCTCCTAGGCTAGCGTCTACAGTGTGAACGCGCTTCCAAGCTTGTTCAGTGAGCACTTTATCAGCGATTTTTCTCGCCCCCGGATTCTCTCGGGTTTTCGAATATCGTGCTCCTTGCAAGCGGTGTCAAGTGGATTGATGCCCGGATCGCCGCGAGCGAGACGTTTCTCTAACTTCGTGCCTAGACCGCAGTACTGATAACCCGGCAGATGTAACTCGATCGGGAGTTTATTAATGAGAGTGTTGACTAATCCCTGACCTTTTTTATTTTTCATATGTTTATGAATGATCATGTTCAAACGAAAGATAACTTTCAACTGAGGAACAATTTGCAGTGATGTTATATTTATAGGGTAGTCAACCACTTATTATGAATTTTTATTCTTATCACCCCCAGCACCGTATCGTCCCGAATTGTCTTCCTCCTCAAAAGGCTTACTTCCTTTGATCTTGCTATCGTGTCGTAATTTATCGTCAAGAGAAGGATACTGTTGACGATATCGCTGCTCTTTCGCAAAATTCTGCAAATTTTGAGAGAATGAATTAGATGAATTATCTCGCTTATCCATAATGTTGCCGAACAGTGTGCGGGCAATTATTTGCGGTCCATCCAATTGTGGAAAGACTAATACCCTTCTAGCTCTCATCACACATCCGCACGGTTTGAGATTTGAATATGTCTATGTCTACTCAAAATCACTCAATCAACCGAAGTATCAGTTTCTACGACAATTGCTCAAACCCGTACGCGGTGTGGGTTATTTCACTTTCAGTGAAAACGAAGAAGTCCTTAGACCTCAGGATGCACGTCCAAACTCGATCATGATATTCGATGATGTTGCGTGTGAGAAGCAAGACAATATTCGAGCATTGTTCTGTATGGGTAGACATCGAGACGTCGATTGTTTCTATCTCTGTCAGACGTATGCTCGCGTTCCCAAACATATTGTACGAGATAACGCAAACCTATTGATACTTTTTCGACAAGATGAGATGAATCTGAAGCATATTTATAATGACCATGTTAATCCCGATATGACAGTTTAAAGACTTGTGCTTTGCCTGTTGGAATCATGATAAATATGGTTTTGTTATGATCGACAAGGATAGTGAATTACACGAGTGTCGATATCGGAAAGGATTTGACTGTTTTATAAATTTACAATCACCAACGAAATAAGCGCAGTTGCGACGTAAACTTGAGAGAGTCAACATGCATAGCGCTAAACTCAGCAAGGAAAAGGATGCTTTGCGGAAAATCTTCAAAGACACTCAGGAAGGGTCCGCACTTCCCGAGCGTGTGGGATTTGTACCCACTAAAAACCACACACCTTTTTCCTTCTTGGTCCGTAACCACCCCGGAACCGCTTTCGCATTACTTCAGGGTGGGACCGTTTTTCGCTGAGTTCAGCGCCAGCTGTTTTTCATTGTCTTATGGCCGTTGTGCTGCCAGGTTTTCGTCGAGCTTCTTTTGGCGTAGGACCGTTTCCACGAAGGTGGCTACGTCATCCCAGTGCTTCTCGCTTCTTAGCATCACCTCGACCACGTTATCGGGGGTGAGCTGGCTTGTTTCCGATTCTAGCCGTGCTCTGAGTTCAGTGAAGCGCTCGCACTCGAAGAATGTGTGCTCTGCGTCATCTCGGTCGGTTTCGCAGTACCTACAGCTGGGGCTTTGTACTTTGCCTATTCTGTGTAGGAAGGCTTGAAAGTACCCATGCCCAGAGAGGAATTGAGTCAGGTAGTAGTCCACTTCTCCGTGTTTGCGGTCGATCCAGGCACTCAGCCGGGTAATGAGCCTCGCTGTCCATCTGCCTCTCGTGTCGTTTACCCATCGTCGCCCCCAGCACGCCATGGTGTTTCCTCTAGCCTCCGCCTTCGCCACCGTCTTCCCTACTTCGTTCGTCCTCGCGAAAATGCTTTTCTTTTCCAGTGCCAGCAGGTCTATGGGTATTATTCCTGCAATTACGACAGCGGCAGGTTCTGAGACGGTGCGATAAGAGCACGCGATCCTCAGAGCTCCCCTGTATTGTACTGCAGCTATCCTCTTCCTGTAGGTTTTCTTTTTTACGGCGTCTGCCCATATTTCACTCCCATATAAGAGAATGGACTGGGTTATCGACATCAACAGTCGGCGCTTGCTTGGTCTTGGCACGTTGACATTAGCCATGAGTCTACTTAGTGCGGCTGTCACTGCAGCGGCTTTGTCTGCGGCTTTCCTGATGTGTTCCCAAAAGGTAAGCTTCGCGTCCATCATGATGCCAAGATGTTTCACTGCCAGGCTCGTCTGGATTTCCTCCATTCCTACTCTCATCGTCACGATTATCGGGATCCGTTTCCCGGTGACCAGTAATAGCTCGGTTTTTTGCGTTGCCAGTTCTAGCCCGTGGGTGTCCATCCATCCATTGACCAGTCGCATGACTTGGTTCAATTTCCATTGGATTTTCTCCATGTTTTGCGCAGCAATTACGGCTATTATGTCGTCTGCATATCCTGACAGGTACGTGTCCTCTGGCATATTCATTCGTAGGATACCATCGTATGAGATATTCCAGAGGTCGGGCCCTAGGATGGATCCCTGGGCGGCTCCGGCCGTTATCTCCTTGCTCCTAGTGCCGCTTGTGGTCTCGTAATTCAGTATTCTGTCTCTCAGATAGCTCTTGATGATCCGCAGTAGGTATCCCGGCGTTCTAAACTTTTCCAGGGCTTCGATCATGTCATTCCACCTGACCGAATTGAAGGCGTTTTTGACATCCAACGTAGCCAGGAGAACGATCTTCCTCGAGTGGCGGTTCCCGCTCTGCACCGAGTTCACTGTGTCCACTATCTCCTGGACTGCGTGTATTGTGGAGTGCCCTTTCCTGAAGCCATGCTGCCTCGTTGATAGGTCGCCCGCCTCTTGGATGGCTGCTATCAATCGAGGTTTTAGCAGCTTCTCGAGGAGTTTTCCCGCTGTGTCCAGCATGCACAGTGGTCGGTACGCTCCTGGGGTTCTCGGATCACCTTTGCCTTTACTGATCAGTACCAGTTTTTGGACCTTCCATCTCTGCGGAAATTCACCTTCCCTGAGGCAGGCGTTATACATGTTCAGGAGCAACACCGGGCAGGAGTGGGCCACTGCTTTCAGTGCTTCTGTCGGGATCCCATCTGGTCCTGGAGCCTTCCTATTTTGCAGGTCTTTCGTCGCCGCGCAGAGCTCCTCCATGGTAAATGGTGGTACCTCTCCGGTCGTAGTCTCCGCGTTGGTGTCCTGCCTTGTCGGGTGGGTAGGGAAAAGCTTATCGACGATGTCGTCGATTACCTCGGGTTCCATTGCCTCGCTTGCTGACAGTGCGCCGAGTTTGCGCGTCACTATCTTATATCCCAGGCCCCAGGGGTCGTTGTTCACGTCCTGGCAGAGCTCTGTCCATTTCTGGGACTTGCTCCTGTAGATGGCTCTCTGTAGATCTTTCTTGTCTTGCCTGTATTGGGTATCGATGTTGGTCGTCTCCCTGTTCCCTCTTCTTTTCCTCGGTCGCGTTGCTTTCCGTCGACTCTGCAGGCATTTCCTTCGGATATCTCCTCTTTCCTCTGTCTACCAATAGACCGGGCGTCTTCTGTTATGTCTCTTCTTTCGGGGCATTGACGCATCGCATGCGCGCTGGACTAGATGCAACGTGGCTTCCACAAGCCTTTTTGATCCATTGCGGTCCTCAGCTGTGTCGTGTAGGTGGGTTAGAGCATCCCTTCCCTCCCGTATCGCCCTGTCGAATTTTTCCTCGTCTAGCCTTGCGACGTTCCACCTCGGCTGCTCGTCGCGACGCGGTCTAGTCTGTGTGTTTCCGCCTACGCTGAAGGTGATATATTGGTGATCACTGCCGGTATAATCATCGAGCACCTCCCATTGTCGCACTATCGGAGCGAGGCTCTCGGTGGCCAGGGTGATATCTGGTATCATTCCCGTTTGCCCAGGTCTTCTGAAAGTCGGCTTGCTTCCTGTGTTCATTACCAGTAACCCCGCCCTGGCAGCCATTTCGAGTATCCGCTTGCCTCTCGAGTTTGGCTTAGGCATCCCCCACTCGACCGCTCTCGCGTTAAAGTCTCCCGCTACAAGAGTTCTGCCCTCTTCTCCGCGTATTGCGTCTTCCAGGAGGTCCAGCTTTCCTTGAAATTCCTGGATTCCATCGCTGGGGGTGAGGTAGCAGCTGACGTAGGTGACGCCCTTGCTCTTTACCCACACGAAACCGTCGCCAGCCCCCGAGTTGTCGACGGGGGTTTTCCTTGGGTTTGGTATCCATATGGCTGCCGTTCCCGACGTGTCCGAGAACCAAGTTGGGTCATCCCTGTCTTGGTATTGTTCGCTTATGATAAGCAAGTCGGCTTCCTTTTCGAGCACTAGTTGCGATAGGAGGTCGTTTGCTGTTCTACTCCTATGAAGGTTGCCTTGTAGGACCCTTGTCATTGCCGGTTCTTTTTCCTTTTTTCTAGCGCCCAGCGGAAAGATTTGCAGGCACCCGACACTGGTATGTGGCTGAGGGACTCTGGTTGGTCCCTTAGTCCCGCGCACAAGACACACTGAGGGCTTTCCGTGCAGGAGGCTGCTCTGTGTCCTTCTTTTCCGCATTTGTAGCAGAGGCGGGATCGGTCTGGTCCTCTGCAGTCTCTGGCTTGGTGTCCGTATCCCAAACACCTGAAGCATCGGGTGACCTCGATCTTCTGTCGTATTCTGCTGTTAATCCACCCGATCTTTATTCGGGAGGTTTCCAGGAGCTTGTTTCCCACCTGCTCGTTTATCTGGACAAATGCCATGACCTGTCCTCTCCTGTTCACTTTGGTGATTGAGACCACCACGCCTCCGTCGTCGTCCTGTAGCTCTCGTTTTAGGGCCTCCTCCACGTCCTCCTTGGATGTGATGCCGTCGAGGTCTAAGAGTTCCAGCGTCATTTTTGGCGCTAGACTTCTCACCGTCCCGGCAGTTCCGAGCGTCTCCTTGACTGCATCCGCAAAGGCTTGATGGTCTTTCGTTTCTTTGCCAAGCTCAAGTAGGAGGTCCCCATTCCTGGCCTGGCGTATCGAACGGATGTTCGTTTCGGTTTCCTCCGGTTTGATTTTGGCCTTGATGTTGCGGAGCGCGTCTTCATAAGACTTGCCGTCCGCGGGCTTTATCAGCAACGCCTCTGAACGTTGGCGCCTTTTTGGCCTGCGTTGTCGCGCTTTCTTCTCTCTGTTCTTGTCAGCTTCGTTATTGCTGCCTTCACCCCTCGTGTATCTTTGGGGCGTTGAGCTTCCCTCCGACTGCGGTTTCTTCGGCTTGTGTGCCCCTTTCTTCACGACTTGAGTCCATTCTGCTTGGGTCGTCTTCTCGCGTCGTCTCTTGTCCTTTGGGGTTGCCGCCTGGCTTTCGGCTGGGCTGGTTGCCGCCCGCTTGCTCTGCAGGGGTCTTGTTTTGGGCGTGTTCACTGACGTGTTCGTGCCGCGTGCTTCTAGCCACAGCCCGTTTGCCAGTTTGACTTGCACCCTCTTCTTCAGCTTCCTCTCCTCGTTGAGCTTGTCCAGCGCCTCCTTTACCTCGTCGAGTCCGTCTTTGATGACGGTGCTAACGTTCTTCTGTCTATCCGACGCTGCCTTCATGTTGTCTGTCACCTCCTCTAGTTGTTGTATTATGTCGTGGATGGATCGATCGGACACCTCGATTTCTTTTTTTAGCTGGGTGATCAGCTCTAGCATCCTCTTGCTGTTGGTTTTCGCGTGTGTTTGGTCCCCCCCAAAATGCTTGGGACCGGCGTCGACCATCGGGTCTTTCACCCAATCGGAGTCGGCGGGGAGATTATAGTCGGAACTAGTACTCCCTTGGGGTAATTTGTTTTTCCCACACTTTGCCATGGTTGGTTTCTTTTCGGGGTTCCTTCCCCTAGCCAGTCTTGTTTTCTGTCCACCCCGGGGTATTTTATTTCCCCGGAGCCCGTGCCAGGGGGGCATTCCCCTATCCACAACCCGGGGTGGCGCCCGATGGGGGGAGGGCTGGCAAACCCCCCAACACGGGACGACGACGACGACGACGACGACGACGACGAGGACGACGACGAGGACGACGACGACGAGGACGACGACGACGACGAGGACGACGACGACGACGAGGACGACGACGACGACGAGGACGACGACGACGACGAGGACGACGACGACGACGAGGACGACGACGACGACGAGGACGACGACGACGACGAGGACGACGACGACGACGAGGACGACGACGACGACGAGGACGACGACGACGACGAGGACGACGACGACGACGAGGACGACGACGACGACGAGGACGACGACGACGACGAGGACGACGACGACGACGAGGACGACGACGACGACGAGGACGACGACGACGACGAGGACGACGACGACGACGAGGACGACGACGACGACGAGGACGACGACGACGACGAGGACGACGACGACGACGAGGACGACGACGACGACGAGGACGACGACGACGACGAGGACGACGACGACGACGAGGACGACGACGACGACGAGGACGACGACGACGACGAGGACGACGACGACGACGAGGACGACGACGACGACGAGGACGACGACGACGACGAGGACGACGACGACGACGAGGACGACGACGACGACGAGGACGACGACGACGACGAGGACGACGACGACGACGAGGACGACGACGACGACGAGGACGACGACGACGACGAGGACGACGACGACGACGAGGACGACGACGACGACGAGGACGACGACGACGACGAGGACGACGACGACGACGAGGACGACGAGGACGACGAGGACGACGAGGACGACGAGGACGACGAGGACGACGAGGACGACGAGGACGACGAGGACGACGAGGACGACGAGGACGACGAGGACGACGAGGACGACGAGGACGACGAGGACGACGAGGACGACGAGGACGACGAGGACGACGAGGACGACGAGGACGACGAGGACGACGAGGACGACGAGGACGACGAGGACGACGAGGACGACGAGGACGACGAGGACGACGAGGACGACGAGGACGACGAGGACGACGAGGACGACGAGGACGACGAGGACGACGAGGACGACGACGACGACGACGAGGACGAGGACGACGAGGACGAGGACGACGACGACGAGGACGAGGACGACGACGACGACGACGACGACGACGACGACGACGACGACGAGGACGACGACGACGACGAGGACGACGAGGACGACGAGGACGACGAGGACGACGAGGACGACGACGAGGACGAGGACGACGACGACGAGGACGACGAGGACGACGAGGACGACGACGAGGACGAGGACGACGACGACGAGGACGACGAGGACGACGAGGACGACGACGAGGACGAGGACGACGACGACGACGACGACGACGACGAGGACGACGAGGACGACGACGACGACGAGGACGACGACGACGACGAGGACGACGACGACGACGACGACGACGACGAGGACGACGACGACGACGACGAGGACGAGGACGACGACGACGAGGACGAGGACGACGACGACGAGGACGACGAGGACGACGAGGACGACGAGGACGACGAGGACGACGACGAGGACGAGGACGACGACGACGAGGACGACGAGGACGACGAGGACGACGACGAGGACGAGGACGACGACGACGAGGACGACGAGGACGACGAGGACGACGACGAGGACGAGGACGACGACGACGACGACGACGACGACGAGGACGACGAGGACGACGAGGACGACGACGAGGACGAGGACGACGACGACGACGAGGACGACGACGACGACGAGGACGACGACGAGGACGAGGACGACGACGACGACGAGGACGAGGACGACGACGACGACGACGAGGACGACGACGACGACGAGGACGACGACGACGACGACGACGACGACGACGACGACGACGAGGACGACGACGACGACGACGACGACGACGACGACGACGACGACGACGACGACGACGACGAGGACGACGACGACGACGACGAGGACGAGGACGACGACGACGACGACGACGAGGACGAGGACGACGACGACGAGGACGACGACGACGAGGACGACGACGACGACGACGACGACGACGACGACGACGACGACGAGGACGACGACGACGACGAGGACGACGACGACGACGAGGACGACGACGACGACGAGGACGACGACGACGACGAGGACGACGACGAGGACGACGACGACGACGACGACGAGGACGACGACGACGACGAGGACGACGACGACGACGAGGACGACGACGACGACGAGGACGACGACGACGACGAGGACGACGACGACGACGAGGACGACGACGACGACGAGGACGACGACGACGACGAGGACGACGACGACGACGAGGACGACGACGACGACGAGGACGACGACGACGACGAGGACGACGACGACGACGAGGACGACGACGACGACGAGGACGACGACGACGACGAGGACGACGACGACGACGAGGACGACGACGACGACGAGGACGACGACGACGACGAGGACGACGACGACGACGAGGACGACGACGACGACGAGGACGACGACGACGACGAGGACGACGACGACGACGAGGACGACGAGGACGACGACGACGACGAGGACGACGACGACGACGAGGACGACGACGACGACGAGGACGACGAGGACGACGACGACGACGAGGACGACGAGGACGACGACGACGACGAGGACGACGACGACGACGAGGACGACGACGACGACGAGGACGACGACGACGACGAGGACGACGACGACGACGAGGACGACGACGACGACGAGGACGACGACGACGACGAGGACGACGACGACGACGAGGACGACGACGACGACGAGGACGACGACGACGACGAGGACGACGACGACGACGAGGACGACGACGACGACGAGGACGACGACGACGACGAGGACGACGACGACGACGAGGACGACGACGACGACGAGGACGACGACGACGACGAGGACGACGACGACGACGAGGACGACGACGACGACGAGGACGACGACGACGACGAGGACGACGACGACGACGAGGACGACGACGACGACGAGGACGACGACGACGACGAGGACGACGACGACGACGAGGACGACGACGACGACGAGGACGACGACGACGACGAGGACGACGACGACGACGAGGACGACGACGACGACGAGGACGACGACGACGACGAGGACGACGACGACGACGAGGACGACGACGACGACGAGGACGACGACGACGACGAGGACGACGACGACGACGAGGACGACGACGACGACGAGGACGACGACGACGACGAGGACGACGACGACGACGAGGACGACGACGACGACGAGGACGACGACGACGACGAGGACGACGACGACGACGAGGACGACGACGACGACGAGGACGACGACGACGACGAGGACGACGACGACGACGAGGACGACGACGACGACGAGGACGACGACGACGACGAGGACGACGACGACGACGAGGACGACGACGACGACGAGGACGACGACGACGACGAGGACGACGACGACGACGAGGACGACGACGACGACGAGGACGACGACGACGACGAGGACGACGACGACGACGAGGACGACGACGACGACGAGGACGACGACGACGACGAGGACGACGACGACGACGAGGACGACGACGACGACGAGGACGACGACGACGACGAGGACGACGACGACGACGAGGACGACGACGACGACGAGGACGACGACGACGACGAGGACGACGACGACGACGAGGACGACGACGACGACGAGGACGACGACGACGACGAGGACGACGACGACGACGAGGACGACGACGACGACGAGGACGACGACGACGACGAGGACGACGACGACGACGAGGACGACGACGACGACGAGGACGACGACGACGACGAGGACGACGACGACGACGAGGACGACGACGACGACGAGGACGACGACGACGACGAGGACGACGACGACGACGACGACGACGACGAGGACGACGACGACGACGACGAGGACGAGGACGACGACGACGAGGACGAGGACGACGACGACGAGGACGAGGACGACGACGACGACGACGACGACGACGACGACGACGACGACGACGACGACGACGACGACGACGACGAGGACGACGACGACGACGAGGACGACGAGGACGACGAGGACGACGAGGACGACGAGGACGACGACGAGGACGAGGACGACGACGACGAGGACGACGAGGACGACGAGGACGACGACGAGGACGAGGACGACGACGACGAGGACGACGAGGACGACGAGGACGACGACGAGGACGAGGACGACGACGACGACGACGACGACGACGAGGACGACGAGGACGACGACGACGACGAGGACGACGACGACGACGAGGACGACGACGACGACGACGACGACGACGAGGACGACGACGACGACGACGAGGACGAGGACGACGACGACGAGGACGAGGACGACGACGACGAGGACGACGAGGACGACGAGGACGACGAGGACGACGAGGACGACGACGAGGACGAGGACGACGACGACGAGGACGACGAGGACGACGAGGACGACGAGGACGACGAGGACGACGACGAGGACGAGGACGACGACGACGAGGACGACGAGGACGACGAGGACGACGACGAGGACGAGGACGACGACGACGAGGACGACGAGGACGACGAGGACGACGACGAGGACGAGGACGACGACGAGGACGAGGACGACGACGACGACGAGGACGACGACGACGACGAGGACGACGACGAGGACGAGGACGACGACGACGACGACGACGACGACGACGACGAGGACGACGACGACGACGACGAGGACGACGACGACGACGAGGACGACGACGACGACGACGACGACGACGACGACGACGACGACGAGGACGACGACGACGACGACGACGACGACGACGACGACGACGACGAGGACGACGACGACGACGACGACGACGACGACGACGACGACGACGACGACGACGACGACGACGACGACGACGACGACGACGACGACGACGACGACGACGACGACGACGACGACGACGACGACGACGACGACGACGACGACGACGACGACGACGACGACGACGACGACGACGACGACGACGACGACGACGACGACGACGACGACGACGACGACGACGACGACGACGACGACGACGACGACGACGACGACGACGACGACGACGACGACGACGACGACGACGACGACGACGACGACGACGACGACGAGGACGAGGACGAGGACGAGGACGAGGACGAGGACGAGGACGAGGACGAGGACGAGGACGAGGACGAGGACGAGGACGAGGACGAGGACGAGGACGAGGACGAGGACGAGGACGAGGACGAGGACGAGGACGAGGACGAGGACGAGGACGAGGACGAGGACGAGGACGAGGACGAGGACGAGGACGAGGACGAGGACGAGGACGAGGACGAGGACGAGGACGAGGACGAGGACGAGGACGAGGACGAGGACGAGGACGAGGACGAGGACGAGGACGAGGACGAGGACGAGGACGAGGACGACGACGACGACGACGACGACGACGACGACGACGACGACGACGACGACGACGACGACGACGACGACGACGACGACGACGACGACGACGACGACGACGACGACGACGACGACGACGACGACGACGACGACGACGACGACGACGACGACGACGACGACGACGACGACGACGACGACGACGACGACGACGACGACGACGACGACGACGACGACGACGACGACGACGACGACGACGACGACGACGACGACGACGACGACGACGACGACGACGACGACGACGACGACGACGACGACGACGACGACGACGACGACGACGACGACGACGACGACGACGACGACGACGACGACGACGACGACGACGACGACGACGACGACGACGACGACGACGACGACGACGACGACGACGACGACGACGACGACGACGACGACGACGACGACGACGACGACGACGACGACGACGACGACGACGACGACGACGACGACGACGACGACGACGACGACGACGACGACGACGACGACGACGACGACGACGACGACGACGACGACGACGACGACGACGACGACGACGACGACGACGACGACGACGACGACGACGACGACGACGACGACGACGACGACGACGACGACGACGACGACGACGACGACGACGACGACGACGACGACGACGACGACGACGACGACGACGACGACGACGACGACGACGACGACGACGACGACGACGACGACGACGACGACGACGACGACGACGACGACGACGACGACGACGACGACGACGACGACGACGACGACGACGACGACGACGACGACGACGACGACGACGACGACGACGACGACGACGACGACGACGACGACGACGACGACGACGACGACGACGACGACGACGACGACGACGACGACGACGACGACGACGACGACGACGACGACGACGACGACGACGACGACGACGACGACGACGACGACGACGACGACGACGACGACGACGACGACGACGACGACGACGACGACGACGACGACGACGACGACGACGACGACGACGACGACGACGACGACGACGACGACGACGACGACGACGACGACGACGACGACGACGACGACGACGACGACGACGACGACGACGACGACGACGACGACGACGACGACGACGACGACGACGACGACGACGACGACGACGACGACGACGACGACGACGACGACGACGACGACGACGACGACGACGACGACGACGACGACGACGACGACGACGACGACGACGACGACGACGACGACGACGACGACGACGACGACGACGACGACGACGACGACGACGACGACGACGACGACGACGACGACGACGACGACGACGACGACGACGACGACGACGACGACGACGACGACGACGACGACGACGACGACGACGACGACGACGACGACGACGACGACGACGACGACGACGACGACGACGACGACGACGACGACGACGACGACGACGACGACGACGACGACGACGACGACGACGACGACGACGACGACGACGACGACGACGACGACGACGACGACGACGACGACGACGACGACGACGACGACGACGACGACGACGACGACGACGACGACGACGACGACGACGACGACGACGACGACGACGACGACGACGACGACGACGACGACGACGACGACGACGACGACGACGACGACGACGACGACGACGACGACGACGACGACGACGACGACGACGACGACGACGACGACGACGACGACGACGACGACGACGACGACGACGACGACGACGACGACGACGACGACGACGACGACGACGACGACGACGACGACGACGACGACGACGACGACGACGAC